>JAZKJV010005018.1:0-736059 GCA_037367405.1 Ottelia alismoides
AGTATCTAGTCTAAGCATCCCCCACCTCGTTCAGCAATCCTTCTCTGTTTTCTCCAACCCATGGATGGTGGCGACGATCAACCCTCCATTGCTTCCACCTCTCGAGCTCCTCCACCACCTCCTTGATCGTCGGCCTATCCTCCCCCTTCAACCTCAGGCACTTCCCCGCCAGCTCCGCCACTCCCTTCACCTGCTCCCTCCTCCCCTCATTCCACACCCTCTCTTCTACCACGCTAAACAGCCTCCCCTCTTCCACTGCCTTCAGAAACCATGTCGCCAGCACTTTCTCCCCTGCCAACGCCGCCTCGCCTGTTAGCAACTCCGCCACCACCACTCCGAAGCTGTACACGTCACTCTTCTCCGACAGGTAACCTGTCTGGAAGTACTCGGGATCTAAGTATCCTAGTGTCCCTTGCACCAATGTCAGCACCTCCTTCTTATCAAGCGGTATCAGTCTTGATGCGCCGAAGTCGGCCACCTTCGCTGTGAATTCTCCATCTAGCAATATGTTCGCAGACTTCACATCCCTGCCAATTAGATGGACAAACAAATATCTTCATAAGAAATCTGACTGAATCTTGATAACAAGTTGTTTACAGTAGTACCTGTGGATTATGGGGCGAGAAGTTGCACCGTGGAGGTGCGCCAGAGCGCTAGCTGTCTCGGTAGCGATGCGTAGGCGCATGGACCACGATAGGCCTCGTCCACGGAGGTGAGCAGAGAGCGTCCCATTGGGTACGAACTCATAAACGAGCAAGGGGACCTCGGTCTCTAGGCAGCATCCGATGAGCCTAACCACATTGGGGTGGACGATCTGGGACAGGATGAGCACCTCGTTGACGAATTGTTCGGTCTGCGACGGGTCAATTACGTTCGATTTCTTGATGGCGACGGCCGATCCGTCAGAGAGGATGCCTTTGTAGACGGTGCCATAGGTTCCAGAGCCGAGGATGCGTGCGGGACTGTAGCGGTTGGTGGCGGCTTCGAGCTCCTTGGTGGTGAAAATCCTCGGTGTCGGAGCAGCGATGGATGTTGTGATGGTGTAGGCGGCGATACGTTGCTGGAGGAGAAGACCTCCGTTCTGCATGAAGAACTTCTCTTGGAGGAGTAGCATGTTCCTCTTCTTGGTGGCCCAATATATCCACGAGATTATCACTATAAAGAAGATTGCTCCAAAGCCAATGCCTGTATTCGTGCATTGGGACATGCAGATGAGATTACTATGATTTGCCAATCATTTGTGATCTATTAACAGAATATAATCACCATCTTGTGAGACTTAATACCAACACTTTTTTATGGATCTATGCTCAGATATATCTCAATGGCGGGTTTGGTTTGAATGAATTCCACCGATTGCTTACGACGAACAACTTGGATTTTGGATTGTAAAGTTCTACAACAAGTCTGAGAGATTAAGGACTTACCGAGGATGACTTGGACCAAAGGAAACCTGCTGTTCTTCTCGATGCATCCGCTCCCGAGCTTCTTCCCGTCGCCGGTGGTTCCTCGGGGGCAGGAGCAAGTGTAGCTTCCAAGAGTGTTGGTGCATATATGAGAGCAGGGGTTCGAGCTTGAGTCCGTGCACTCATCGATATCTGCATCATCATACAAAATCTGTTAACCTACAAGGTCGGATAAAGGATAAGTGAGGTTTATCCTTCGTGCTTTTTTTTGATAGATTTGTAGGATAAGAGAAAGGAATAAGTATATTATAAATTGAGACGTAATAGATGATGTAATATCAAAGTCACCACTTATCCTATAATAATTTATTTATCCCGGGGTAAACGTTAATTATCCAACATCTAAACAGGTCTTTGGATCATTTCAGAAGCAAAATGCATCCCCTTGTTTATGGAATACAGTTAAGAGTGGGAGCAGATCATCTGTTGGAGTTAGAGCTACAGCTTGGACTACTGTAATCTGTTTTTTTTTTTGAAAAATCATTTCAAAAATCCAACTACATGGATTGAATCTATGAACAATGTTCTCCATAGATGTCAAATTTTATCTGGATCTAACATTTCTAACTATTTGATCTTAACGGTCAAAAGAAACTCAGCACTTAAAGAACTTAAAACTATTTAAAAAAAGGCCCGGGCCTTTGACTACTAAGATTAAATAGTTAAAAATGTCGGATTTAAACTTGACGGGTATATATGTAAAATAATATACATAGATTCAATCCATGTGATCAGATTTTTGAAAGTGTGATTTTACAAAGCAAAAAATCGGATTACAGCAGTCCCTTCTGTAGTTTAAGCAGAGGATCTGCCTCCAGAGTAAGATTGGGCCTTGCGTCTCACTCTGCATCTCAGTCACGCTAGTGGTATAAAAAAACTCTATTGGCAGCATATCGTAGCACCTGGAATCTGTAATCATATCCTCTCCCTCCTGTTGCGAGTATTTTAATGAGCTAGATCCTAAGAATCAAATAATAATGCCACTATCCCTGAATAATATACAGGAAGATAATATGTAACAAAATTTAAACAAACATACCTTGGCAACCATCGATCAGATAAGGGTTCCCTTCATATCCAGGGTTGCAACTGCACCGGTACCCACCTCCATTGGTAGAGTTCACGCAGGTGGTGTTCTGACCACATGTGTAATTGCTTGAGGAAACCGCGACATCGCATGTATCCTCTCCGATGGACCAATCGAGAACCATGGGGACACTGCTCCTCTTGTAGAACAGCTTGAGCATGGTCACGTCGAACTCAAATCTTTCCTGATCCACCAAAAACGCGTAGCTACACGGACTTATGTTCCATGTTGCGGTGTGGTTCCTACCAGTCATAACCAAGCTAGTCAAATTATGTATGCCATCAAATCTAAAACAACTCTACTTAATTTGCCTTAGTTGTTGAAAAGATGGCCTTCCAGTAATTACTTGCCTCAAGGCAGACAGGGCCGTTTGAGAACCTTCATCCCTGCGGGGATCTTCGTCTGGCAGCACCCAATCCCGGAGCACGTCCCGTTGGGAATCACGTCCCCATCACTGCCGCAAAGGGCAATGCACCCAGTCACGTACCCGTTTGCACCACGATTGGAGTTAATGGCGACTCCATCGCACCCGAGCACCGTGAAGCGGTTGCGCTCGCTTGAAATGGTGTACGGGAGGCCAGTGACGTCGAATGACAAGGTTGCGACATCAGGAGCAAGTTCCAAGGGCTCGTAGCAGTCCCTTGCAATGTTTCCGTCGATGTGGACAGTGCCGGTGGAGAGGGAGATATCTGTGGCCAAGTAGTTGGTGTCGTACAGGAAGAGGTGATCCGAGGAGGTACAGGTTAGCCTGAATCCCGGGAGGTGGCAGCCAGCTTCGGTGCCGAAGGGGTAGGGAACGGTGATGTTGCCGCAGGTTTCGGGGCAGCTAGGAAGGGTGAGTGTGGCGGTGGCGGCGTTAATGGTTGGGATGAGGAGGAGGAGGAGGAGGAGGAGGTGCATGGTGGTCGACTGTGGTGGTGGTGGTGGTTGTGGTGATTTAATAGCCTTGTTGTCTGTGAAGCTCTGGCGAAATTAAGAGACTATAAATATATGCCAGTGACTTCACAATAAACCAAACTAAACAGCTGTAAAAAGAATGAAGGATATGAATATAAAATAATTGCTTCGAGATCAAATTCAACGTTTCATATCCAATGAGATGAAATGGATGGTTGAACTTCACTTTTACTTAGAGTGGGTAATATAGCATGTATGAATGCTACTTTACCCTCTACTTTACCCTGGTATATGTGGCAACCACATTTACTAAAAAGTTAGTTGGAACATTAATGACAAACTTCTTCCCACATAAAGTTGATTACTTTTCGTAAAGTTTGAAGGTTACTTTATATATTTCTATTAAATAAATATTTTCTTATACAAAAATAGATGTATTATCACAACATCAATCAGTTTTCATCTAAGTAATCACCTTCATATGCACAAAAAAAAATATTTCAGATCAAATAGATTCATATCATCAACATCTAATGGTATAAAATTATAATAGGAAACGATCATGTTATTTGTATGTACTCATCAAGTGGATTTTTCGAATAGATGTTATAGCATATATATTTTTAAATATTGGTTGAAGATGGCTACTCATATAGTATGCATTAGTATCGTTATATATATATATATATATATCAATTAAAAAATATAAAATCAAACGAATGGTTCGTAATTTTTTATCGGAAATACATATAATAGTAGACATATATTGATGTTAAGGTTGAAATCACGTGTCTTTATTATCCATATACGCATAAATTATCTATGTGTATCCGTAGTAAAAAAATCATCTCTAACTATAAAGATCATCTGTACTTATTTCCACATTTTGATCGTAAAAACATGTATCCGTATCAGTATCCTCAAAAATATAAATATGGATATGGTAATTTTTATGGAACCATCCGTGTGGTAATCATCCATAATTTAAAAGATATCCATATTTGTTTCCAATCAAAAAAATTGTGGATCATATGTCTTAGTATTTTTTTTACAGATGTGGATATACATATAACAATGATACAAATACACATAACATGGCCAATCATCTTCAACCAACATCTGGATATCGGTATGTTATATTGTCCATCATAAACCAAATTGTTTTGCTATTGTAATTTTTTGACCAATCGAATGGTGATCATGGTATGAATCCATTTGATGTTGTAATATTTTTATGTATCAAAAAATGATCACCAGTGTTAAAAATAAAATACATTATTAGCATAAATATAAAGTAACCTTCATGAAAAGTAACTAGCATTAAGAGGAGAGAGGTTTGCCATTAATGTTCCAACTAATTTGAATCTTTTCTTTCTATTAGATGGTTGCCATTAATGTACAAGAGATGATGTATCATTCGCCCATTTTATATTACCTACTCTAGGGTAAAAGTAACTTACCTTAAGGATATAACCCAGTACATCATTACTACTCCTTTGGAGAAGTACGGATTTTGGCCTTCTTAAATGAGCCTACCTTTTTCATGACGCGTAATCCAAAGTGGATGGACGTCTCGAAATCTCGTGCGCTTTCGTTTTATATATTAAAATATTTGCTCCCACTCCGTCCTCTTCCCTATCCCCCGATGCCTGACCTAACCCTAATCCAACCTCCCAGCCGTCGTTGTCTCCGAACCACCACCTCAACCGCCCTGCCTCCCCTACCCAGGCGACCCTGCTCCCGTCCCTCCCCCTGATGAATCTCCATTTCATCATCTTTATTATATTATTTTGGACTTAAAAACCTAGTAAATGCGTGTAAATAGGCTTAATTGTATTTTATCATTCATGCATTTGTGTGTAAAAAGTATATAAAAATACTGTTTTTAAAACCAAAATTATACAATAAAGAAAAGAAAAGAAAAAGAATAAAATATTACAAATATTTTATGACTCGAAACTCTTAGTCCTAGGCATCTTGATGACTAGGTCGACAAGAAATAAAGTAGGGGGAGATAAGGGCCAAAATCTAGTGAAAATTCCTTTTATTTTATTCATTTTTTATTCATTTTACGGACCTTTTTTTAGTTCCACTTTTTATACTTCAAATAAAAAAACTTTGAACATGAAAGTTGTAGATAATTAAATATAGAAAAATACAAAATTGACTTTATACAAACATAATGTACAGATAAAAAGATATGATCTGAATAAGATTCCAAAATCCTAACTTCCCAGACATGTATCTCTCAAAATAAAAACTCGAAATGTATCAAAATCACATTTAATTATATATAACTTTTAATAAACTATTTAATGAAGGTGGATTCATATTTTTTGAAGATACGGTTTGAAAGTTAGAATTTGGACCCTTATTGTATACTTGTACCGATTAAAAATATTTATTTTAATTATTCATTATTTTTACAATTTTATATTTTTATAATTTTTTAAATATTACTTATAATATATTTTATATTAAAAATGGAATAAAAACATCAACAAAAATAAAAATAAAATACTTGTAAAAAATGCATAGATGAATTGTCCATATCTATTCTTATATAGATTATACATCTATTTATTTAATTATGAATAATACATCGAGAAAATAAAATAAAAAATATATTCAAGTAAATAAAATTTAGTTATAAATATATAAAATAATAAACTAAATTAATAAAATTAAAATACAAAATAAAAATAATATGTATATATATAAACATAGATGAATATACCTATACATAACCCTCAAAAGGTAACTTGTAATTTTAAGTCTCAAAAAATAAATAAAAATCAGAATAAAATACTTTAGAAAATAATAAACAACTTTTTTATTTTATAACCTAAAATTAATAAAATCATTTATTTTTTAAGTCTAATTTACAAATCATTTTTGCCAAGAATTTTCTGGTTGGTCCACATGGACCAACCGGATGGGTTCGTTGGTTGACCTCGGTCAACTCTCTGATCGAGGTCTACAGCCTGTCAGAGCTGTGTTTTTTGTTGTTTTCTCCCATTTTTATAGGTCGTGTCTTGCCTCCTTTTGTGCCGCGATCTTCTCGAGTTTTTTTTGCCTTGGACATCCACCATATACGCCCTTGGCTTTCCTCGCGGAGTGCATCGATGCAACGTAACCTACGCCTTGATCTTCCCAACCCCTTCGTCACTTGTACAAAAAATCACCCGAGCTCCCATTCAAATTTTGAACCTCCTTTGACGAAGCTTTGGCCTCTCGATCATGCTCCGAATAGACTCCAGTGACAGGGGAGCCTCTAGCGCTTTCATGCGAGGTCGGGCGACGCCTTTGGTGGCTTCCACCACCACCTCCGACCACCGACCGTCGAGGTTTATCTTCCTGGTAGCCAGCCAATCGAGGTGCCCCTCTTTCCTTGTATTTTTAGCTTAGAATAATCCGTAGGCTTCCTTTCTTATTTTTATCCATCATTTGATCGCGTGATTATGCCCCTTCTAGCCTCGTCGGAGCTCCGCTCTGATTGCCTTCCATTTTACCATGTAGCCCCATCTCCGCCCATTTCGCCCGTCGGAGGGTCGCGGTAGTTTGCCCGCAACCCTCTTAACTCTTTTTTGCAGGTCTTGCGCCTTTGCTTGCACATGGGCTCATTTTGGAGGAGGCGGAGGGACCTTGAGCTTCTTTGCTCCGACAGCCTCGCACAAGCCTCCGACCGCTGTTGAACTCAAAAATCGAGAGGTCATGTTGACTCACAAGGCAAATCAATAGTAGCTGATTTGACCTCTAGTGAAATCCACAATTCAAACAACAATTAACCAACAACAGAAATCAAGAAATAAAAAGTGGTGTGGAGTTAAAATTTATTATAACTCTACAACAAGATGTGTATAGGGGCAAGTATGTATAGAGGTCGAACACAGGGAGCAGAAAGGATAGATCGGGGCAAAATTGCTCAAAAGTGTGTGAATGTGATCAAATGTCTACTATGATATTTTTGTGGGTTTTTACTTTTATATTTTTTATTTAATTTTTAATTTTATATTTTTGTATTTTGATTTTCAACTTTCTGATTTTTTTTCCTTGTTATATTTTATATTTTTTATATTTTCTTTTTCTATAAAATAGAATACATACAAGGGAAGAAAAAGGACTGATAAGGTATTTATAAAAAAACTAAAAATAAGTAAAATTCAGGAAATAAAATGTTTTTGGTCTTTTATAATATTCTAATGTTTTTATGATTTTTGGGGAATTTTCAGAATATTTTTGGTATTTTTAAATGTCAAAATACAAGAAAACATTGAATATCAATGCTGGCCGAAATTGAAATGAGGATCAAAATATCAAATGATGTCCAAAATTCTCAATTTAATTTTAAATGAAAGACCATAAAATAGGGAAACTACAGAAACTGAAATTCTATTTTTAGGATTTTTCTTGAATTTTTAATATTTTTCGGAAGCTTTTTTGGGGTTTTATAATTTTTAGGATTTTTCTTTTGTATTTTTTAGTGATTTTTGGTCTGGAGCTAAAAGATACTAAAAGATGCAAAATGTATTTTTTTGGGAATTTTCTGGAGTGTTTTTATAACTTTTATGGATTTTATAATGTAGACTGAGCACAAAATGCAAGTTTTTTTGATTTTTTTATAAATAATAAAATGCAATAAATGTGAAAAATAAAAATATGTCGTGAATGTGCAATGCAACAGGAGCTTAATGTGATTTTTGGGGGTTTTTTGGGGTTTTATAAGTGCATGCAAAAATTAGAGACAACGGCAAGAAAATACATGCAGGCTAAGGGTATTTTAGTAATATGGGAAAAGTACATAGGCCTACATGAAATTTTCACACAAAATATGCAACTGAATAAAAAGATAACTGGACTGAATACAAATATCAAGAATTTCTGGGCTAACCCTGCAAAATATCCAAGGCGCGCGTGCTAAGCACGTGCGCGTGGCAAGGACAAAGTGGAATATTTATAAATCACAGGGTTGATAAGCAAAATTTCCAAAAAAATTAGAACTGCAAATAAATAATTTTATACTAAAGATAAATAAGTAAAGCCCCCTAGATATCCTTGCAAAATTTCCAAGTCATGTGCGTTAAGCACGTGACCTAGAAGGGGTCAAAAAGTTATTATACAAAACTTAGGGGGGTGCGGTGCAAAATGAACAAAAGTATAAACTGCCGATGAAAGTTTACGGGCTAATATTTAAATAACAAAAATGGATGGGTGAACATGCAAATTACCCAACCTAAGGCGTGATCAGACGGCGTAAAGATGTTCGCTAATATACGTGTCAAATTCTCGCGCGCCGATAACCCTTCGATGTGGGTGGCCCAGATTAAAACGCAAAGGAAGATCAGACGGCGCAGGTGTGCTTGATCCGACGCCACTAGTGCTTCCTGACGAACTCGGCCCAGATCAACGGCACGGGAGGGGCTTGGATGAACGTGGGAGGAACCAACCCCCGGCGAGATTCAACTTGATGATTCAAGCCCCTCTGACGGTCAGAAGCTCCTCCGATAGTCCCCGACGCTGCCTGGACACTTCCTCAAACAGATGATGGTCCCAAAATGGTGGATCCTCCGCCGGCGCACCGCCACGGTGATGGGAGGAGGAGGACGCTCCAGGCTGCTCGGATTACGGCCAAAAACGAACCCTGAAGGGGATCTTCAGCACCTGGACCTGCAAATAAAGTTCACGAGCAATAGTAGATGGTTCCAGGGCCAGCAAAAAGGGAATGGACAGTGGGTGTAGGGTTGATGATGGTCGTCGGAGCTCGAGAGCTCCGGCAAGGTGTCGGTTGCGAAATCTGGGAAAATTAATCGATTAAACCTCAAAATGTATGCATGAATCAGATCCTGAGGCTAGCAGCTAAATAAGCACGAGAAAAATAAGAAGAAAAATAACCTCGAGTGGCAGTAGACCACGAGATAGAACCTCGACGGCGGCGGCTCACCGGAGGAGGATGGAAGATCCTCGGCCGTTGCTTGGCCTTGTGTGAAGAAGCTGGAGGATGCGATGTCACCGCCTCCGGTCCAGAGCTCCAAGGCGCGGGGCAAACTTGGGTCAAAAGGGTTCAAAGTTTGAAAATGGAAGAAAGGGGGTTTTTGTACAAACGGCTGGGAGGCTCCAAAGATCGATGCATATCTTACGAATCGTTGATCCATTCCACGAGGTGATGGCTAGGCGTGCAAGATCAAATATCGAGGAGAAAAAGTTGTCAAGTAACCGTCACGAGATAATGCAAGGAAGAGCCTCGAAAAGTCCACAAAATGCGACAAAAACCAGTTCTGACAAGTAACAGGCTGGGGTCAGAGAGTTGACCGCGGGTCAACTCTCCAGCCCCCCTGGTGGTCCACGTGGACCAACCAGGAAAAAGCCTGAAAAATGATTTCAAAATTCTAAAAATGCTAAACGATTTTATTAATTTTAGATTGCTAAAAAAAATATTTATTGTTTTATAAATTATTTTATGGTAATTTTTATATATTTTTATGAGGTCTAAAATTACAAGTTACCTATTATACCCTTTGTAAGTATATATGTTTATATATTTTATTATTTTATTTTTATTTTGTGTATTTTATTTATTTATTTTTGTTTATTATTTTATAAATTTATAAAATATTTTTATACACTTAAAAGTATTTTTATTTTATTTTTTTGAGGTATTTTGTATACTTAATAAAAATAGAAGTATAAATTATGCAGTTTGTATATAGGTATTTTACCGATGTCTTTTATATACAAGTATTTTATTTTATATTTTATTTAGGTTTTTATTCTGATTTTAATGTACATATTTATTATAAATATTATTTACAAAATTATAAAAATAAGAAATTATAAAAATAATGAATAAATAATAAAATGAATATTTTAATCTGTACAAGTATACAATAGGGGTCCAAAACTCAACTTCCAAACCGTAGCTCCGCCAAATGCGAAACCACTTCCATTAAATAACTTATTTTAAATTATATACAATTAAAGTGAGTTTGTTGTATTTGGAGTTTTTATTTGGGAGATACAGGTCTGGGAAGTTGGGATTCTGGATTTTTATTCAGATCATAACTTTTTATCTGTACATTATTTTTGAGTCAAATCAATTTTGTATTTTTATTTACGAAATTATCTACAACTTTCATGTTCAAAGTTTCTTTATTTGAGGTATAAAAAGTGGAACCAAAAATAGGTCCCAAAATGAATAAAGAATGAATGAAAAAGGGAATTTTATTGGTATTTTGACCCTTATCTCCCCCTACTTTATTCCTTGTCGACCTAGTCATCGAGATGCCTAGGTTTTGGGGATTTGGGTCATAAAATATTTGCAACATTTTATTCTTTTTTTTCTTTTCTTTATTCTATAATTTTGGCTTTAAAAACTACAGTTTATACAATATTTACACCATGATGCATGAATGCTAAAATGCCTAAATTAAGCCTATTTACACACATTTACTAGGGTTTTTAAGGCTAAAATGATAGGATAAAGATGATAAAATGTAGATTCATCATCCTCCTATACTTGCCTTTGCTAGTCCCTAGCAAACACTTATGCAATAAGTGCAGAAAAAAGAAAAATAAAGAAAAGAAAAAAGAAGAACTTGGATTTAGTTTAATGATCAAACTTGTCTTCCACAGAATCAAAGTTTGGAGCTTAAGTCGGACCTTTGGAATTTTATTGCGGGTGGAACCTTAACAAGAACCGAATCTGAAATCCAACAGTCCCTGAGAATCCCAAAACTATGTTCAAGTCTCCTCAATAGCCAGGTCAGAAATGTCTCAGCTCATACGCAAACTCTTAGGACTATGAATCTGACTCGTACAGTGTAAGTGATAGTGGTTCTCCCCAACTAGAATGACAAAGAGACTGACTTCTCCAATACGACAACCCAATGATTCCCCAATCCAATAACTCCATCCTCAAGGAGCAGGGTATTCCCTTCTAAGTTCAAGTGGCAACTAGCTCAAGAGGAGGGGTGAAGAAGAAAAATGGACGGTAGCCAGTGTAGCTACCTATCCTAGGATGCAAGACCAGTGTAGTCAAGTCATCCCGCTGCAGGCTCACATATTTGACTTTGGAACTCAAGCTTGCTTATTGACTTTACAACATTTGTACATACTTTGCATGCATTTTATTTTTGTACAGACCTGACCATTTTTTTTGAAATACTATTCACAACAGCATTTACATAAGGAGTTTTTCCTCTTGAGCCAGTAGACTATCCCTCTTTTGAAGCTTTATTGCAACCCACACTCTCCTGTCTTTAGGCTTCCTCATCACTGGACGGGTTGGGGTGCACTTCCCTCCCTAGAGGAGGACAAGTGTTTCCACTTGTGTGCGTCTCATACCGGCAAATCCAATCCCCTCACCACTCCAACTGAGTTGAGCCATGTGAAAGGTGCATGTGTCCAAGTTAGGTCATTATCAACAAGAGTCATGCGTGCGCTCTGAAATACTCTACTTAGGCAGTCAAGAATCCATTGAACCAAGTCTCGTGATCCTTAAAGAATTAAGTCAACTAGACCTGAAGTACCTCAAACCCATTTCCTATAAAGTTCCTGTTATTAAGTAGATTTTAAGGTCCAATCAAGCTCCAATCTCTGGATTTTAATTAGACTCGTTCAACTATCAAACTTAATCCGAAAAATATGAATGCTATGCCAATGATATGCAGAATGCAAAAAATACTTTTGTGATGCAATTTTTCAAAGATTTTGAACTTTTGATGGGTTTTTGAAAAGATGATGGTGATGATGCATATGCATTTTTTGTCTTTTTCAAAAAGTTTTCAAATGTTTTTGGATTTTTAGTTTTGCAAATATTTTTGGGATTTTTTAAAACAAAAAGACTTTTGGCTGAAAGCTAGGTGAAAAATATGTACACGGGAGTGCTTCTTATATATACAAGAAGAGGATTTTAAGAATTTACAAGGGTAAGTGCTCAATTTTATACATATAGATAAAGAATTTAAGGTGTGATGTATGTATTCCTCAAACTTATTTGACACAGGGTTTTTCAAACAATTTTGAAAACTATAGTCCAAAATAATTTTTACAAACATTTTACAAACATGTACACACATTTGAAAATTATTTTGTAAAGGTTTTTCAAACAGTATATATAGATTTTTTAAAACATTTTTTGCAACCATTTTTCAAACTATTTGCAAATCATTTTTCAAACATCGTTATTTCACACAAAGAAACAAAATTTTACAAACAACACATTTTACAAAGGTTGAAAACATGTAACAAAATATTTTCAAAATAATTTTCAATAGATGTTCACAAAAATTTCAAACTATTTTTCAAACATTTTGCAAAAAACATTTTCACCTGATTTATTAGTCAGTACGTACACAAAGAATTTGAGGACCACATCTTTTTATTGATGTTTTAAATGAATTTAAAGAATTATTAGCCCTATTATTAGGAAAATACGAAAGTATGAGTTATGGCTAAAGTATATACGTAGTATATACGACCCTCTTTACTTAGCTTGAGCTATGTCCTCATAGATCAGAGAGAAAAGAGAAGACATAACTCGTACTGAGTATAGGAAAATCGAAAGAATAAATAAACGAATAAGAGATGAATGAACGAATGAGAAGTTGACCGCCCCCCTATACTTAGGATCAAATAATCCTAAGTATAGCAGACTATACACAAAGCAGGGAGGGTCAAAGATGGGAATGAATAAATCGTACTCAGATTGTCTCCCCCTATACTTAGGGTAAGATATCCCTAAGTATAGACAAGAAGAGGAGATAATGGAGAGGATCGAAAAGAATAGATAAACTCAGGGTGCACACCCCCTATACTTAGGACAAAGTACATCCTAAGTATAGATGACTGACAAAAAGAGGTGATACCTTTTTCGGTAGATACAGAAGATATAAAAGGAAAAGAAGAAAAGAAGAAAAGAGATGAAAGTGGAAGAATAGATCGTGAGGATGTACACACCACTCCCCCTAACTTAGGGTAAAAGAAGCCCTAAGTATAGGCAACAACAGGAGAGATGAAACGGAACGACGAATGAACACTCGGCTCGTCCACCCCCCTATACTTAGGACAAAGTACGTCCTAAGCAAGGCAAACACGAGGAATGGGTGGACGAGCAATATGGGAGAGGGGTGGAGGTACACAAAAGTGAATATACAATAGAGATGGATATACAAATGGTCAAGAAGGTTGAAAGGAACCTTCTTGCGGGACCGCTGAGGAATAGATCCAGTGTGGTGTTAGGTCGACATCGGTGTTCACAGTGGACAGAAGCCGATCAGGGTCGACAGAGTGTAAATCCTTGGTGGTCCTCTGGTGTGAAGGCACAGACGTGGAAGTGGAAGAAGTGTGGTCAGGTCTGGCCTTGAGAATCTCACCGGTATCATCGTGGAATAGGATGAACTCGTCATCATAGGAAGTAGTGTAGTCAATGTCGTCCTGCGAGGTATCAATCCAGGTCAAAACAAAAGGAACGAACTCATCAGTGGAACTAGTTGAACTCTGTTCATCCTCTATAATCTCAACCGAGTCATATTACTCATCAAAAGGCACGAATTCTCGAATAAAAGCGATCAAATCAAATTCGGCCTTTGGCTCATCGGTCTCTAAGTGAACAGGAATAGACTCATCAGTGAAAGTAGTCGAAACGTGTCCGTCCTGTATAGTCTCTACATCTTCCCTCCGCTCAATGGTATCAATCGTGTAAATCCCGCGGATGTCATCAACACAACGCCAAGTCCCAGAAGAAGGAACGCCAAGGTCCATGCTTTCCAAGTCTTCCTCCATGGGGAGGAATTCTTGAGTCTTAGTGGAATCCAATAAGCAGTAAAACTCTCTGATAGTCTCATCAAGGTCATGGTCCTCTAGGTCAGCCAGGATATATGAAGTCACATCAGGTGCAGGTCTCTAATCGGCAGTGGGTACGGTGATCAATGCTTCGCTCTCGTCAGCAGGACGGAAGCGAATCTCTCATGTTCCATAATCAATAACGACCCTCGCAGAGGCGAGGAATGGTCATCCCAGGATGATTGGAGAGTGCTCCCATGTGGTGGTCTCCATGGGCAATACGACAAAATCAACGTGATAGCTCATGCCTTGAATCAAGATGACGGTGTTTTCTAGGATACCCTTCGGCCTCTTTATTGATCCATCAACAAACTAAACGATCATCCTGGTCTTCTTGAGAGGCCCTAGGTGAAGAGACTATACCAGCGAGAAGGGTAATATGCTAATCGAAGCACTGCCATCAAGGAGAGTGTGATCACATGTGAAGTCAGAGATGGCGCAGCTAATGAAAGGTGTGGCAGTGTTCCTCTTCCGATGAATGGGACAGTATGTGATGGCGTGGGCATTGGCCATGGTCAAGATATGACGCTCAGATCTGCTCTTCTGCTTTCTCTTCTTGGGAAGAGGAGCAGATAAATCGGTCATGACCTGCTGAAGTGGGGCACGGATCATCTCATGTATGGTGGCCACCACTTCGGGTTCAGTCAATATTTTTTTGAATTTTTTGGACCTCCTCCATACAAGAGAGGAAGTCAAAATCAGCATATACACGAGGCATGCCAAGAGCAGTCTGTACAGCGGCATCCTCGGGGTGAAGGGTGGGACAAGATGTGAAAGGTTGTGCGGTCCAAGAGTCTGGCAAGGGGGGCGCTCTCCTCACAGTCTGACTCGATCAAAGGTCTCCTGAACTCTTTTTGGATTTTTAAATTTTTCTCATTTTTTTGTAATTTGGGCGATTGACGGCTCTCATGGAAATCCTCAAAGAATGGAGCGACATTCTGGTTCTTATTTAAACTAGTAAGATCAGTGATCCTCGAATTCATATGCTTTATCATCTAATCCAATGTCTCAAGTGTGGATATCATGAAAGGTGACTCCAAAATCTCAAGATCGAGTGAGTCGAATGTGGGCAGTGGGTGTGGACAAAAATCACATTCCGGATCAGGATACTCAAGGAAGAGCGGGTTGTTAAAATGTGAGGGTGATGGTGGTGGAAATGATTGGTGATAGTCAAGGTCTGAATCCTGAAATAGTGGGTTGGTCAGATATGTACAAAAATCAGGAGAAAAGTCCTCTTGGAAAAAGTGAGGTGGACCGGCTGGAGCGAACGAGGGGTCCGCAAAGTCTGGACAAAATATATTCCAGTCGGCCATCTCGGAACAAAAGGAAAATATGATAATAGGGAGAGCATGGCGGTCAAGTCAAGAGAGTGGAGAAGAAGGTGCAAATGCGCAGAAGCGATCTAGGACACACAGAAAACAATCACAAATAAAAATGAAAATAATACAAACCCTCAATTCACCTACTCAACTCGGTAGAGACCGAAAAGTCGGTCTTTTTATCTTGTATGTTTTAGAGTTAGGTGAGATGTCAAAATATTGCGCAAACACTTAGGGGGTTGAATGGGATTCGGGCACTATCCTTAGTATGTGCCCGAGCAAGTAAAAGCGAAGACAATGAGAGGATTACTCGCCCTAAGAGAATTTTTTCCTTTTTGGTGGATTTTAGGGTCAAGTAATATTAGCAGTTCTAATTTTATTGGTTCTCACTTTTTTTTGGATTTTTTAGTGATGAATGCGCGAGCCTAAACCGGGAATCAATTCCTTTGAGCTCCTAGGTTGGTAAAATTAGAGGGAGAGTCGGAAAAGCAATGCAAGCGGCAATCAATGATGAAATGCTAACGAGAAATGCTCACCTTGCCTCCAGCACTCTACATGCAAGGATGCTCAGCAGAATTGAAACCTATCCATATGCAAATGCAAGCTGATGAAATCGCCCTTAGTTTCAGAAATTGCTATTATCGTGAAGAACCACAAGTCGGTCACCGATCCTCAATCCAAGAGTCCGGTCTTGGCTTACCCTCCTCCTCTCATCAAATCGAGTTCAGGAGAAGCGCTTGGCAGGGTGAGCTCACGACGCGACAGCTCAAAGATGGTGAAACGAATGTTTAAAATGTTGACTAAGTCCAAACGTGGCTATAGTACATGTAAATATATTATGTGTTTGGCCTTAATCTATCGCAAGCAATCCTAAAACTAGGGGCCCAATCACACAAAATAAATAAAATCAAAACCGGAAAACAAAATAAAAAGAATGCGAAGAAAGCACGAAAAAGTCGCGGTGAGCCCCCAAGTGAACAATCACTTGGAAATTAGGCTCGATAGTCCAATGTCCGGGGGGACCTGTATTATTACAAATAAAATGTCTCTCGCCCACTTAAGCTACACAAATAAATGTTTAAAGAAGAAACTGCTCAAAATTTGTCTTCAAAGTTCTCCAAGTCCTTCTTTGTGCTAGGTTGAAGCTGCCTCACGTGGGTGCGAAGGTGCTCCAAGAGGGGCTCCTCTCTCGATCCGCGTACCTCGCACAAAATCCAGACAAGGAGAGTGGTCAGACAATTCAACAATGTATATCAATAAAAAATAGGGTTTTTATCAGTTGTGCCCCTCCGAGATATCGCAATATCAGTTATGCCCCTATCTTTTTAGTAATATCTGTTGTGTCCCCGACTTCTTGCCAATATTTCACTTTGCCCCTCGGAGGGGCATAACTGATAAAAATCTTTTATCAGTTATGCCCCTCCGAGGGGCACCAAGTGAAATATTGGCAAGAAGTTGGGGGCACAGCTGATATTACCAAAAAGATAGGGGTATAACTGATATTGCGATATCTCAGAAGGGCACAACTGATAAAATCCCTAAAAAATAAAATAGCGAAAAGAAAAACCGCATAATAGACAACCAATCACAATCACAAAGCAAAAACCCAAACTACGCGATGTTGCTCCCGGCAACGGCGCCATTTGTTGAACGCGAAAATCGAGAGGTCATGTTGACTCACAAGGTGAATCAACAGTCACTGATTTGACCTCCAGCGAAATCCGCAATTCAAATAACAATTAACCCACAACAGAAATCAAGAAATGAAAAGTGGTGCGGAGTTAAAATTTATTATAACTCTACAACAAGATGTGTATAGGGGAAAGTAAGTGTAGAGGTCGAACACAGGGAGCAGAAAGGATAGATCGGGGCAAAATTGCTCAAAAGTGTGTGAATGTGATCAAATGTCTACTATGCAATTTTTTGTGGGTTTTTAATTTTATATTTTTTATTTAAATTTTAATTTTATATTTTTGTATTTTGATTTTCAATTTTTTGATTTTATTTTTTCCTTTTTATTTATATTTTTATATTTTCTTTTTCTATAAAATAGAATACATACAAAGGAAGAAAAAGGACGGATAAGGTATTTATAAAAATAAACTAAAAATAAGTATAATTCAGAAAATAAAATGTTTTTGGTCTTTTTATAATATTCTAATGTTTTTGCGATTTTGGGGAATTTTCAGAATATTTTTGGTATTTTTAAATGTCAAAATACAAGAAAACAGTGAATATCAATGCTGACCGAAATTGAAATGAGGATGAAAATATCAAATGATGTCCAAAATTCCTCAATTTAATTTTAAATGAAAGATCATAAAATAGGGAAACTAAAAAACTGAAATTCTATTTTTTGGATTTTTCTTGAATTTTTAATATTTTTAGGAAGTTTTTGGGGTTTTATAATTTCTAGGAGTTTTCTTTTGTATTTCTTAGTGATTTTTGGTCTGGAGCTAAAAGACACTAAAAGATTTAAAATGTATTTTTTGGGAATTTTCTTGAGTATTTTTATAATTTGTATGGATTTTATAATGCAGACAGTGCACAAAATGCAAGTTTTTTTGATTTTTTATATATAATAAAATGTAATAAATATGAAAAAAATATGTCGTGAATTTGCAATGCAACAAGAGCTTAATGTGATTTTTGGGTTTTTTGGGGGTTTTATAGATGCATGCAAAAATTAGAGACAACGACAAGAAAATACATGCAGGCCAAGGGCTTTTTAGTAATATGGGAAAAGTACAGGGGCCTGCGTGAAATTTTCGCACAAAATATGCAATTGAATACATAGATAACTAGACTGAATACAAATATCAAGAATTTTTGGGCTAACCCTGTAAAATGTCCAAGGCGCGTGTGCTAAGCACGTACGCGTGGCAAGGACCAAAGTGGAATATTTGAAAATCACAGGGCTGATAAGCAAAATGTCCAGAAAATTTAGAACTTCTGATAAATAGTTTTAGACTAAAGATAAATAAGTAAAGATCCTTGGATATCCTTGCAAAATTTCCAAGTCACGTGCGTAAAGCTGAAGGGGTTAAAAAGTTATTATACAAAACTCAGGGGGGTGCGGTGCAAAATGAAGAAAAGTTTAAACTACCAATGAAAGTTTATAGGTTAATATTTAAATAACAAAAACGGCTGGGTGAACATGCAAATTACCCAACCTAAGGCGCGATCGGACGGCGTAAATATGTTCGCTAATACACGTGTTAAATTCTCGCGCGCCGATAACCCTTCGATGCGGGTGGCCCAGATTATAACGCAGAGGAAGATCGGACGACACAGGTATGCTTGATCCGACGCCACCTGTGCTTCCTGACAAACTCGGACCAGATCAACGGCACGGGAGGGGCTTGGATGAACGTGGGAGGAACCAACCCCCGGTGAGATTAAACTTGATGATCAAGCCCCTCCGACGGTCAGAAGCTCCTCTAATAGTCCCCTACGCTGCCTGGACACTTCCTCTAACAGATGACGGTCCCAAAATGGCGGATCCTCCGCCAGCGCACTGCCACGGCGATGGGAGGAGGAGGACGCTCCAGGCTGCTCGGACTGCGGCCAAAAACGAACCCAGAAGGGGATCTTCAGCACCTGGACCTGCAAATAAAGTTCACGGGCAACAGTAGATGGTTCCAGGGCCAGCAAAAAGGGAATGGACGGTGGGTGTAGGGTTGATGATGGTCGCCGGAGCTCGAGAGCTCTTGCAAGGTGTTGGTTGCAAAATCTGGACAATTTAATCGATTAAACCTCAAAATGTATGCATGAATCAGATCCTGAGGCTAGCAACTAAATAAGCACGAGAAAAATAAGAAGAAAAACAACCTCAAGTGGCAGTAGACCACGAGATAGAACCTCGATGGCGGCGGCCCACCGGAGGAGGATGGAAGCTCCTCGGTCGTTGCTTGGCCTTACACGAAGAAGCTGGAGGATGCGATGTCACCGCCTCCGGTCCAGAGCTCCAAGGCGCGGGGCAAACTTGGGTCAAAAGGGTTCAAAGTTTGAAAATGGAAGAAAGGGGGGTTTTGTACAAACGGCTGGGAGGCTCCAAAGATCGATGCATATCTTGCGAATCGTTGATCCATTCCACGAGGTGAAGGCTAGGCGTGTAAGATCAAATGTCGAGGAGAAAAAGTTGTCAAGTAACCGTCACGAGATAATGCAAGGAAGAGCCTCAAAAAATCCGCAAAATGCGACAAAAACCACTTTTTACAAGTAACAGGCTGGGGTCAGAGAGTTGATCGCGGGTCAACTCTCCAGCCCCCCTGGTTGGTCCATGTGGACCAACCAGGAAAAATCCTGAAAAAATGATTTCAAAATTCATTTATAAATGCTAAACGATTTTATTAATTTTAGATTATTAAATAAAAAATATTTATTATTTTATAAATTATTTTATGGTAGTTTTTTATTATTTTATGAGGTCTAAAATTACAAGTTACCAATTATACCCTTTGTAGGTATATATGTCTATATATTTTATTATTTTGTTTTTATTTTGTGTATTTAATTTATTTATTTATTTTATTATTTTATAAATTTATAAAGTATTTTTATACACTTAAAAGTATTTTTATTTTATTTTTCAGAGGTATTGTGTATACTTAATAAAATAGAAGTATAAATTATACATGTATGTATATAGGTATTTTACCTATGTCTTTTATATACAAGTATTTTATTATATATTTTATTTAGGTTTTTATTCTGATTTTAATGTACATATTTATTATAAATATTATTTACAAAATTATAAAAATAAGAAATTATAAAAATAATGAATTAATAATAAAATGGATATTTTAATCTGTACAAGTATACAATAGGGGTCCAAAACTCAACTTCCAAACCGTAGCTCTGCCAAATGCGAAACCACTTCCATTAAATAACTTATTTTAAATTATATACAATTAAAGGTGAGTTTGTTGTATTTGGAGTTTTTATTTGGGAGATACAGGTCTGGGAAGTTGGGATTCTGGATTTTTATTCAGATCATAACTTTTTATCTATACATTATTTTTGAGTCAAATCAATTTTGTATTTTTATTTACGAAATTATCTACAACTTTCATGTTCAAAGTTTCTTTATTTGAGGTATAAAAAGTGGAACCAAAAATAGGTCCCAAAATGAATAAAGAATGAATGAAAAAGGGAATTTTATTGGTATTTTGACCCTTATCTCCCCCTACTTTATTCCTTGTCGACCTAGTCATCGAGATGCCTGGGTTTTGGGGATTCGGGTCATAAAATATTTGCAACATTTTATTCTTTTTTTCCTTTTCTTTATTCTATAATTTTGGCTTTAAAACCTGCAGTTTATACAATATTTACACCATGATGCATGAATGCTAAAATGCCTAAATTAAGCCTATTTACACGCATTTACTAGGGTTTTTAAGGCTAAAATGATAGAATAAAGATGATGAAATGTAGATTCATCAGCCGTTGCCGGAGATTTTTGAAGCCACCAGCACGTAGTGGACCCTCATAGGAGCAACTAGCTCCTTCTTGGAGAAGATAGGAGCGCCGGAGAAGAAAGGTTTAGCCAACGCAAGATCGCTTCACCAGCAATTCTTCCTAGTTCGTTCAGTCTTCTCCGTCATCGTTGGATTCACGCATGTTCTTCCTGCCCTTCAGCCGTCGTCCGATTGATCTTGTTCAGTAGTTGTTGATCATCTTCGAGTGATCTAATCCAGACCGTCAGATCGCGAACCGTTATCGCGCGCCCGCAAGCCGCCACGTGGCAAGTGGGAGAAGGAGGACCGTTGGATTAGCACCTTCGGTGAGGGTATTTTGCATTCACAACCTCGCCATTTTTTGTAATTAAATATTAGTTCATAAACTTTCCTCTGCTGCTTTATAATTTTTGTAATATTTATAACTAGGCCCCCCAAACTTTGCTTATTTGCACTTCAATCCATGCCACGTCACCTCACGTGACACTTTACGTGAGGTGGCATTTTTATAGCATGATCCTTGGACATTTTATTATTATCGTTTAGTCCAAAAAGTATCTTTGCATGTTATAATATTTTTGTAAATTTTGCAAGTAAGCCCTCAGGTTTTTATATAATTGCATTTTAGTCCCCGCTAGGGGCGCACGAGTTCAGACACGTGATTTTTGGCGATTTTTCAGACAAGTTCCTAGGACTTTGTGTATTTCATTTTGCTACTATAATTTTTAATTTGCGTGTTATATTTTTGGGAGGTTTACACTTTGACCCCTACTTTTCTTATTATTTACATAAATGCCCTCGCTTGTTTTGTAGTTTTTCTTTGTATATTTTACTTATTTCATGCATCCATAAATCTTTAAAAAATCTCAAAAAATAGGCAAAAGCTCTTGTTGCCTTGCACTTTCACCCATATTTTTATTTTGCATTTTTTAAGTATTTTATTATTTAAAAAAATTCAAAAATATGCATTTTTATTCTTGTTTGCATTAGAAAATATCAAAAAATTATAAAATATTTTTGAAAAATTCCTAAAAAAATATTTGGGATTTTTACCCGGCAGACCCTATAATCTTTTGCAATGACCTCTACGACCTTCGAAACATCGTAATTCCTCCCTCACCCCCGTAAACTTGTTAACCTTTACCCTCCGGACCCTGCGGTTAACCCCCGTCCATTTAATTGTTAAAGCTAACCGGATTCTGTTATCTTCTTTTACATTATAGTCATTTTATTTATCAAATTTACTATAAGTGCCACTCCATTCCACCCATGTTAGATCTTCCCTCCAGACCCTCCTCTCCACCCTGAGCACTCAGCCCTCCGCCCTGAACCCTCCGCTCCGAGCATGACGATGACGGCCATGGCCACGGCGACGTCAACCCCGCCCAGGTCGAGCACTCTCCACCTCAATCATGAACATATCACCCCTCGAAGCACCCCCCACCTACCGCTCAAAGCCCGTCCCCTGTCGCCCACCGACTACCCCTGACCGAGCCCCGGCGGCCCCTCCCCCGGCCACCTCCTCTCAACTTTATGAACAGAGGGCTGCACGTCGCTCTGTTCTTCACAGCACGACCCATCCAAATCCCAGAGCTTCCACCCTCCGAGAAGCTCTTTCTTGGTAGTCTATCCAGGCAGATGCTTTGTTAATTTAGCAGATCTCATCTGTTTTTTTGAAATCCATGATCTCTTTACCCTGCAGATGTGAGGAATCAACCGATTTTAATCCACTGCAATCGTGGAAAGGTTAGTGAACATGCAATGCCACGGCATAGGACTTTCCCTCTCCCACCTGTGATGCCACGGCATGGGACTTGAGCTCCCTTATTATGGACACCATGGAGGACGAGGCCATGCTCACAGATGAAGAAGAACCCATCTCCTGTTCCACTCCCGTCACCTCCTTCTTCTTCATCTTCTTCTTGGTTGGGGTGGGGGTGGTGTTGAGGTGGGGACTGTGGAGGAAGGTACCATGGTCTGGGACCCACTCGGGTGGCTCTGGCTGGATTCGAAACCATCTATTGGCGTCTTGGGAATGTTGGTCGTCGTCGTTAGATCAACAGCTGACGATGACCACCGTGGTCTTTGTGGCGAACCTCTTGCTGGCGAGAACGGTGGGTCTTCTCCCCACATCCTTGTTGACGCTGAGGGAGGAGGGGGGGGGGAAGAGCATGCCATCCTCACGTGCATCATCTTCATTATAGCAGAGGAGAGGAGAGAGGTGAACCAACAAGAAACCCCTCTCGATTTTTCCTCTTCTCTCTCTCCCGTTGTCACTGTGCGTTTCTCTCTGATCGAGTACGAGGGATCGGACGTCGGAGGGGGCACCGACCATGAGGAAGACGACGTCGCTGAAGGAAGCGACGACGGATAAGGAGGGGGGCGAGAATGGCGTCGGAGTGAAGGAGCCAGGTGACCTTGGAAGGGGTGTGGTTGAAGACTATAAGGGTGTAACCGAAGGAGAGGAGGTGGGAGGCCATGGCGGGGCGCCCATGACGTTGGTGTCGATCCAGCCCAGACGAGTCTTCCCGGTGCTGTGGGGGTGGTGTTGAGGTGGGGACTGCAGGTGAAGTTCCCAGTCATATGTGTTGACGAAGAGGATGACGGGGAGAAGGAAATTGAAGATCCACCGTTCATTTCCTTTGGTTTGATTAACCCAAGTTTAACTCAAGTTTTTGAATCCAATAAAGTTAAAGATGACGGTAGGGTTTGTGGGGTAAGACGGAGCAAGTTTAAAGGGTTGAGGGGAGAATTAGGATATTTCAAAGTTCGTAGCGGTAATTGGCAAAGATTATAGGGTCTGTCGGGTAAAAATCCCAAAATATTTCTTGTGTATTTTTGTATTTTAGACCTTCGGACCTAAAGTCACTAAGAAATATAAAAGAAAACTCATAAAAATTATAAAACCCCTAAAATCTTTATAAAAATATAAAAAATTCCTAAAAATACTAAAAATATATTTTCTACCTCTGAATTTTCTTTATATTCTTATCTTTATATAAAAATTAATTCGGGTGTCTTATATTTTTAATCTCCAATTTAATTTTGGGTATTTATTTTAAACCCTTTTTTAGCTATTTTTGAGTTTAAAAATATATAAGGGATTTTTTTTAATAATTATTTTAAAAACCATAATTAATTAAATAGACAGGAAGGAAAAAATTAAAAAAATAGGCATCGATCGGCACCTGAGGTGCCGATTTGGGGCGCCCCCTCCAAATCGGCACCTCAGGTGCCGATTTGGGCAGAGGCGCCAAATCGGCACCTCAGGTGCCAATTTAGGGTAGGCATTTTATAAAACACAACCCCTTGATACTGTAATTAAATTTCAGTACGACCAAATACTACAAATTATTATGTTCACTACATGTGAATAATTTAAAAATATTTTGAGGAATTATGTAAATAATTTGACAAAATAAATTTTTACAATTATATTCATGTTCATTTGAGGACATTTGAGGAACTTTGTAAATAATTTTAAAAATTAAAAAAAATAATAGGCTATCAATTTTTTCCTTCATCACAATATTTTTGATCTATCAGTAGAGCTTCGTGGTCTCATCTTCTTCCCGATGACGTTATTATAAAATGTTAAGTATATCTCTATTTTTGATTATATTCTTCATTATTGATACATACATAGAAAATTTATAATTGACATATCAACAATATTATAGTAAATATAAAGAAATTGAGAGTGTGAACAACATCATTTACCATTGATATATGTGAACTCAACAAGGTACAACTTGACATAATTAATTTAAAAAAATTACAAGTATTTTATTAAAATCATAAGAGAAGAAATATGTTTACAAATAATAAGAAAAAAATACAATAAGTTAAACTTTCCATATCTTCAGAAACCCCTTCAGACCTCCTCCTCCACCTCCTGCACCACCTCCCTTGTCATTTCCTTTCCCCCCATCTCCCAATTTTTTGTGAGTCTCCCCATGTGTTGTCTTCTTCTTCTGCTTGGACATTTGTTCTGAATGCGTTGGAACGTGCCGTGGAGGATGCGGTCTAGCCGATGACTTCCGTGGCGGTTCGATTGTTTGTGATTCTGTGGCGGTTCGTATGCTTGTTGAATGGCGAGGTGGCTCTGATGGAGGAGGCTCAGTGATCCGTACTCCGGGAGAAGGTCTTCGAGGCAGCTCCGGACGTTGTTGTGGTATCGTGGATATACCAAACAACTGTCTATCAAAATCAGTTACCTCCATTTGTCGAACACTATCAAATATCTGCGACTGCAAATCTCCTGAACTATATTGAGTAGATGGTATGAGCTGAGAGGGTCCAGAGTCAAATTGACTCGAAGGTCCATCAAGCGATGGTCCTACAAGATTGAGACAATTTCATTGTTATAAGTATCATAAAATTTAAACGTAAGTATCGAAATGAGTTCGTATATTCTATAATATATATACCTGAACCACTAAATCCGGTTTCACCGATTTGAGACCCTCATAAAGCCATACTCGATATAGGCCATACCTGAAAGATGTTAATTACATTATGTGTCACATAAATTACTTAATAAATAAGAGGATATTGCAATATAAATATTAAGTACAATTTACCTGTAGATACGAATCCAGGTTGAATTGGTGGAACTTCCTGACTGTTGTATCCCTGACTCGAAGGACCAGCAAATGATGATCCTGCAAATTGCGATTGACTGAAAGCTTCTCCATATCCTGCAAGAATGAGATATTCATCTTTTAGAAAATAATACATAAGATAAAAATTTGTTATTTTATTTAGTCATTTTATTACCTGAAGCTCCAAACCCAATGCGAGTCCTTGATGACCTGATGAGTACCCTTGCCCGCCATATCCCGCAGACGTCATTCCTGAGGTGCCAAATATTGACTCCTCCATTGTCTGACCATAAGAAAATGCCTGCTCACCAAGTCCCGCTATATTTTGTGAGGAGCTGTATTTATATGTCTAAAAATCGATATATAAATAAGAGTTGACTATACATAAATAACTAACTAAAACCTGAAGTAGCAAACGTCGGTGGTGGTTGCGTCCCCTCCCTACCATATTCCGTGTACTCCCTTCCTGTACAATTTACAACATATAATTTTATAAATTCACGAATTTAAGATAAAAAATTACATTACATTTGTAACAAAGAAATCACAAAACCTGATGCTCCAAAAGTATGATGCTCCTGTGATGGCATGAATTGTTGATGCTCATATTGATGGAAGGGATACATCAAGGAGAACATGTTGAGTGTTTCATCGAACATGTTAATTGTATTTTCGACCGTTGTTCTCATGTTGGTAGGTAAATCCGTCGATCGTCTAAGTTGTTCCATACTGTTTCTTCCTTGTACAATTGTATCCACCTAATTCATTTACAAATATAATAAGAATAATTTAAAAGAATCTCAGTAATATATATAGACTTTTTAAGCATACCAGACGTCGTTCCATTGGTCCATGTGGTCGGTAAGCTACTACAGGAGGAGGAATTTATGTTTGGATCCATCTTCTGGTTATATTCCAATACCATTGCATATAAATATCGGTATTGGAATCCGTGTGCTCATGAACAACTGCAGCTTCCCTATCCTCCCAACGATCCACGTACTGTCGATGTATAGTACCCCAGTTTAGGATGTCCCCACTTCGGGTTTTGTTACGTCTAGATACAACGTTTATCCTCTCCACGGAAAGAGGAATGTACTGACGCATCCCAAATTGTCGCATCACACGATCAGGTAGGTGCATCACTACAAGATCGTAGCAAATAAGTGGAACTCGACTCATCCATACAAGTTGACCACTTCTGCAGATAGGATGCAGTTGTGATATCTCAACTTCAGCGTATGGTGTCCAAATCATCTGTATTTTAGTAAAAAAATCAGATATTGTACTTTACAATAATTTAAAATTAATATGAGCATTAAAGTTTTTTACCTGATGAGGTTCTTGTGTATCGAGCTCGTTGCGATAGAATGCTAATGTTGTCGTATGCACGTTCTCTTTAAAGCTACGCACTCCTATCCACTTCAACGCTAATGAACCTCCAGTTATCTGAGCACCAGCACGCACTACGGTCGTCCAATATGTACATGCTCCCATGCCCAAACCTGTAATTGAAAATATTAGAAGATGGAAATAAACAAAATTGAGACATGTAGGGGTAACTCTACATACCTATAAAATTGAGAAGAAACCATATATCCTAGACGTGCCCGATCTTTGCACCCCTATCGAGTTCGGAATACATATGCGCCAAAGCAGCAACACCCCAAGCTAGTTGAGCACATTCTTGCAGTTTACGTAAGTGTAATAGGTACCTAAAAAATTAATCAAACCTAAGAATACAAAAACAATTAATAATGTAATACAGTTAATCAATAAAGCATACCTTAGAGGCACCATATCCCCGCTGTTGTCTGCAAGTACACTACATCCTATATGATAAAAAATGAGTGCTCTAACCACACGGGTCGCTTGTTGTTCGTCATCAATACCTTGCAACGGATGTTCTGTCTTAAAGAAGACGTCGCGTATCCAAGACAGCTTCACCTTTCCACTCTTTATCCGAGTGGGTACTACTCCTAACAAACTCATGCACTATGCATCCCATCCACCAGGCGGAGAATCCGGACCGGTTACAGGTAGACCATCAACCTTTAAACCACTAATTAATCCCATATCCTGAAGAGTAATAGTAGCCTCTCCTAAGCGTAGGTGAAATGTGTGTGTCTCAGGTCTCCATCTGTCTAGTAAGCTGGTCAGTAATGATGGATCCATTTGGACTCTTCTCATGTTCACCACACATGAAAAATCCGACGCTTCTATTAATTGTTCTACGACGCTACTCTTCTTGTCAGAAATGGAGTTCAGTAACTCATTATGCTCTACAAATCGAATCTGTAAAAATTATTGAATGAAAAAATTAGAAACAGTATTATCCAACTAGTAAATTTTAAAAATTATAAAAAGTACTTGCCGAACTAGTGGCTTGTGATGATCGATGGTCATTGTGCATATACAATATTGAGGTATCAACTGGTCCAAGAAGCCTATCCATCTGTGCCATCTACATTAATAATTACAAATGTCATGAAAAAATAACATTAAAATTGTAAGGAAATTGATATATTAAAAATGAAATTAAATTACCCTTACAAATGCTAGTGTGCCTATGTTCTGCGTGGACAACTTAATCTATTATGTCCTGGTTGCTTGCAGATTCTACATAATTTAGGTCGGATGCACATTTCATCTATTTCATTTCTAATTCTTCCCTGCACAGGTCTTTCGGCATTTCTCTTTCCCATTTTTGGAGGTAACATAAGAATAGCATCTTCTTCTCCCCAATAACGTCTATCAGGTATAGGATGAAAGTAGGAGTTGTATGCCTGACGGTAATAATCGCTGGAGAAGTACTGCGAACATAGATCGTAGTTATCTACGTGAGTACGAGTATTTGAAGCTGCGGCAATAACATGTGGACATACGAAGTGTTTCATCTGCATGAACCCGCACATGCACTCACTTTCTCGGTCATTTAGATTGACTTCATGTGCAAATCCATCACGATCGCGGACTTGAAACTGAGTTAACGAATATCTTTCAATGTGACATGCTCTTGCCTCCTTGGTTTGTTTATCTAGCAACTCTTCATATTTCTTAGTCAAATATATAGTCATTCCTTCTGCCTCCTCACGACGATCATTGAAATAACCATTTATTCTAATGAATACTGTTAGGATGAGAGAAATAATTGGCAAACCACGTGCTCCTTTAAAGGCACCGTTAAAACTTTCAGATAAATTGGTTGTCATATGTCCATAACGATGTCCATCATCTAAACTTAATGCCAAATATCTCTGATCGCCATTGTCCTGAGATCTGATCCACTCGAAAGCACTTCTATCTAGAATGAAAATTTCACGCATCATACTGTTGAACTTGTTCTGACATGGTTCTTGTCCAGCAGCGTAGAATCGGGTTAGAACTGTACTGCATGTTTGCACGCATGTGTCTGAGACAATGACGATGCGTGAATCCCTCTTCCGGTGGGAATAAACCACGTACAATATTCTTCAAACCAGGAAATCGATCACTTATAAAACAAATGTCCCGACGATCGATAATTTGTTTTAATAAATTCAAAAACCAGCCCCATGCCGAAATATTCTCGTTCTTTTCAGCAATGGCAAATGCCAACGGAAAAAGGCCATTATTGGCGTCAATTGTTGTGGCTACGTACATGTGACCGGCATATCTCCCGTATAAATGTGTTCCGTCAATAGACAAAACAGGTCGACAAAATCTGAACGCTCTACGACACGCTGCAAATGCTACAAACACTCTCTGAAAATGTATAGTGCTGGCGTTTTCGCCTTCTACTATCTTGAACCATGTATATGTGCCAGGGTTATGTCTTTCTAAAGCACGAATGAATTTCCGGAGATCACGATATGATTCAACCTCATTTCCATAAACTATATCCATTGCACGACGTCTAGCATTCCAAGCTGTCATGTAGTTGATTTCAGTTTTCAACTCATCCTTTATCTTGTACATTATCGCTCCTGGGGTCATACTCACTTTTGCTTTAAAGGAAGATAAAATATACTGCGCTACAAAAATAGAGGTGCATTGACGATGTTTTACTAAAAGGACAGGATTTCTGCTTGTGTGCTTCCCCCTATATCCTGAAACATACCAATCTCCTCGCGATTTTCTTTCTGATGCATGTAAACGCCACCCACAATCATCATAAATACAAACAACCGTGAAAATATTCTTGTTTGACGCCTTGGGTTTGTATTGCACATGATTTTCCATGCTCCACTTCTGTAAATCATATTGCAGATCCCTTTTCGACTTATAACTCCTACCTAACCAATAATTTAATCCGGAATCATCAGTGGATTCTGATTGACTCTCTACAAATACTACATCTTCTGCTTCTGCGATTTCATGATCAAAAATGTTCGGCAACTCCTCCATCGGTTCTTCTTCAGCATCATCGTTATTAGCAGAATATGAGTTCCCCCTTTCCTCATTACATACGGCTAGAACTAGCGAACCATAACCAAAATCATGACAGGTATTACCACCAATATTTTCTTCTAATGTTCGAGTATCATTTTCTGGCTCGTCATTTTCAGACTCCTCATTTTCATCTAATGTTTGAGTCTCATTTTCTGACTCATCATTTTCGGACTCCTCATTTTCTTCAGATATTTCTGTCACTAAATCATCTTCTACATTTACTTGTGATGGCCCTTCGATATCCTCAAACATGGTCTCATTTGTTGGCCTGATTTATTTAAATTTTTGTCAGTTTAAATATAAATGGTGAAAATGTTATATAATTTGAATGTGAATAATTTTACCTCGAAGATGACGGCATATTTTCCATATTAAAGGGAGTAGCTTGTACAAAAAGATGGATAAATCTCACATCGATGATTGAACTCAACATTGCTAATGTTGATTCATCATCGTCAATCGGTACTGCAAAGAAAGTTAATCCCTCATACAACCACTTACAAGTTAATGTAAGTATATACTTGTCGAGCGGGAGATCAGTGACTTCAGAAACTCGAGACAGTAAGCCAATGTAAGTTAATTGGCATGGTAATGTAACCATCCGTTTCTTGCCCCTAATATATTCTACGTGGTCATCAGAGACATCAATCGATCCTCCCCAATATATTAACACATGAGCGGTGTTGGAGGCCATCTATACGAATAAAATAATGATTTAATTACATAAAATAATTACTTAATAATCGGATGTAACAATTACTTTAATTAACATTTCAGTCGGATGTTATCTTTAATAATCAATAATTCAATTGATATACTAATCACTCAGAAATGGAATCCAAAAGTCCGGTCTTGGGGGCTCATCGATGCTCACCACAGTGAGTCCTGCCAGCGCTGTATAGAGACCATCTCGGCGCTCGATTCCAAATCTAAATGACAATAATTTTAACATGAATATGTGCACTTTTAAATCTAAATGAATGAAATTCTAATGTAATGTGTAATGTCCCCTATTTAATTACTTTCAATTTTTTTAATAATTATTACAAAACTCTCATAATAAAATGTCTACTGTCCTTAATTAATTTCAAATTTTTTAATTATTATTACAAAAATCTCCTAATAAAATGTCTACTGTCCCCTACTTAATTAATTTCGATTTAAATAACTATTACAAAAATCTCTTCATAAAATGTCTAATGTGAGTGACATTAAAAAAATCATATTACATTTATAATTAGTATTTTCCAACATCATTAGATTACTTCATAGACAAATGATTTACCATTAAAAATAAATAATAATTATTTTGAAATATATTTTAACTAAGCATCAATTTTGCACAACTAATTACTTGTTAAATTTAACAAAAAATCTTGAATAAAATTACATGAAAGATGCGTGTCTTCTACAAGAAATGTTATCCAAAAGTTAATAATATAGCGTCCTCACTAATATAGCGTCCTCACTGATAAAACCCTGCAAAAAACGCAGAAAAAAATCTACAAACAAAACTATCTTATTCTTACTTGAATAAGATTAGTCGATCGAGAGCAGCAATCACACTTCAGAATACAGAATGAGTGAACCAAAGAGAATGAATGGGGAGATGATGAAGAAGGAGAAGGAGAGGGGGAAATTGTGAGGAGGATGGAATGAGGGGGGGGCGTTATATATAAGAAATGGGGAGGAGGGGACCGTTGGCAAATTTCCAACGGCCCTCTCCCAAATCGGCACCTCAGGTACCTATTTGGGCCATAGCCGTTGGCGCGCCTCCCAAATCGGCACCTGAGGTGCCTATTTGGAGAGGAGGCCAACGGGTATCGCCCAAATCGGCACCTGAGGTGCCGATTTGGAGGGGGCGCCCCAAATCGGCACCTCAGGTGCCGATAGGTACCTATTTTTTTAATTTTTTTCCCTTGATGCTTATTTAATTAATTACGATTTTTTAAAAAATTATTTAAAAAAATCCCAATATATAACAATTAGCAAAATTTTCTAAAAAATTATAAAAATAGTAAAATTATATAAAACCCAAAAATATTTATTTCATTTATTTTTAAATATTTTTACCTATTTTGATATATATATTATCCCTCTCTTACATATCTTGTATATATATATCTTCTATATAGCTTTATATTTAGTTTAAAAGAAAAAGGAAATATAAAAATATAAAATATAAAAAAGAAAACAAAAAATTGAAATTAAAAATCAAATTATAAAATTATAAAAATAAAAAATAAAATAAAAAATAGAATTAAAAAACCACAAAAATAGCACATATAGACATATACATCACATTCATTTTGTACATTCATTGCCCCGATCTACCTGCTTGTTCCATGTGTTCAACACTCTACACATACTTGCACCTATACACATTTTGTTGTAGAGTTATAATAAATTTTTACTCCACATCTTGCTTTTCATTTCCTAATCATTGTTGTTGATTAATTGTTGATTAATTGAGGTTTCGTGAGCGGTCGCTCAGCGACACTGTGGTCTCGCCTTGTGTGGACTACTTTAGACCCTCACCAAACCTCGATTATCACCCCCACCCCCAAAAAATAGCAACACTCAACCTCCACCCTTCCCTCCTCACCTCCTCCTCATCCACCTCCGAATCTCTCCATACGCCTATGCCGCCTCCATCGTTGTTTCCACCCATGCATCAGCCCTAGTCGCCCCTCCTCCAGTCCACGACTACGATGTCCCTCCTCCCTCTCCACGCCCGCTTTGGCGTAACATCCTCAGGAGCTCCCCCTTGATGTCGTCGGCTCATAGAATGGCCTATGTCCCTCCTGTGATTGTCGATGGTGAGGAGGTGGCCTTCATCTCTAAAGCGGAAACTGTAGATATGGATCAAGCATGGGCACAAACCATTGTCTTCTACGTTCTCAACAAGAAGCCATATCGTAAGCTCCTCTCTTATTTTGTGGATAAAGTATGGAAACCGACTGGAGGATATAAACTATTCCCTCGAAAGAACAGATTTTTCTACCTACAACACAGCTCTGATGAAGAGTGCCGACGTATCATGCAAGGCAGCCCTTCACTCCTCCAAGGATGATTCATGGTCCTCCATCATTGGGAGGCAGGGGCTTGCCTTGAGAGAGACATGCTCTCTAAAATCCCCTTGTGGGTGCATTTCCATGGCATTTGCCTTGGACATTATTCGGCAGTAGTGCTCAACAAGCTAGTGAATCTACTAGCACCCCTCTTTCGATGGATGCGGACACTGTCACTGGTCATCGTGAGGAGTTTGCCCAATGATGTATCTCCATACATGATTCCATGACCATTCATGAATCCATCCCCTTGGTCTTCTTCTCAGGTGCCTGTCAAATGATCTGTGTGGAACTGGAATGGCATCCCCCGAAGTGTGACCATTGTATCTCCTTCGATAATTCCTCCGCCTCATGCCCATACTATGCAACGTTTCCTTCTGTGGAAGTGGAGCATATGATCGAGATGCACGCCCAACCTCCTCTCCCCAATGGCTCTGGGGTCGATGACCCCTCAGCCAATGCCGGACAATAGCCTACCAGGATCCAACTTCTCGTGGGGAAGTAGCCCCCCCATTGATAGATGCTTCTCGCTAAGTTGGTGCTCCTTCGACCTCCAAGATCAAAAAGGGACAAGAAAAACCCTTCTCTGCCTTTCCCTATGGTTCAAAGTCCATTTTGCATCGTACGCACCATGCCCAACGGAAACCTTCTCTTGGCCAGAAAGGCCAGCTTCTTTTCCCCTCAGCAAGAATGGAATTAATCTTAACTCCACGTCGATGGACTCTGAGCCCCTTAACGAGGGGGCTGACCCCCAAGTTGTCCAGCCTCCTGAGAAACCAGTGGAACCCAATCCACAATGGAAGATAGCCTCTCACAGGAAAAAGATGCTTCCAAGTGTTGGTCAATCGAATGCTAGCCCTCCTGGGTCCCCCTCACAATCATCTTTATGTTTGTAGTTGTCCGCAATGTCCGTGGCATCAACAAGCCTTGGAAAATCAGGGCATTGTTACATCAAATCATTTCTCATAATGCAGAGATCATTGGATTGGTTGAAACTAAATTCATGCCTGAAAATAAGGGAAATTTGCCTCCCTCGTCTCAACGTATGGGGCTTCATCAATAATGACACTCCTTTGGGCCGAATATATGTCATGTGGAAGGAATCATGCTGGAATTGCAGACAAATGGAGTCTCCCTACAAGTTGTCACCCTTTCATGCACTAATGTCAGTGGCCTCAACCAAGCCATTTCATCATCTATGGGGCAAACAGCCCTACGGACCATCGGTGTGTGTGGCAAGAGTTAAAGCACGTCAATATTTCCTTGGATATCCCTTGGTTGTCTATTGGGGACTTTAATGTGGTTAGATTCAACCATGAGAAGTGTATGGGAAGACCACCTTTATCTGGGGCAAAGGAGGACTTCAACAACTGCATTGATTTGTGTGGTTTGCTCGAGTTGGAGACATGTGGCAACCCTTGGTCATGGACGAATAGCTCTATTGGTCCCTCTTGCATAGCTGCTCACCTTGATCATGGTCTGGTCAACTCAGCTTGGCTGAATCTCTTTCCTTCTGCAAAGCTGAGCTAGTCCCCCCTTTGCCTTGAGTGACCACCTTTTGATGAGTCAGCCATGGATCCCATGGCCACTCTCCCAAAGCCTTTCCGCTACTTCGATTACTGGGAGAATTGCTCGGGCTATCTGGAGGTTGTGACCATCGCTTGGGCTTCTCCGATCATCGGCAACCATGTATTCTGCTTTATGCATAAGCTCAAGAGAGACAAGCTGGCCCTCAAGGCGTGGGCATGCTTGGAGGCTAACATTTTCAAGGAGGTGAAAGCTGTTGAAAATGCTCTCAGGGTTGTTAACGATGCGCTTTCCCTGGACCCCCTAGATACCTTTTTGGCATAGTTGGAAGATGATGCTAAACGTCACGTCAAGGCACTCGATGCGTATCTCGAATCCGCTTGGAAGCAGAAAAGCCGTGTTGATTGGCTGAGATTGGTAGATCACAATACAACTTTCTTTCACACTTATGTCAATGCTCGCGCTGCAAGGAACAATATCCCTACTCTTCTCGACGGAGATGGCATGGTGATTGATAAACTTGCCTTGGTGGCAGAAGCTGCTGTGGATTTCTACCAAGCTCTCTTGAGCCCAGTCACTCCTCTCCCCCCATTGGACCCTCCACCCACCCCAAAGATGTTGCTCTCTGTCCAAGCTAGGATTTGGCTGGAATGTCCTTTGTAGGAGGTTGAGATTTTGAATGCATTGCGGTCATTTCATCCCTCCAAGGCTCCTAGACCAGACAGTTTCAACGTCAATTTTTCAAGCATCAGTGGTTGCTCGTCAAAGGGGATCTCTATGCAACATCACGTTCCTTTTTGAAGGCGGTAGTTTGGTGAGATAGGCCAACCATACTTTCTTGACGCTTGTTCCCAAGGTGCCATCTCCTTCTGGCCTTGGGGACTTCCGTTCAATCTCCTGATGCAATGTTGCCTATAAAATTTTTGCCAAAGTGCTGGAAACCCGACTTACGGCGGTCCTCCCTGATATGTTATCACCAAATAAAATGGCTTTTATCAAGGGTCGCTTCATTGGAGATAACCTGCGGCTCGCACAATAACTTGTAGTTGGGTTCGACAGGAAGGCAATCTCCTCACAGGCTTGCCTTAAAATTGATATTTCCAAGGCTTTTGATTCTATTGAGCACTCCTTCATCCTGCATAGCCTTGAAAATATGGGTTTTGGATAATGTTGGCTCTCTTGGATGGCTACTTTCATATCAAATACCTCTTTCTTGGTGATGGTGAATGGCTCTCCTTATGGCATGTTCAAGGGCACGAGGGGCCTGAGACAAGGTGACCCTCTTAGTCCTCTCCTTTTTGTGGTCGGCATGGAGGCTCTTTCCTGCTTGGTCGATGTCTTGGTGTCCCGTGGCCATCTGCGCCCACTCTGTATGGGGCACTCTTTAGCGCCCACTTACCTCATATATGCCGATGATTTACTATTCTTCTGAAAAGCCTCCTCCGCTTCTCTACTTGCAGTTAAGGAGATCCTTGATACATTCCAGTCCATCTATGGTCTCGCTATGAATGCCCAGAAGAGCAAGATTTTCTGATCGTCGTACTTCCTAGATGATTTTGCTACCTGCCTTCTCATGGGGATGCTCCATCATTCTTTGCCTACTACTTACTTGGGCCTACCGCTGGCTTCCTCCTACGGTCGCACCAATTCTGCTAGATCGTTAGAGGACAGAGTGAGGGTCTTGCTTTGTGACTGGAAAGCAAAGGCCTTTTCCTTTGCCGGTCGCTTGCAGCTGTTGAAATCGGTGGTTGCTAGGGTGGTTCAATACTGTGCAGTTGGCACCGTCATTCTGATGTGCACTGTTCACAAGGTGGATATGCTTTGTGCGGACTTTTTATGGGGCTTTGGACGTCATGCAATCTCTTGGGATACTCTCTACTTACCTAAGATTGATGGTGGTTTGGGCCTTTGCATTGTGGCCTCCATCCGCAAAGCTATGGTGATTTCTTGGGCTTGGTGGATTCTCTCTTCCTCCTCTTCCATCTAGACATGCTTCATGTGCTCCACATACTTACACTCTGATTCTTTCTAGATGGTTTCTCCTTTCGCTTCGACCTCGCTAATTCTCTTGTGCCGGTCCATCCTTTACAGTGCTGTGGGAGGTGCCCCCCATCCATATGTTTGGCTTCCTTCACCACGAGGGTTCTCTTTTTATGTTGCCTTTGACCTGGTCCACCCTTGGGCTTCCCTCATCCCTTGGACCTCGAGGGTATGGGCTAAGGGGCTTGCTCCAAAGCACTCATGCTCACTCTATAGGGCTATCCTTAACTGGTTGCCCACCATGGATAGGCTCTCCAAGCATGATCGCTTGCCATTCCCCTTGCTATCTCTGTCTCCATCAGCATGAATCATGTGCCCATCTTTTCTTCCGTTGTCCAGTCGCCCTTGGGACCTGAAAGGCCACCTGCTCCTTGCTTGCCCTTCCATTGCCTCTGGCCTCTTCCCTTGAAGACATTTTGGAATGGATTAATGGGTGCTCTTCTGAATCTATTCATCAGGGACTTACTAGCATTGTTGCTGCCACCGTCTGGAAAACATGGGCCAAGAGAAATCTCGTTGGGCGTCCTCTCATTCCTGTTTAGTCGCTACTATAACTCGTCGCATTGTGCAGGTTGTGATGATTTTAAAGAACTAACTTTGTACTTGGGTTTTTGCGCTTCTCGAGTTCAACTCTAATTTGTATTGATTCCCTTCGGGTCTCTGTAATATTGTTGTTATTAATACATAGAAAATTTTTACTGACCGAAATTTTTTTTGAAATATTTATCTCCATTAAGTGTGTGGTCCGCATTTATTTATTTTCTGTTATTAATTATCTCCATTGCCTGCACAGGAGAGTATCTGATCACGCCAACTCTTATGTCCATTTCGACGTTCTTGATAAGAGGTATTTAAAAAAATTCCCATTATGTTTTTAAACATGTCAATGACAGCGATTGAATATAACCTCTCCTTTGCATTTAGGGTCTTGCTTTCCCCATCTAGTGTGTAGTCCGAGATGTCCACCCAAGAGATTCCAGCATTATTCTAGATCTCCTCCCCAAAATCACAATTAAAGCATATAGAGTAAATTATACAAAAGTTTCTAAACTACATATCAAATTTCAATATCATACCCCAACTTTAACTTTTAAAAGTAATAATGTACATGGTATTCAATTGACGGATAAGAGTTAAGACCGGTATCCTTTACATCAAAAGGACAAAAACACCATCCATTCATATTCGAGGACAAAACCTTGTCTTTTCAATTATTTCTACTCTTCGTCAACCTCCGCTCAGCCCACCACGTCCCCCCTTCCTCCATGGCTCCTACGTCTCCTCCAGCGATGGTTGGTAGCAGGATTTTAGCCCCCATGGATGATTTTAAGAAGGCAATCTTTACATGTACGATACAATTAGCGCGATGGATCCGAGAACGCCTACTGCCAACGGGTGAAAGGACGCGCCCTCGATCTGTTGCCTATGCAATGGCGACTGTCATACACCATCCCGGTGCTCGTCCAGTTATGGTGCATCCATGCCATTGAGGAGCGTGTCCGCCTCCTCTACGTTGTGATGAACTCCGACGAGCGTGTGCTCCGCCACCGGTGTCGCGCGCGTCTACGGTGGCCCGCACCTCTCAAAGAACAAGTTCACACATACTTTCTTGGTGCTCCTTGTTGGGATTTGAAAATCCCATTGATTGTTGGGATTTAAAAATCCCATTGATGTGGACATTAACAATTACCATTAGTGCACTTTTAATTGCCAATTAATTAGAGAATAAAATCTCTTTATGATGGACAAAAGAGAAAGGTAAATTGGCAACCATTTTGGTTGTCTAGCCAAATATAATAAGGCCAAGGGTCCCCAATCGACATATGTTCTCTTCTCTATTGTTTTCCATCGACAAGAGAGAGCTTGAGAGGCATACGTTCGAGAGGAAGATCCGGGGTTGCTTCGTGGGTTGATCGACCGCTACATCAAACATAACAATGGCATCAGGTACTTCGTTACCCTTGTATTCGGATCGATTTCTAATTTAACAAGTGGTATCAGAGCCATCTCGATTTCGATTCATAGGGTTTTACGTATATATCTTGATGTACATATTCGTATTTTTAAAAAAAAATCATGCTATGTGCTTCGGATCAAAGGTGTTTGTGCCGGATTCTAATGTTTTGGAAAGCTCTTTTCCATTTCCACAATATTGTGATCCACAAGATTATTGTATTCTTTAAACCTTCATTCGAGTGAATTAAACATAGAATAATGTGTTTTGTTTTATCTCCAATCATTGGTATTATGAATATCAATATTGCTTATGTTTGTAGTAGTTTTAGCAACAGTGAAGTACCCACCTTTGCGTAATTCCGAACTTTTTTTCTATGAGGACATGCCTACTGACGGATTTATGACTGCATATAAGTGGTGCTTGGAATATACGACAATGGTAGATCAGAACGGAATGGTGGAAACATTGCACGTCCAGCATCATGAACCTCCACCAAGGAGTATAAATGATCTTTAATTGGCTATGAAACATGCCATGATATGGGAGATATGTGATTAATTTGAATTCGTTACTTTTGGTGCGGGGTATATACTAATTAGATTTAAAAAAAAACTTTCCATCATGGCTTTCTTTTATAGGGTTTTCCATTTACGGAGATTGGGCACAACTAATATTCTAGTTATGTTGTTATTTCCTTTTTTTTGGAAATCATCCGTTCATTTTTTTGGTTAATTGAGTAAAGTTAACATTAGTCGTGTTTTTGAGTTATAAAACAATAATAATAATGACCTTAGTTAACCTTTCCGTTTATTCTTGAAACCTTGATAACGTACCATTATCTTAGTATATGTCATCGGTATTATTTTTAATACTGTCATTGAATTTAAGATTGGTTGATGGATTTGATAATTTACTTATTGATTGTTAACTCTCATATCCAAAGACATCTTTCATTCTTTAATAAATGTGAACATTAATATCAGCCATAATACATAATTACAATATTTCTAATGATACAATTGAAACGGATAAGCCACCAAAGTGACCTCTACTGTCAAAATTGTATCATTAAAATATCTGCACGGATTTTGTGTGCATTATAAATATTATCTTTCCCAAAGGAGGGACAATATTTATTTAAGTATATTGCATACCTGTGATGATAATTAAGCAATGATTATAAAGTTCCATGTGAGTAATGAGATACATCCAAAGATGGTCTTATTACTTGACAGGATTTATCGTTGACAATTGATCATTACAACAAGAGTATCACTTACAACTAACATTATTGTCCAAAGACTTAATAGTTAGTGATGTGCTTGGTATCTTGCTTTTCTTATGGCTGTATTTGCAAATTCACGTTTATGAAACATACATTAATTCTGTTTTCTTTTGTTCTTTATTTTATAGCTTCCGCTTCCGCATCTACTATCTCTGCCACTTTGAATTCCATTCCCGTGCTTAGGGCACAAATTCCAAGGCATGGAAAGAGAGCATTATGATACTGCTTGGCTGCATGGATCTAGACCTTGCACTTCGGATGGAGACTCCCGCTCCTCTTACGGAAAATAGTTCTTCTGATGAAAAGAAGAACTATGAGAGGTGGGAGCGCTCTAATCGCATGTGTCTCATGATCATAAAGCGCGGTATTCCAGAAACCCTTAAAGGGATTGCTGAAGAAAAGATAACTACGGCTAAAGAATACCTTGCTAAAATTGAAGAGCATTTTGCGAAAAACGATAAGGCGGAAACAAGCACTTATTTACAGCGCTTGATTTCCATGAAGTATACCGGCAAGGGAAACATGAGGGAGTACATTCTTGAAATGGCTCGTATTGCTTCAAAATTGCAGGAATTAGAACTGGCAATATCTGATGATTTGCTAGTTCATTTGGTTCTGTTGTCTCTTCCAACACAGTATAGTCAGTTTAGGGTCAGTTATAACTGTCAAAAGGAGAAGTGGACTCTTAACGAGCTCATTTCATACTGTGCTCAAGAGGAAGACAGGTTGAAGCATGAAAAGCCAGAAAGTGCACATTTAGCTATGAACTCTAAGGATAAGGGCAAGAAAAGGAAACAAATGAGTAATGCTGCTGTGACAGGTCCAATAAAGAAGAATAAGGATGCAATTAGTTGCTTCTTCTGCAAGAAATCTGGACATGTCAAGAAAGATTGTGTCAAATATCATGCATGGCGCGTGAAGAAAGGTACAATCCACACTTTGGTTTGTTCTGAAGTTAATTTAGCTTCAGTTCCAAGAAACACTTGGTGGTTAGATTCCAGTGCCTCTACTCACATAAGTGTTTCAATGCAGAGCTGCCTGAACTACCGAAGACCAACTGATGTTGAAAGATACATCTATGTGGGTGACGGAAAGAAGGCAGAAGTCGAGGCAATTGGATTTTTTAAGCTTTTATTAGGAACTGGTCATTATCTAGAGTTAAAGAATACTTTCGTTGTTCCATCTTTTAGATGAAATTTGATTTCTGTTTCTGCATTGGACAATTTAGGTTATTTTCTAAATTTTGGAAATGGAAATTTTAGTCTTTCTTTTAACTCTTCTATGATTGGTACTGGCTCCTTAGTTTCTAGTTATAAGCTTTATTTGCTTGATACCATTGCCTCGTATAATGAATCTATGGTTGCTGAATCGAGAGGCACTAAGCGAAAATCCGCCACAGAAAATTCAGCATCAATTTGGCATAAGCGTTTGGGTCACATATCCACATCTAGAATTGAACGACTTGTAGCTGATAACATCCTAGATTCATTAGATTTTACAGATTTAGATATATGTGTCAACTGCATTAAGGGAAAACAAACCAAATCAAGGAGATTAGGTGCCAATAGAGCTTATAGTGTCTTAGAATTGATACATACTGATATATGTGGTCCATTCCCTACGGCATCATGGAATGGTCAACAGTATTTTATATCATTCATAGATGACTACTCAAGATACGGTTACCTATATCTCATTCATGAAAAGTCACAAGCTCTAGACGTGTTCAAATCATTCAAGGCCGAAGTTGAGCTCCAACTCAACAAAAGCATAAAGTGCATCAGATCTGATCGTGGTGGTGAATACTATGGCAGATATGATGGTTCTGGTGAACAACGTCCTGATGCTTTTGCTTTATTCCTACAAGAATGTGGAATTGTTCCTCAGTATACTATGCCAGGTTCCCCTAGCATGAATAGTGTGGCTGAGAGACGTAACAGGACTCTTAAGGATATGGTGAGGAGTATGATCAGTCATTCTTCCTTACCAGAGTCCCTCTGGGGAGAAGCATTAAAAACGGCGGTTTACATTTTGAATAGAGTACCAACAAAAGCGGTTGCAAAAACACCATATGAGCTCTGGACTGGTAAAAGACCTAGTCTAAAGCATTTACGCGTATGGGGATGTCCAGCTGAGGCAAGGCCGTACAGGCCAAATGAGAAAAAATTGGACTCCAAAACAGTGAGCAGCTACTTTATTGGTTACTCAGAGCGATCAAGGGGTTACAAATTTTATGATCCCACACTTAAGAAAATATTTGAAACGGGAACCGCAACTTTTTTTGAGGATGTTGATTTGGAGGGGACGATGCATATTAGGGATATTGTCTTTGAGGAGGAATCAATCACGATTCCTGATGTTGTGATTGAAAATGTACAAGAGTGCATTCCAATCATTGGGCATGAAACAAATCAAGAACCTCAAGATGACAATATTCAACAACCCCTCATAGAGGATTTTGCTACACAAGATCAAAATCAACAACCTCAAAATTTAAGGAGATCCATTAGAGAACGAAGGAGTGCTATTCCGGATGACTATATAGTATTTCTTCAAGAACAAGATGGAATTAGGGAAGATGATCCAATCAACTTCCATGAAGCCATGAAAGGTTCTAACTCTGCAAAATGGATCGAAGCCATGAATGAGGAATACAAATCGATGCAAGACAATCAAGTTTGGGACCTTGTACCATTACCAGAAGGTGCGAAACCCATTGGTTGTAAATGGATATTTAAAACCAAAAGGGGTTCAAATGGTAATGTTGAAAGGTTTAAGACACGTCTTGTAGCTAAAGGATTTACTCAAAGAGATGGAATTGATTACAAGGAAACTTTTTCACCTGTTTCTAGTAAGGATTCTTTTAGAATTATCATGGCATTAGTTGCACACTTTGATCTTGAGCTTCATCAGATGGATGTTAAGACTGCCTTTCTCAATGGAGACGTTGAGGAGGTGATCTATATGGTTCAACCAGAAAACTTTGTTCAGGGAGATGCAAAGAATATGGTTTGTAAATTAAAGAAATCCATTTATGGACTCAAGCAAACATCCCATCAATGGTATCACAAATTCCATCAGGTTATTATCTCATTTGGTTTTGAGACTAATCCAGTGGATGATTGTGTATATCACAAGTTTTGTGGGAGTAAACACATTTTCTTGGTTTTGTATGTAGATGACATACTGCTTGCTAGTAATGATCGGAATTTGTTGCATGAAACAAAGAAATTTCTTTCAAATAATTTTGAAATGAAAGATCTTGGAGATGCTTCTTTTGTATTAGGAATCCAAATACACCGAGATCGAAATCTTGGTGTACTTGGATTGTCACAAGAGAACTACATCCACAAGGTGCTTCAAAGATTTGGCATGCAGCTTTGCAAACCAATTGATACCCCAGTTGCTAAAGGAGACAAATTCAGTCTCAATCAATGCCCTAAGAATAACCTTGAAATTCAGGAAATGGGTAAGATCCCTTATGCATCTGCAATTGGGAGTCTTATGTATGCACAAGTGTGCACACGTCCGGATCTGGCATTTATTGTGGGCATGCTAGGCAGATAAATGGCGAATCCAGACATGGATCATTGGAGGGCTGCCAAACGTGTCATGAGATATCTACAGAGAACAAAAGACTACAGACTTACATATCAAAGGTCGGATACACTGGAGATCATTGGATATTCCGACTCAGATTTTGCTGGATGTCAAGATAGCAGAAGATCCACTTCAGGCTATGTATTCCTAATGGCTGGAGGAGCCATATCATGGAGGAGTGCGAAACAAACAATTGTAGCATCCTCCACTATGGTGGCTGAATTCATAGCATGTTATGAGGCATCGAATCATGGAATATGGCTAAAGAATTTTGTCAATGGGGTGCGTATTGTATGCAGCATCCAGAAACCATTACAGTTATTTTGTGACAATAATTCGGCAGTGCTTTATTCCAACAGCAACATAAGCTCAACCAAGTCAAAGCATATTGACATAAAGTTTTTGGTTGTGAAAGAGAGAGTACAAAGTGGACAAATTTTCATAGAGCATATTGGGACAAATTCCATGGTAGCGGATCCGCTAACCAAAGCAGTGACACCCAATATATTTCATGAACATGTGATTCGTATGGGTGTTGTATCAAATAAAGATATCCACTTCTAGTGGGAGTTTGTATTGTTTTGCTCAACCCTTTGAAGTTTGAAACATTTGAAATTCAATAAATTTCTGCGCAGAATAAAGAATTTGATGTTGATTCCACATTCTCTCATTAAAGGGTCTCCATTAAGAAAATGGACCATTCATTATGCAACTTTGGATGTAGATCCAAATTTATCTATTTATTTGGCATTGATCTATGTCATTTGGTTGTGTTAATATTGGTGACCATTGATGGGTTTAATCGTGCTTAATACGATGAATGCCTCCTTGATCTCAGGTTATCATAACCAATGGACAAGATTGTTCAGTTATATCTCGATTGATGGCAATAATTATGAGCTCATACAGTAAGCACATTACATGGTCATTATCAATGTCCAGTGGGAGATTGTTGGGATTTGAAAATCCCATTGATTGTTGGGATTTAAAAATCCCATTGATGTGGACATTAACAATTACCATTAGTGCACTTTTAATTGCCAATTAATTAGAGAATAAAATCTCTTTATGATGGACAAAAGAGGAAGGTAAATTGGCAACCATTTTGGTTGTCTAGCCAAATATAATAAGGCCAAGGGTCCCCAATCGACATATGTTCTCTTCTCTATTGTTTTCCATCGACAAGAGAGAGCTTGAGAGGCATACGTTCGAGAGGAAGATCCGGGGTTGCTTCGTGGGTTGATCGACCGCTACATCAAACATAACAATGGCATCAGGTACTTCGTTACCCTTGTATTCGGATCGATTTCTAATTTAACACTCCTCTCTCTAGAGTATCCCTCCGCGTGGATCTCACCTTTCATCGAACTGCTTAGGAAGCTCGAAAAGCAGGGGCGGAACCAGAAATTTCACGAAGGAGGGGTCGAGTATACAATTATTATGTATGCTCAAAAATAGAAAAATCTATGTATTTTTTACCGATATTTTTAAATAGAATTAATATTTTTAAAATGAACCTCTTTCTATTTTGATAAACGTAGAATTTAAATCTATTATTAATGTTAGAATTTCAAATAGATTGGTATTTTCCGTGGAAATTTTTAAAATTGGATAAATATACTAATTTAAGCCTCTCCGAATCCATCCTAAAAAGGATAAATTATCAAGTGAAATTTTGAAGAAAAAAAGTTCATGGTTAAAAGGAAACAATAAAATTTATTTTATTTATAAAGAGTACTAAAAATAATGGAAGAGATAAATAAACTCGAATATAGTTTTATATCAAATTATTTTAATACTTTGGAAGTGATCGGATAAATCATCTAAAAATAGTAAAATTGATGGAGATAAGATTCAAACCCTGATCTTCAACATAATAACCTTACCACTCTACCACTTAACCATTTAATGATCAAACAACATTTCTCTAAGAACATTAATTATAATATAGTTAAGGAGGAGTCATGAAAAACTTCATACATTGTATAAGTGACGTATAATAATCATGGTCATGGCCCCTAGACTGGCATCATCGACGTGTTTGTAAGGGTATTTTCCTGATAGATTAAATCCCCGTGGGAGTTCGTGGATATCTATGAATCGTCGCATCGGGCCCATAAATTCAGAACACAACAATAGCAGTTCGATCCTCTTCAAATCTGAAAGCGCGTGGCACCCCCAAGTCTTCATTCGAACCTCCGCCTATCACAGGCGAGACCCCAACAGAGCAGGGGAAGCTCCCCTGTTCTTCCGTCCATCTGCGAGTCATATACCACAAATGCAGAGAGCAGCACCTCCACCTCAATTAATTCCTCCTCTTGGCGGGGCTGCGAATGCACAACAAAAGTGAGTTGATGTTCGACACCTTCATGCACCCGCAACGAGAAGCAGAGCTACCATATATTGTCGCAGCAGCAAACTCTCGTCGTTCTCCTTGTTCAGCCGCGTCCGGGTTGAGCGTGAACATCATACCCGCTTATCACCTTCGCGTAGCAACCCCGCAAACTGTGGTGCGTCACCTTTACACCCTCCTCCAAAACACTCGCATTCACCTCCCTTATCTTTAGCAGCTCGACAAGCAACACATGTTTCACCACCATTGTCGGCATCCTCTCGTTCCTCGTTGTGTGTCTGCATGCCTATGTGGACAACCTTTTCACATCTAGTGTCACTGACTGTGTGTACTCGCAATAAAAAAATGGGCTCTTATAAAACAATTTCCATGAACAAAATAGTCTTATATAATTCCATTAAATTTTAAATTTTTGAACTTTAGCATTGAGTTGTTCACTTGAAAATTTGATTCTATAAGAGCTCATTTTTTGATGAGTTGTTTCATCGAATAAATCGATTCCATAATAGCTCATTTTTCAACGAGTTATTTCATCGAAAAATTCGATTCTACAAGAGCTTATTTTTCGGTGAGTTGTTTTAATAAAAATTTGATTCCACAAGCCTTTATATACTATTTTTTTCTAAACTAAAGGTTGAGTTAATATAAAAACGAGCTTCTAAAGTTGATGGACCTTGGGTCCAAGTTGCTTAGAAACTACCCTCGGGGACGGCCCAGCTCACATCCCCCCACCCAACATCATCCTCCACGAGTCACGAGAGACGGACCTTCTATACTTCAAGACCCCTCACTTACACTAGGGAAGAGCTTTGTGCTTATCCTTCGGTACCCAACACAAGAACGGGGATACTCCGTCGTGATCATCCCATCATCGAGCGAAACATGGGAAGAGTTCTACATAGAGACAAATGAAATTCGTGGACATATTGCATATGAGCCAAAGCAATGTAGGAATGGGATAATTGCGGGTTGAGTTACACGAAGAGGAGAAACAATTGAAAAGTAGGGTTTCACCTTCCAATGTGAATGGAGGGTATTTTTATCTTTTTGATATAAATGATATCGTTGTTAACTAATTTATGTCAGCTAACTAATTTATGTCAGCTGAAGACTATATTATTACCGAATTAAATGATTATGTACCACAATGTTACCGAATTAAAAGTTTAAATATGAAATTGAAATTGGTGTGCAGTTCAAGAACTTTTGTATAATTTACTCAAGAATATAAGGGAGATGCACTCAAACCTCCCTCTCACAAAGAATGCAGATAATGTCGATGCCTGAGACAAAACGCACATGTCATTATCCTCCCCCTCTGAAGCAACCATGTCAAGATCTTCACGCCACAATAGATTATGTAATGTGACATAGATTGTGTTATATTAACTTTTTTGATGATTATAATATGATTTTTATGTTAATTAGTGTATTTGAACACGGTTAAAAACCATTACAACAAGGAAATTGTAGGGTCAATACAAGTATTCCTAACACAGGAATGCAGGGTTGGAGACAGGGATGTGCCAGGGTACCCCGGGGTACCCTGGCAACCAAACAGGCCCAGAGAGTCCGGCATCTATCTGAGGCTCATAGCCCGTCAGCAAGCCATGGGCCTACTTACCTAAGAAGTCGCCATCAATCCAGGCCCAGTGATTAAAACCCAATGCTCTGAGCACCGAGAAAAGGGCGAGCCCCAAGTGCATGGCTTGGCCCCAAACTTAGCATAACACTCCACCAAGGCATCAGAGCTATGTGTCGAGGCAAAATGATATGGGAGATCATATCCCTAGCAACCAGAGCCATACGTCAGCTCCCTGGTCGAATGATCAAAACAAAATCTGTGCACGAACCGCTCCTATTGCCCCCAAGCATAAATCAATTGAAAGGTAATTCCACCATTTCCAACCTATCAAGGTCTAGGCATTTGGATTGGGCTATAGCCAAGGAAATTTCCAGTTCAGAGATAACCTGAGGAAGGATACAGTTCATAATTTTGGTTTTCAGTCAAGGAATCATCTCCAAATAGTTTAGAAGTCCTATCTGACACCAAAAGCATACATGTTCAAGAAATACATAATACCCACTCAACCAATTCGATACAGGAAATGCAAAAAGAGATTTTTCATTTACACCCAAAGGAAATGGAACATTACATTAACTGTACATTCTAACCCTAGGCTGTATTGAAGAAGTAATCTTCTTCCAATTATTTATGCACAATATTTTCCTATGGTACATTATCATACTGTAAATATAGCATGATCCGAGGATCGAATAAACTAGCATGTACAAAAAGGAAAAAGCTACCTATCCTATTAACATGTAAAATACTAGGGTAACCATCTACTTATGCATGCTGTCTTCCATGCTTGGGGGACAAGGCTGACAAAGCCATTCCTGGATTGCAAGCCGAAGGGTGTGGTTAGGAGTTAAGCTCAAATCATCCAACTTAAGATTCGTCATAGGTGATGTATCATGACCACTTTCGAACCAATTACGTAGTGCCTTCCCTTCATAAGTGTACCCGTCTGCAGCTAGGTGTGGATCATGCATAATTTCCTGTAAATCGATGCGAATAATTAGGCTGATATCGTATTCGCTAGAGAATTCAGCAGTTCAATGACCAGGAATAACATCCGATTACCATAACTAAAAGAATGGCATCTGTATTTACCTGAAGGATTGGACACAGAAAGAAATGTGGAGCTGGTTGTTCCTCCAAAATATGCATTCTCTGCAGTTCCCTCACAAACAAAACAGTCAGCTCTGGTCTGTCGCGAGAATTATTTTCACAACATTGCAAGCCCAGCTCTGCAAGCCTTGTGGCAACAGAAAGAGGCCATTGTCCTGCACTCCTATCAATAATGGAAGAAATTTTCCCTGCCAACATGGCTCGACGCACATCACTAACCAAGCCTGCTGGGCGCCTTCCTGTGAGGAGTTGAAGAATGATGATTCCAAATGAAAAGACATCCGATTTCGGTGTCAACTTCCCGGCCCGTTCATATTCAGGATCCGTGTAAGAGAATAGACCAGTGGAGTCGGAACTTCTTCCAAATGAAGGACAACGAAGAGAACCCTCCAACATGACCCTGCCAATGCCAAAATCACCAACCTTGCATCTCCAATCTGAGTCAAAAAGTATGTTCTCAGGTTTGAGATCGCCATGAATGATCTGATTCGGCTCCAATGAATGTAATAAAAGAAGCGCACTTGCTATTTCCGAAGCAGTGCGAGTCCGCTCCTGCCAGGTCCAGTGCAAAGTTGAATTGGTCTTACGAAAAAGACGATCAAGAAGGTTCCCATTAGGCATGTAATCCAACACAAGGGACCGAGCTTCTGAGCAGATTCCTATCAAGGCAACCAGATGAGGATGCCTCAGATTGCCTAGCTCGCGCACCTGTGCACATATACGTATTTAATCTCAGAATGAAACAGATTTAAGCAATTTCACCTGTTTGTACACTAAAAGAACTACAGGCCATATTCTGTAAGGAATACCCTAATGAGAAGTACCAAACCTATTTTAAAAGCGACAAATACCTGCACATAAATGTCTCTTGGACGAAGAAAACAACAGCATATTAATTTCAATCCTATGATCTATTATAAAGAAAGTTTCCATCAGAGTGAATCCTATTATCCTAGAGTCTTTCTTCTTAATTGGTCGTCTCTTTAAATTCTGCCAATCGTTGCTGGAGACACAATGCAGAGGATCCTCACGATCTTCAGAAACCTTTCTCCTCTTGATCCATCCTTTATTCTTGTTGATGGAGAGAAGATCGAGACGTTATGCAACCTTCAGTGGCTTTCTCAATCCATTCTTTATTAAGGAAAAGAGAAGGTGGTTACACCTAGGGGTGCAAACGAACTGAACCTGAGCGAACCTACCAAGCTTCGGTTCGGTTCGGTTAGCATTTTTAGAGGTTCGGGTTCGGTTCAGTTCGATAAGATGAAATGGTGTTCATGTTCGATTTGGCTCGACCCTGATTCGTAAAGGTTCGGTTCGGATTGTTTAAGGTTCGATTAGCAGTGAAACTCTTTGGAATCTAAGTATTTTGGGAATATGGAATGATCACAACCCTTCGGTATGTCTTGATCAAGAACCGTGAACTTTTATGCAAATACCTTATTTGCATTATGGTGCAAATTCGTCATTCCTCATATATTATTTTTGTGAAAAAAATACATATATAAATACATATAATATATATTGTGTATCGAACTTTTAACAAATCGAACCTGAGAGAACCTACATTTCAAGGTTCGGTTCGTTTAAATAAATGAGCCCAAACCATTATCAAGGTTCGGCTTGTTTATTTCCAAATCGAATATGAATCGAACCTTTAACGAATCGAACCTGAGCGAATATTGAACTCGAGATTTTTCTGACACTCTAGTTACACCAGGTTATGACCTTTATTTCAGTAACCATCAATATCGGTTTGATCAGGATCTGATAATCATTGCATCATTGAAGAAGGCATAGCGGAGCCCCACCTCCGAGAGCCCAACGAACCTTATGTGGTGCCCCCCCCCCCTCTTTTCCCCCAGGTCGTGCGCGACCTCCTCTATTTGCACCCCAGTTCTCACCCCAGACAAGAAGAAGAAAGGGGTGCCGCCCTTTCCCCTAGCCAGGTGACTCCCCCTTTTGCATGCATCAGCCGCACAAGCGGCCCCGATCTCCTGTCGAGCTTTCGCACCCCGCTTCTACCATCCTTCCAGGTCGATGGTGAGCTCCTTCCCCGCGCACATCCTCTCCAGCCCTAGCCACTATCGGCGGTGACAATGCAGTGGCGCATTCAAGCGGCGCCGCTCCTCCGAATCCACGCTCCCAGTGGAGCTCTTCCCCTTTGCACGGCTCAAGTAGCACGCACGATCCAGTCGCCCTCTCTTCCCTCGCGCGAAGTAGCTCGTTCTTCATCTCCAGGAGGAAGCCCTGCCTCTAGCGGTGGCTTTGAAATCTAGCAGACACCCCCAACGGAGATGGGCGGCGATAGAGAGAGGGGTTCCCATCGTGGGAACCCTAGGGCTCGAAGGCCCGGTTTTATAAAAAAATTGAGAGAAAGAGAGGGAAGGGCAACAACGGTGGGTTGCTACTGTATTTAAAAAATAAGAGTGAGTGGAAGCGTTTGGGCCCTTTGGGCTGTGATATCAAAAAAAAGAAGAGGCGCGTACAATAAAAAGCCGTACACAAAATATTTACAAAAAATGTCAGAAGAAAAAGTCGTAAAAAAGGGATGAAACGGCTTAGAAAAATGTTTCAAAAAATGATGATTTGAAAAGCCGATAAAAAAAGTGAACGGCTATTAAAAAAAGAGAGAGAAATACTCAAAAAATTGATGATTATCGGCTTATGCATGTTTTATTTACCCATGTCTTTATTGTCTTCTCTCAACTTTGTCAATGTTGATTTTCTGACAAGTATGGGAGAAAGGTGGAGTATATGTAGCGTCACAGGTCGGATTCTATATTCAGATTCTTCAGTCTCGATGGCCAGACAAATTTTCAGACTCTACAAGTTATCAGATCCAGTCAGATTATCCATGCATAGTTCCAGACTCGACATTCAGATTCCGAGTCCACAATTTAATGCGCAAGTTCAGACTCTACATTCAGGTCCTGAGTCTGCAGTTCGAGACGCACGAGTATGCGATCTTAAGTTTCGTGGTACCCATCATTCTTGTTGTTTCGACCAGAGTTTTCATGAGAGCCATAGGGACTCCATAGTAGAGGACCATTCCCTATGCCACGTGGGCAAGGGTTTTCATGTGGTATCATAGGGACTCCAGATTAGAGTACCATTCTCTAAGCTAGATGGGAGAGACACAGTTCTCCGACCAGGAGAGTTCTCCAGACCCACACTCCAGCCCGTTCGTCCTCCTCACATGCACGTCATGAGAAGCAACATCCTCGACAGCAGCTGACATTTGTGCGTGTTGAGTTGGTATTGTCTGTAGTGTCATGTAGCGTGAGTTGAGTTTCTTTCTATTTGTCCAAGCTGAGCATTGCATGCTCCAGCTTGAGGGGGAGTGTAGGAGTATTTGGTTGTGCGCAGGTTGAGTTGTAGATGGGTAAATAGATACCTCCAGGATCCATTTATCCCATCCATGTGTTTAGTCCCACATCTACCAGTGGTGGGACTTGGAGGCTTTGTGGAGGCTATATAAGGAGCCCCAGACCTCATGTATCCATTGCGAAAGTTGAATGCAACATATGGCCCTTTGAAGCCTTCTCTCGTGATTTCATCCCGCTCCTTAGGGAGTAAGGTTCCACGTAAAAATCTGTGTTCACGTTTTATCTTTCTAATTCATGCTATGTTTATCATTTTTGCTTTCGCATTCCTATTTTCTAGCAATGATCTCCGAAGATCCTGGGATTCGTGATGCAATGTCCAAGATCATGTTGCATATGCCAACAAGTTCGTGTCCATCTCCAGAATCTCCATGCACAATCCCCCAGCAGACTCCTTACAGGCAAGAGACTGGCACAATTTATCCAAGTTGTTGATCCCACATGTTCTCATTGTCAAACGGTGGTTGAGGAGGCAGATCACATTTTCTTTTTTTTTTGATTTAACACCTTTTCTTCAGATGTGCGGACTCTATGGAGGTTTGGAACCTTCTCGGAATGCGAATAGTTTGCCCTGTATCTGAATTCTAGGAGTCTATTGACCATGTTGAAATCAGAGAAGCAGAAGCGAAAACGATAAATCAAGAAACGCAAACATGAAGACCAGAGATTTAACGTGGAACCCTACTCCCTAAGGAGCGGGATGAAACCACGGGAGAAGCCCTCAAAGGGGCGGATATTCTATTGGAATTTCTCAATAAGTACAGGGGGTGTGGGGCTCCTTATATTCATAGACAGGCCTATCAAAGGAGAATACAACAACAACAACAACAACAAAGCCTTTTCCCACAATTAAGTAGGGTCGGCTACATGGATTCTTCGCCTCCATTCAGATCTATCTTGGGTCAATCCCGAACTTATATCCAAATAACTAAGATCCCTTCGTATAGTCTCTTTCCAACACTTCTTGGGTCGTCCTCGCCCTCTCTTAGCCGGCTCAACATCCCAACACTCGCATCTCCTAACCGGTGCATCAGTTGACCTTCTTTGCAAATGACCAAACCATCTTAAACGGTTTTCTCGCATCTTATCCTCGATCGGAGCTACACCAACTTTCTTTCTGATTGCATCATTCCGAATCCGATCTTTACGTGTATGTCCACACATCCATCTTAGCATTTTCATTTCTGCTACAGCCATTCTCTGCACATGTCTATGGTTCACAGGCCAACATTCAGAACCATAAAGCATAGCAGGTCTCACGGCTGCTTTGTAAAACTTTCCTTTAATTTTTAAAGGAATTTTCTTATCACAGAGAACAGCGGAGGCTCCTCTCCACTTTAGCCAGCCTGCATTTATTCTATTAGTAACAACTCCATCAATTTCCCCATCATGTTGCAAAATAGATCCCAGATATCTAAAAGAATCTCTCTTCTGAATGTTATCATCACCAATCTTTACCTCGATTCCTTCACCACTGCTTCCATCAAAGGTACATTCCATATATTCCGTCTTAGCCCTACTTATACGAAAACCTTTAGTCTCCAATGCATGTCTCCAAACCTCAAGCTTCTCATTTACTCCATCTCTAGTCTCGTCAATCAACACAATATCATCAGCAAATAACATACACCAAGGTAACTCATCTTGAATGTGGCTTGTCAACTCGTCCATAATCAAAGTAAAAAGAAATGGACTCAAAGCTGAACCTTGATGTAAACCAATGTTGATATCAAAATAGTCAGTCTTCCCCGTCGGGGTCCTTACACAAGATAAAGCCCTATCATACATATCCTTTATGAGATTAATGTATAGGACAGGTACTTGTCTCTTCTCCAAAACTCTCCAAAGTATCTCTCGTGGGACGGAATCATAAGCCTTCTCCAAATCAATAAAGATCATATGAAGATTCTTCCTTTTAGCTCTATAAATCTCCATTGTTCTCCTCAGCAAATGGATGGCTTCAATAGTTGAGCGACCTGGCATGAATCCGAATTGGTTTTCTTTTACTTGGGAAACTTGCCTCAACCTTCTTTCGATCACACGTTCCCAAATTTTCATAGTGTGACTCATCAGCTTGATACCTCTGTAATTTGAACAATTTTGAATGTCTCCTTTGTTCTTATAAAGAGGCACCACGATACTCCTCCTCCAATCTTCAGGCATTTTCTTGCTTCGCCAAATAACATTGAATAGATTCGTAAGCCAAGTCAAACCACGCTCACCTAAAACTTTCCATACTTCTACAGGGATGTCATCCGGTCCAACACCTTTCCCAGGTCTCATAACCTTCAAAGCCTCCTCTACTTCTTTTCTTTGTATCCGTCTATAGCATGCACGATTCAAGTAACTTTCACTACTAGCTAGATCACCCAAAGTGATCTCTCTATTTCCTTCTCCAATGAAAAGTTTATGGAAGTACTGCTCCCATCTAGTCTCTATATCCTTCTGAGTAACAAGCACGTGACCTTCCTCGTCCTTAATACATCTCACTTGAGAAAGGTCTTTGGTCTTTCTTTCTCTTGCTTTGGCCAACCTGAATATATCCTTCTGGCCCTCCTTAGAGTTGAGATTTTTATACAAAACCTCATAAGCTTTTGACTTAGCTTCGCTTACAGCCTTCTTTGCTTCCTTCTTCGCTATTTTATAGTCTGTGACAGTTTCCTCTGTTCTATCCTTAGACATAGCTTTAAAGCAAGCTCTTTTATTTTTTAGCTTCTCTTGCACCCCTTCACTCCACCACCAAGCCTCCTTTTGACCCGGAGCTTCTCCTTTTGACTCGCCTAGCATCTCTTTGGCTACCTTTCGGATACAAGATGCTACTGCCTCCCACATCTCGTTTGCACTACCGCTACAATCCCAAGATAAGTCTTCTAAAACCTTCTCCCTGAAGCTTGATTGCTTCAACGGAAGATTCCACCACCTAGTTCTAGTGATCTATCAAAGGAGAATATTCTATAGAATATCTCTATAGAATATTCTCTTAACAAAGAGCCATATAGAATATTCTCTAACACTCCCCCTCAAGCTGGAGCAGAGAAAGCTGCAGCTTGCAACAAAAAGAAAGTATACATCACATCTTCACATGATAAATCACAAGAACTCATGTCCGCTACTGGTAGACGACCTCGCATGAGGACGGTTCTGCAGCTTTCAGGTCATCGGAATGTATCTCTATCATGCATGTAGAACCGCTGCGATATCAGGTCACCGGAACGTATCTCTGTCGTTCTTGGAGAAGAATCGCTGCAGAAGAAGTCAGCGCAGTAAACTGATCGGGTCATAAAAGAAGAAGTATACGCATCGACGAAGAAATTGATGCTCGGTGAAGACGGATGATCTGTAGAAAGTTGGAGTGATGGTCTGTCAGTCGTGGACGTGCGGATGCCCTTGAAGAATATAGGTCTGACTCCCCTTTTCTCCCATACTTGATAGAATAAGGATCAAGTTGGGAGAACAAAAGATGCTTTTTTTATTTTCTTGTGTGCTTCATCATTCTTTTTTTTTGCACAATTCACAATTTTTTTTAAATTGCGTACCGCTTTTCTTTTGTACATGCCTTTTCTTTTTTTCTTTCTTTTTTTTAAATGCTGCAACCCCTTTTTTAATACATGCCCAAAGTTGGGCCCAAAGACAGCAACCCCCTTTTCTTTTTTTAATGGGCCTCTACAATTTTTCTTTTGAACTGTCAACCCACATACACATTTTCTTATAAAGAGACACGGCTCTTTAGGGTTCCCAGCAAAAATCGCCGCCCCCCTCGATGGGAGGGTTGGCTCACACCGCCGCCCTAGCGCGCCTCGTCTGGAGGCATGTCTGGAGAGAAGTCGTGCCGCAGATGGTTGCGGTTGAAGGGGCAACCGCCTGCGCGCGCTAGGAGGTGGTGACATTACCGCTTGGTGGTTACGCGTCTGGAGCGTGCTGCTGGAGCGTAGGCGGCACGATGCCGCCAGGAGGACCTGGGTGCCGCCTAGAGCTTTATTATCGGAAGGACGTGTCGTGGGGAGATGTTGGCAGAGGAGATCTACGCGATGGGCTCATCTGGTGGCGCGTGCCTGCGCCTGCGATGCACGATGCGCCAAGGGGAGTTCCGCCTGGGCAGTTTATTTATTTTAAGAAAACCCTTACAGGTCCGTGTTGCAGCGAGATTGCGTCGTTGCCATGGAGGTGCGGGCTCGCCACGATCAACCTCCTGGCTGGTGTGTGGCTCGATGCGCCGCAAAATGTTGTGGCTAGGCGAGATGCTTGGAATCGATGTTGAATAGCACACCGTCGTTAGATGGCAGGAGATTTTGTCTGGAACTTGGGGTTCACGGCTGGAGGTGAACCCGTGTAGGTGATGGAGGCACCGTCTGGAGTCGCGTGAGGGGCTCGAAGGCAGTCTACGATCCCCGTCCGTTGGAATTAGGGCTCCCGATGGAGCATGAAGCCATGAGAATCACAGACAGGCCTATCAAAGGAGTACAGGATCCTCAATGACTTCGTGTGGCGCAGCTTGGAGGACAAATCCTCAATGGATCTAGCAAGAGCGCAGGATCTTCACAAAATCTCCATAATAACAACTCAACTTGCAATATTAGGGTTTCAACAAAACCCTTAAACATGAACACATCTGAACACAATAATCTTCAAGAATGAACAATCGAATCTCGGAAACAAAGACCATCAAAATAATCCGCGAGAATCGAACCCGCTCTGATACCATGTTGAAATCAGAGAAGCGGAAGCGGAAATGATAAATCAACAAACATAAACATGAAGACCAGAGATTTAACGTGGAACCCTACTCCCTAAGGAGCAGGATGAAACCACGGGAGAAGCCATCAAAGAGGTGGATATTCTATTAGAATTTCTCAATAAGAACAGGGGGTGTGGGGCTCCTTATATAGCCTCACAGACAGGCCTATCAAAGGAGAATATTCTATAGAATATTCTCTATAGAATATTCTCTTAACAAATAGCCATATGGAATATTCTCTAACAGACCATAATTGGAGAGAGACGGAGAGAGAAAGATTGGAGTGTGTTGCCATGGTTTGGGCGACTTGGTTGGCTAGAAATGGTGTGGTCTTCCGTCAAGATAGATTTTACGTTGTTAATGCCGTAGCGCACACTAAGGCATTAGCTAGAATTGGAACTTGTAATTTGTTTTTCCGCCAACTGCTTGCGTGTAGTTATTTTTGGTGAGAAATGATGAAGTTTTTGGGCATATACACCTATATGGTGGAGCCCCTTTTTTCTTTCAAAAAAAACAATCGTACAGCAGTCCTTCCCTAGCACACAGATCCTAGCGTGTGACGATCAATTAATCCTTAAGTCGGTGATATGACTAGTTGAATACTGACAACTAACTTTTGCAACCTTGGTGAGGATGGGTATAATATCTTTAGAAGCATATCTTGAAGCTTGCCCTATCCCCTTTTGAGGTTTAGATTTTGAAGAATATGTTGCATTAGGCAAGTGGTTATGCCTTGTTGGCGTTGTCGCCTTCCTAAGGGTCAAGGGCATATCTTCCCTTTAATGTATTGGTGTTGTTTTATGTTAGAAAATAGAAAGCGGAAGCGGAATCAGAGAAAAATAATATAAAACCTTGAAGAACGCAGGGATTTACGTGGAACCCTACTCCCTATGGAGCGAGACGAAATCATGGGAGAACGCCTCAGAGGGCTGATAGTCTATTGCTTTTTCTCATCTAATATAGGAGGTCTGGGCTCCTTATATAGCCTCCACAGAGCCTCCAAGTCCCACCACTGGTAGATGTGGGACTAAACATATGGATGGGGTCGATGGATCCTGGAGAGATCCATTTACCCATCACTCATACATATGGCGCACAACCAAATACTCCAACACACCCCCTCAAGCTGGAGCATGCAATGCTCAGCTTGGACAAACAAACAGAAAGAAACTCAACTCAAGCTATAGGACACTATGGACAATATCAACTCAACGTGCACAATTGTCAGTTGCTGTCGAGGACGTTGCTTCTCATGCCGTACAGGTAAGGAGGATGAACGGGATGGAGTGTGAGTCTGTTGAATCTCCTCGTCGGAGAGCATGTGCTCTGAACTATGCCTGTCAGAGTTACTGCAACTGGAATGAGTCTCCTCGTCGGAGTACTCTGGCCCACCACAACATGTGAACAACTGTTCCATCTCTGAAAAGGGCCAAACTGGAAAGGTTGTAGAGTGCAATCCCCGTCGGAGTCCACGGTCGCCGGAGAATGGAGTCTGAAAGTCTCCTCGTCGTAGAACTAGGTCTCTCTCATCTGGCTCAGAGAATGGTACGCTACTATGGAGTACCTATGATACCACATGAAGACCCTTGTCCACATGGCAGGAAATGGTCCTCTACTCTGGAGTCCCTATGGCTTACATGAAAACTCTGATTAACAACAACAAGAAAAGATGGGGACCACTACAAAAGATGGCAAACATCTTCACATCTGAAAAGACTGCATACTCGTGCGTGTCTGAAACTGACTCGAAATCTGACGTTGAGTCTGACAAAATCTCTGTAGAGTCTGGAAATTAGCTGGTCTGGAGAATAATCTGACCTCTGAAATCTGGAGAAGACATGTGACTCTACATATACTCCCCCTTTCTCCCATAGTGGTCGGAATGACAATATCGACCAAGTTTGGGAGAAGACAAGATAGTGGGGAGAAAATACAACAAAAAAAGCCGTCACATTTTTGGCTTTACTAAATCAAAATCCATTTTTTCAAAACATTTTTTTTGTAAAGCCGTTGTAATATATATATATACATATATTTTTTTTCCTACCTTCTTCGCACACATTTTTTTAAACATGCGTATGGCTTTTTGTTTGTACGCGCCTTTTTGTTTTTTTTTTGCATAACTGGACTATCTCTAACTCAGCCATGGCCGGTCCCAAGCCCGGGTAAATGAGGAGGGTTGCGTGTTAGGTAGCCGACAGCCAGTGCAGGAGAGATAAATTCTTAAATAGTGTTCTTAAAGTTCTTCTAAGAACACTATTTATAAATTTATCTCGAAACCGTTCGGATCTTTTAAACATGGATTTAAGCAAACATATAGATTTCGTTATGGTGTTCCCTACTTGCAACGTGTTGCATCGCCCGAATACAATGAAAAATTGGCAAGGGCTGCTACATCGCAGCCTGGAGGTAGTTCAAAATTTGCAAGGGTTCTCGCATGAGGAACGCATGCGAGTAAATAAGCTAGTTCCGTTGCATCACCGCCCGGATGCAGACCAAAATTTGCAAGGGTTCTCGCATAATGGACGCATGCGAGTAAAGAAGTTAGTCCAAAAGAGATTGCAAAGGAATTTACGGATTGGTAGTTGGAATATCGGTACTTTAACTGGAAAATTGATGGAGATAGTGGATACAATGGAAAGAAGGAAGATTCATATATTATGTCTTCAAGAGACTAAATGGGTTGGAGAGAAAGCAAGGGAGATCGAGAAGACAGGCTTTAAACTTTGGTATTCAGGTAAAGATAAGAGCAGAAACGGTGTTGGAGTGGTTGTTCATAAAGATTTGAAGGATTGCGTGGTTGAGGTGCAAAGATTTGGGGATTGGATTATTTTGCTAAAGTTGGTGCTTGAAGAAGAAATTCTGAATATCATCTCAGTTTATGCACTACAAATCAGTTTAGATGAAAGGACTAAACAAGCTTTTTAGGAGGATCTAGATAAGATTTTACAAGGAATCCTGTAGAGAGAGTTTTATTATTATTATATGTTTATGTGTCGTTTTTCTATTTCTCTCTTATATTTAGACGTCCATGTAATTTACCCTTAAGGCTTCTCCCTATATAAGAGAGCCTAGGGTTTTCTTGTTTTACATAACGAAGACTCCCTTTCGTCTAACATGGTATCAGAGCCACCTTAGGGCTCTTTCCCTACCCTCCACCCGCCGACCCCACCCCCTCTCCTCTCGAGCAGCGCCGCCAGGCCCTCCCAACCGACCCAGCGGCGCCGCCAGCCCCCCCGAGCCGCCTCTGCGGCACCTGCGGCCTCCCCGCCGCACAGCCAGCCGCATCTGCGGCCTCCTGACTGCCCCTGCGGCACCGCCACCGCCCCTGCGGCGCCGCCGGGGGCCCACCCAGCCCCAGCCAGCCACCCAGCGGCGCCCCCTGCCGCCCCTAGAGCTCCAGCGGCTACTCTATCAGTCGCCGTAGGGGTTCCGTAGACTCCATCAGCACTTAGGCGTCGTTCTCAAGGCCGTTCAAGGGCTATTTTGCTTCCTTGGAAGCGTGCCCTAGACCTCTCTTCCTCGGCTTTATGGATTTGAGTGCGTAAAGGTCTACACACGCACTCAAATCCGATGCAGTACGTGTAGACGTTCATCACTTTGTCTATTATCCCTTGGTCTTCTTCCGGCAGCAGTATGTCAGAATCGAAAGTCGATTTGCCCTCCACCGGCGCGTTCAAAGGTCCGGCGCCAATAGTGAAGATGGACGGGTCTAACTATGAGTTATGGGCCATGCAATTCATGAGCCTCATGAAATCAAATGGTAAGAAACACATTCTTACCGAGGATGAGCCTGCGGAGAAGACAGGGATCTACGCCTCATGGGAGGCCGATGATGCTTATGCAAAGGTTTGGTTATCGGGTACGCTGACGATGGAGATAGCTAATGATGTCCTCCATCAGCCCACCGCTAAGGCGATGTGGGACATTCTTGCTGCTACATATTCGCAGGTGCGAAATGAGACAAAGATGTTGCAACTTCAGCATGACATCTTTACGATGAAGCAGGCCGGCAGACCGCTACACTCTCTATACACATCCCTAAGAGGGATGTTTGAGAAGCTCTACAGTACCATCCCTTTGACTGCTACTCCAGAGCAGCAGAAGGCATTCCGGAACGCCACCATGGTGGGTGTTTTACTTGCTGCCCTAGATCCTGAGTATGACGCAGCACGGTCACAGATATTAGCAGATGCAGTCATTCCTCCCGTGGAGGATGTGTACAGGAGGCTCAGCCGTATCCCAGTTTCCTCCAGCTCTTCTACTCCACCCCCATCTGCGATGGCAGCTTCGCGTGGGAGAGGTGGACCATCATCTTGGCGTGGCCGTGGACGTGGCTGTGGCTCTCAGGGAAGAGGCGGTCGACCCAGTCAGACGTGCTCATATTGTCACAGACCTGGACACTCAGAGGAAACATGCTACTCAAAGCATGGGTTCCCAGCATCGGCACGGGTTGCAGAGCATTCACAGTCTCCATTACCGTCTTCTGCAGATCATAGATTTGACGAACTCGTGGCTCGTCTCCGTGATATTATGCCACAGTCTTCTGGTGATTCATCTGGTGCCTCATCTGATATTGCTGCCACAGCCTCAGCCAGTTCTTCCGCCGCTGCCAGTTCCTCAGGTAGATCTTCAGCGATCTTTCCTTCACATGATATATCTGACTGGGTTATAGATTCAGGAGCTACACATCATCTGTGTCGAGATAAAGGTAGACTACAGTCCTACAGGGCTATTCCTCCAGGTCGCTCAGTGCAGATTGCAGATGGCTCCCATTCGCCTCTTGTTGGTCAGGGGGAGGTTTTCTTAACCTCCGCTATGCAGCTACAGAATGTTTTACATGCTCTTGAATTCTCACTGAATTTGTTGTCTATCAGTCAGATTACAAAGGATTTGAATTGTCGAGCTATATTTGACCCGTCTTCTCTCATTTTTCAGGACATACTCACGGGCAAGGTGATTGGCTGTGGCTCTGAGCAGAATGGTCTATACCGGTTGGTCCGAGAATCTTATGCTGGCATCTCCGCTCACTCTGCTGGTCCAGTCTCACCTTACATTTGGCATCTACGTTTTGGTCACCTGCCACTTCAGAAAATGCGCCATCTTCTGCCCCAGATCTCACCAAGTTCGTCGTTTCGTTGTGAAACTTGTCAGTTAGGAAAGCATCACAGGTCGAGCTTTCCAAGTCGTCAGAGTCGGAGCAGTAGCTCTCCATTCGAGTTGTTACATATAGATATATGGGGTCCGAGTCGTGTTCCTGATCACCAGGGACATAGGTTCTATCTTGTGGTCGTAGATGATTTTTCTCGTGTCTCTTGGGTTTTTCTATTGAAGAATAAGTCTGAAGCAGGAGATGTTATTAAAAATTTGATTAATGAAGTGCAGAATGTTTTTTCTTCTACTGTCAAATTTGTTCGGACGGATAATGCCCTGGAATTCTGTACACGTTCTCTTTCTCAATTTCTATCATCAAAAGGAATTATTCATCAAACCACCTGTGCATACACATCCCAACAAAATGGTGTGGCGGAAAGAAAGCATCGCCATCTCTTGGACATCACTCGTACCTTATTGATTCAAAGTTGTGCTCCTATTTCCTTCTGGGGGGATGTTGTTCTTACTGCATGCTATCTAGTCAATAGAATGCCCTCCTCTGTCCTGGGAGAGAAGATACCCATCTCACTTATATTCCCTGATAGAGAGCTCTTCTCACTGCCACCTCGTGTCTTTGGTGCTGTGGCGTTCGTTCATCGTTTGTCTCCTGGACTTGACAAGCTCTCTCCAAGAGCAGTCAAGTGTGTCTTCGTTGGGTATTCCAGGACCCAAAAGGGATACCGGTGTTATGATCCCACTACCAACAGGTACTTTGTTAGTGCGGATGTCACCTTCTTCGAGTCGGTCATGTTCTTCTCGCCAGCCGGGGACAGAATGGTTCCATCCACCACTGCTGATGATATTTTGGTTCCACCACCACCTACCTGTCTTACTCCTGACTCGTCTACTGTGTCAGTTCCTTTGCCAGCACCACCACCTCCACCCCCACCACCACCTATTCCACGGAAAATCATATCACCATTCCCTATCCACTATACGCGTCGGCCAGGTCCCGCTCAGACAGCAGATCAGCCAATCACTGAGCCTCAGGTATGTTCAGATGTTGTTTCTACTGACGGGTCAGATTCAGAACACATGCAGGATGACTCTATACAGGTGGCTCCTAATGATGATCTGGACGTTCCGATTGCTATTCGGAAACAGAGACGGCAGTGTGCATCCTATCCCCTTGCTTCACAGGTTTCCTTCCACCGACTCACAGGTGACTTCCAGAAGTTTGCTACTGCCTTATCTTCTGTGGACATACCACGGACATACCAAGAAGCCTTGAAGAGTGAATGCTGGAGACTGGCTATGGAAGAAGAAATGGGGGCTTTGCAGTCCCGTGGTACATGGTCCTTGGTCCCTGCACCCCCTGATGCATCAGTTGTCAGTTGCAAATGGGTCTTCACAGTTAAATATCATGCAGATGGCACATTGGATAGATATAAAGCACGTCTGGTAGCCCGGGGATTTACACAGACCTATGGCGTTGATTACATGGATACATTCTCTCCAGTGGCGAGACACTCCACTCTGCGTATCCTTCTGTCTGTTGCAGTTGTCCGTGATTGGAGCATTTATCAGCTGGATGTCAAGAATGCATTTTTGTACGGGGACTTACAGGAGGAAGTCTACATGCAGCAGCCACCCGGGTTTACTGCTGAGGGGGAGACGACTAAGGTATGTAGACTTCACAAGGCTATATATGGACTTAAACAGAGTCCACGAGCATGGTTCCAGAAATTGTCCAATCTAATTGAGCAACAGGGATTCAAGAGGTCCAACGCTGACCATTCGTTGTTTGTTCAGAAGACCTTGGCAGGTACGGTTGTCATAATGGTCTATGTGGATGATATTCTTGTTACAGGGGATGATGTTCAGGGCATAGCAAGGGCGAAGACATTCCTAGGTCGTCAGTTTGTTACAAAGGACCTTGGAACCCTAAGATATTTTCTAGGGTTGGAATTTGCTAGGAATGCGCATGGTTTGGTGATGACACAACGGAAGTACATTACTGACTTCCTGGTTGAGACTGGTATGGATGGGTGCAAACCATCAAGCATCCCCATGGACCCCAGCATGAAGCTATATGACGATGATACTGACGAAGTGGACAAGAGGAGATATAGAGAGATGGTGGGAAAACTCCTCTACATTACTATAACTCGCCCAGACATTGCATTTGCAGTTAGCAGGGTGAGCCAGTTTATGGAGCAACCCAGACAGATTCACATGGATGCTATACACATGATACTAAGGTATCTGAAGTCTACTCCTGGATTAGAGCTACTATTCAAAAAGGGTGCAGATTTATCCATCTCAGCGTGTGCAGACGCGGACTATGCAGGATGCCCTAAGGATAGAAAATCAACCTCAGGGTTTGCAGTTTTTGTTGGAGGATCTTCGGTGTCTTGGAAAAGCAAGAAACAAACGGTGGTGGCAAGATCCAGTGCGGAGTCCGAATACAGGGCAATGGCCCAAGCCAGCACGGAAATGATGTGGGTTCGCTCTGTATTGGAAGATCTACATGTAGCTGTATCTCTACCTATGACGCTCCAGTGTGACAATCAGGCAGCCTTGTTCATTGCCAACAATCCAGCTTTTCATGAGAGAACCAAACACATTGAAGTCGACTGTCATTATACCAAGGATCTGATTCAGAGAGGATTGATATCCACGGCCCATGTTAGCTCGGGAGATCAGACGGCCGATGTATTCACCAAGCCATTGCTCAGAGGACCTTTCCAGAGATGTTCATCCAAGCTGAGCATGATCGACATCTATGCTCTACCTTGAGGGGGAGTGTAGAGAGAGTTTTATTATTATATGTTTATGTGTCGTTTTTCTATTTCTCTCTTATATTTAGACGTCCATGTAATTTACCCTTAAGGCTTCTCCCTATATAAGAGAGCCTAGGGTTTTCTTGTTTTACATAACGAAGACTCCCTTTCGTCTAACAAATCCCACAAAGAGAGATGGTTTGCATAGGTGGTGATCTTAATGGACATGTGGGAAAAGAGGTTTCATGGTATGCAAGTTTGCATGGAGGACATGATTTTGGGGATAGAAACGAAGAGGGAAAAGTCATTCTAGATTTTGTAACTGCATATGATCTTTTCATAGCAAACACTCTTTTCAAGAAGAGGAAGGAGCATTTAATTACTTATAAGAGTGGCTCAACTAGAACGCAGATAGATTACTTTGCGTCGAGGAGAAGAGATCGGTTGTGTTGCAAAGATTGCAAAGTAATCTCTGGAGAGAGTTTGATAACCCAACATCGCTTGTTAGTCTTGGATTTACAAATAAAAGGGCTGGTAAAGAAAAGGAAGGTTCCTAAGATCACTAGAACTAGGTGGTGGAATCTTCCGCTGAAGCAATTAAGCTTCAGGGAGAAGGTTTTAGAAGACTTATCTTGGGATTGTAGCGGTAGTGCAAACGAGATGTGAGAGTTTGTAGCATCTTGTATCTGAAAGGTAGCCAAAGAGATGCTAGGCGAGTCAAAAGGAGGAGCTCCGGGTCAAAAGGAGGCTTGGTGGTGGAGTGAAGGGGTGCAAGAGAAGTTAAAAATTAAAAGAGCTTGCTTTAAAGCTATGTCTAAGGATAGAACAGAGGAAACTATCACAGACTATAAAATAGCGAAGAAGGAAGCAAAGAAGGCTGTAAGCGAAGCTAAGTCAAAAGCTTATGAAGTTTTGTATAAAAATCTCGACTCCAAGGAGGGCTAGAAGGATATATTCAGGTTAGCCAAAGCAAAAGAAAGAAAGACTAAAGACCTTTCTCAAGTGAGATGCATTAAGGACGAGGAAGGTCACGTGCTTGTTACTCAGAAGGATATAGAGACTAGATGGGAGCAGTACTTCCATAAACTTTTCATTGGGGAAGGAAATAGAGAGATCACTTTGGGTGATCTAGCTAGTAATGAAAGTTTTGAATCGTGCATGCTATAGACGAATACAAAGAAAGGAAGTAGAGGAGGTTTTAAAGGTTATGAGACCTGGGAAAGGTGTAGGACCGGATGACATCCCTGTAGAAGTATGGAAAGTTTTAGGTGAGCGTGGTTTGACTTGGCTTACGAATCTATTCAATGTTATTTGCGAAGCAAGAAAATGCCTGAAGATTGAAGGAGGTGTATCGTGGTGCCTCTTTATAAGAACAAATGAGACATTCAAAATTGTTCAAATTACAGAGGTATCAAGCTGATGAGTCACACTATGAAAATTAGGGAACGTGTGATCGAAAGAAGGTTGAGGCAAGTTTCCCAAGTAAAAGAAAACCAATACGGATTCATGCCAGGTCGCTCAACTATTGAAGCCATCCATTTGCTGAGGAGAACAATAGAGTTTATAGAGCTAAAAGGAAGAATCTCCACATGATCTTTATTGATTTGGAGAAGGCTTATGATTCCGTCCCACGAGAGATACTGTGGAGAGTTTTGGAGAAGAGACAAGTACCCGTCCTATACATTAATCTCATAAAGGATATGTATGATAGGGCTTTATCTTGTGTAAGGACCTCGACGGGGAAGACTGACTATTTCGATATCAACATTGGTTTACATCAAGGTTCAGCTTTGAGTCCATTTCTTTTTACTTTGATTATGGACGATTTGACAAGTCACATTCAGGATGAGTTACCTTGGTGTATGTTATTTGCTGATGATATTGTGTTGATTGACGAGACCAGAGATGGAGTAAATGAGAAGCTTGAGGTTTGGAGACATGCATTGGAGACTAAAGGTTTTCGTATAAGTAGGGCTAAGACGGAATATATGGAAGGCACCTTTGATGGAAGCAATGGTGAAGGAATCGAGGTGAATAATGGTGACGATAACATTCAGAAGAGAGATTATTTTAGATATCTGGAATCTATTTTGCAACATGACGGGGAAATTGATGGAGATGTTACTAATAGAATAAATGCAGGCTGGCTAAAGTGGAGAGGAGCCTCTGCTGTTCTCTATGATAAGAAAATTCCTTTAAATATTAAAGGAAAGTTTTACAAAGCAGCCGTGAGACCTGCTATGCTTTATGGTTTTGAATGTTGGCCTGTGAACCATAGACATGTGCAGAGAATGGTTGTAGCAGAAATTAAAATGCTAAGATGGATGTGTGGACATACACGTAAAGATCGGATTCGGAATGATGCAATCAGAAAGAAAGTTGGTGTAGCTCCGATCGAGAATAAGATACGAGAAAACCGCTTAAGATAGTTTGGTCATTTGCAAAGAAGGTCAACTGATGCACCTGTTAGGAGATGCGAGTGTTGGGATGTTGAGCCGACTAAGAGAAGGCAACGACGGCCCAAGAAGTGTTGGAAAGAGACTATACGAAGGGATCTTAGTTTTTTGGATTTAAGTCCGAGATTGACCCAAAATAGATCTGAATGGAGGCGAAGAATCCATGTAGCCGACCCTACTTAATTGTGGGAAAAGGCTTTGTTGTTGTTGTTGCTGATAACTGGACTATCTCTCTCTCTCTCTCTTTTGAAATATTTCCCACTTGGACTCAAAGCAACTTGCCCTTTTTTTCGAAATCATACCCCTCCTTTTCTTTAATCATGTTTAAGGGCCAAACTGCAACAATTTTTTTAAATCTTGCAACCTCTCTTCTCTCTCATTGGATTTTTTCAACCAGCCACTCTTTTAAAGCACGGCACACGTGCCTTTTTTTAAAGGGACGGGGACAATCGAGCTCTTTACATTTTTTAAAATAAATCTACGGCCCATCCAGGGCCCTTTCCTATCTATCGCAAGAGTTAGGGTTCCAATTAGAACCCCAATATCAAATGTTTCCCTCTCGTGCAGCCGCCCCATGCAAGGAGCCGTCGAGAGGATCTTGGAGTATGCCGCCGCAGGACTGGAAGAAGTCCTTCATGGGAGTTTCGCCGCCAAAGGAGCAGGTCCATTGGATGGAGCAGGAGCCTTAGGGCATGGCGACAGCAATGGACTGGGAGGAAGCAGAACTACGCGCCGCTGGAGAAGATCGCAAGCCTGGAGTTGATGATGCACCATCGGTCTTGCTGGAAAGAGGGCGGCGCAAGTGTACGCCTGCGATGTGCGCCGCTTTCATGCGGCGGCCTGAAAGATATGCGCGCACGGTGTTTCCTAGGGCTCCTAAGTGATGCGGGCTCACGCAAGGCTTCAACTCCAGCTTCCTGCAGGAATATCGCTGGGAAGGAGGGGACTGCCACTGCCTGATACCATGCCGCCGCCAGGAGCCGCGCGGTGGGGTGTCACGTTGCGGGGATCTCGCCAGGCGGCGATGGAAGACTGGAAGATGCACGCACCTCCGCATGTGCGTCGACGCTGCTGCGCGCCTTGGCGGACCTAGAGATCATCTGGTTTACGGTGCCGAGGTGTGCCCCTGGGCGCCTAGAACTATGGTTGCGTCTGGATCGAGCGTGAGGGTCCGAAGAAGTCGTGGCTTCCACTGCCGTTCTTGCGCCTGGAGAATAGGCTTTGAGGTTCTGCTTGGAAGCTGAGAAGAAGATGAAGAATCGGTACTGCTGGGGCATGCTGGAGAATCGCCACTGACTGCAGGGAATAGCGCCGCCGCATGATGCGGTTGAGATCCGTTCAGAAGCTTTGTGCGGCTAGGGTTTCACTGTTTCATATGAAACCCTTGTACAGAACAATCCAAACAAGCACTTCGACCAAAAATTCGAAAAGAATACTCTTCAAGACTAAGGCAGAACCGAACTTGATAATCAAATCTCGAACCAAAATAAATAAAATAATAAAAGGCCTCAAAAATCGAATCCGCTTTGATACCATGTTAGAAAATAGAAAGCGGAAGCGGAATCAGAGAAAAATAATATAAAACATTGAAGAACGTGGAGATTTACGTGAAACCCTACTCCCTAAGGAGCGGGATGAAACCACAGGAGAACGTCTCAGAGGGCTGATAGTCTATTGCTTTTTCTCATCTGATACAGGAGTTCTGGGGCTCCTTATATAGCCTCCACAGAGCCTCCAAGTCCCACCACTGGTAGATGTGTGACTAAACATATGGATGGGGTAAATGATCCTGAAGGGATCCATTTACCCATCACTCATACATATGGCGCACAACCAAATACTCCTACATTTTAATTTAGTGACTTGGGGATTACCACCAACCTCAAGTAACAATCCTTCGTCTTATCAAGCAAAAATGCCTTCAGTTCGAACTTTAAATCTATCATTTTCCTATCAACCTGAAGTAGATAATACCTTCGATATAAGTGAAATTCCCTAAATAAAAAAACAAAATTTGCATGGTCTGCTGATGACAAGCCCAGTTTCATTCTTAAACAATCAGCATCCCATATTCTCCTAAAAATGATTTTGATAGGCAATAAAGCATCATCCCCATTCTATTACTGAAATCGAAGGTTCAAACATTTGAAATGATGACTAGAACTGAGAACTAGATATCAAAACTAGTCAAGTCAAGACAAAAAAAACTGTCTAACCATAATGTATGATGATATGCATTTTCTCAAATGAACAGTTGAAGAGCAGAGAAAAGAGCACTCACCTCTTGTTCAAACTCCATTAGAGCCTGTATATTCTGAGGATAAAATTTCTTGATTGCCACACTTTTATTCAGCAATTCACCCTTGTAAACAGATCCATAGCTACCTTGACCAATTTTGAAGCTTTCTGAGAAATGACAGGTTGCATTTTGCAAATCTGATGATGAAAATTCTATGAAGCCTTCACCAGGGAACCCCACAAACTCCTTGCAGTTCTCCGGCTCTGCATGTGGATCATGTTTTTTGGCTTCCTCTCTAAGCTGACGAATCTTATACCTTTCAATCTTGAGAGTCACAATTGAGTCTTGGATGACCTTCAAATCTTCTGCTACTTCATCCCGGTGCTGGCCTGCTCTTTGAGCATCACTTTCAAGAACAGGGAGGGCCTCCAAAGTTTTTGCCAATTCAACTGAAGCCACATTTCTTTGTTCAGTTACCTGTTTCATTTGTCTCCTTATGCCTTTTAATATCTGTTTAAGTTCCTTTGTGATTTTTCTTTCACATCTAATGGCAGCTTTGGATAATTTTGCCTGACCATTATGGGTGGAAAAATGTCAGTATAATTATATAACCTCTCGTAAATTTACATCTCATGTGTTTTTAGACCTATAAATTATAATTAAAAATGGATCCACCTTAAAAGCTTTTCTGTGAAGTTTACATGAAGACAACTCCAAAGATAAAGTTCCAATACGAATGGGTAAGCAAAGCAGGTGAAAGTTTCTCACCAATATCTTATGTTCGTTAAATCAGAAATGCAAATGATCCTTTTCCAAGGAAAAGCATTTGCCTTGCAGGTTGCAATAGGATGTGAATCATTGAACACAGCCAGTAATCGATATGCCATGTGAAATAGAATAAAGTTTTCAAAGCATGACGCAGGATATATTGCAGGATAGAGGAATTCATGCATATATCAAACAAGCTGACACAATCTGAGATTTGGAAGTAAGATACTGATTTAACCATACCCTGTTGACAGCTTCAGTTATTTCTCTTTCCCATTCTGTGTAATTAATAGATTCTTCAAAAGCATCTTCAAGTAAATCCGGGTCACATGAACTTTCTTCTGTAGGTAACCCTTGGGAAGAGTAATTCTCCTCTTCATCCTAAAACGGAAAATATTAGCATGGGTAAAAGCGTAAAGTATGAGGGTAAAAGCACCCATAGCAAGATACCTTTGGGTTCATTTGGGGCAGTCTTCCCCCCGCAGAGGCATTGATAATGAAACTTGGTCTATTCATTGGACTAGTTGAAACATCAGAAGCATGACCCACTTCATCCATGGTCAAAAAGTCACTTGATACATTTATCAAAGCTTCTTGTTGATGAAATTCAGACTGGATCCTATTAGCTCCTTCACTGAGCTCAGCAGGAGGGGATACAGAATGATTGGCCTCTAAGTTAGAAGACAAGTCATTTCCAGATGATGACATCGGTTCAAACACTATTCCACCAGAGTCAGGGTATGTATCGGCGGCATCTTTTGTCCAGATATGTTTGCCATTCTTGACAAACCATATCTCACAAAATGAAGGAGCGTTCTTAGCAAGAATAGATGCTTTTTCCAATCCCTTATTGATCTTCAAGCAACTACCAAATAATCACAAAATTTAAAGCATTATTTTGCAGAGAAGTTTAAACATTCAACAATGGACTTCCTACTCATTTTAGATCAGTAAAGATAGATAATTGTGTTGGCAATTTACACTTGTGATATAAAAAATTGTTCATGCACCCACGGTTGCGCCCAACTAGGAGCACACCTCAGGCAACATATTAGGCTAATGTGAAAGCTTATAGGAATATGATTGAAAATTGCACAGAAAGGAGCAATAATAGGCTAAAAAATCATTGCTACCGTCTTCTTTACTAAATATAAAAAACAAGATGCTCTGTTAGGAAAAAAGGTTGATATAGTCTGCTTACTAGAAGGAAAGACCATCTTTCAAAAATAAAGGTGCAATCATCATTATGTGAAAAAACCCCTTCAATTTAAATAAAGATGCTACAGTATGATTATAGCGGGAACTGGGAAGAGTAAATTTATCCTTATGGGAGTAAAACTCTACAATTTAATGATATGGCCAGAGATTCATAATCTGACCTGCTTCCCTCGTCAGCTCATGACAAAACTCACAATTACTATATTATATAGAAATTTTGACCGAAACTTCTCAGACCAGGACGCTTGTTTCGTATACTTGTAGCTTAGATTACTTATTGCTTTCATACATGCTCATTGTTTACAATTCAAATGTCTTGATGTCAAACCGATACCACAACGCGACCGTACGGCAGAAATAATGACCTGGATCCTTTATACAGCACAAAGAGAACTAACAACAGCATCCTCATTCCTTGCTTTCAGTCTCTCTAAATCAACCAACTTTAGTGATGAAATCTAAAATGCGAAAGCGGAATCGATAAAAAGAGCAAAGATATAATAAACATGAAAGCAGAGATTTACGTGGAACCCTACTCCCGAAGGAGCGGGATGAACCCACGGGAGAAGGCCTCAAAGGGCCGGATATTCTATTAGAATTTATCAATTATGAGTACAGGGGATGTGCAGCTCCTTACATAGCTCCACAGACAGACCAGAGTCCCACAGTTAGTAGATATGAGATTAAACATGAGTGGGTGGTAATTGGATCCTGGAGCGATCCAATTAACACTCTATTACATTCTCCAACACTCACCCTTTGCAACAAAAAGAAAAGGTTATACAATACATCTTCACACGATACATCACCAGAAGAATGTCTATGTTGCTGGTAGAAGAACTCGCTCGAGGACGGGTATGCAACTTTCAGGTAACCAGAACATATCTCTGTCATGCATGAAGAGTCGTTGCGATACCAGGTCACCTGAACATATTCATGTCGTGCCTAGAGAAGAGTCGCAACGGAAGAAAACCAGCATAGAGTACTAGTCGGGTCGTAAAAGAAGAAGTATGCGCCCTGACGAAGAAGTCGACGTTTGGTGAAGACAGATGATCTAAAGGAATCTGAAGTGTCTGTCAGTCGTGGACAAGGAGAAGTCGTGAAGAATATGTTCATTTCTGACTTCCCCTTTCTCCCATACATGATAGAATAAGAGTTAGAACATAAGTTGGGAGAAACAAAACATGCATTTTTTTGTGCTTCTCTCTTTTTTTCTCTTTTTTTGCATAAATATATCCCCTTACTTTTTCTTCATACGACTCTTCTTTTGTACGGCTGCCCTTTTTTACTTCTCTCTTTTTTTACGTAGTTGTTTCATTTTTTTCGACTTCTTTTCTCTCCCTTTTTTAAATATTTTTTTTTGCGTAAAACAAGTTCAACTCTTTTTTCAGGGCCCGTCAATTTTTTATGGGTCTCTCTCTCTCTCTGATATCAGCCCAATATTGGGCCCATAAGTAGGAGCAACCTCCCCCCCCCCCTCACTCTTGGCCCACTTGGGTTAAAACCCTCCGCGACCCTTTTTTTGGAAGCAATTGGCCCATTGGGTCTAGAAAAATAATGGAACACTCAATTTTTCTAAAGAAGGGGTGTCGGATCCCCATGTTCTCCCCCACTCGTGACTAGTGTTCCAGAAAGGAATCCAACGAATGTTGTTGCCTTGGATCTCGCAAAAAGACGATGGCACACTACCACCAAGGGAGAAGGCCAGCATCACTTGCTTGTGTTGCATCTCCTCGAGTGCAGTCGAGAAGTGCATGACCTGCAAGGTGCGCCGCCTGGAGTTTTCAGCACTCGGAGTTGCATAGAAAAGAGATCACGGGCTGGTTGCGGCGATGGAGCACTATGGAGGCGGTGTTGGAGCTACGATGGCCTCTGCCTGCATGAGATTGCATCGGGCGATGAGGCTTGGAGTTGTGATGGGTTTGGCGGTGCAAGCGAGGAAGGGTTGATGGGCATGAGGGTGGCACCGCCTGTAGATCGGGAAGGCAGCACGATCGGGGTTCGGTAGGAGGGAGGGAGTTGCTTTAGAAGATACGGCTGGAGGTGACTCGTCGCATCATGATCAGTCGATGAGTTCGGCTCGGGGTTGCGATGTTGTGTTGTAAGCTTTCCAGAGCTTGAAGAGAGCCTTGATACCAAGGGGCTAATAGGATATCCCCAGGACCTTGGCGGCAAAAGGTTGGCAGTAGTAGGGCATGTTGGGGATACCCTTCCAGGTTTCGACGAGAAGCGATGCCTCTCAGATTATCTGATGTTGCACGATTGCATGACTTTTGCCTCAAAGTTAGGGTTACAAGAAACCCTTGCTTTCTCTAACTCGTGATTAAAAATATATGTGGAAAAACTTTGAATAAATAATTAAATTTCAAGTGAACAAAAAATTACTGCACCAACAACAAATCCTAAAAAATCGAACCGCTCTGATACCATGTTCAAATCTAAAATGTGGAAGCGGGATCGATAAACAAAGCAAAGGGATCAAGAAATAATAAACATGAATGCGAAGATATACATGGAACCCTACTCCCGAAGGAGCAGGATGAAACCATGGGAGAAGGACTCAAAGGGCCGGATATTCTATTTGAATTTCTCAATGAGTATAGGGGGTGTGAAGCTCCTTATATAGCCCCATAGACAGACCGGAGTCCCACAATTAGTAGATGTGGGATTAAACATGAGTGGGTGGTGATTGGATCCTGGAGAGATCCAATTACCACTATTACATTCTCCAAAAATAAGAATTGCATGTCTCGAGTGATTAATAAGGTTTTTCCATGTCCGAATCTCTATACAGGTCGATCGTTCTTTTCTACACAGGAAAGAGAGAAAGGAAGCACATATAACAAAGCATATTTTAAAAAAAAATGAAGCCAGAAAATGGGGGATACACTCTTAGGTGTTCGCCCCTTATATTAAAGAAAGCTAAAAGCAGCAAGAAGAGTACAGGAAAGAAAAGAGGCGCTCTAAGACAGCCACGAGCGCACCACTCCTAATGCACGGGTACAGACATTTTCCTTGTAAAACCTATGATTAGAAAACAGCAGCTCATTCCTTGACAACCATATAGACCACACCAAGGCCAGAGGCCGCAGCAACTCCCCCCTCGGCCGAAGCCTGGCCGTGAATAGCACATCGCAAACGTCCTCAACCTCTGTTCTGCCGATCCACTCCAGTCTCGGGTCCTCCCAAACATGTAACACGGACGGGCATGAGAAGAAGAGATGATCCGGGGTCTCGACCCCCCCCCCATAGAGTAAGCACATGTTAGAGACAAACCCGAGAAGTCTAGCGCATCAGTCCCGCATCATCAGCCTCCTCCTCCTGAACAACCAAAAAAAGAAGGCAATCCTTGTCGGAAGGCCCAGCCCCCAAAAGAAGGCACAATCTCGCACCAGCTCCGCCGAAGGGGAGGGGGGCTGCAAATCACCGAGTAAGCCCTTCTCACCGAGAAGGGGCTGCCACGCCACGCCCAGTGGTCACGACCCGAGGTAGGACCAGTGATCTCCCAAAGAGCGTCGAGCAGCTGTAGGAACTCGTCATGACGCCGGTCAGAGAAGTTCGAACGGAAAGACGGCATCCAGTTCCCATCCACCCAGCACGAGGCGACTGAAGCCTCCCTGTCCATAGCCAAGGCAAAGAGACGAGGGAAACGCAGAGAGAGAGGGCCCCCGTCCGTCCAGTCATCCTCCCAGAAGGCAAAGCTACGCCCATCCCCAATGACGGACCGGAAAAGTGTCCGGAAGTCGGCAGAGAGAGGACGGCCCTCCAGAAAGGGGAGGATTTTCTCCTGCCCATGGTAAACACCACCACCCCCCTGGGCGGCTTCACCCCGAAGTCGTAGATCCTCCTGAGGAGGCTGAAGGTGAGGTCCTCCTCGCTGCCCCAAATACTGGCCACCCACTTCAGCAGTAATGCCTCGTTCAGCTCATGCAGCCGGTGGATCTCGAGCCCTCCCTCACACTTCCTCAAGGTAATGTCCTCCCAGCTCACTAGGTTCATCCCGGGCCCCTGCCCGTTCCTGCCCCAAAGAAACCTCCGCATCAGACTCTCCAACCTCCTCCGAATGCCCCCAGGCATGAGCCTCGTGAAGGAGTAGTACACCGGCATGGCGGAGAGCACCGCCTTCAAGAGCACCAGGCGCCCCTCCCTGGACAGGACCGATGCCTTCCAGCCTGCGAGCCGCCCCTCAACCTTCTCAACTAAAGGGAGCCAGTCCGCCATCTTAGATATCCATGTACTCAATGGGAGGCCCAGGTAGTGAATGGGGAAATCAGAACAATCTGTACCCAACGCGGAGCCGCAGAGATTTGCCGACTCCCTGTCCATGCAAACCGGAACCAACTTGGATTTATTGTTGTTTTGCACCAGTCCGGACATCTTACTGAAAAGCTCGAGTGTGGCCGCCATCCCCTTGGCCTCCTCAAGGCCCCCCTCGATGAAGAAGATGGTGTCGTCAGCGTACTGCAAAAGCGGGATCGAAATGCCATCTCTCAAGTAGCCTCGCGTAAGCCTCGCTCGCCGAACTCCCTCCATCATACGAGCCAAGACGTCCACCGCGATGATGAAGATAAGGGGGGCGAGAGGGCACCCCTACCTCACCCCCCTCTGCGGCTGAAAGAAGCCGCCCTCCAGCCTCCCATTCACGAGGACGGACATGGAGGTCGTAGTCACGCACCGCTTCATCCAGGAGATCCAGGAATCGGGAAAGCCCCTCCTATGCAGCGCCGTCCAGAGAAAGCGCCAGTCCAGTGTATCAAAAGCCTTGGAGAAGTCCACCTTCCAAAGGGCAGCCTGAGTGCCGGCCCTCCTCCAATCAGCAACAATTTCAGAAGCTATGACCAGGTTGTCAGCGATTTGCCTCCCGGGAACGAAAGCCATCTGAGTCGGAGCAATGATGTGCTCCAGGACCCTGCTTAGTCCGATCGCGAAAACCTTGGCGACAATTAGGTATAGAGCATTGGAGATCGCAATGGGCTGGTAATCCTCGATCCTCCCCGCCCCAGGCCTCTTGGGGAGAAGAACAATAAGCGCCTTGTTCAACCTCTCGAAGCCTGCATTGCCATGGCAGCATTCCACCACCACCTCTATCACATCGCTGCCAACCAAGTCCCAGAAATCCTTGTAGAAGGATATCGGGAATCCATCAGGGCCAGGAGCGCTATCGCCGTTGAGATTCCAAACCGCCGCATTCAACTCCTCCGCCGTGATAGAGAGCGTCAGACTAGCAACGTGAGCGTCAGAAAGACGCTCCGCCCCTAAACCCGACTACCTCCAGCGCCTGCAGGTCCCCTTGCGGAGAACCTATAAAAGTAGTCAGCAATCGCCTTCCCAAGGGCCTTGTTCCCCTCCACCATCTCCCCATCGACAAGCATGGATCTAATGAAGTTCTCCCTCCGCCGCCCACTGGCCACTCTATGGAAGAAAGTCGTGTTTGCTTATCCCTCTTTGAGCCACGAGTGCCTGGACCGCTGCCTCCATTCGATAGCCCTCCTCCTGTCCTCCTCACAGATCTGTCTCTGAGCATCAGACCGCTCCCTGAGCTCGTCCCCAAGCAGGGGACGTTCGTCCTCCAACGTGTCCAGCACTGTCACCACCTCCTCGACCACCGCCCGAGCTGCACGACGGGCCTCCCTGGACTCCCTCTTGAAAGCGCATAGCCTGGACCTTAAGGAGTCCATCTTTTACACGAGTCGCGCCGTGGTCGTGCCCTCCACCTAAATAGAAGCCCAATGCGAAGCCACCAAATCCATGAACCCTTCCTTAAGCAGCCATGTCCTCTCGTAGCGAAAGAACCCACGAGCAGGCACAGGACCCCCCGAGTCCCATAGGATGGCGTGTGATCGGACCAGGTGCGGGGCTTGGTCGTGGCAAAAGAAAGCGGGAAGAGCTCCAACAGCTCGGACGACGCCAGGAACCGGTCGGTGCACGACCTCGAGTTGGCGTTACGCCAAGTGTACTTGGTCCCCGATGCATCCAAGACCTCCAGTTCCAGTGAGTGCACCACCTCGACGAAAGTGTCGGAGCCGGGATCCAGACCGCCCTGCAGCCTCAGCCGGTTCGACGAAAGCAAGGTGACGTTGAAGCCCTCCCCCCCCCCCCCCGACAAGCCAGGGGACACCCAGGAAAGCCTCCCTCGCGTCATACAGGTCCTCCCATAACCGCTCCCTCTCAGAGCCCTGATAAGGGCCGTAAACACAAGAGAGCACCAACGTCGTCCCCGTAGGTAGGGACTCCAGGAGCACAATGAGGACATGCGTGCCCCTCAGCTCCCCACGCTACGTAAGTGTGGAGCCCCTCCAAGCAACAAGTATACCTCCAGCTGAGCCAACGGCCCCGATCACTCCGAAGTCGGACAAAGAGCCCGCCCTGAAGGAGCGCCAGTCCAAGCTAGAAACCGCAGAGAGCTTGGTCTCCTGTAACAGAACTACATCACACCCCCACTCCAGAAACCTTGACCCCATAGCCCTCCTCTTGTCCGGGACCCCTAGTCCCCTGACGTTCCACGAGAGAACCTTCATTCTGAACCTGCTGCAGCCCCCAACCCCAGAGCGATCGCTCCCGCTGCCCTCGCCACCTCACGCTTCAGATTGGAGACTGGGGTTGCAGCCCCCACCCGAGACCGACTCCTTCTTCGATATCTCTTCCCTGCCCGACCCTCCCTCCTCCCACTGCAAGAGGCGGAGGCCGCACCATCACCCGCCTCCGCGGCCGCCACCTGCGCCGTCGAAACACCCGCCTGCCCACTGCCAACATCCCCGAAGATTGAGGCACGCCCCTCGGTCGGGACCTCACCAGGTGGAGAGGAAGGACGTGGCTCCGGACCGCGAGGAGTGACCTCCAGGGACCCAGCGGCGGAGGCCCCCACATCGAGGCCAAGCTCCAAAATATCCAAAGCAGATGGAGGCACCCCCGGCCAGGAGAAAGGCTGGAGGTGTGGGAGGCGCATGCATCCCAACCCCACAAGACCGGCTGCAGAAAGGGAGGGCCCGGAAGGGGTACCCACGAAGAAATCTTAATAGATGGGCCCGCTGCAGACCGCGCTCCAAAGCGGCCCCAAAAGCCATCTCGAAATAACCCCCTAATGGGGTCCAATGGAACGTCCCCCCCCGTGGGGCCCAACGGAAGTACAACCGCCTTAACAGGAGGAGACGAAAAGCCAGGGCTGCCCCCTTGGAAACCAAGCCGCGCCTCTCCACGAGGCGACCCTCCCTCTTTCACCACAGAAGATGCGGCGACAAGGGACCCCCTCCCCAAGCGTGCCCCCCCAACCGACGCGGGAGGTGAAGCGCCTGCCACAGACGACCCTTCCTCTCCCGCCCGAGAAGCTGAAGCGCCCTCCCGCGGAGAGACACCGCCAACCGAAGCGTCGACCCCAGGCAACGACAAGGGTCGACCGCCAACGAGCCCCGGCCACCCCGGGTGCTGCGGGAGGTCCAGGAGAACCACCTGAAGCCCGAAGGAGAATCTTCCCACCGCCAACTCCGCACCCGACTCCCTAGGCGCCCATAGGTGGCACTCCAAAAGAAGGGACGTCACCGCCGGATCGCTACCAGGAGAGGAGCCGTCGTCGAGCAGCTGCAAAACCGCACCCAAATGCCCCAGCACGGGCACCAGCGCACGAACAGTGCGAGACAAGAAAGGAGCTTCCCGTACCTGCACGACCCGAAACTCCGAACACGGCGTCGCGCCGTCAACAAACCGCAGGGGCCTCCAGAGGACAGGCCCCAACGAACCCGCAGCCAGAAGCAAGTCAAACTGAGCCTCAGAAAGCCCTCTGGCGCAGAAGCGACCCATCCTGAGAGGGACAACATCGCCACGAAACTCTCCGTCGAAGAGAAGAGAGAGTTCGCAAAGGAAGTCAACCGCAGAGAAGGAGGCGCAATCTTCTCCGAACAGGACCCCGACCAGCAATCGCCCGGGCCCATCCACCGCACCCGAGCCCCGCACGATATCCACCGCGCCAACCAACGCACTTGAGCCCTGCACACCAACCCCGTCGTCGCCCAGACCGCCGGACCCGCACCCCACCCCTCCTACGGGCAACGACACTGTCGCACTCTCAGCCACCCTCTCAACCCTCACCCGGTGGTCCCCAACCCCATGGAGATGCAACGGGCAGACAGCCTGCCGATGGCCCGGCCTGCCACACAAGAAACAGGAGGGAGGCAAAGCACAGTCCAGGACGATGTGCCCCCGCCCCCCGCACCGGAAGCACCTGCGCCCAGGCTTCCGATGGGTGACCGCAACCCAGCACGCCTCTTCGCCAGGCCCCCCGGCATCACCAGCGAGAGCCACACCAACCGCACTTCCCTGCGAGCCCCCTCCCCCCACACCACAGCCGACCCTTGCCTCCCCTGCTTCACCCGGAGCTCGAGACCGAGCAGCCTGCTCCATCCCAGCCCTGCAAACCTCACGCCAAACTCGCGAAGACTTCCCCCTCCCCAGACCATAATGTTTATAGGAACCTATATTTTGATATGAAACTATCATTATTTGGACAATCATTGTTACAAACCATTTTTAGGGTTTTCATAACTTGAGCCTGATGAGATATTGCAATATCGGCTATGCTTCTCCTTTTTTTGGAATATCAGTTGTGCCCCGACTTCTTGTCGTTCTATCACTTGTACCCTTCTGTTACTATGGTGATCAATGAGTTTAATTTAACCATGATTTTTTTAAATCGTGATGCGCTTGAGGATTTTCCCGTATCCTTCAAGAGGTATCAGAGCCAGGTTGTCGAAGGTTTTGGATGAGATCCATGAACCTACGAAGATTCGGGCTCATTTGGGTTCGTGAAGATTTTAGCATTTCAATTTTCGCAGCCCTGTCTTGTGATAAAATTCCGGCCCTGTTTAAAATGTTTAAACTCAAAATTTTAAATTGGATAATGTTCCCCATTAATTAAAGAAACAGTAGGATTTGAGTTTGCGTAATTTGGATTCTGTTTGCTCAAGATATGATCGTTTTATTGACCATATGTCCACTGTTTCGGGGATGACGATAAGATACATAATTAAGATGTTAATTACGGTTTTAAAACGCCTGGAATGCGTGTTTATCACATGGTTTCGTTTTTAAATCATGTTACCAATCTCTGGAAATTGATTTTGCTTAATTTGGATTTAAAATGAATGAGATATGCTATTTTTAGTTAGTGAGGGTCACTGTTGGAAATTGCATCATTATCCGAAACCTTGTGATTGTCGTTTAAGAAAAATTGCGAAATTAATATTTAATTTCCTGGAATAATTGTGGATAATATTTGAGAAATATTAGAACAATGTTTATTCCCTTAAATGACATTGCATCAACCAATGAATGATTAGATTAGATCTTGATCACAATTGGTTAATATGAAATTTCCAACGAACATTGTTTTCATGAAAACTCTAGTTTATCCTACAATAGTTATAGGACAACTTTTACATGCAAAACCGTGTTGCTTGAATAGGATTGGGGATTTGTTTAGCAAATCTCCTTATAATATTATCAAAATGGTTTTGATTAATATTATATGGTATAATTTCGGTTGAAAGACCGATGATCATCTCAAGTACAAAGTGATTGACTCGGCATTGCTTTTTCCCGAGGCGGATATGGTGTCTAGTCGGGGATCGCTGAGGTAGCGGGTCGCACCAGTTGCGGTCCGTCCCACTCCCGTCGGTACTGGTCATGACAGTGGGTAGGGAACAAATGATGCCTGAGAGATCATGATGTATTTTCTAATTATTAAAATTTGAAATAATACGTATTTGAGATACCATATTTCAAGTAACAATTAAAAAAATGTTTGTAGGATATTAATTGGATCATTAATTTAATATGATAAGATTAAGGGTAAATTACAATTTTGGTCCCCATCTATGGGCCCGATCCCATAATGGGTCCCGATCTTTAAATTGTAACGATTCGGGTCCCAGGACCATTAATGTAAGGAACTTTTTGAGGCTAATGACGAGTATGCCCTTGTTTAAAAGTTGGAACCCAACCCCCATTCCCTTCCCAATAAGGGCATTTTGGTCATGAACCCCAAAATTTCCATTTCCTAAATGGTCCTAGGACCCGAATTATTACAATTTAAAGTTCGGGACCCATTCTGGGATCGGACCCATAGATGGGGACTCAAATTGTAATTTACCCTAAGATTAATTGGAATCCAATTAAAATTAAAACACTCTATTATGAATAGAGTTGTTATTTCCCTTGGAAGAATTAATCATAATGAATATGATTCATAATGATTAATTAGAATTTGAATATGATATGGAGGATCACATTAGTGGCATCCATGGTCTCCTGTCAAGGCGAAGGGTTCCGTCGCCAGATATTGTATGTAAGGAGACGCCTGTCCGAAGTGACAGCTCCTGCATACAATCCATTTGGATCGGGCTCTTCGCTTCTCGAAAGAGTAAGGCCGTATACGTAGTGACCCCAATATCGGGTCCTCATATTATCGGGGCGATATTGGATTGTGTATAGCGAGTATTAAGTCTGTTGACGGTTGGTTCAATTAATGACGGGTCAACATCACCTTAGGGGTGGTGGATACGAGTGTTAAAGACCGAATTGGGAGATGCAAGTTGGACTTGCAAGGCGGAATGTGTTCCCGCTTCTTTTTATCCGAGTTGCAGGTTCTCATATTATTGGGATGTGACAAAGATAAGGAAGGAGATCCCAGATCTTGCTTGAGATATAATGGTAAGTATATCTCTTACATTGAAAGTGATTAAGGGAATGAACTTTCAGTGTTGACAAAGCAAGACAACTTTGATATAAAAACTCCTAAATCAAAGTAAAATAAGTATATATATAAATATATATACACTTACGCAAATTTCTTATTTCAGATAATCCTTCATAAAACCCACTCAATGTTATACTCAATTATAACCAGTAAAATATCATGGATTGGACTCATGATCTAGATATTGTACTTGCAGTTGGACACATAATGTATGTGGTTGCAATGTGCAAGTTTCCTCATAGTAATGAGGAATGACAATTAAATAAGACAATAAGACATCACCTTAGGGTTCGTATGTCTCTATAGTCTTGATCTTTCATCGAGTGTACTTTGGAAGTGACATGTCGATGGTGATCGTAATTGTCGAATAATCCTTATAAAATCAAAGAAGATGTTTTGGCATGCATATGTGCTCTAGATATTTAATCATGAATGACATGGTTCATTGCATCATGCAGAATGGTAGCTCTATAAGAGATGATGTATTCAAAATATTTGAATACCTAACTGAATCAATGTTTTAAGAGTTTAGATGGACGTAGATACGATGAATGTCATCATTCTACTGTCTATATTCTAGTCATTCATGAAGCTTCATAATATTCATATTGTATGAGTTTAATGAAGCATGTATAAATGTTGAAATGCTCTTACATTGAATTCTTTTGAATTTAATATAAGAAATCCTTAGTCTTAAGCAATGGTTGTTATAGATGAAGGGAGCGCAGTGGAAGCATGGGTCAGACCCGAGTAAGAAGGAAAGTCAAAGTGACCTACTTCTGTGACTACCATATGACATCCAAAGAGTTGGATGAATGCCAATACTCAAGGTTGCAGAAGTCGGCAGTCGGTACTCGGTCGGCAGGGTCACTGACTAAGGATTAATCGGCAGTCGGGAGAGTAATCGGATTTAGTCGGGCATTAGTCGGTTTTGAATTTTTTAATTATTTTTAATATATAAATCAAATTTTAATATATATATATACTATCATTTATCTTCATAATTTTAACAAATTTAATATTTTCAAGAGCTTAAGAAATTACATCAAGAGAAGGAAAAATGAAGGAAGTTAAGATCAAACATTCAAAATATTTGGTACATAACACTAGCAAATGTTCAAAAGCACATACAACATGTCCAAAAAAATCCTACAAGTAGGAAATGTTCAAAAGCACATACAACATGTCCAAAAAAATACTACAAGTAGGAAATGTTCAAAAGCACATAAAACATGTCCAAAAAAATACTACAACATGTCAATCGAATCAATCCTCAATGTCATTATCCAAGTCCATCTCCTCTTCTTCTTCTTCGTCGTCGTCAACATCGTCTTCATCTTCTTCTTCTTCTACTTCTTCTATATCATCAAGATATAACTCCTCGTTCTCATTCATCGGTGTAGCATTGGAGCTCGAAGATGAAGCTCCCTTGCTACGGTCAACTCGCTGGCTCCTTCTCGGTTCCAAATTCTCTTCAACACCACTAGCATGTGCTACAGCACTCCATGTCAATCCGGAACCTGGAAAAACCTCCTCATCATGAGCATCGATACCTCCAGTCCATTCAGCCATGTATGCACGATAACGAGATGAGAGAGGATCTTTTTCTTTTTCAACTCGACGTTCCCGCAAGTTCGAATTGAAACGAACATACACAAGATCATTCAGCTTCTTCGTCTCCAATCTGTTCCTCTTCTTGGTATGGATCTGAACATCAAAATTCAAATTTTAAATTTATATCAATTACCACATTATACTTTACTATTAGTAACCAAATTTGGTCGATGGAATGGAGTCATTACCGAGTCAAAGGTGCTCCAGTTACGCTCACATCCGGAGGATGAAGACGTCAAGCTCAAGATCTTGATGGCCATGGCTTTCAAATAAGGCGTGTCATCTCCATGATTATGCCACCAGTTAGCTATTTAAATAGAGAATTTATCAATATAAATATAATATAATATTGCCAAAGAGAGAATTGTCCAGCATGAAATACTTGGGTCATAATTGTTGTCATTTGTCATCCTCTGTCTCACAGCTAAAGGCTTGCCAAAATCACCGCGACCAAGTCTGTATGCTGGAAGCTCGTCCCTGGTAATTGCATCTTGTACATCCAAATCTGGATAAAATCTTTCCATGCACTCCTTAAACCCTCTCCTCACCACAACATCCGGATCACCACGAGACTCGGTGTAGAAGAAAAATGGGTTCAAGTAATAAGCCGCTAGATGCAATGGAGTATCGAGCCTCCCTTTGGTCTTGGAGGTAACAGCATCCACAAAAAATTTGTAAGATGACTCCACACCATTGAATGATGCAACTATCTCTCGTTTGGCCTCTTCAAGCCCTCCGTACACAAAACCCATAGATGGACGTCGATCTGCGTCAACAACACGCAATAAACGAACCAATGGAGTGAAAACTCGGACGGCGTGTGCAACGTGATTCCAAAATGTAAGGCTGAAAACAATAGAACTCGCTGTTTCTCCCCTCTTGGCCTTGTACCATTTGCAATTTCTCCACTCTTCTGAGGAAAACATCAATCTAAGCTTGTCTTTCTTCTCGTTCAGGCTCTCAAGAGTAAGAAAAGTGGTTGCAAATCTTGTTTGACCAGGCCTTGCAATGTCTCTCTTGTTGGTGAACTTACGCATCAAGCTTAGAGTTTTGGTGTGAGAGTATATAAATACCGTAAGCTTCTTTGCCTTTGTGATTGCACTCCTCACCTTCGTCTCTTTGCTTATCTCCTCCAAAGCAAGATCAAGGGAGTGCGCGGCGCACGGAGTCCACCAAATCCGTGGATATTTGGTGAGCAGCAATCTTCCCGCTGCTACATTGGCAGATGCATTATCCGCCACAATCTGAACCACATTATCTATGCCCACTTCATTAAGACACTCATCCACCAGCTTGAAGATGTAATTCGCAGTGTGTGCCTCATTTGAGGCATCTATGGACTTCAAAAATGAAGTCCCCAAGGTGCAATTAACACAAAAATTGATGATGCTTCTTCCGCGCATGTCTGTCCACGCATCGGTCATCAAAGAGCATCCTGTCGACTTCCACGTATCACGATGACATTGCAAGTCATCGTGCATTTTCTTCACCGCATCCTTCAGAAGAGGACCACTAAGCTCATACCTCGTGGGAGTCTTTAGTTCAGGCCCATACTTCCAAATCGCCTCCACCATCTGCATGAAGGGCTTCGTCGTCAGTGCATTAAAAGGAATCGCCGATGTATATGCCCAGTTGGCTATATACGGGGTGACCCTATCACGATGCTCTTTGGAGAATGCATCTTTTATGGTCATCTGACGCGAACCTTCCAATGCGACATTCTGCTCCAACGAGTCGGATGCTCGTGGTCTCTTCGCCGAACCCGCATCTCCAGTGATATCAACATCATCTCTCAGCTCTTGAACATCAACGGCTTTCTGGCTCTTCTTCCTTGCAACGTCATCAAGATATGCGATCATCTTCTTCTTCGTATCTTCGTCCACCTTTGGACATGCAGCCACGTTGCCTCTACGGTGTGCTAGATGTTGCTTGAACCTGTACACACCTCCCTTGACAACCTTCTTGCACAATCTGCAAGTAACTGTATTCGGATCTGTACGGTTCGAAAGATAACCATATTGCCATGCAGGATCAGTTGATCCTGGAGGCACGTAAAAAGACGAGTCGCTACCAGAAGCGACGTTCACGGGAGGTGTATCCATCTACATAGTCACAAACTCAGAAATTACTAATCAAGTAATCATCAAACACAAGTATCTAATTAACAACAAGTATCTAAATTAACTAACCATTTGGAATAAGAAATAAAAACAACCTAAGAAATGAAAACCTAACCTAACATTGTTATTGGCTAACAAGTAACAATAACATATTAACATGATAACATCTAAGTTCAACATCTTTAACCTAAGCAATTCTAAGCAACTACATGTCAACTACTTACTTCTAAGATCAACCTAAGCAAAATGAAATGAAGAAAAAATAACCTAACAATTCATATTTGCTAACAATAACTTAGAACACATTAACATTTATCCTCAACATTATCAACATATAAAAAAGTAGAAGAGAAAACAAAAAATAATCAAAAATAAAAAAACCTAACTTACAGTGCAGACGGCCAGGCGCAGGAGGCGTGGGGGCGGCGAGGCACTGGAGGCGAGGGGGTGACGAGGCGTTGGAGCAGCAGCTTCGAGGCGTCGGGGCGGCGACTCCTGAGGGCGGCGCCGGCGAGGCGAGCGGCGATGGGGTCGGGGGAATGGAGAGCGCGAGAGGGGGTCGGGTGTTTTGGGGTTTTCGAGCGAGGGGAGGGTTACTGGGGGCGAGAGGTTACTGTTAGACAGTAACCCTCGAAAGGGCTAAGTTATTTGGTAATCGGATCCGGCATGGATCCTTATGCAATAATCGGCCGATTACTCGGCCGCCTCAACCGACTAGTCGGCCGCCTAGTCGGGCTCGACCGACTATAGGCCGAGTTAGCCTATTCAAGTCGGGCACCCCCCCCGATTCGCTTAGTCGGCCCGACTAGTCGGTCTAGTCGGCCGACTTTTGCAACAGTGCCAATACTGCAATAAGTTGGTGTGTTGATAGTATGACTATCAAGTCAGTCTAGAATCCTTAGAGAAGAACTCGGATAGAGCACCAGAATAATCTACATTTAATCATTGAAATTGACTTTCTTATAAGATAAGATTAAAGTCTAATAATTGTATCTCATTCTTCTATTGACACTTGCAATTGTTGCATATGTTTTAGAAGACAGGATAATTTGATCTTAAGGTTTATAGTTATCCACATGGATATTGATGCAATCATTGCAACAATCTCTATTGGATAAATGGACTTCATATTTTTAGTAGGAGAGTCCTTAGTCTTAGAGAATGTCTCTATGACCTAGATATTAGAATACACTCATTGTTTGTTTCTAAGTGTTGGAAATAAACATGAATTCTGGAATAAACCTATCATAAAGAGTTATGATGGATATATTTCAGATAGTAATCTAACATCTAGTGGACTCCACAAAATTAGAAAATTAATGAACAGTTCATTAAGATTTTAAATACTGAAAGTTGAACCTTAAAAGATCAATAGGAGGATGAAGATAATTTGACAATGATCTGGCATCAAGTTTTGGACATAGGTTTGTTGATGAGATCAATGGACTAGTAAGATATGAAACTTTAGAATGTCTAAAATTTCAAATCTTACATACTTAGTAATATTGTATTTAAAGTAAAATGTCCAATACACCCTTCTTTTGGGAAAGGTGTAAGATGTCAAGGCATTCAAGATCTCATATATATTGATGTATGTGGATCATCTATATCATAATAAACATTATGGATATGTGATATCTATTGATGAGTATGTATGATATGAGATTTCTTCTCTTCACCTAAGAAGCCTTTGAAATGATCAAAGATTTCATAATTTTGGTTTGGAACCAAAGTCTGAAGAAAGATGAAATGAATTTGATCTAACCTAGTTAGCTTGTACATGTTAGATACATTCAAAGAATACCTTATGAGATATGAATATCATTTCTGTCCCAATCCTCCTAACACACCTAAACTCAATAGAGTTGTAGGGAGATACAATTGGATTATGTGTGACATGATTTGATCAATGATAAATTTTAGCATAATTTCCTCTTAGTTTCCTAGTATATATGTAGTAGAGACTACATTATATATCCTTAATAAGATTCCATGCAAGTACGCTGGAATCGAGCACTAGAGAGTGCTACTTCATTAGGAAAATAAAGTATGGTATTGGATACCTACTTTAAGACCCTGAGATTCTTAAAAGATCTCATCTCTGAGAATGTGATTCTTAGAGGATGACTCTCTTGAGAATCAAAAAGGAAATGAAGTAAAGAAACTCATTTAATCGTGAGATGATAATGAGGCTCCAAACGGAAACTAAAAGGATAATTAAAGATGAAACACTAATACCTCTTCAAATGAGTTTGAGGTTGTATTCCATGTGTCAGTTAAGTCTGACAATGATCGGATTTCATGTGATGAAACTCCTGAGGATCATGACATGGAAAGATGGATGTTAGCAATAAAAGTCTAAAGTAGACTTCATATACAAGTGTTGTATATGGACCCTCGAGGAGCCATCTATAAGGGTAAAACCTATAAGGTATAAATGGATCTTCAAGAGAAAGGGAACCTGATGAGAAGGTAGAGACCTTCAAAGCACGGCTCGTAGCCATGAGCTACACACCGGAAGAGAAGACATTGCTTGCGATGAGACTTGCTCTCGAGTGACCATGCTTAAACTCATCAGATTATTGCTAACTATAGCTACACAACTTGACTTTGGCATCTTCAAGATGGAAGTCAAGATTGCATTCCTCCACAAATATCTCTATAAGGATATTCACATGAAGTAGCCCCAGGGCTTCATGGTTGAGGAAAGCAAAGTGTGCAAGCTGAAGAACTCCATTTATGGACTCAAATAAGCTTCTTATAGTTGGAACATAAGATTTGATGAAATTATAATTGTTAAGATTTCAGATAGAATCTTGATGTACCATGTGAAGCTTAGTGGGAGTACCAATGTGTTCATCGTGCAAAATGTAGATTAATATCCTTATCATTTGGAATGATATAAGGATGATAATAAGTGTTTTATGATATGGCTATTCCATACCTTGAGATGTGATCTCAAGCATACCTCTTAAATCTTAGTTCTGAAGATGTTCAGATGCAAAGAAAAGAGGGTATTGAACCGTCACATTTGTAGTACACCTTGGACATGTTCCATTCTTGGAAAATCCCAAGGAAGACTTCCTTCCCTTAAGGTATGGTACTGACCTATCTGAAGGGATAATACCTCAAAGAGTTGAGGAAGTGAATGCTATAACTGCTTGCACTTGTGCATCAGTTACGAGAAACTGAGTGTATGCTAGATGTGTGCAAAAGCTAGATATCTGCCATGCAGTGGGAGCAGTAAAATGTTTCTAATCCTACTATGGAGAGAAAACACTTGATTGCAGTAATAACAAAATCTTCATAGATGACAAGATTTTAGAGATAGTGATCTCCAAGTCTTATCTTCAAGAAATTAAGACTTTATAGATAGTGATCTCAAAGGTCTTAACTTTGGATACCTTTGGAGATAGAGATCTCCAAGAATAAGGATATTCTGATAAGGATTATGGAAATACTGATTATAATAATATTAAGCAATAGTGCCAAGGACACTATAACTGCTTTGACTAGGTTGAGTATTGGTTGCATAAGATGCAACATTCGCATTGGATGCGAGCACAGTTACTGGGGATATGCAAGTACCGTAAAAGGACTTGGCGTAGTCTCGCGGAAACAGAGTGACTGACTAGCTATTTTCTAAATAGCCTATGATTGTCACATGAGTGTGGGTTTAAATGATTAGCCCATTAATGGCTCTTTGGGCTAGTGGGAGATTTTTGGACATGCGAGCCCACGGCGAGCCATTATGCAATAAATGTTATTGCAAATATCATTCCCTGATCTGAAATGAAGAATAATTAATTTGCATAATAGGTCACTTAGTACAATTAGAGTTATGTACCATGGCCATCTTAATGATCATACAGTTGTTGATTCAATTATTGAATCATAGAGGCTGGTGCTTGGATGAATATCTAAAGAGTTAGATTGAGGACTCGTCAAGTACCGTCAAATGATTGTTAAGAGATGATCTCCAGCCTGAGTAGGAGATAGCAATCCTTTCTCACATAGGCTGATATCTGATCGACCTCTTGATGCAGGTCCTCTGCATAGGAATAGAGATTCATAGGTGTTAGATTAGTTGGGTCAAAGAGTTGACTTGACGAGATCGAGATAACCAAAGTCCTATATCGTATGTTGTCACGATACAGGCACGCATCCTCTGACCGAAGACAGATGTGTTACTATATGTCTGAGTATGTACATTTGGCAGACCAATAGGTTGATGACCTAACCAAGGTCTATACATCGACGCGCTGGTGTGCATGCAAGGGCATATGAGTAATACGATCTCTCAAAGGGATCATATAGGTTCATTACTGAACCGGAAGACATGAGCTCACTCATGAGATATTGGGAAGAATTAAATTCCGTGCGAACGGTCATCTCGCTTTGGAAGCTTGACTGAATTTGTAGGTTTGATATATACTTTTGGAAAGTATATGAGCAGGACCTAGGTATGATATATGCTTTTGGAAAGTATATGATCGATACCAACTCCCAATGATCAAATGAGAAACTTACTGGTAAAACCCTGAAGTAGACAGTATAAAGTTGATCTAATACTTCGGGTTTATTCTGAGTCTTCCAGTATGCAGGATGTACAGGTATTGGGAATACATGAGGGTGATGTGATCATAAACGATTGTATAACCATGACGCTTCCATTCTTAGGGAGTAATGAAACGGGTCTGGATTTTAATGACTCCTCTCAGTAGAGAAGTAATCTGATCTTGGTCCAAATGTTGGACATTAATCTGAATTTGATTCAGATGCAATAAGAAGATTAGATTTGCAGTCTTGATTTAATCAAGCATCTATGGGAGGCTCGAGATCTGGATTTGAGATGTGATCTCAATATCCAAGTCACTATACGTGGAACAATACAATCGCCCTCTCCTTATCTCCAAGTATCCGCGGAGAAAGCGCATTATCCTTGAAAGAGTTCATAGATAATTTCATTGTTGATATATGTATCCAAGTATCGAGAAAATTGATAATTAAATGTGATTTAATTATCATGGATAATATGAATTTGATTCATATTATAAGGAGATATCTAAGATAATTAAATGTGATTTAATTATCAAAGAAATGAATAATGTGAATGTGATTCATGTTATTTGGGCACATGAGAAAAGAGATCCACGATGATTAAATGTGATTTAATTATCATGGATATGAATATGGATAGCACTATCCGTATTAATCATATATATTATAAATATGATTTATAATATATTAGAGAGAGCATATTGTGATTTATATTTGTTGATTAATTGTTAATGTGAATTGAATTTACATTGAACAATTAATTGAAAATATAATTACATTTAGTTTTGGGTTGTGAATGAGATTCACATAATTTCAATGGCATGGTTGATATTTTCCATAAGATAATTTGGAATTATTTTTTGGTGAAAATATCATCGACAAGAGATCATAATATAATCATGAGATAATGAGATCTCTTGAGATAATGAGATCTCATGAGATAATGAGATCTCATGAGATGATGGAAGCCGTCCCCTTATTTTAGGGGATTGGTTTAGTCTTCTCATTATCCTATCTCTAGTTAAAAGTGATTTAATTTGAGATTAATTATATTGATTTATCAATGATAATTAATTTGAATTAAATCACTTGTTGTTGTGTTTACCAACAACAATCCTAGCCCTTGAAAGGGACACAATTAATCTCATCCGGTGATTGTGTGTTGTCCATGGATTGGGATCCATGGACTCCCAAAATCCTATATAAGAAGAGGCACCCCTTGCTCTTCTAAGATACTTGACATCAATGAATGCTCTCTCTCTCTCTTTCTCTCTACACGCCCATTCTCTCTATCTCTCATGTGGCCGTCCACTATGGATGCCCTAGAGAGATCCTCCATCGCCGCAGCGTCGTCGCTATGATGCCCGATCGTTTGCTCGTGGATCTCCGTCTACTTTGGCGTGCCTTGCTCGTGAAGAAGACGTCGTATCTCGTTTGTCAAGATCAGGAGATCCGTGGCTTGGATCATCAACATGGATTGCGAGAAGCACGCGTCTCATCCACGCGCTCGCAAGCGTCTCCTCCGTCGGATCGAACTTGAGACAAGAGGTCTCTTTGTTTAGAGACTCGGTCGCAACCACACTTCAAGAGGTAATCCTATTACTTGTTTGTGGTTTAGACGAAATGATCTGAGAAGTGTTCTTGGATCATGTGGTTTCGTCACATAGAAAATTTTAATTTCCGCTGCATTGAGCAACTAGTGTGACTAGTCGCTCCCAATCGCATTCGATGCGATCATCACGCTTCCGTGATGCGCTTGAGGATTTTCCTGTATCCTTCACTATGGTCCGCCACAACATGTGGACAACTACTCCATCTCTGAAAAGGGTCTAACTGAAAAGGCTGTGGAGCGTAATCCTCGTCGGAGTCCACAGTCGCTGGAGAACGAAGTCTGAAAAAGTCTCCTCATCGGAGAACTGTGTCTCTCTCATATGGCACGGAGAATGGTACTCTACTCTGGAGTCCCTGTGAACCACATGAAAACCCTTGCTCACATAGCATAGGGAATGGTCCTCTACTCTGGAGTCCCTATGGCTCACATGAAAACTCTGGCCGAAACAAGACAAGATGGGGACCACTACAAATGATGGCAAACATGTGATCATCTGAAAGAAGATCGAATACATGTACGTGTTTGAGACTGTGGACTCGGAAATGACATTGAGTATGAAATATCTGATCACTGTAGAGTCTGACAATCCAGCTAGTCTGGAGAATCTGAATCTGAAAAAGACATGTGACTCTACACAGTACTCCCCTTTCTCCCATACTTGTCGGAAATCAAGTTGGGAGAACTAATGAAGAGGGGAAAACAAACATGAAAACATCTTCTTCCTCTCTCTTTTTTTGTCTGCAACTTTTCCCTTTTTTCACCATAAATCTTTTTTTTCACAGCTCATCTTCTTCTTTTTGCACTGCTCTAGTTTTTAAAAAAAACAGTGACTATTTTCCCATCTTTTTCACATATTTCATTCAGACCACAACCAAGTGAGCCCACAAGAGTAACATATAACAACTTTCCAACTAATTTTGTGTAACGCCTCTTATCCACCTCTTCAGAGTCATCAGCATAGAGCCTAGCATCAGGATCCATCGGTGTAGTAGCAGGTCTGCATCATGTCATGCTTGTCTCAAATAGAAGGTCAGTGACATATTTCCTTTGTATCATCACCATACCCTGTTGATTCCGTGCAAACTCCAAGCCAAGAAAATAACGTAATGTACCAAGGTCCTTGGTCACGAATTGTTGTCCAAGGAAATCCTTATGTGCCTGAATTCCTTGTTCATCACTACCAGTAACAATGATATCATTCAACATAACCCAGAACAACAACTGTACATCTCTGAGTTCTCTTAACAAAAAGAGAATAATCTGTAGTGGATCAGACGAACCCCTTCTGTTCAATCAACTCCGAGAACTTCTGAAACCAAACCCCCAGACTCTGCTTAAGACCATATATCGCCTTATAAAGACGACACACCATACTGGACTCCCCTCAGCAGCAGCAAACCCTGGTGGTTGCTACATGTAAACCTCCTCCTGTAGGTCACCAAACACGAATGCATTCTTTACATCTAATTGGAAAAGCGGCCAGTCACGTACCACAGCAACAGCAACAAGAACTCGTAGTGTAGAGTGATGCGCAACAGGAGAAAAGGTGTCCTGGTAATCCACCCCATAGGTTTAGGTGAACCCTCGAGCAACCAACCTTACCTTATATCTATCCACAATGCCATATGCACAGTGTTTCACAGTAAACACCCATTTGTTGCCAACCACAGACGCAACTGATGGATCTTGTACAACACTCCATGTGCCACGAAATAGTAAAGATGTCATCTCCTCCTCCATAGCGAGACGCCAATGGCTAATCTGCAATGCCTCTTGATAGGTCCGTGGTATTTTCACAGAAGACAGTCCCACAACAAACCTCTGAAAATCATTAGAAAAATGATCCAAGGAAACATGAGAAGCAAGAGGATGCATAGTACAAGCCCGCTTCTACCTTCGTAGAGCAATAGGTATATCCAGATCCTCAGTACGCGTAGAAGATATAGTATCCACGACATCCTGTACTTCAATCTGTACATGCAAATCACCAGTGCCATTAGAAGAACTCAAATGTTCAGTACATACCTTGGCATGCTGGATGATGGAGGAGGCATATGAGCACTGGGTCGTCGCTGGTAAACCTGTGGAAAGAAAGGAGATGGTGGAGGTGGCGGTGGAGGTGGTGGTGGAGGTGGTGGTGGGGGATGGCGGAGGGGGTGGCGTAGGTGGTAAGGACGGAGGAAGAGGCACATAAACCTCTTCGCCATCCTCTGAAGGAGTAAGCCTGTCACCTGTGAGAGAAAAATACATAATGGACTCGAAAAAGGTGACATCTGCACTGACGTAGTATCTTCGTCGAACGGGATCAAAGCAACGATATCCCTTTTGGGTCTTGGAATACCCAACAAACACATATTTGACAGCTCTGTGAGAGAGCTTGTCAAGACCAGGAGACATTTGATGAACAAAAGCAACATAACCAAAAACAGGAGGTGTTAGGGAGAAAAGATCTGTCTCTGAAAATGTAATCAAGAACGGAATCTTTTCTCCCAGCATCGAAGAGGGCATACGATTTATCAAATAGCAAGCAGTTAGAACCACATCTCTCCAGTATGAATGAGGAGCACGACTCTGAATCAAAAGAGTTCTGGTAACGTCTAACAGATGGCGGTGTTTTCGTTCAGCCATCTCATTCTGTTGGGAAGTATATGCACAAGATGTATGATGCACAATGCCATGAGACTTAAGGGATTGAGAAAGCCGAGTACTGCAAAATTCTAGTGCATTATCAGAACGAATAAACTCGACTTTTGCAGAGAAAATACTCCTTACTTCATTAATAAAGGACTGGATAACAGGACATGCATCAGACTTGTTCTTAAGAAGAAAGACCCAAGACAATCTCGAAAACTCATCAACAGCAACAAGATAAAACTAGTGTCCCTGATAATATGGGACACGACTTGGAGCCCAAATATCAAAATGGAGCAACTCAAACAGACTGTGACTACTTCGACCCTGACGACTCTGAAACGTGGACAGATGATGCTTCCCAAGCTGACATGCCTCGCACTGAAAAGTAGAGCAAGGAGAAATCTGTGGAAGAACGTGACTCAGCTTTTGTAGAGGAAGATGACAAATCGAAGATGCCACATGTATGGACAAACATATCCAGTGCGAAGAGAAGAGGCACCAGCATACGGAGACTGCACGAATCTATAGAGACCCCCTTGCTCAGGGCCAGTTCCAATCACCATGCCCGTGAGTATATCCTGAAACACAAGAGCAGATTGATCAAAAATGGCACGACAATGTAAATCGTTGGTGATTTGACTAATTGATAGTAAATTCATAAAAATTTCAGGAGCATAAAGAACATTCTGAAGGCCTCAGTGTGGAAGTCAACTGTACCTCCCCCTGGTCAGTAATAGGGGAGTGTGTCCCATCTGCTATCACAACAGATCGTGCAGACTGAGTCAGATGAAAAACACTAAACTGGCCTCTGTCACCACGGAGATGATGAGAAGCTCCTGAATCCATGATCCATTCTGACAAGCCTGCCATGTAACAACTAGTAAAGGCATATTCTATACCTGACGTAGATGCTGATGATGAGGTTGAGACGGCTACCTCTGATGACCCTGAAGGAGAGCTGGTTGATCCAGAAGTAACAGGCATAATCTCCCTTAGTCGAGCCACAAGCTCGTCATATCTCTGGTCAGATGCAGGTGATGGACTCCCAGCCTATTGTGTCTGCTCTACAACTCGAGTTGAAGCAGGAAACCCATGCTTCCTCTGAGTGGCCTGGCCTGTAACAGTAGGTACACTACTGACGGGATCGACCACCCCCTCCTCTACCTCGGCTAGAGCCTCCCTTACCACGATAAGGTAGGGCTTCCTCTACCACGTGATACTGCCATAGCTAAAGATGTCTGAGACTGTAAAGTACTACCATAGGATATAGATAGTCTACTCAATCTATGATATGCCTCCTCCATAGGAGGTATGGTAACATCAGTAAGGATCTGGACATGAGCTGCGTCATACTCAAGATCAAGGGCTGCTAGAAAGACCCCAGTCATCACAGAGTCTCTGTATGCCTTGAGCTGCTCTGGTGTAGCAGTCAAGGAAATGTATCCATGTAACTTCTCAAACATGCCCCTCAAAGAAGTATAGAGAGTATGAAGAGGGCGACCATTCTGCTTCGATGTAAAGATTTTTTTTGATGTATGCTTCGATGTAAAGATATCGTGCTGGAGCTGCAGTATCTTCGACTCATTCTTCGCCGGAGAGTATGTAGCAGCGAGAATGTCCCACATAGCCTTTTGCAGTAGGTTGACTCAGGATATCATTAGCTATCTCCATGGACACAGTGTTGGATAGCCACACGCGTGCATATACGCATCATTTGCCTCCCATGAGGCATTTGTCCCAGTCTTGTCACGTGGCTCCTCTGTCGTGAGGATGTGCTTCTTACCATTACATTGCATTAAACTCATGAACTGCATGGCTCACAGTTCATAATTGGTTCCATCCATTTTGACAATGGGTGGTGGACCTTTGAAGGCACCTAGGGATGGGACTTCTGCTTTGTTGTCAGACATGATCACAACTATCTCCAAGACTGGGTCAGCAACAAGAAAGACATGTGGCTACACCGACATACAGGAAGATGTGAGTGTAGACTCATACCACAACCTCTTCCATTCTTCTGGAGATTTCTTTGGGTAACTAGGGTGTTTTAGATATTCATGTTACACCTTAAGTATCCAAGAACGCGATATCGATTCTCTATTGGTGGTGCAAGAGAAGAGACCACACGGTCCTTACAAGCAGCGACACGTGGTACGGCAGTGACAGGGGCACACTCGAGGTGCACGGCAACGCGCAGTGATGCGCGTGGTGGCGCATAGGCGGAGGCACTGCAGGTACGGGCGCGCAGCGATGTGCTGGCGCAAGCGCGCGGCAATGTGTAGGAGTGTGGCGTAGGCGGGTGGAATGGCGGCGCAAGAGGGTTTTGGTGGGGGTAGGGCTCTAGGGCACAGGCTCCGGTCTAGGACCGTCGCTCTGATACCAAGTGAAAGGAAAAAATGAAGTTGAATTTCACGAAACCCTAGAGCTCTCTTATATATGAGAAAAGCTCTATGGGAAAATTACATAAGATAGACTGAAAGATAAAGAAATATAAATAAAGGTTACACGACATAAGAATCCCAACAAGGAATAAAGAGGGCGAAAGAATTTCTGGATTGCGAATTTGTTATCAAGGATCTTGGAGCTCTTAGATACTTTCTGGGACTATAGTTTGTCAGAAATTGATAAGGACTTGTGATAACTCAGAGGAAATATGTCACTAATTTGCTAAGTGAAACGGGCATGCTTGGATGTCGACATGCTACCACACCTATGGATCCAAGCATGAAGTTGTATGATGATGATATTGATGAGGTTGACAGGATAAGATACAGGGAACTGGTGGGAAAGCTTCTTTATGTTACCATTACTAGACCCGATATTTCATTTGTTGTCAGTCGAGTGAGCCAGTTCATGGAACAACCTCATCATGTACATATGGATGCTATACAGATGATACCAAGGTATCTTAAATCATCTCCAAGTGCAAGGCTGCTATTTAAAAGAGGTTGCAGCATCACTATCTCAGCATGCGCAGACGCAGATTATGCAGGGTGTCCCAAGGACAGGAAGTCCGCAACATGATTTGCTATATTTGTTGGAAATTTACTTGTCTCGTGGAAAAGCAATAAGCAAGTTGTAGTTGCTAGATCTAGTGTTGAATCTGAGTATAGGACTATGACACAAGCATGTGAAGAACTAACGTGGATTCGAGCAGTTCTAACAGATCTACATATAGATGTTCCTCTTCTCATATCGCTGAAATGCGACAATCAGGTTGCCTTATTCATTGCTAATAATCATGCATTCCACGAAAGGGCAAAGCACATTGAGGTCGACTGCCATTATATGTGACATGATTCAGAAGGGCTTCATTTCTACATCTCATATCAGCTCAGGGGACCAGATGACAGATATTTTCACCAAGGTCTTACTTAGAGAATCATTTCAAAAGTGTTCATCCAAGCTGAGTGTGATAGATATCTATGCTCCATCTTGAGGGAGAGTGTAGAGATATATTTCTATATTTCTGTACTCTTTTATCTAAGTTCTTTTTCCTTTCATCAATAATATGTAATTTGCCTATAGGTCTCTCACCTATATAAGAGAACCTAGGGCTCAATGTTTGTAAACAAGTCTCTTATTTTTCCAAGAATTATTAAAGAATTTGATGTTAAGAAACCAATAAGAATGCCATCACTAACAGCTCATAAAATATAAATTTAGAGTAACCTTTCCTTTTTCTCGAGAAATCAAAAGATAAGCACAGGAAATCAAAGGCCATCCATATATTCATTAAAATGGTTATTACAGTACATAAATATGAACATTGAACAATACTAAAAGTAACCCTCCTAGGTTCATTAATAACACGAGTAGTACTGCAAGATATTTGCCAAATACTGATGAGAATATATGGAGTACACATTGTTCATTCATTTCCTAATAGCTCACTCACTCCACTGGTAAGAGCCAAAGATCCACCCTTCCAACTCTACCTTAAGGACACATTAACCTTGTCCCATGAGCAAGGGTCAAATCATCGAAAGTCTACACTCCTCCAAACCTGTCTTGTGAAGGAACACTGGAGAAGAGACAACATCACCATCCTATGTTCACATAGGATATTTTCCATTCAAATGACACCATCAATTCAATCATGTGTTTAACGTGCAGGGGAGGGAATTGTTTTGGGGGAAAATTCCTTTTTAATATTGTAAGTCACAGCGAATACCATGGCTTATTGGTTCTTTTTTTCCAAAATCTATACATTACGTAATCTAACCATTAATACATTTGGACAGCGTGGATACAATTTTTCTTACTTGCTTAGTGTAGTCCCCATTACAAGCCTTCTGATTGTATGTGTGTTTGCCAAATGGAGAAGACCACCTTCAACATCTTCATTTTCAGCTATCAAGAAACTAGCTTTCACCTGGAAAATATGTTAAAGGTGTCTTAGGCTAACTGATGCACCTACTAGATGTTATTTTATTATCTTTTAATTAATTCTTATATTATAATTTATAACCAACTATCTACATAGTATCAGTTATACATCACTAAATAATTGCAAGGATGAAAATCAGTAAAATGCCATCAGAATTCAAGTGAGATGACTACCGAACTAAATGAAATCTGAAAAGCACAGATGCCTTCCAACACAAGTTCCCCCACAGACTAGGGCATACATCTAGTTAATAAACACAGATTGCTACAATGTCCACTTTGCAAAAGAAAACTTTAGTATGCTACCACTTCCTCCTTTTATTTGTTTGCGTATATCCTATGTCTACTCAAATAAACAGTATTATAAAAGAACTCGGAGGAAAATTCATCCCAAAGGTAAGTTTCTAAACTTATTACTCCTGTGCGGTCACGATTATTTGTTTTTGTTATGTACCGTAGGTAAGCCGCCTCTTCAAGAGGCGGCTTTGATTTTAGCCAAAGCCGCCTCTTGAAGAGGCGGCTCTCACTGATACGTAACATAAAAACTCTAGGGGGAAAGCCGCCTCTTCAAGAGGCGGCTCTCACTGGCATATAACACATAAAAACATTAAGGGCAAAGCCGCCTCTTCAAGAGGCGGCTTACCTACGGTACATAACAAAAAAAAATAATCGTGACCGCCCAGGAGTAATAAGTTTAGAAACTTACTCCTGGGACGAATTTTCCTCAAAGAACTCGTCTCATTTAAATCATTAGTAATTTGGATAATAATAAATGAAACACCAACAACCTCCAGCTTCCATCGAAACCTAATTTACACAGATGCAACAAATTACCAAAATTAAACTTAGCGAAACATCCAAAAGTTTACTCATTTGATCTCCACAAATCCACAGATCCAATCAGATGTTAGGGCACCTTCTACAAGAATCAATTGCCTAAGAAAACTGACGAAAGTAAGCAAAACCACAAAAAAAGAGCACCTTAGCCTGATGGCAACAACTGACATAATGTTGCAGGATCCTCCTTGCTTGCTTCCTCTCCCCCATCCGATGGGCAGATACCACCTCCTCGCTCGCCCTCTTCGCAGGAATGTTCCCCACTGCCAAAGACACCAAATAAACTCATCAATAGAACTCCTCGCGGATCTAACAACCATCCACATAGCAAGATCCAAACTTTACCCACAAAAATACCAAAAGAACAAGAACCCTAAAAGATTATCACTCACACAAGGTGGGGATTGTGGGCGACGGCTTGAGGACATGAACAAGAACAACCTCCTTGCAGCCGAAGCATCTCAGAGCCCACAAGATCAAGACTTTTCCCTTCTCCAGAGATCTCCCCACGGCTACGTGCACCGCCATCGGGTCGCCGCCGCTGCTCGATCCGGAGCTCTGGGGCGAGAGTTTGGATGTAAGGGTCTGGAGGCGGAAGGCCATAGCGGAGGGAGACGGAAGGAAAGACAGAAGTTCGGGGGCGGCGAGGACGGGTGGAGAAGGGCTGAGGACCTCCATACAGCGGTGGCTGACGGCGGCGCAGCGGCCGACAGCCGCTAGGAGGGATCACCACCACAGCACTGGTGTTGACTATAACTATGTCGCCATTTCACGCGGCAAATCAATAAAAGGGGTTGGGATGATTAGGGTTTGCTCCCCATGCTTTGTTTGTTCTCTGTGTGGGTCCGGATTAGATACTTTGTTTGACATTCATAGCATATTAATTAGAATAATAATAATAAAAGAAAATTATTGGATGTTTATTTAATGCCTTAGAAATGGAACGTTGAGAATGCATACATGGAGGATCAAAAAGATCAAAATACTTTCATCTAAATAGAGCTAAACATAATGTTCAGAGTTGAAAAATTGTGAACTCGTTGCGGGACACTAACTAAGCACCTTACGTCTGATCTATGGCAGGACAAAATTATCAATTAGAATTTTTAAAATTAGAGGGTGTTACATGCAAAAACACCAGTTTAGTTTATATCATAACAGTGCTGTCTTGATCTTCCGTGGAGATAATACTATACAACATTCTAAAAATATATCACGAAATTTTATAGTAGGAAACAGATGTAGCTTTGGAGGAGACCGAGTGTTTGTTTAATTTGAGCTAATGCCCCCAAATATTTTTGTTTCTTTCTAGAAATTAGTGCGATTTTTTTGGGTCCAGTACAGTTTAATTAATCTAAAGTGCAAAACTTAAGTCTTCATATAGGTGCATTTCGGCGCGCTTATCTCAATTTGAAAATAATAAAAGATGTTATTATTTCTTATGTGATATTGAAACTTAATGTAATTCATGGAACTGTTTACTATATTGACCATTCAATGGTTCATTTTAATATCTAATGTCCCACTTTATTAATCCTTCTGCAGACATTGTGAATAATATAGCTGGAATCTAATTTTGATTGTAAACTGCAGTTATCATTCGTCTTTAATAAAATGGTCTCCTTAATCTTAGAATAGCCGAAAAATCAAGGGAGCGCATATGCAAATGGATCTGATAATATTCTCATGGGATATTACCACCACATATGCAATAAAAAATATTAGATTATGTAGGAAGATAAGTCTATAGATTTTTTTAATCTATATGGCGCATCACTATTTAATCAGGGAGACGGTTCACAATATAGCATATTCTCGTAGATCCTATGAGCTTATTCCTGAGTTGATTGATATTTGGTATATGCTTTTATTCTCGTATTAAAAGGATTGGCAAAGATCGTTAGATCTTAATTGGAAGGGTTGATCCTAATAAAAATTGTATTGGGTTCCGGAGACCTTAATTATGATGCCTTTGGATGCACAATTAAATTTATTTTTTATTCGAATTTATTTGAGATTCGATGTCGAGGAGAAACTTGCGATTATTTTATGATACACCAAATTATAAGGAGGGAATTTGGTATAATATATCAAGGAATTAATGGGGCTGCCCCGGGGCAGCCAACATGTTTGCCCCGCCCTTTATTTTTGACGTTTTTTTTATTTTTTTGAAAAATATCACCATGTATATTCGTCTTATATCTCTCCTATATACCATTCGAATTTCGTCAGAAACAAAGACTCCTACGGCCTCCATCGAGATAGTGTCGATTTAACAAATCATGTTACTGTTAAAAAATGATTGTCTGGATGGAGGCCGTAGAAGTCTCTATTTCTGACGAAATTCGAATGACATATAGGAGGGATATAGGGATGAATATGCATGGCAATATTTTTCAAAAAAATAAAAAATGTTGAAAATAGTGCGGGGGCAGCCATGTTGGCTGCCCTAAGGAGGCAGCCTCATTAACCTCATATATCAATATGCAATCATAGTCATAGACGGAAAAAACACCACATTCAATATCTATATGACCTTATATGAGCAACTTTGTAGTCTAGAGAAACTGCAAGAGTTTCTTTGATAGATCTTTTTTTTTTTGCTAATGATGTCTTTGTGATGACTTCCTCCTAATTTTGATGTTGGGGTGAAAAAATATTGCGCATCTTTGGTCTAACCAATGTTGCCATGAACAGTTTCGATGCTATTTGGTCTAGAAGAAGATAGCCTCGTGAAAATTACATGTGGATAGCTGGATAATAGATAATTATAAAAATTAAGTAGCATGACAAAATATGATACCAATTCTACTAATCAATGTTATTAGTCTTCTATACAATGAAGTTCAAAGTAGGCTTGACATGATCTTTGAAGACATCGGCCGTACTATTTATGGACGCTAACTAAGGCTGCGAGTCAACCAAAGATCAGCCGACACTTTTGTTGCATATAACTATACGTAATTATGTTTTATTTGGTAACGTATGCAATTATATTAGATTAACTATTTGGTTTCAATTGAGAAATCAAATTATGTTGGAGGGAAGTTGCAATTCTCAAATTTGAAACAAAGGGAGTATTCTTTGTATTTTTAGTACCACATCTAATACTTCTAAAAATCTGGCGGACTTATATATGAGTTCGCATCCCAATCTCTTATAGTAATAGTAGAGAGGAAAAATTGAGGAGCACATGCACGCATGTGCTCCAGTAATCTCTAGCCTAATCTGCTTTTTTTCTTATTTGCTGCCATTGGTTTACTCTTTTACCTTCGATGGATTTTACCCTAATATAATGCATCAATGCTTTAATCGGTTCATGTTTACATTATGCTATTGGACCATATATCGGAAATGTATTATTATCTTTTTGTTAATCTATTATGCTTTTTTATTGATTCATGTTGATCATGATAATTATTGCTTAATGAATTCAAGATCCTACTAACAACAACTTTATAATGTTATTGGATGCTTGAAATTAAAAAGTGGCACATCTCCTGTTAACATGAAATGTCATCTAAACCAAGAAATGCTTACTAGCTCCTTTTCTACCATGCTGTACAAGAATTGTCTGAATTTTCCTTCCTGTGATTATTCATCCTTTTCTGTGTAAAATAATCCCCACTCTCAAATCATTTTGAAGGTTGTTAAGTGTTTCATGAAAATGTTAGATTTTTATAATGATTTATGCTCTGAAAATGAAACATGAGATCTTGAATATTTTAAGAACACCTGTATTTCCAGTTCTACCATTCAGTGTTTTGAAAATCAGATCGGATCAACCGCTTCGACCAATGAACCGGGCCTAGACATGTCCGATTAATCAATCTTGTCAGTTCGGTTCGAATGCTCGAATTCTAATCAACATGTCTATTCAACCTATTATTTTTAACTCGGTTTAACTATATTCAAACATTTAATTTTTAATTTATTTAAAAATAATACAAGTCGTAGGAGTTGAACCCACGGCCTTTAGTTATCTGTTTCAAACTCTTAACCAACTACTCAAACACAACTTTTTACATATAATGGATTTTAAATATAATTATACTACTATTATGTTATAGAACATCTAGTCTAAATAATTTATATATAATATATATGACACTTGGGTGCATAAGAAAAAATATTTTATATGCAGTGTGAAATATATACATTGTCTATCTATTTTATTTCTATTTCAAGTATATTTAAGTATATATTTTATATACATTTTATTTCATTTCAGTTTGATTAGTATGTTCAACCACTTTTTTCTCACCAATCCAGTTTAATATAATGATGACATCATCATCTAATTGAACGGATTTGATTACATGGTTCAACCTGATCAGATCATTTTTTTACAGTTGGTTTCAAAAACATTGCTACCATCATTGAAAATTGTCGTATTGTCTCCCACTAAGAAAACGAGGTGACGCCAAATTGGGTTCACCTTATAACATATAATAGAGCCAATAAATCATAGATCTTTTTTAAGTTCTCAAATCAAGATTACAATGTTTAATTGTGTCATATTAAATAACTCTTTACATACTTCCATCCCAGTATTCATACTTCTTGCAAGTTAATAACTTTGCATAACAACCAACATGCACACCTAACAACATGATCCTTTCTCCTTCACTAATGGCTAACAAAAGCTATGGAATACAGTCATTGAGCCTTGCAAACATATAAATTTTTTTGAAATAAAACCTTCAGAGAATAAGATCACTATATATCACCAAGGTGTCATTTCAAATTCAACTTAAATTAGAACTTCTGTCATCTCCATCAAGACTATCAAATTTTAACGGTCTCAGAATTGCTGAAATTGACCCCGTCTAGATGAACGTGTTATGAATGTTTGTTTTGCATGAAACTTGAAACACATATTCCTCTCAATATACTACGCAAATCCCACAAAAGTTTCCTTCAAAAAAACTCAAAAATAATGGAGAAAAGACCGAGTGTAGGTAGTTACCTACACCACTGGGTGTCGGCTCCCAGCTCCTTACACACGCACACGCGCGCGCGCACATACACACGTGTATATATATATGAGGTAAATGGGGCTGCCCCCAGGGAGTAGCCAACTTGGCTACTCCCACCCCTATTTTTCCCTCATTTTTTTATTTTTTTGGAAAATAAAAATTTGTATATTCATCATTATATCCCTCTCACATTCTATTAAAATTTCGTCAGAAACAGAGACTCCTACGACCTCCATCCAAACATGGCCGATTTAAAAAATCCTGCGACCGTTAAAAAAATGACGTCTGGATGGAGGGCTTAGGAGTCTCTGTTTCTGACGAAATTTTAATAGAATGTGAGAGGGATATAGTGATGAATATACAAATTTTTATTTTCCAAAAAAATAAAAAAACGACTGAAAAATAGGGGTGGGAGTAGCCAAGTTGGCTACTCCCTGGGGGCAGCCCCATTTTACCCTATATATATATATATATATATATATATATATATATATATATATATATATGAGGTTAATGAATGGGGCTACTCCCCTCCCCCCCCATACACACACACACACACACACACACACACACACACACACACACACACATATATATATGAGGTTAATGGGGTTGCTCCCTTGGGGCAGCCAACATGACTACCCCCATGTCGTTTTCAGTATTTTTTATTTTTTAAAAAAATATCGTCATGTATGTTCATCCCTATATCCCTCCTATATGTCATTCAAATTTCGCCAGAAACAGACACCCTACGGTCTCCATCGAGACAATCATTTTTTTACGGTAATAGCATTTGTTAAATCGAAACTATCTTAATGGAGGTTGTAGGAGTCTCTATTTCTGATGAAATTCCAATGGCATATACGAGGAATATAGGGATGGATATACATGGTGATATTTTTCAAAAAAAATTAAAAAAAAGTCAAAAAAGAGAGCGGGCCACCCATGTTGCCTGCTCCCACGGAGTAGCCCCATTAAATCCTATATATATAGAAAAAATGGGGCTGCTCCCGCCCCATTTTTCGTCAAATTTTTTTATTTTTATTTTTTTGAAAAATATCACCATGTATATTCATCCTTATATCCCTCCTATATGCCATTCAAATTTCGTCAGAAACAGAGACTCCTACGACCTCCATCGAGATGATGTCGATTTAAAAAATACTGTTACCGTTAAAAAATGACTGTCTGGATGGAGGCCGTATGATGGAGATACCTATTTACCCCTGCTTCAGATCAAAGCTTTCCGATCAGCACGTGGGGGAACTGATGGAGATACTGGATGAGCTCGAGGATGCTCCGGCTCCCATGGAGGGACGTGACCGTTGGTGTGGACGAGATGGCACTTTCTCAATTGGGAAGGAGTATGCAACTTTGAAAGGCCCGGTGATTTTTGACCTAGGTGGATGCGAGAGCGACTGCATGAGGATATGGAAGTGGAAGATACCAACGCGTTTGCAGGTCTTCTTGTGGATTTTTAGAAGAGGCGGACTTTTGACGGGGGCTAGAATTGTGTGGTTTGTGCCAGGCATTGATCCCACTCGCTCGTGGTGTCAGGAAGGGGAAGAAGATTCCGATCACTTATTCTTTAGGTGCAGGCAATCGGAGGAGGCTTGGTTATTTTTTAAATACCCTAAATCGGAGCGTTTATAGGACATGATTGGAGGGATCCAGAGAAAGAGAGTGCCAAGTACGTGACGATGGCGTGGGTAATTTGCTGTGCCAGAAACGATAACATCTTCCGACATACACGCGTGTATGTGAAAATACGGTGGCTCATGCAAATGCACTGATTGAAAGTTGGTTTTTGTAAAAAGAATTCCAATGGCTCGACCCTCATTTTCGGACTTGTAATATATTAAGGTGATAAATGGTGAAATTTTTGAGCAGACATCTATATGGTAGAGTCTCTTTTTTCTTTTAAAAAAATTAACTTGTAAATAATAGACATGGATTTCTCTCTAGCTATATAAGTTTTTTGAAGTTGTAACTAGATTTATAATTTTTAATGGTGGAACCATATAATGAGACTAATATTGATGTATTGATCAGAGTTCGTGATGAATATGATTACCTTAATATGCAAGTTCAAAAGTTGAGAGCATGCCTTTTATTGTTAATTTGATAATCTTAAAAGAAATGCTCAATTTAGAATAAAAATTATTTAATAAAATTGCAAATATATTTACCAATGTCCACTTTTGGTTTAAATATACAAGGTTTGAATATTTATTCATTCTCGGATTTTTTAGGTAATTGCAATCATAACATGTAAATGCTAGTAATTCCTATACTTTTTTTGAGAAATATATGAGTTAATTCCTATTCTTTTTTTGAAACACATTACACTCAAGTTTTGATTTAACAAATACTCACTCAGTAGCTTTGCTTGATGGATGTTAACATATAAAACTTTGATTTGCAGGCCATAAACGTCTACATTAAAAATTTTATGATATGATTACATTTGTAACTTCTTAGCTATGATATCGTGAAATGAGATGAGATGAACCCACTCATATTTTACCAATATTTTCTATCATTTTGAGTTCAATGCTTATTTATTTATAGTCGGTATATCATATTCTTACTATTATAACTATTTTTATATAAAGAAAATCTTAGATTCACAGGAAATGATCATTAGTAAGAATAAAAATGACACTAGTAATACGAATAATAATACAATCATTTTATATGAATTTAAGTTTTTTTTCTGAAAATAGTTACTAGTAGTAAGAATATGATATAACACTTGTAAACAAATAAGTATTAACTCAAAATGATAGGAAATAATGGTAAAAAATGAGTGGGCTCATCTCATCTCAAATGAGCATAGGGCTCATAGGATAATTTTCCTATATATATATACATATATAATACTCCACTATCAATACTAAACATATAAATTGAAATATAGTACATCTGTATATTTATGCAAAATAAAAAATTTACTTAATGCAAAATTTTACTAACTATACTATTTTTGAATTACAATTTTCCGATATAATATCATAATTTCTTTGATTTGTATGATTTTAACCGATATAAAATCATAATTTCTTTGATTTGCTTGATTTTAAGATATGTTCTTCCTAGCAAATGATAAATTTCTCAGCCATAGATGCGAGAGAAAAAAGCCCCCAAACCCATATATATAAAAATATATTTTGACTCCATATTTTTAAATAAGAGATCATAATTTCATACCACCAAAGCGATAAAGTTGTCCCTAGAAAAAGCGGGCATCAGAATAGTATAATGTAAACTAGTGAAACAAAAACACTGTGACACGACATCTGAACGAAACAAAAAAGTAGAGTTTTTAACAAAAGTTTCAAGAGCAAACTCCCCAAAACATAAAACCTCGGATTATGTTTTTACCAAATCCATCTTAAGTCACCACAAAAAAATCATAGAAGACTCGATTTTTAAGGGTTTAAACCATGCCCGTGAAAAGTTATATCGCCTTTTTGTTGAAGGGAATTCAACATCATCATCTTTTTTAAAGACGTTTCAGCTGTGGCTCGAAGCCAGGGGTGTTAACCCAAGAAATAAAAAAAATCCAAAGGCCAGATAACTTGAGAGCGGATCCCTGTACAGCAGAGTCGCTTCGATCAAAATTTAATGTTCGAATGCAAAGAGTCATCAAAATCAGGATTTCGTCCGATCTTCATCGAACGGCTCTCTCGTCTTTATTTTATCAGAAGTAAAAAAACACAGTTTCACATATTCTCTCTTTTTCTTCCCAACAATTAACCGAACCACTGTCACAGTACAACGTTCACCACCTAGGCGGCGTTCTTATCAAAGATATCCTTCGGCAATAGAACTTCTGAAACACTGAAAATCGACACCGACGGTCGATCTATTATAGACCTGTCGAGCGTCGCCTCCGTAATCCCAGAGCTAATCGTCACCGATGAGGTAGTACCAGTAATGTTCAGTGTATAGCCGCCCACCTTCGATGCCTCGGTCGCGAACGTCGCTTGCGACGGATTCTTCAAGCTAGATAGAGTGACAAGTGATTTGTACGAGTGCAACGCGTGGTATCAGAGCAACATCTCCTTCTTATCCGCCGGTAACTCCTTTACCTTATCCCTAGCTTCCGCAAATGCCTGATTCAAATACATTGCACATCATTACTACTTATTAGTTATTACAACGACAATTATATCAAAAGTAAGTGACCATGATTAAGGAGTCCTTACCTTGTCCGTTGGGGCGAACAATGTGATACCAGGAGATGCTTCATCAGCATCGAGCTCAGCGGCGACTCCTGAGGCGGTTAGCAATTCAGCCATAACGTTGAACTCCTTCGCGCTGAGGATCTCGGTGATACTGATGGTCACTTTGTAGGCAGGTGCAGACGGTGCTAGAAGGAGCAACAGTGGGAGGAGGAGAGGGATCAATCGGAGAATGCGGCTTGCGGCGCCGGGAGCTGCCATTGTTGCAAGGTTCTTGATGTGGTTGAAGGTAGATTGCATGGTGTAAGAACTCAGTTGTTGTATCAGTTATATAGTGACATCACATTGAGAGCTCTAAGCACGAAATTGGTATTATGGTAGATTATTGGATTCACAAGTGGATTCTCTCTTTCTTCACGCGCAATCGGATTTGCACGTTGAAATGGTATTGAATGTCGCAAATGGAAGCAGATCCTTCAAATCGTGTAGGCGTGCGGTTCTTTACTCGTAATTCCATATTGGTGTTTGGCTGACGAGAAATTTTTTTAAGTGACTTTATAAGCATTCGAAATTTTGTCAAAACCCTGGGTTTTTTGATATATTGCTACATATTCATGCAACGTTATTATTTTTACGCTGATATTTTCTACACTTGATTGGTTAGAGTCCTGGAAGAAGATTTGATTATATGTCGTCAAAATTAAATAAGTTCTTGATTGATTATATTTGAGTCTATATTAAAAGGAAATTAGCGACATTCCAAAGAATACAAGACACAGCAACACGAGCTGGAGAAGGCGTCTGGATCGTCTGTTGTGGTGATGTGGTGTTGTAGCGCACCACAGCAAGAACCCACTCCCCGTAGAAAGAGGAGTACACAGTTGCATGTGTACGTCTTTTGCGTAGTTGTGAGAGAGATGGTTGACCATTATTGTATTATGTCATATTTTTCACGTGCTTGATTGTATATCTATTTCATCCAATCTTATGTACCCATGTTTTCGACAAGGATGAAAACAGATCAGATATGACCATTTCGAAATCCATATTTGCTTCGTCTAATCGAATACGAATATAGATACGTATGTGAGTCAGATATGAATTTCCAGAACCTTATCCTAACATAATCAGATAAGCATTCAAAGTGAATATTCATCGAATATGAATCTGTATTGAATAAAGAGCAAATATGAATCAGATAAATACCTATTATTAAACGACTTAAAATGTATCATTAAAATGCATACACTATAATGAAACTATTTAGTTAATCACTAAATTATAGGAGCAGAGAGGTTGCACTTTTTGAGATGGTCGACAACAGTCGCATATGCTTAGCAAACAATCTCCTTTAATCATAGGGGACAATTGTTGAAGTGTCCCCGATAATAGTGTCGCATTTGACCAAAGGATATATAAAAAAGAAACGCCCCCCTAATCAGAGACGGAGGGAACGGTCGTAACCTTCCCTTCCATTCATACTAGAAGAGACGGTCCACGAACGTCCGTATTAGTCACTTGTAAGGAACCGTCCCATTTAGTCCTTATAGGGGGTGGTTGCTGACCGTCCCCTCTGGTTCTCCCAAGGTATGGGGTTGTAGGGACGAGCACAAAAAGATATATTGGGATGGTAAAGACTGCCCCCTCATGTCCCCTCTCCAAAGAAATTGGACTAGTAAGCTCGACTCCTCCAGTTGGGATGTCATGACCGTCCCCCCTCTATAAGGACTAGAGGTGACAGTTTGGTGGCCCTCCCCTCTAGTTCTCCCTAGACATGGGGCTTTAGGGATGGGCACCGAAGATCCGTGGGACGGTTAAGACCGTCCCCACGTGTTCCCACCCCCTGAAAATTGGACCAATAAGCCTACTCATCCAGAAAGGATGGTCACGCTCTGAACTTAATTAAAAAAATCTACTACAATGGATTGGGTGCCTCATAAGTACAATGAAGCATAAGTACAATGAATTCAGAACAAAAATAATCTACAACAAAAACTTACTTATATCATTAAAGACATTCTAAACTGCAAAACATTAGATTAGCGTGTTCAAGTTAAGTCCAAAACCAAACAACAATATAAAATCTAATATACTCCTCGGTACCCTCATTCTCATTGCTCCCATCATCGTCGTTGCAGATTTCTGGAGGTGTGATCAGTTGGGCAGCCTCACTCTAGAGACGATAGATATATGCTAAGACATTCACAATGTCATAACATTGGCTTTATCAACCCACTACACTTCTCCTCCCACATCTCTGCTCCTTGATAGTCTGTCATAATTTGTAATATGAAAATAAAAATGTTGAAACTTACAAATTCATCCTTGAATTGATTTGTGCTCTTCCTACAAATAAAGATAATATAATTTTAATATTATAAAGTGAATAAATCATGGTATAAAATTTATTGCAAGAAACAATATTCCTTACCTCTTATTGTATATGACCAAATGAGGAAAGAAAAATCCAAAATGAGTAAAAATATATAATAATTGTGGTTCTCCTTTCATTTTTATAGCATAAATTGACGATGCATCGTGGATATATTTCTTTCTTAAAGTCGATGAATATGAAGATGCTCCACAGATAACCACCAAAGTCAGTCCTACACTAGTCTTCCGCACACATCCTGAGCTCCTAGCTTCGGGTCGTACCTAACCCCTTCTTCAGCTACGAGTTAGGAATGCAGCGGGTGAAGCTGGAAAGGCCCGACAATCTTTGACACTTGATCAACCGTGGCCTAATGAAAGAAAGAGATTCAGTCAGACAGCTAGAACCCTGGCCCTCTTTTTTGGAATATATACAAGCTTTTCATATCCCGGTAAACTCGTAGCAAGAAAGGTGCTTTCAAAGGGTTCAGATTCTCAGGCTAATATCAAAAAAGCACACTTGGAAATTGGTGGCTCTTTCCTGACAGGCTATAGGCCCGAGAGCCCAAATGAATTGTGATACCTCAATCAACCACCATAATTTGAACACTCTTAGGACTACAATGCTCCTAGATCTGAAGAAGTCCACATTCGCAGAAGTGATAGAAAAGGATAAATCATCTAAAAATAAAATTTATACATCAATAATTCGTAGGGTTAGATCAATGAGTCCAAACCCTTATAAGTAATTATCAATACAAGGAATATTACATCCCAAACGAAATGGAAGTTTATATTTTCATAGATCTTCAAACATTACAAGAAAAACACATTTAAGTAGCACAAATGTCCTTCCCAAAAGATCTCCAAGTGCTCGCCAAACCACTTGGGGAGCACATATGCTAACCAACATTGTGCTCATTATTTCTCAGGATGCTATCATATATTAGCGAGCACACGTACTCTCCAAGTTCTCGCAAACTCAAATGGGTGAGTGATGAATCTCCATTTTATCACCTTTATTCTATCATTTTAGATTTAAAAGCTCTAGCTAAATGTAGGTAAAGAGCATTATTTTGTACAAATTAACATTCAGTACTTATTCTGTTTATTATATATAAAATACTGTTTTAAAATTATAACATAAATAAAAGAAAAGAAAAAGAATAAAATTCCAAAGGTATTTTATGACCTAAACTTCGAGACCTAGGCATCTTGATGATTGGGTCGACAAGGAACAAAGTAGGGGTAGATAAGGGTCAAGTGTATAATAAAAACCCTAATTTGTATTCTCCAATAATCTATTTTTGGGATTTATTTTATTCTTTATTATTTATACCTTAAATAAGGAAACTTTACAAGAAAGTGGTAGATAAAAATATTTAGAAAAATAAAAAATTGATTTCACACAAAAATAATATACAATGTACTTTTTAAACTCTAAATAAAAAGCCAAAACCCAAACTTTCAGATACATATCTTCTCAATAAAAAATCAAAATATATCAAAATAACATTTAATTGTATATAACTTTTAGTGAGCTATTTAATGAAGGTGGTTTCATTTAATTTGGAGTTAAGATGTAGAAGTTACGTTTTGAACCCCTATTGGTTTTGTCACGTAGTGAGTCGACGTGGACCAATCAGGATGCATCACTAATTGACCCAAGTCAACTCTTCATCTTCTGGCTGAGCCGTTGATGAATCCACGATTCATTAAAATTCTGTCTGCATTTTGTCTTAAAACTCTTAACAAATACATGTCAATATTCATTAAATTTCACTTTTTAACAAAACCTTAGTCATGAATAAAAATGCACTTTTATGCATTAAAATCATGTAAATAAATAAAAGAATAAAAATAAATAAAAATAAAAATAAAGGCAAATAAAAGATATGTATATATATGTACAATATGACTAGTAAAAATAAATATAGTTGAAAGACATATTTATAACCTAATCCCCGAGACCAAGTCATCATAGATTGGTTGATAAATAAATAAGTATGGAGAGATAAGGAAGAAAATAAATATAAATAATTAATTCCACACTCCACACATTCTTCATTATTTTTCCAATAAATACCAACACTTTAAACATTTTTAATTAATTCATATGAATATATTTTTCACCAAACTCTTTTCCTAATTATTTCTAAAAATATATTAAAAAAATATAAAAATAAGTTAAAAATATAACCTTGTATATGTGTCAAGAAATCCAACTTGTAAATTCTAAAAATCCAAACTTCCAAACATCATAACTTTCTCATACGAACTCCAATTTCACTCTACTCACTTTTAAAGTTCATAAAATAATAGTTTTCTAATTAATGAAGGTGATTTCATTAAAATCGGGGTTCATTTGCAAAAAGTCAATTGTGGGACCTAACCACAACTGGGTTTCAAGGCTATTTATTTTATTTAGAACACTTTATTTATTGTTTTAATGATTTTATAATTTTTAATTGATTTCTAATCTTGTATCTTAACCCTAATTCATTTCATAATTTTTGGATATCATTTATTATTTTAAATAAATAAAAAACCCTAATTTATTAGTATAAATGAACTATATATCTTATATAACTATTTATTAATATATTTAAATTAATTTATTAAAATCCAAGAATTCATAAATACTTTATTTTTTAATCTAATAATTAAGAAAATATAAAATTAATATACGATTTATTAATTTATTAGATTAAAAATCCAAAACCTTTTTAAAAAGTATTATTTATATATTAATATAATATTTATATTTCATAAAATAATTATTATTTATTAAAATTAGATATACTATATTTTATATATTTTAATTATCTACATTTTTCATTTTTATACCTAATTAAAATAAGGTTATTTACTATTTAATTCATATTTATTAAGGTATTTCTTGAACCTGGCCAACCAGGTGCTGACACATGTCAGCACCAGGGACCTTCTTCAAGAAGGTTGGCCGGCTTTCTGTTCCAACTGGCGATCTTCAACTTTTTCTCCACGCTAACTCCTAACCTCCTCCTCGGATATGATCTGTTCATCTTCTTCCTCTAACCACCCTCTCTCACGCCCACCATTGATTCTCTAACAAGCCCTCTTCGTTCGCCTAAAAAATCCTCCTCAAATCACCATTTTCGAACTTAACTTCTCCTGAGCTCCAGCTTCCAGAATACACTTGGTCGTCATCCAACCTTCACCGCCATGCTCCGCCCGATCTGGAGGTGACAGCTTCGTCTAAGGCAGCCCACGTGGAGGAGGATGAACGGAGGAGGGTTCCAAGGTCTTAGCCACCTTGCATCGCAGCTCCACCATTGCGTAAAGCTCTGAGAAGGCTACTCGTCGAGCTATCATAAGAGGGTCCTACACCTTCGAATCCCCATGTCAATTCCTCCACCATTTGCAATTTAATTCTCGATATATGTGTTTCTATTAGCGACATTAAGTACGTGATTAGGGACCTTAATCATCCGTACAAGACGATATTCCCTAATCCCTCTCAAAATCGACCCAAATCATTTTGAATCAATTTTCATTCTTGCATTGTATTCGTTCTATAGTTTTTGGAAATAATACCTTAGAACTGCAAATTATTTTAAAATTGTGGCCAATTTGCGTGCAAATTGAGTAGGAAGATAATCCTTTGAGATCATTCATCATCTGGAACACATGATTCACCATTTGGAGCTTCGAATATCGAAAGATCCTCCCAAATGGCAAGCTATTGCAATAACTTCTAGGTCAGTCGGATCTCCACCTTCACCGGCTAATACCCGATGCATCCGATCACCTCCGGCCATCTTCACCTGCAGGTGAGCTCAGAGGGAGAAGGTCTCCCTCCTGGCCCTGCACGAGGTCCATTCGAGCACGTCTACGCTGGAGATAATTAGTCGAAGCCGCAACCGTTGCCAGCCGAGTGGAAGAAGCTAAGAACATCAAGAACACTCAGACACTACATGTTTGCATCGCGTGCCATTAGACCTGGCCAAAGTTCGGACCGGACCGGGCCGAACGGACCAAGGTTTTAAAACCCCTTGTCCAAGGCCCGGCCCGGTCCACGGGCCATACTTCAAAGCCCAAGCCTGGCCCAGGTCTGGGTCGGGCCGGGCCATGGGCCGAATGTAAAGTACTTTTTTATTAATTTTTTAATCAAATTTATGGAGATAATTAAGTTTTTTTAGCATAATCTAATCTTTCTAAATCCAAGTAACCATAATATGTTTTACTTTGCATGTAAACTATAAAATAAGATGTTTTTTTGATAATTTAAAACAAAAACTTGAAGTATATTATATTAAATGTATCTAAAATATAATTTTTAAACATATATTTTTATATGTACGGGTCGGGCCGGCCTATTTCCGAAATCGCTTGCCCAAACCCGACTCATGAACAGGCTAGGCGGGTGGGCCCCCGACCCAATGGCCAGGTCTACGTGTCATCCACGGACGGTCAAGATCAACCAACCACATCTAATTACAACCGCTGATCTTGAAGGGGTAAAACAATTGCACAATAAACCCAGGCGAAGATCCAGACTCTTCTTCAGCTCCAGAACTATCCAGATATTGCATTTAGGTCCCCGAACAAGGATCTAAATGCAATAAAACTATTTTTTCTTTGCAAACTAGTACCTGTAAGGACTCAACTGTAACATAAATGCAATCTTTTTCTTTGCAGTTGTGCCCCTGGCTTGTAGGGGAATTTTAGACCTTATTTTTGTTGTATTTTCTTCCTGATTTTTTAGGGTAGTTTCATAACTACCCAAGATACATTTCTAGGCATTTTCACGGTTTTTCATCGCTTCGTTTATTCGATTTGATTTTTGTAAGATTGAGTGAATTTTGAGTCTTTTCTTGACTTTTGTTGTAAAACCCAAAAATAAAGTGAAGTTTCGATATTTATTTCTTTCATCGAAAATTGAAGTTTAAATATTCTGCCTCCTCGAGTTCGACCCAGGCTCACTTACTTGGATAAATAATAGTGTAGACGAAATAAGAGAGAGAAGAAGAAGCCACTCTCCTATTTCGTTGATTTTTGTTTGATCAACTCGAATCCCTCTTCGCATTTATTTCTACATCGACATAACTCTATATCAATTAACCATGGGTCGGATTCGAGTTATCAAAATGGTGACGTTGCCGGGGAGGCATTATTTCTACATTGTTTTTTGACTTTAAGTTCAAAATTTTCTGATATCCTTGGTTTTACAAATTTTGTTTCTTTTTTTATTTTCGATCGGTTTTCGTTTTACGACTTTTCTTCGATTTTTGCAGCCTTTCGCTTTCTTTGATTTTTTTTCGATTTTTGATTTTTTACGGCTTTTTGTGTGTTTTTCTCTTTCTCTAACTAATTTTTGCAGGTTCTGCCGGCTTTCTCGGAAGCCGAAGCAGTTGAAAGTCTAGAGAACGCCCCTTTCTCTCAAGGGTCGATTGCATAGAGTAGAGTTTGTTAGGGTTTTGTGTTTTCTTGTAATATTTTTGTAATAAAAAATAAAAATAAGGGCACTTTCTTGTTTTTCTGTTTTTGTAGAAGGGGCCCCCTATGGGCATCCTGACTTGTACCTCCCCTACCTTTTTCTCGGGGTCTTCTTCACCGAGTGACGTGCATTCGGGGGAGCAGGGCACCTACCACATTTTTTTCTTGCATTGTTGGTTTTCCGTAGCTTTTCACGAGGCTAGGTGCTTGCTTAGGTGTTTTCTGATTTTGTTTTTACTTTCTTCTTGTGCCTTTGTAGTTAGTTTTAGGACTCACGATCTAGGTGCATATTTTTTTGGTAAATAAAAAATAAAAAATTCCTTAAATGCTTGTCTGAAAAAAATAAAAAAAAAAGAGAAAACCAAAAATAAAATCGGGACTACATTAACTATCTGACCTAAAAACGTAAAGGATCATTTGCTTTGGGAGAGTAATCTCCACACTTCAACTACAGCTACATTTACATATGAATGTGAGTGAGGGACGACACTTAAGGCTAGAACCAAAGTCCAGATCTCTTTAGGAATACTAGTTAGTTCATACACCTAACCGTAGTTCCTCAGTGGGTACTCTCGAGTAGCCGGCAACGGTCCGAGTTTACTTAGCATAGTGGGGGTTTAGAGGATACTATGTAAGGCTCAGTCCTCAATTAACATGGGTAGCTGGAAACGGTTCGTACTTACCCTTATACTGGCTGGGAATAAATACTTTTCTATAAGGATTCAGGACAGTGTTTCAGGGAAACTTCGGGTACCTATCAGCTCATGTTAAATTGTGAATATACTTGTATGCCAAAATAACCTTAAAATCGATAAGATAAATGACCAAACTCTTATGGTCATCATAGGATTGTGTTGGTGAATACAAGGTTTGCTTTGTATTTTCTTGTGAGGCGTGAGTTACCATGTCTTATACGCCTTCTCCCATTCTCTTGATTTGATATCGTGCTCTTCCCATCATTCACTTGATATCGAAGATCATGATTCGACTTCTATTTTGCTTAGACTCCGTGAGCTCTCGATCTTTCATCGTCTGTCGTACGTCTTCACAGGCTTGGGATGACCCTCTTCCTGAGTCGGTCCCATCTGATCTGAGGAGGGTCAGACCCAGACTCCCTCGCCTCCCGATCCATCTTTTGAGGCAGACCCTCACCTCAATTTATCGTCGCTTTCTCCAGCCGATTTTTCTCTGAGTTCTTACGAAAAGTTTTCCTTCCCAAAAGATTTGAAGCAGATGGCTCGCAGGAAGGGACAAGTAGAGGAGCGACCAACTGAGGAATATCATGCTGATGGAAGACTGGATCCAGCCGCAGATATCACAACCGGGATTCTTGATACGTTACAGTAGATGAATAATCAAATTCAAGACCAGTTCAGAGTGCAGAATGAGTTGCGAGTTGAGATCGATGTGCTCAGAGCAGGAGCCGGGAACCCACTGCCGCTTGATGTAGTTTCCGCGACACTCAGAGATGAGTATAACCCTAGTGCCATAACTCTACATCATTGGATTTGATTACCACCGAATCAGGACCATACGAGTAGCGTCCGTCGTTCATCTCATTGCTTCCCACGTTTTATGGGAATGCCGCAGAGGAGCTATTTACCTTTTTGCAACAATTTGAGATGATTTGTGGTACGGCTAATTACCCTAGAGTTACATAGGAGGTCGTTCGTCTCAAAGCCTTCCCCTTTGCCTTAGCAGATAAGACATTTAACTGGCTCAGTCATCTGTGGAGAGAGATTTCTATGTGGACTGACCTGAAGTCCACGTTCCTACGTAAATTTTTTCCTCTCGAACGAACGAACATGATGAGGAGTCATATCTCCAATTTTACTCAGTTGTTGTCCTTCCACAAGGCATGGGATCGATTCAAGGTTCTTACCGAGAGTTGTCCTCATCATGAAATTCCATTAAAGCTGCTTGTTCAGAACTATTTTGGAGGACTCCAGCCGGATATACAGGGGCTTGTGAGTGTCGCATGTGGCAGCAACTATTTCAATGGGATGCCGAGTCTGTCTGGTCCATCTTTGAGGGGATGGCAGAGATCTCGAGAGTCGTCGACTCAACTCAGGCATTCTAGAAGGCCCCTCAGCCACTGAATCACTAAAAGCATCATAAGGTGGCGAACATTTCAGACTTTGAATCCAATACCAAAATGGGATATATCAGCAAGAAGTTAACGTTGGTAGATGTGATTCAAAAGCAAGTTCAGGAACTGCAGCTGCTGCGAGAGTTGGAGAAACTCTCATCACTGCCTCAACAACTGAGTGATCTAACGAAGAAGGTGACAGAATTGCAGCTTCTGTATTAGCAGGCTCAAGCTTCTTTGACCTCACAACCTTCTCAGAGATATTTACCCGCTCCGCCCACCCAACAGATCCATTTCGTCCAGAGCGAGCCAGAGACTCCGCGGATTGATTGGCATAAGGACCAGTCTCATGCCAATTCCAGCCATATCATCAGCCCTAGAGATATTGATGTTGAGCCTCAAGCCACTCTTGAGATCAACGGAATATGGTACACTTCGATTCAGCCAGCTTCACAGTTTCCTTCTCAGTGCGTACATCAGCAGCAGCAGCTGCAGCACTATCGCAGCATGGACCAACATTACCAGCACCGACAACATTACACGCTTCAGCAGTCTCACCAGAACGTTTATCAGAGACCACATTTTATTCATCATCCTGCTCCGCAATCACAACCCAATTATTATTGGCAGCAGCAGTCCCCATTCACACCACAACAATCTCCTCAATAGTACACTCCACAGCAACAGATGTAGCGACAGGAGAGAGACGTGAGTAAGGGATACTGCATCGAATCAGAATTATCTTCATAAGACCTGGCCCTGAATCATATCATGGACAAGTTGAGCATGCTCCAAACTACGCACAAGACAGAGATGGAGCGGGTTAACCATCATCTGGATGAATTAACCGTGCCCAAGACTACTCTTCCGCACAGCCTTAGATGAACCTGAACAACAAAAGGAGGCACCTAGATCAGGTAGATGACATAATAGGTACTGATGCATCTACCTTTCATCATCTTTATTCTATCATTTTGGCCTTAAAAACCCTAGTAAATGCGTGTAAATAGTGTTAAATCATGCATTTTATCATCCATGCATTTGTGTATATAACATGCATAAAATACAGTTTTAATGCCAAAATTATAGAATAAAGAAAAGAAAAGAAAAAGAATAAAATATTGTAAATATTTTATGACCCGAAACCCCGAGACCTAGGCATCTCGATGATTAGGTCGACAAGGAATAAAGTAGGGGGAGATAAGGGTCTAAATACAATAAAAATACCTTTGTTTTTATTCATTCTTTATTCATTTTGGAACCTATTTTTGGTTCCACTTTTTATACTTCAAATAAAGAAACTTTAAACATGAAAGTTGTAGATAATTAAATAAATACAAATGCAAAATTAATTTCACTCAAAAATAATATACATATAAAAAGTTATGATCTGAATAAAATTCCAGAATCCCAACTTCCCAGATCTGTATCTCCCTAATAAAAGCTCGAAATGCATCAAGCTCACCTTTAATTGTATATAATTTTAAATAAGCTCTTTAATGGTAGTGGTCTTGTATTTTGCGGAGCTACGGTTTGAAAGTTGAGTTTTGAACCCCTATTGTATACTTGTACAGATTAAAATATTCAATTTATTTATTATTCTTTATTTTCATATTTTTATATTTTTATAATTTTATAAATATTATCTATAATTTATGTGTATATTAAAATCAGAATAAAAATACAAAAGAAACACAAAATAAAATACTTGTATATAATATACATAGGTACAATACCTGTATATATGCCTATATAATTCATACTTTTATTTTATTAAGTATACAAAATATCTCAGAAAAATAAAATAAAAATATATTTAAGTAAATAAAAATATTTTATAAATTTACAAAATAATAAACAAAAATAAATAAAGTAAACATACAAAATAAAAATAAATCATTAAAATATATGAATATATATACCTATACAAGCTTAAAAAGGTAACTTGTATTTATATACCTCTAAAAAATAATTAAAAATCATAAAAAAATAATTTATAAAATAATAAACAAATTTTTATAATAACTAAAAAAATAATAAAATCATTTTCTATTTTTAAATGAATTTACAATTGATTTTTGCAGGATTTTTCTTGGTAGGTCCACGTGGACCAACCAGGTGGCTCTGACAGTTGACCCGAGGTCAACTGTCTGACCTCCTCCTATAGCTTTGTCAGAACCTTGGTTTTTGACCCACTTCGTGATTTTTTGGAGGCCACGCCAAGCACCATCTCATCTTGGTCTCTTCGTGACTTTTCTTCCTCGACTTGTGGTGATTCACGCCCACAACTCTCCTTGGGCTGTGGATCGCTGCACCGAGCTGCCACCATCAATCTTTGAGCCTCGGTTGTCAAACCTTCAAATATTCCCCCTGACCTTCCTCTCTCTTTTGATCCCTCTTCCACCAACTAAACCCTACCAAAACCCTTGACTACACTCCTGGTGACGGTGGGCTCCTCAGAGGACAAGGAGGCATCGAATTGAGGTCGATCCACCTTGCCGGAGCCAACCCATCGGCCTCACCGTGGTGCACCTCCGGTGGGCGTTTTTGTTTCACTTTCTTTAGTGTATTTTGCATCTTTGAGTTCCCAGCAGTTGTAGGATCAACACCCTGATGAGCACGAATACCCGAGCGACCGAGGTAAAGGTACTAAAAAGAGGTCGTTGCGACCTCGATCACTCAGACGTGTCAATCAAGAAAAATCAGACCACCAAATAAATCAAAGATCAATCAAAACAAAGGATGGCGGTCCAGCTATGAGATTAACCTGGTATAGCACCCAGGGTTGAACACAAGGAGCACGGGTTGGCCAAGGGCCTATGAAGTAGTGAAAATAAAATAAAATAAAGGAAAAATGTTTTTAATGATTTTTAATAATTTTTATATTTTTTTGGATTTTTAAAAGGTAGAGAAAATAAAAGAAAAGAAAAACAAGCACACTTTAGCAATTTATTTAAAGCATCAAAAATCAAGCAAAAATTCAAGAAAAAAATGTTTTTATGTTTTTTTAGGTTTTTTAGTGTTTTTGGTGAATTTTTGGGATTTTTATAATGTGTATTTTATTTTCTAAAAATCAAACAGTAGTAGAAAAACAAGGTACTGTCCAGCCGGGCCCAAAACCTAAAGATAAAATATCTAAAGATCTCAGAGGGACCTAGAGGTAATTTTCCTGTATACTAGAGAAAACAAGGAAAATTTGGGCACCAAAATTATTGTTTTTGGGTTTTTAGGTATTTTTGAATTTTTAGGAGTTTTAATCAGTGAAAATAGCTAAAGTTGGCTAGAAAATCAAAACACACAAAAGAAACAATTCCTAATTTTTTAAGAATTTTTGAAGGGGTTTTTATATTTTTTGGGATTTTTAATTCTAAACAGTGGCTAAAAGAAGGGTTTTTGAATTTTTAAAAATAACAAATAAAATCAAAAATGTCCTCAAAAATTCTCAAAAATTCTACAACATGGCAGGAGCCATATGTCAAATTTTCATCGAATTTGGAGGTGATTTGATATTTTATTCAAAAATCAAAAGGGGGCACTGTGCACAGGGACTGAAGTGCAAATACCCGAAGTTCTGGGGGTCCAGGTGCAATTTTCCCAGCAAAACACGCGCGATGCGCGTGCCTGGGGCACTCAGGGACCTCTTTGTAATAACAACAAGTCCTAGGACCTTTTGGTAACTCGTACCAAAAAGTCCAGGGGCTGTTCTGCAATTAACCCGCAAAATAAACGCACATGCGTAAATCAACACTCACAGGGGCATATATGCAATTATCAAAAAGTTTTCATTCAATCATAAACAACCAGAACTACAGGACTATAGTTGCAAATACACCAAAATTACACGTGACGAAGCACGTGGCTCACATAGACATGGGCATAAGTGCAAATAAACTAAGGTACAGGGTCCCAAGTGCAAATCACCCAACGTAAATAAAAGACACAAAATATTTACAGGACTGAAACGTAAAGCATAAACTAGGAGGGGGCCTACGGTAAATTACCCCTTTATTACGTCGACGGCTGGATGATGCACGCGTGGCTGATCTGACGGTCCTGGACGGCTGGCGTCTCTCTCCTTCCGCACGTGGGCCGATCGACGTTCGAGAGTGAGGCACGTGGCAGATCGGACGGGTGCTGGTGAATGGCGCCTCTCTCTCTGCTCTGATGGTCCCGATCAACCCTTGAGATGATCAAGCGGTGGCTGCTCCTCCTGGAATGGACGTACGAGATGACAACTGGAGGTATCGGCTGATCGGGCGGCTGGCGAGGACCCTCGAAGAACAGGTGGCCGGCGAGTTTTGCCGGCCTCGTGCGAGCACGGTGATCCTCCTCAGCTGCCTCTGAGTATCGGAGAAGATTCGCGATGAAGTTCCGCAGCTGTTGGTGGCCTCCGATGGCCCGGCCGAGCCCTGGAGGGGCTCCGGCGAGGCCAGCGGAGGGAAGCTTCTGGCCTGGATGTAGGGAAGCCTCAGATGGCCTCCTCTGGACCTGCAAAGTATCTTAGAAGCTTCGCGGGTCGATGGCAAAGTGCCTCGACCCGATGAGGCGGCGTGAAAGTGGTCTATGCGTCGGGATGAGCGAGCTCCGGCGAGCGACGGACGGTGGAACTCGAACCCCAGCTCCTGTGCGAGCTGGGTTGAACGAAAGGGCGGAGAAGGTGCGTGGAGGGAAGGCGATGGTGAACGTGGGTTCCGATGATCGAAAGGGTATGCGAGATAGCCGGAATCGACGGAACTCGGCGGAGCTACGATTTGGGGCTAACTAAAAATTAGATGAAATAGGAAAGCTGGAAGGTTACCTGGGTGGCGAAGTAGACTAGGCTGGAGCTAAGGTAGCTCCCGGTCGTGGCCTCGAAGGTCATCTGGTCCTGAGGCTCGAGCTCCTGCACTGGGCGGAGCACGGCGGTGCTACGTCGCCGGATCAGTGGTCCGGCCACCCCCCTCCTCGCTGCGACACGGGCAATCGAGAGTTGTCACCTCAGGGACTGCGGTGGAGGTCACGGGTTGAAGGGTGGGGAGCCAAAGATGCGTGAAAACGGGGGCGGAGCTCAGACTATATATAGCTAGGGGTCCGGCTAAATGGGAGTCGGGCGTGAAGCTCGGAGCGCGGATCCCAAAGCTAGCAGTCGGGCGTGGATCAGGGATGATTAAGGAACAAATGGAGCCCGGGGTTTGGGTTAATGGAGATCGGATCTGTTCGCGGAAAGGTGGAGAAATCGGGTCGGGAATCAGATCCGCAACTCTGTGGTCCAAGGGGGGGAGTTGACCGGGGGGTCAACATCCCCCGTGGACCAATGAGGAGAGGCCACGTCATAAATGATTTAGAAATTCAAAATAAAATAGGAAATGGCCGAATTATTAAAAACTCAAAACATAAAATATTTTTATTTTAATTTTTTCTATTTTTTTGGTGATTTTTAATTAATTTTTCAAAATTAAAATAAGGTATTTACATAATAGGGCTATATATAGGTATATGTCAATATAGGGTTTTTAATTTTGATTTTTAATTAGTTATTTTTATACATTTTTATTCCTATTTTATATTTTATTTATTTATAGAATAAAATGAGGAATAAAAGGATATTTTTATTTTGTTTTTATTATTTATATACATAGGTGAAATAAATAGTTATGTACAACTATGTACATGACATATGTACAATATATTTTTTGTAATTTTAATTTTGTTATTTTTATTTGATTTTTGTTTTGTTTCTTTTTATTTATTTTATTTACAAAATATAACATAGAATATTTACAAGAAGTTTAGAAAATAATTTTATTTATTTACAAGGTTAAATAAATAAGGAAGTGTGGTCTATGTACAAGATGAAAGGATATTTTTGGTCTTTTTAATTTTTTAATTTTTATTTTGTTTTTAATATTTTCTAAATATATACAAAATATGTACAAGCATATTTTTGGGTGAGGAAAATATAATTTTATTTATTTACATAAATATTTACACATGAGCCCCTATCTCCCTCTACTTTGGCTTTTATGCAGTCAGGCCCATGCTGAGCCCTCCCTTGGGTTAGGTTGCTCAATATTTATTCTAAATATTTCCCTCTTTTTTTCTTTTTCATCTTTATTCTTTTATTTTTGCACAAAAACATGCTAATTATAGATTTTTACAAAATGCATGCTTTTGCTAATTATTCCTATTTACAAGTATCTACATGCATTTGCATAGGTTTTTGTAGCTAAAATATAAGAATAAAGAGTGATGAATGGGTATTCATCACCCCCCTATACTATACTTTGCTAGTCCCTTAGCAAACACTTATTTGAAAAAGAAGTGAAAAAGAAAGAAAGAAAAAGAAAAAGAGAATGTACATGGATCAAGGTTGATTATTAAACTTGCCTTCATTAAATTGAGGTATGGAGCTCAATCAGATCTTTGGATTATTGATGTGTCGGAACCTTATTTAGACTTAAGCTTAAAACCTAACAGCCTCTAAGTTCCACTAATCTATAACCAAGACTCCTCAATGCTCCAGATCAGAAGAAGTCATCAATCACAAACCCTGAAGACCATGAATCTTTTCTTGTCCTGTGGATGTGAAGTCTAAGCTCTCCACCTCAGAAATGGCAACTTGACAACCCTCCCCAACAAGGTAACTCTATGACCTCAATCTGGCCACTCTTTCCTCGAGGAGCGGGGTATTCCCTTCTAAGTTCAAGTTCAACCGGCTCAAGAAGAGGGGGAAGAAGAGAATGGGTCAAGGCCAGTGTAGCCAAGTACCCTTGGGAGCTTGACCAGTGTAGCCAAGTCTCCCTGCTGCAAGCTACAACAGGTGGATCATGAAACCAAGCTTTGCTTATTGCACTTATATACATACTCCGGTGGGGTTATTATTTTCTCTCAGACCCACCACTTTTTTGGAGCTCTTTTCTTTTTGCACATTTTTTTTTCGAGTGCATCTATACAATGTGTACATGTGCAGCATATATACAAGGAGTTTTTCCTCTTGAGCCAGTAGACTATCCCTCTTTTGAAGCTTTATTGCAACCCACAACTCCCGTCGTTAGACCTCATGGCAACCAGACCAAGTTGAGACGCACTTCCTTCACTAAATGAAGAAGAGAGGTTCCGCCTAGAAGTACTACCCTCATGTGCTACCCCAAGTCAAGGAAGACTGCCTCCTCACCACCTCATCCGTAGAGAGCTCGGTGCATAGTGTGGTTGTCCAAGTAAAGCCATAATCTATATGAGTCATGTGTTGTTGTTAAGTGCTCTACTTAGGCTCATTGAGATGACATGTGATCATAGCCTAGTGGACTCAAAGAATTAAGTCACTATGGACCTGAAAAGCCTTAAACCTAAGCCCTATAAGGTTCCTTTTAGAATTAGGTGGATTAAGATCTTAATCAAGCTCCATTTCTCAATTTGATTCCAGGCTAGTTTAAATGTCAACTATCATCCAAGGAAAACTATATACATATGTACAAAAAGATGCCTATTTACACAATGTTTTGAAATCATGCAAAATTTTTGAAAAATGTTTTGAAATCATGAATGGATGATGCATGAAGTGCAAGTTTTGCAAAAAGGTATTTACACACATTTACACAAGATTTTTGCAAACTTTTGATTTTCAAAACATTTTGGAAAAATTTTGTACTATATACATAATTTTGATACAAAAATATTTACACAAACTTTACACAAAAGTTTTTTGAAATCATTTTTACAAAAATAATTTGTACACTAGCTATTTATATGCAAATAAAAGAAGATTATGTACATGAAAATTTTTAAATTTTTGTGGTTTTTAGCCATTTTTATTTATTAACACACTCACACAAAGTACGAGTTATGGCTAAAGTATATATGAAATATATACACACCCCCCTATACTTAGCTCGAACGATGTCCTCAGAGTCAAGAGCGATGAAGAAGACATAACTCATGCTATGTATAGGGAAGTGAAAAGGAAGGCTATATAAAAGGAAATGAAAAGTCAAAAGGGACTCAGGTCTCCCCCCTATACTTAGGATCAAGTAATCCTAAGTATAGCAGGCTATACACGAAGGGAAAACCGAGTGGAGAATGTACAGGGTCTACCCCCCTATACTTAGGGTGAAATGCTCCTAAGTATAAGCTGCAAAACAGGGGTAGACAGAAACAAAAGAAATACCCAAAATGTCTCACATCCCCCCTATACTTAGGGTAAAGTGCACCCTAAGTATAGCATAATCATAAGATGGCGAAAGGGATGTGGGGCTAAAGAATGTGGTGATATGGACATCTGGATCTATATACAGTGGAAGATCAGTGAAACTCAGGCGTGAGATGCATTAGATGTGAGTCAAAGACCACATCTCATGCAAAATGAATAGGGGCAAGATCAACGACCCGCGGCTCATGATCTAGAAATGGCTTGAGCCGCTGGCCGTTCACTCGAATGGTACTCTCAGAAGACAACTCAGATATGTCGATGCAACCGTTGTCGTGTACCTTTCGAATCAGATAAGGTCCTTTCCATTTGCTCTGTAGCTTCCCTGGAAATAATCTAAGCCTCGCATCAAACAGCCATACTCTCTGTCCAATCTCAAAATGTTTGTGGCTGATATGAGAATCATGCCACTCCTTGACTTTCTCCTTGTACTGTAGGCTGCTCGAGAAAGCTGCATCTCTAAGCTCTTCCAGGGCGGCTAACTCTATCTTCCTCTGGTCTCCTATACCATCTGGATCCATAAGTATGTCTGTAACTGCCCAAAGTGACTTGTGCGTCAGCTCAACAGGTAAATGGCATGGCTTGCCATATACGAGGCGAAAGGGAGATGTGCCCAAAGGTGTCTTGAAAGACGTCCTATATGCCCACAAGACCGAGTCCAAAAGCTGTGACCAATTCTTTCGGTCAGGGCGGACGACTTTCTGCAGAATAGTCTTGATCTCCCTATTCGACACTTCGGCTAGACCATTCGTCTGTGGATGGTAAGGTGTAGCAACACGATGGTCTATGCCGAACTCGCTAGCAAGTGCCTTCACCTGGTCGTTGATGAAGTGAGATCCCCCATCAGAAATCAGAACTCGTGGAACCCCGAACCGCGTGATGATATGCTTCCTCAAAAATCTGCAAACTGTCCTCGCATCAGCGGCTCGGGCGGGGATAGCCTCCACCCAACGACTCACATAATCAACGGCCAACAGAATGTACTCAAATCCCTGACTCTTAGGGAATGGACCCATGAAATCGATGCCCCATGCGTCAAAAACCTCACAGAAATGAATAGGCTGCATCGGCATCATATCATGCCGTCCACAAGGGCCCATCCTCTGACAGTCAGTACATCTCTTCACGAACTCATCAGAGTCCTTGAAGAGGGTAGGCCACCACAAGCCGGATTGGAGCACTTTCTGTGCCGTTCTCCTCCCAGAATGATGTCCCCCTGCCTCAAGCTTGTGGCAGTAAGTGAGGACGCTATGGTGTTCCTCCTGAGGAATACACCGACGCCAGACGCTGTCCCCTCCCTCGTGGTAAAGGATGGGATCCTCCCAATGGTAAGACTTGGCCTTCGCTAGGAAGGTCTCAAGCCTTTGCCTGGGCCAATCTTGTGGGACTTTCCCAGCAACGAGAAAGTTCACAATATCAGCGTACCATGGGAGTGAGGCGATAGCAAGGATCGCCTCATCTGGGAAGGTACCTCTAATAGGGTCAATCTGCTCAGACTCCTCAGGCTGCTCTAATCGGGAGAGATGATCCGCCACCACATTCTTGATTCCAGGCTTATCCTTGATCTCAATGTCGAACTCCTGGAGTAGAAGGATCCATCTAATCAGTCTGGCCTTGGCATCCTTCTTTGCCATGAGGTACCTGATGGCGGTGTGATCTGTAAACAAAGTCACTCTAGATCCAATGATATACGATCTGAACTTATCCAGGGCAAATACTACGGCTAGCATCTCCTTCTCTGTGACCGTGTAGTTCCGCTGGGCGGAATCCAATGTGCGGCTAGCGTAGTGTATAGCAAATGGCACTCCATCCCTCCTCTGTCCCAGCACTGCCCCTACGGCAAAATCGGAGGCGTCCGTCATGATCTCGAATGGGAGAGACCAATCAGGTGGCTGGAGGACAGGAGCCTCAATAACACACTGCTGGAGAGTAGCAAACGACGAAAGCCACTTGTCATCGACAAGGAACTCGGTGTCTTTCGTCAAGAGGTCAGTCAACGGCCGGGCGATCTTGCTGAAATCCTGAATAAATCTCCTATAAAATCCAACGTGCCCCAGGAATGACCGTAGCTGCCTCAGATTGGACGGCGGTGCGAGTTTCCTAATGACATCAACCTTGGCCGGATCAACCTCCATGCCCCTGTTGGAGATGATGTGGCCAAGCACCGTCCCTCGAGTCACCATGAAGTGACTCTTCTCCCAAGATAGCACCAAATGATACTCAATACATCGCTGGAGCACCCGGTCTAGGCAGTCAAGACAGGAGTCGAATCCGTCGCCGTAGACCGAGAAATCGTCCATGAAGACCTCCAAACACTCCCCTACCATGTCCGAGAAGATCGACAGCATGCACCTCTGAAAAGTCGCAGGGGCGTTGCATAGCCCAAATGGCATGCGTCGAAAAGCATATGTGCCGAAGGGACAGGTAAAGGTGGTCTTCTCCTGATCCTCAGGAGCGATGGCCACTTGGTTGTAGCCCGAGTACCCATCCAGGAAGCAATAATGGCTCTTCCCTGCCAATCTCTCAATGATCTGGTCAATAAAAGGCAGGGGGAAATGGTCCTTCTTGGTGGCTTGGTTGAGTCTCCTGTAGTCAACACAAACCCTCCAAGAGGTGGGTACTCGTGTAGCAATCTCCTCTCCCGACTCACTGATCACAGTCGTGATGCCCGTCTTCTTGGGCACCACATGCAAGGGGCTGACCCACTTGGAGTCGGAAATGGGATAAATAAAACCTGCACCCCACCATTTGGATATTTCCTTCATCACGACCTCTCTCAGGTTGGGGTTTAGTCGCCGCTGGAACTCACGCGACGGCTTCGCCCCATCCTCGAGATAGATATGGTGGGAGCACACTGATGGACTAATCCCATGGAGATCTGCTACGCTCCATCCGATCGCCTTGCGGTTCTTTTCAAGAACCCCTATCAGACGGGATTCCTGCTCTCCAGTCAACTCTGCGGAGATGATGACTGGGTACATCTCTGGGTCGCCCGCAAGGAATCGATACTTCAGCGAAGTAGGGAGCGGCTTTAGCTCTGGAATGCTGGGTGCCGACAAATCTGGCTGCGGAAGAAACTGAGTGAAAGCTGCAAGGTCTGCCAAATCTGCCTGGGAAAGTGAGAGCATACTCTCGCAAACTGGATCGGGAGAAGGCTGCTCTACTGCACTGTCTCTGCTCGGCTCTGCATCTACCTCCTCCTCATCAATAGGCTCAGATGGACTCAGATCTGGCATCTGATCATAGCAATCGGCCCATTCAGACTCTGAATCCGAGGGATCTGTATCAGAAGCGGTGGCATCAGTACCACCGGAAAACAAGGTGGCCTCAGCACCACCATCACTAATCATCGTGCTGCGATCAAGGACCGGCTCTGCTGCTGCAATGGTATCCTGAACCAAGGCTATGCTCTCCAGACCCTCCTCTGCTGTCATCTCTGCCTCAGCTGTATCTGAAAGTGAAAGGGTGGTCTGTGTCTCAAGATCTACCCAAGCTTCCTCATCGTCTGTGATCACAAAATCACAGTCCTGGTGGATGTCTGGCTCTGCGTCCGTCAGCTGCTCTGAATCTGTACTCGCATCTGAGCGGGATCTGAATCTGGCTCTGTAGTCCTCGACCGTCTCTATTTGTATACTCTCGCCCTGGACGCGAAAGTACACCTTCCCGCTATCATGATCAGTCACCGCCTTGGCTGTGGCGAAGAACGGACGACCAAGGATGATGGGGGTATCAGCCACTGACTCAGGGATCTCCATGTCCAACACTACGAAGTCCACGGGGAATTTCAGGCCCTGAATCGTGACGATAACGTCTCGTAACAACCCCTTCAGCCTCTTGACAGATCGATCAGCGAACTGAAGGACTGTCCTGCTCTGTCGAAGAGTGCCCAACTCGAAGCGGTCGAGAAGAGCTGCCGGAAGAAGGTTGATCGACGATCCGCTATCTAGAAGAGTACGGTCGAACCTCTGCTCACTGATCTGGCATCTGACATACGGGGCCCCTGAATCTGGCCTCTTGGCTGGCAGTCGGTTCTGGATCGCAAAGCACGTGGCTTTGGTCAGCACACGGATCTCTGAAGTGTGGTTCCTCCTCCTTCTCCTGACTGTAGTCCTCTCTCTCAAAGATCGCTGGAGAAGGGGGATGTGCTGCAAAGCCTCCTGGAGGGTCAGCTGGATGTGGAATCGCTCGATCATGCTCTGGCTGAACTCCTCAAGCTCTCTCTTTTTGGGATTTTCTTTTTTCTTCCCCTTCCCCATCTGAAGGGCTCTAGGGAAGGGGATCACTGGGTCCTTCTCAGATGAAGGACTAGGAAAAGGTCTAAGCGGTTCAAGGACTGGATCCACACATACATCATGCACCACAGTGGGACCAGAAGAAAGTAAACCTTTTCCTTTATTCATAGCAGGGTTCTGAGATACATGAACATGAGGAAAAACATCATCTCTATCTATACAAACACCGGTGGCCTCAGTACCACCACGGCCTGGCTCTGCTGCTGCTGCTGCTGGTAGACGTCGTGCGACATCAGTACCGCTGGCTGGCTCGGCTGAACGGGTGGCCTCAGTACCACCTCCTAGATTTGGTGAAGCGGCGGCCTCAGTACCGCCGGTGGAATCAACATCCTTGGTGGCTTCAGTGCCACCATCATCGTCTGGAGCGGCCTCAGTACCGCTCTCCTCCTCCTCCTGTGGTGCCTCGGGATGAAGCTCAGATGAGGCGCCACCGCCTGCTGGGGTCCTACCGCTCCTAAGTGTGACAAAATCAGCATCAAACAGATCCGAAGAAGTATCATCAAATGGGTCACTAGGAGTGGCTAACTCAGTATGTACTACCTGCTCAGATTTCCTCTTGAGGCTGTTCGGATTGGGCTCTATCTGGGCTGGTATGGCGGCCTTCCCTCTCACCAGGTCCCGCATCTCCTGGCGGAACTCGTCCATCTCCCGTCGGAATGTAGCCTGCTGATCCGTGAGGAGGCGGGCGATGTCATCCAAAGCGGGGCTCTCATGGGAGCCTGACGGGTAGCCTCTCTGTAGGTGAGGCTGCTGGAACTGCTGTGGTGGGTAAGAGGGGTAGGATGGAGGGTGCTGCTGCTGCTGATATCCATGGTGAGCCTGCTGCTCACGTCTCCATGACTGTCCCTGCTGCTGATAGGGACGAGGACCGTAGGATGACTGCTGCTGATACGCTGGGGGCTGTTGCTGCGGCTGGTGCTGGTCTCTCTGATGGGAGTACTGCCCTCCCTGTCCTGACGGCTGCTGCTGGGGCTGGGCACCACCACTCCCCCACATGAATCCGGGATGGTCTCGTCGGATCCCAGGCTGGGGGCGGTCGTACCAAATCCCGTTGACATCCATCAACGGCTCGGCATCAAAGGGGGCTGGCGGGAGTACTGCCAGAGACTGGTCCGGCTGGTAGACCACCATCTGCATCTCTGGAGATGGTGGGGACTGGTAGGTGGGCTGCGGCTGCTGGTACGGCTCCGCATGTACAAGGTGAACTTGTCTAGGCTGCACTGGAGTGCTGGAGCGTTGGGACGAGCTGCTGCTGCTGCCGGTATCGCCTCGCGACTGAAGACGGGGCTGAGAAGCCGTCTGTGCCTCCTGGAGACACATGAGCTGTGTCTTCATGTCGCTCAAGACCTGTGCCATCTGCTCCATCTGCGTGATACTCTGGCACTGCTTCTTTTCAATCAGCTCCATGCGGTCCAACTTCTCGCTGATGATACCCATGTCTGCAGCTGACGACTCTGCTTGTGCTGCTGCGGCTGCGGACGAACTGGATGGACCTGCATCTACCCGTGCTATCCGCTGGTACTGCACGGGTCCTGGCTGATGTGGCTGGGTCTTCTGAGTATAGAGCCGGGTCTGGGACATCACCATATAGTTCTCTGCCATCTCCTCAAAGATGGCCCAGACCTGGTCGTGGTCCTTGGCGAAGTAGGACCCACCGCAAGAAGCATTCACCAGGCCCTGTAGCTCTGGCGTCAACCCGCTGAAGAAGCTCTGCACAAGGTTCGGCTTCGTGATGTCGTGGTGCGGGCATCTGTCCAGAAGCTCTCGGAACCTCTCCCATGCCTCATGAAACTGCTCGTTGGGGAACATGGAGAAGTTGCTGATCAGGGCCCTCGCTGCATTCGTCCGCCCGAGTGGATAATACTTGTTCAAGTACTCGGTGCGGAGCTGCTCCCAGGTATAGACAAACTTCCCCAAATGCTTCAGCCAGGTGGCTGCTCTATCTGCCAGTGAAAAGGGGAAGGCGATCATCCTGATTGTGTCCTGGTCCACATGCCGGTCGTGGACAGTGCTGCAAATCATCAGAAACTCCTGGAGGTGGAGGTGGGGCTCCTCTGTGGCAAGTCCATGGAACCGAGGAAGCATCTGCAAGGTGTTCGGGGGAAACTTGAAGTCCCCCACGATAGCTGGTACCACCACCCAATGGTGCATCAGTGTAGATCCGGGGTTGTGCAACTCCCGCAACGGTCTCGGTGGTCCTCCTGCTGCGGCGGCTGCCGCTGCGGTGGCCGCAGCAGCTGCTGCGGTTGCTGCTGCACGTGCATCTGCATCATCGGGCTCATCGGGCTCGCTCTGATGGCCTCGCTCTGCTCTAAGCCTCTCCAACTCTCTCCTCATCTCTATCATGAAAGCTCCCTGATCGCGGAGCTGCTGTTGGACGGTCTCTAGTGATGCGATCAGGGTGGAGTTGATCGCTCCCTGGTCTAATACGAAGTGCTCGGGACGGGAGTGATCGTCTGAACTGCCGGCCATGGCGACGTCTGCAAAATCAAACGAGCCCAACTCAGGTGCTGTCAAATGTATCAGTCTCTCCTCGGGCTCGTGTCTCTTAGGAAGGTCAGAAAGGGGGTCGAGGGGGAACAGGGTGGAGTCGTACTCGGGCTCGGAGAGCGGGTCTGAGCTCTCGCGAGCCAACCTAGATGATGTGGTAGACACGCCCGAAAGCGGTGCAACCAGAGGCTGCCTAAGAGATCGTCTACCCATCATCTTGATCTGGCGAGTAGGGCGGATGAGATCTGGAAAAATTATGATCTGAAAACAAACCCCCGGTTCACCAACGCAACGCGAGCTGAAGACCGTGAAAGTTCGGTCAAATTATCTTGTCAATTTTATTTTGGTGAACACTCAAGATATCAGAGCGCTTACGTGACCTGTTGGGATATCCGCTGCTAACCCAACCGACTGGCCTGCACGGAAGAGTCGGTAGTCAGTCGGGACTATCAACGGGGGGCTCTACCTAGTGTGCGGGTCACTCTCTCGCGCATCCAAACCAAGCAATGAGGGGGTTGCTCTCCCCAAGACAAAAATTTTTAGAGTGAGCGAATTTTAAGATCAATAATCTTAGCAGTCCCAATTTTATGGTTTCACTTTTTTTTATGTTTTTTTCAAAGCAAACAAATGGCCTAACGAATTTTTCGATTCTCCTGATTATTAAGTCCAACACAGGGGGGAGAAGTCGAAAAAGCCGATGCACGAGAAATCAATGATGCATGCAAAGTCAGAAATGCGTACCTTGCTCCAGCTCTCTACATGCAATATGATCCGCGCATAAAATAAAAGACAGAAATAAAACTAACCTAAATGATGCAGCGGTAAAGCCGAGTCCTAGACGAGCAACTTCTAGCGAAGAACCGTCTAACCGGTCACCGACCTCCAAGCCAAAGAGTCCGGTCTTGGCCCGTCCCTCCTCTGTCCGACAAATCAGGGGTAGGAGTAAGCGCTTTACAGGACGGGCTACGGCACGTAGGCTACGGGGGCTAGCGAATCGGTTATTTTTATTATTTATTTAAGTAGGTCCAATTACGATCTATGGGAACAGATATGCAATTAGGTGTGTGGATCCTACTAATTACGACACATTCAACCAGAAAATCCTAAGTCTAGGGGCTCGAGCAAAAACCGCGAAAAACCGGAAAAGACAGAAAGAAAAGAAAAATAAAAACCGCGAAGAAAGCCGCGAAAAACCGCGCAAGTCCTAAAGGGTCCCCCGAGCACACCGGTGCTCGGCAAAACAGACCCGCTACGGTCAAGTGTCCAAAAATGTCCAAGTGTCCCTGTATTATTACAATAATAATAATAAATGAAATAAAAACCCTAGTCTAACCTCACCCACTCAACACTCTCTCTCTCGCTCTCTCCTGCGGCTTCGTAGAGAAAGAAGCCGCCTCCAAGTTCCTCGGCTGCACCGGCTCCTCGAAAGTCGCCTCCGCGGTCCTCGGGCCCTCGCAAGACAAAGAGAAGAGTGGTCAGACTGGCAAAAATAACCAAATAATAAAGAAAAAGAAATGAAAATAAAAGTGAGGGTGTATATGCAAAAATGGAAAATGAAATAAACACACAAAATAAAACAAAAATAAAGAAAAAAGAAAATCAAAATAAAGCAAAAAGAAAATAGATACAGAAGTCGCGAAAAGCCGCGAGCTCCGAAGAGCCGCGAAAAACCGCGAAAACAAAAATGAAAATAAAAAAATAAAAATACTACTAAGCCGCGCTCCCCGGCAACGACGCCATTCTGATGAGCACCAATACCCGAGCGACCAAGGTAAAGGTACTAAAAAGAGGTCGTTGCGACCTCGATCACTCAGACGTGTCAATCAAGAAAAATCAGACCACCAAATAAATCAAAGATCAATCAAAACAAAGGATGGCGGTCCAGCTATGAGATTAACCTGGTATAGCACCCAGGGTCGAACACAAGGAGCACGGGTTGGCCAAGGGCCTACGAAGTAGTGAAAATAAAATAAAATAAAGGAAAAATGTTTTTAATGATTTTTAATAATTTTTATATTTTTTTTGGATTTTTAAAAGGTAGAGAAAATAAAAGAAAAGAAAAACAAGCACACTTTAGCAATTTATTTAAAGCATCAAAAATCAAGCAAAAATTCAAGAAAAAAATGTTTTATGTTTTTTAGGTTTTTTAGTGTTTTTGGTGAATTTTTGGGATTTTTATAATGTGTATTTTATTTTCTAAAAATCAAACAGTAGTAGAAAAACAAGGTACTGTCCAGCCAGGCCCAAAACCTAAAGATAAAATATCTAAAGATCTCAGAGGGACCTGAAGGTAATTTTCCTGTATACTAGAGAAAACAAGGAAAATTTGGGCACCAAAATTATTGTTTTTGGGTTTTTAGATTAATTACTATAATTTTTATGAGTTTTTAGGTATTTTTGAATTTTTAGGAGTTTTAATCAGTGAAAAATAGCTAAAGTTGGCTAGAAAATCAAAACACACAAAAGAAACAATTCCTAATTTTTTTAGAATTTTTGAAGGGGTTTTTATATTTTTTTGGGATTTTTAGTTCTAAACAGTGGCTAAAAGAAGGGTTTTTGAATTTTTAAAAATAACAAATAAAATCAAAAATGTCCTCAAAAAGTCTCAAAAATTCTACAACATGGCAGGAGCCGTGTGTCAAATTTTCATCGAATTTGGAGGTGATTTGATATTTTATTCAAAAATCAAAAGGGGGCACTGTGCACAGGGACTGAAGTGCAAATACCCGAAGTTCTGGGGGTCCAGGTGCAATTTTCCCAGCAAAACACGCGCGCTGCGCGTGCCTGGGGCACTCAGGGACCTCTTTGTAATAAAAACAAGTCCTAGGACCTTTTGGTAACTCGTACCAAAAAGTCCAGGGGCTGTTCTGCAATTAACCCGCAAAATAAACGCACATGCGTAAATCAACACTCACAGGGGCATATATGCAATTATCAAAAAGTTTTCATTCAATCATAAACAACCAGAACTACAGGACTATAGTTGCAAATACACCAAAATTACACGTGACGAAGCACGCGGCTCACATAGACAGGGGCATAAGTGCAAATAAACTAAGGTACGGGGTCCCAAGTGCAAATCACCCAACGTAAATAAAAGACACAAAATATTTACAGGACTGAAACGTAAAGCATAAACTAGGAGGGGGCCTACGGTAAATTACCCCTTTATTACGTCGACGGCTGGATGATGGACGCGTGGCTGATCTGACGGTCCTGGACGACTGGCGTCTCTCTCCTTCCGCACGTGGGCCGATCGACGTCCGAGAGCGAGGCACGTGGCAGATCGGACGGGTGCTGGTGAATGGCACCTCTCTCTCTGCTCTGACGGTCCCGATCAACCCTTGAGATGATCAAGCGGTGGCTGCTCCTCCTGGAATGGACGGACGAGATGACAACTGGAGGTATCGGCTGATCGGGCGGCTGGCGAGGACCCTCGAAGAACAGGTGGCCGGCGAGTTTCGCCGGCCTCGTGCGAGCACGGTGATCCTCCTCAGCTGCCTCTGAGTATCGGAGAAGATTCGCGATGAAGTTCCGCAGCTGTTGGTGGCCTCCGATGGCCCGGCCGAGCCCTGGAGGGGCTCCGGCGAGGCCGGCGGAGGGAAGCTTCTGGCCTGGATGTAGGGAAGCCTCAGATGGCCTCCTCTGGACCTGCAAAGTATCTTAGAAGCTTCGCGGGTCGAGGGCAAAGTGCCTCGACCCGATGAGGCGGCGTGAAGGTGGTCTATGCGTCGGGATGAGCGAGCTCCGGCGAGCGACGGACGGTGGAGCTCGAACCCCAGCTCCTGTGCGAGCTGGGTTGAACGAAAGGGCGGAGAAGGTGCGTGGAGGGAAGGCGATGGTGAACGTGGGTTCCGATGATCGAAAGGGTATGCGAGATAGCCGGAATCGACGGAACTCGGCGGAGCTACGATTTGGGGCTAACTAAAAATTAGACGAAATAGGAAAGCTGGAAGGTTACCTGGGTGGCGAAGTAGACTAGGCTGGAGCTAAGGTAGCTCCCGGTCGTGGCCTCGAAGGTCGTCTGGTCCTGAGGCTCGAGCTCCTGCACTGGGCGGAGCACGGTGGCGCTACGTCGCCGGATCAGTGGTCCGGCCACCCCCTCCTCGCTGCGACACGGGCAATCGAGAGCTGTCACCTCAGGGACTGCGGTGGAGGTCACGGGTTGAAGGGTGGGGAGCCAAAGATGTGTGAAAACGGGGGCGGAGCTCAGACTATATACAGCTAGGGGTCCGGCTAAATGGGAGTCGGGCGTGAAGCTCGGAGCGCGGATCCCAAAGCTAGCAGTCGGGCGTGGATCAGGGATGATTAAGGAACAAATGGAGCCCGGGGTTTGGGTTAATGGAGATCGGATCTGTTCGCGGAAAAGGTGGAGAAATCGGGTCGGGAATCAGATCCGCAACTCTGTGGTCCAAGGGGGGGAGTTGACCGGGGGGTCAACATCCCCCGTGGACCAATGAGGAGAGGCCACGTCATAAATGATTTAGAAATTCAAAATAAAATAGGAAATGGCCGAATTATTAAAAACTCAAAACATAAAATATTTTTATTTTAATTTTTTTCTATTTTTTTGGTGATTTTTAATTAATTTTTCAAAATAAAAATAAGGTATTTACATAATAGGGCTATATATAGGTATATGTACAATATAGGGTTTTTAATTTTGATTTTTAATTAGTTATTTTTATACATTTTTATTCCTATTTTATATTTTATTTATTTATAGAATAAAATGAGGAATAAAAGGATATTTTTATTTTGTTTTTATTATTTATATACATAGGTGAAATAAATAGTTATGTACAACTATGTACATGGCATATGTACAATATATTTTTGTAATTTTAATTTTGTTATTTTTATTTGATTTTTGTTTTGTTTCTTTTTATTTATTTTATTTACAAAATATAACATAGAATATTTACAAGAAGTTTAGAAAATAATTTTATTTATTTACAAGGTTAAATAAATAAGGAAGTGTGGTCTATGTACAAGATGAAAGGATATTTTTGGTCTTTTTAATTTTTTAATTTTTATTTTGTTTTTAATATTTTCTAAATATATACAAAATATGTACAAGCATATTTTTGGGTGAGGAAAATATAATTTTATTTATTTACATAAATATTTACGCATGAGCCCCTATCTCCCTCTACTTTGGCTTTTATGCGGTCAGGCCCATGCTGAGCCTCCCTTGGGTTAGGTTGCTCAATATTTATTCTAAATATTTCCCTCTTTTTTTCTTTTTCATCTTTATTCTTTTATTTTTGCACAAAAACATGCTAATTATAGATTTTTACAAAATGCATGCTTTTGCTAATTATTCCTATTTACAAGTATCTACATGCATTTGCATAGGTTTTTGTAGCTAAAATATAAGAATAAAGAGTGATGAATGGGTATTCATCACACCCCCATCTTTAAGTTAGCATTCCAATCATCAGTCACCCAATCATCCACTTCGCCGGAGCGCACCTCCGGCCACCTTCCCGCAACCGATCATCTCATGCGTTTCACGTCGTTTCACCCTCTACGGAGTCGGGGCATTTCCCCCCGACTCTTTCATGCTCTTTCTGCAGGTCAAGAGCTTCATACGCGCTTGGGGACAATTGTGGAGACTCACCGGAGGGAGCCCGGACCTGTGTGCTCCACCGCCCTTCTGAGAGCTCTCCGGCCTTCGCCGGAGTCTTTTGAGGCCTTCAGCATTCATAGGACCCCTGCAGGAGCGTATCTACACCACCAGAGGAGTATCATGTGCCATGGAACTCGAGTTTTGGCTGATCCAAACTCACCAAACTCGAGTTCTTTCACGTGTTCTTGCATATCGTCCCATCACCGTTGGATCTCCCACGATCTTCTGTGCGAGCAGCTGTCGTTGGATCAGCCCCTGCGTGAGCCGTCAGATCTTCCCGGATAGTCTAATCGCAGCCGTCCTCGCTGAAGGGGTATCGTGCATCCCGCACGCGCCACGTGTTTAAGTGGACGCATCTCAGCCGTCCGCTCCAGCGCAAGCTTGGGTATTTTACGTTTTAACCCAAGCCCTTTTTTTATTTATTTTATAGTTCTAGAACTTTCATCTACAGTTAGACAATTTTTGTAATATTTACAAATAGCCCCCTTAACTTTCAGTAATTGCATTTTCACCCCTGGCCACGTCACCTCACGTGTCTCGTGCATGTGAGGGTGGACATTTTGCTCCATGGGCCTTGTATCTTTTTGTATTTCGAGAAAGTCCAGGAAGGTTTTATTGCAGTTATTAAGTTTTTGGATTATTTGCATTCAAGCCCTCAGGATTTTTTTGTATTTGCTTTTGGGTCCCCTCCAGGCACATGTGTAGCACGTGCGTGGGTGGGCCTTTTGCGGCAACACCCTTGTGACTCTAGATATTTGCATTTGGTCCATTAACTGTATTATTCAGTAGTTTATTTTCTGGACAAATTACACTGTGGCCCTTTTGCTTCTACTTAATTACACATATTCCCTTGCCAGCTGTGTAGTTTCTTTTTGCTATATCTATTTATTTCATGCCTCTATAAATTTCGAAAAAATCTCTAAAAATTTCCTAGTACTCCTGTTGCATCCTAGTTTTACGTTATATTTAGTTTACATTTTTATTGCATCTTCATATTTATAAAAAAACAAGCATTTTCAGCCATGTTTGCATTATAAAATCCATAAAAATTATAAAAACACCTTAACCCCCCCCCAAATATATTTTTCTTATTTAGTGTGTTTTAACTTTTGTCCAAAAATCACTAAAAAATATAAAAGAAAACTCCTAAAAATTAGAAAACCTCAAAAACCTTCATCAAAATCTTAAAAATTCCACAAAAATTCAAAAAATAAAATTTTAGTTTCTGAATTTTCTCTGATTTATTATCTTTGATTTAAAATTGATTTGAGGAGTTTTGGATTCTATTTGCCATTTTTCTTTCTCATTTCAATTTCGGCTAGCAACTTATTTCACTGTCTACTAGTATTTTTTACTTCAAAAATACCAAAAAAAGGAAAATCTAGAAAAATCACAAAAACATTAAAAAATATTAAAATAACAAAAACATTTTATTTCCTATATTTTGAGTGTTTTATTCCATTTTTATCTCCCTTTTATCTCTCTTGTATTATATATATTCTAAATAGCTTTATATTTTATTTCAAAAAAAGAAAATATAAAAAAATATAAAATATAGAAAGGAAATATAAAAATCAGTAAATTAAAAATAAAAATATATAAAATCAAAAATAAAATCAAAAAATATAAAATCAAAACCCCATAAAAAGTTCAACTTGGCTAAGTAGTTCACAAAGACATAGGACACTTGACTTTTATTTTGTTTGCTTTACACCTGTGCTTCTTGTGTTCGACCCCTACTTGCTTGCTACTATACATTCTTAGTAGGGTATAATAAATTTTGATCCTTGCTTTTAATTGCTTAATTAATTGTGTGGGTTGATTGTTGATAAACGTGAAGGCTTGAGTAGTTGCCTCAGCGACAGTGAGTCTGATCTATCAGACCATTATTTAGCGGCTCTCGCTTTTCCCATTTTTCAAATGGCGCCGTTGCCGGGAAGCATCGACTTGTAGAGTGGACTTGTATCTTTTTATCTGCTTAGCCATTTTTTATTATCTATTTTTATTGTATCATTAATTTTGGAACTGTCTGACATCCCTTTCTTATTTTCTTGTGAGGGACCATTGACCGAGGAGGATCGCCTAGGGGATCCTGAGAAGCCTTGGGAGGCAGAGCCCGGCTATTCTATCCTAGCCGGCAGGAGAGAGCAGGAGGACTTGAGAGACAGAGAGAGAGGATAGTTAGGTTTTTATTCTTTTTGGTGAGAGAGAGACATTTGATTAAATTGTAATAATACAGGTACCTTGAACTCTTAGACATTCGGGCCCAATTTCCAAGTGTTTGTTCACTTGGGGGCTCACCACCATTTTGTCGCATTTTCATCGCCTTTTTTCTTTTGTTTTCCCGATTTTGGTTTTCTTTCTTTTGTGGAATGAGTCCTTAGTTTTTAGGATTGCTTGATCGTGTAGTCTAAGGCTAAACACCTAATAACCATTGCATGCACCTATAGTCTTCTCGTTTGGACTTAGAATTAATTAATTGCGAAAGTACCCAGTCTCGAAGCTGCGTGCTGCATACAACACTGGCAGGATCCGTTATGGCAGACACCGATCGGCCTCAGAGACCAGACATAGGCTTCATTCTGAGTACCTAGCATTTGGTTCTTCACGTGTAGCAATTGCCTGCTTAGGACGATTTCCGTGTGCATATCGACATATAGATTAGGTTTATAAATTCCTGTTTTGCATCCCACCCGGAGAGAGCTGGGAGGCACTGTAAGTCTTCTATCTTTGCATTCATCATCTAGGCACAAAGGTGAGATTTCCATCTTGGTGCCGCCTTGCATTGCTTTTCCGACCTTCTCCCTCTATTTTTGGATCAATAGGAATCAAAGAAAATACCGAAAATGTTAGGCGCTTGTATTGAATCTACTCAAAGCAAGTGATAACACAAAAAAAAATTTAAAAAGGGACTGCTAAAAATACTTGACCTAAATAAAACTGATTAATTGGACTCATTGCCTTGGGGTGAGCAAAGCCATCATTTGTTTTCAGGTTGCACAGGAAGGATTCCTTCCCAGTGAGGTGAGCGCCGTCGTAAGGATTATAGCCCAAAACCCAGTCTATGGCTGCCTTGTGTATCGCCTGGATTTCTGAAGTATTGGCGCTTCTATCGTACATAGATGAGTAGGGCTTGGTCGACATTGATGACTCTCTATTGTGTAGAGCATTGACCTTGTCCAAAGTATCGAGCATAGGCCACACCTTCACAGGGGTGTCTGTCTCATCGTCTTGCGTCCGAGTAGGTTCTCGCACGCTCACGAGTGATTCCATTGCGAGCGAGATCTCAAGTATTGATTTCGCCTATTGGCTTCCTCCCTCTATTTCTTTGGCTGAGTAGGGATCTAAGAATGGTTACAAGGACCTTAAAAAGTGCAGACTATAGGTTACACAGGAGGAGGACAACTACGTGATACTTTTCCGGCAGTACTCTCTCTCCTATAGGCGTAGCGCTCTAAGGACTTGTGAAAAGATAATTGCCTGAAAAAATCAAATCTAAAACTCACAAAGATAATTACCAAACCTTCACAGCTTCACGGGTCGAGTTGGTGAATCCATTGCTTTGGGTTTGATTGATTAGTCGAGTTAAGGTCAAGATCAAGAACATCGCGCCTTTGCGCCATTTTGTTCTCCCTCCATTTGACCCTTGCTCAGTGTGAGCCTTCTACTGTTTTACACTCCATTTGTTTCTCATTGACCTCCGTATCTTCATCCGTATTGATCTTCCTCTTGACCTTCGCGATGGCGACGAATGGACAGTTTAGTCGAGACTCTGTCGACACCCACATCAGTTCCATCTGCTCGCCCTCTCTAATAATTCAGGGCGGTTCCTGAGAACCCGGTTTAGACTCCGTGAACCGATCTCCAGACTCCCCATCTTCGTTAATAATCCAGAATCACTCTTGTCCTGAACTCTGTCCATTTTAGATGACCATTTGATTTCACTCCTTACACATCGTCGTCCTTAACAAAATTCTGTGTTGACCTTCACACAGAACACTTCTGTACATCTAGTGCTGCAATTCAGACTGATCGAGGCATTCTTCCATGTGCAGACCTAGAGCCCGATTCCGAGCCAGCAAATCAAGCAGAATTCGAAATGGCCAGTGGAAGAGGAAAGGGACAACAATCCCAAATTGAAGTTGAAGCCAATCAGAGGGAAGGGTAGTAAACTACGTAGAATGATGGCAACAGTCAATTGCTGGCTTCCATTCAAGCCATCCAGCAACAGTTAACTAACCAAGCCCTAGTCCAGACCGCCTTCTTAGAAATGTTGAATGATCTTAGGAGGAGGGCCGATGCAAGAGATGGCCGATAGGAGGGTGAGCCAGACCAGGAGTTCAATCCGGAAGGTTATGGAGATGGATTTTCAGTACAAGGACCTGATTAACCGGTTCTTATCGACTAAGGTAAAGGTATCAATCGGTCGTTGCGACCTCAGTCAATCAGACTCGGGGATATCAAGAAAAATCGACCACTAAATAAATCAAAAATCAATCAAGCTCGAAATAGCGGTCCTGCTATATGTTTAACCTGGTATAGCACCTAGGGTCGAACTCAAGGAGCACGGATTGGCCCAAGGCCTACGAAGTAGTAAAAATAAAGGAAATCAAGAAAGAAAATGTTTTTAGTGGTTTTTAATTATTTATATATATTTTTTGGATTTTTAAAATATAAAGAAAATAAGAAAAACAAAAGCAAGCACACTTCAATAAATTATTTAAGGTATCAAAAATCAAGCAAAAATTCAAACAAAAATATTTTTGTGTTTTTTTTATGTTTTTTAGTGTTTTTGGTGAATTTTTGATAATTTTTTGATTGTATTTTATTTTCTAAAAATCAAACAATAGCAAAAACAAAGGGTATTGTCCTAGCCAAAGAGCCCTAGATAAAATATCTAAGGGCCTCAAAATGGCCTGGAGGTAATTTTCCTGCAAAGTAGACGAGACAAGGAAAATTTAGGTACCAATTTTATTATTTTTAGGTTTTTAATTTATTTATTAGAATTTTTATGAGTTTTTGAGTGTTTTTAAGTTTTTAGGGTTTTCCAGTAGTGAAAAATAGCCAACATTGGCTAGAAAATCAAACAACACAAACTAAACAGTAGCTAATTTTTATAGAATTTTTAGGGGGGCTTTTATATTTTTTTGTGAATTTTCAAGTTAAACAGTAATGAAAATGAAGGTTTTTGAATTTTTGAAAATAACAAACAAAATAAAAAATGTCCACAAAAATCCACAAAAAATTCTACACCATGGCAGGAGCCATGTGTCAAATTTTCATTGGATTTGGAGGTGATTTGATATTTTATTCAAAAATAACAATAGGGTACTGTGCACAGGGACTAGAATGCAAATACCCAAAGTTCTGGGGGTCCAGGTGCAATTAACCTAGCAAAACACACGCCACGCGCGTGCCTGGGGCACTCAGGGACCTAAATGTAACAAAAATAAGTCCCAAGGACTTATTGGTAACACGTACCAAAAGTCCAGGGGCCTTGTCTGTAATTTACCCAAAATTAGATGCACATGCGGAAATAAACCACGCACAGGGGTATAAATGCAATTAACTAAAAATTTTCATTCATTTCATAACAACCAGAACTACAAGGGCATCTACTGCAAATACACCAGAATGACACGTGACGAAGCACGTGGCTCACAACAGGCAGGGGTATAAATGCAATCACACTAAAGCTCAGGGTCCAATGTGCAATTTAACCTAAAACTAAACAACTGATTCTAATATTTACAGGACCAAAGCGAAATAAAACTAAAGACTGGGCCTAAGGGTAAATTACCCATTATTAGGCGGGGGCGTTGGATACGCTCCACGTGGCAATCGGACGGCTACGGCTGGTGGGCGCTCCAGATTACGTCTCCTCGGATCTGACGGTGCTAGCTGCTCAAGGGATGGACGGCTCAGATTGGAACTGGAGCGAGGGACGACGATCGACGGCGCTGGAGGATGCTGGAAGAACAAAGCCCCGACGAGGTTCGCCGGGCTCGTACGAGCGCTACGCTCCTCCTTGGAGCACTCTGAAGGTCGGAGAAGAATGCTGGAGTGCTCCCGCGTCTGCTGCGATGCTCCGATGGTCGACCCGAGCTCGGAGGAGCTCAGGCGCGGTCGGCGGAGCTGGATCTCCTGGCCGGAATGACCAAGCCCTCAGATGGACTCGGTAGGACCTGCAAAGTGGCTCAGAAGACTCGTGGGTCGAGGGCAAAGTGCCTCGACCTAGTTAGGCGAAGTGAAGGTGGCTGGTGCGTCGGGACGGCGGGCTCCGGCGAAGGTGGTGGACGGAGGAGCCCGGTTCCCAGCTCCTGTGCAAGCTGGGTTGGGTGAGTGGGTGCAAAAGGTGCGTCGGGAGGAGGTGAAGATGTGGGTCGGTTCCGATGAGCGAGATGGGTGGCTGGATGATCGGAATAGAAGAAATACGTCGATTGCGAAGATTGGGCGAAAACGGAAATTGGGTGAAATGGCTGAGCTAAGTGGCTACCTAAGTGAAGGAGTAGACTGTGGCGGAGCTGGGGAAGCTCCCGGTCGTTGCCTCAAGGGACGTCTCTGCCCGAGGCTCGAAGCTTGCTCAGGTGGCGGAGCTACGGCGGCTGCGTCGCCGGATCAGTGGATTCCTCCTCCTCTCCTCGCTGCAATAGGTGGAATCGCTCGCTGTCACTCTCGCGGTCTCTCTGGAGCTCACAGGGAAGGAGGCGAATGACCAAAGATAGCCAGAGAAGGTGGCGGAGCAGCGGCTTTATATGGCTAGGGGTCCGAGAAGAATGGGTCCGGGCAAGCTCAGGAGCGCGCGGATCCCGAGGGAACGGCTCCGGCGAGGATGTCGGATGCACGACGAAGGATTCGGACCCGGGGTTCAAGGAGATGGGTGTCGGGTCGAACGGGCAAAATGTCGAGAAATCGGGTCCGGAGCCCAGACCCGTGGGAAGTGGTCCTGGGGGGGCTAGTTGACCGGGCGGTCAACATCCCCAGGACCCAATGAGGTTCGGCCACGTGGCTGGATCTTGAGGTGACAAATAGAGGTAGCTAGGGCCGAATATGCAAAAACTCAAAACATGAAATATTTTTATTTTATTTTTTTCTATTTTTGGTGATTTTTAATTAATTTTTGGAAATAAAAATAGGCTATATACATAATATGTACTAGATATAGGTATATACAATATATAAGGTTTTGATTTTTTTGATTTTTAATTATTATTTTTGTACCATTTTATTTATATTTTATTTATTTACATTATAAAATAAGGAGTAAAAAGGTGTTTTTATTTTATTTTTATTATTTATTTACATGAGTAAAATAAATACATATATACATTTATATACATGGTATATGTACAAGGTATTTTTTGTATTTTTAATTTTGCTATTTTTTATTTGGTTTTGACTTTAATTCCTTTTATTTTATTTATTTACAATATATACCATAGAATATTTACAAAGAGTTTGGAAAATAATTTTATTTATTTACAAGGTTAAATAAATACATAAGCATGGTTTATGTACATGATGAAAGGGTATTTTTAATCTTTTTTATTTTTAATTTTTTTCTTTTGTTTTTATATTAATAAATATATATACAAGTATTTACAAGTGTATTTTGGTGAGGAAAACATTTTTATTTTATTTACATAAATATTTACACAAGAGCCCCTATCTCCCTCTACTTTGGCTTTTATGCGGTCAGGCCCATGCTGAGCCCTCCCTTGGGTTAGGTTGCTCAATATTTATTCTAAATATTTCCCTCTTTTTCTTTTTAATCTTTATTCTTTTATTTTTTCACAAAAACATGCTAATTATAGGTTTTTACACAATGCATGCTTTTGGTAATTATTCCTATTTACAAGTATCTACATGTATTTGCATAGGTTTTTGTAGCTAAAATATAAGAATAAAGAGTGATGAATGGGTATTCATCACCCCCCTATACTATACTTTGCTAGTCCCTTAGCAAATACTTATTTGCAAAAGAAGTGAAAAAGAAAGAAAGAAAAAGAAAAAGAGGATGTACATGGATCAAGGTTGAATATTAAACTTGCCTTCATTAAATTGGGGTATGGAGCTCGATCAGATCTTTGGATTATTAATGTGTCGGAACCTTATTTGGACTTAAGTCTAAGACTCAACAGCCTCTAAGTTCCACTAATCTATAACCAAGACTCCTCAATGCTCCAGATCAGAACAAGTCATCAACCACAAACCCTGAAGACCATGAATCTTTTCTTGTCCTGTGAAAGTGAGGTCTAAGCTCTCCACCTCAGAAATGGCAACTTGACAACCCTCCCCAACAAGGTAACTCTATGACCTCAATCTGGCCACTCTTTCCTCGAGGAGCGGGGTATTTCCTTCTAAGTTCAAGTTCAACCGGCTCAAGAAGAGGGGGAGGAAGAGAATGGGTCAAGGCCAGTGTAGCCAAGTACCCTTGGGAGCTTGACCAGTGTAGCCAAGTCTCCCTGCTGCAAGCTACAACAGGTGGATCATGAAACCAAGCTTTGCTTATTGCATTCTATATACATACTCCGGTGGGATTATCATTTTCTCTCAGACCCACCACTTTTTTGGAGTTCTTTTCTTCTTCTTCTTTTTTTCAAGTGCATCTGTACAACATATACATGTGCAGCATATGTACAAGGAGTCTTTCCTCTTGAGCCCGTAGACTATCCCTCTTTTGAAGCTTTATTGCAACCCACAACTCCCGTCGTTAGACCTCATGGCAACCAGACCAAGTTGAGACACACTTCCTTCACTATAAGAAGAAGAGAGGTTCCGCCTAGAAGTACTACCCTCATATGCTACCCGAAGTCAAGGAAGATTACCTCCTCACCACCTCATCCGTAGAGAGCTCGGTGCATAGTGCTGGTGTCCAAGTAAAGCCATAATCTATATGAGTCACGCGTTGTTGTTAAGTGCTCTACTTAGGCTCATTGAGATGACATGTGATCATAGCCTAGTGGACTCAAAGAATTAAGTCATCATGGACCTGAAAAGCCTTAAACCTAAGCCCTATAAGGTTCCTCTTAGAAATTAGGTGGATTAAGATCTTAATCAAGCTCCATTTCTCAATTTGATTCCAGGCTAGTTTAAATATCAACTATCATCCAGAAAAACTATATACCTATGTACAAAAAGATGCTTATTTACACAAAGTTTACAATCATGCAAACTTTTTGAAAAATGTTTTGAAATCATGAATGGATGATGCATGAAATGCAAGTTCAACAAAGAGATATTTACACACATTTACACAAGATTTTTGCAAACTTTTGATTTTCAAAACATTTTGGAAAAATTTTGTACTATATACATAATTTTGATACAAAAAATATTTACACAAGCTTTACACAAAAGATTTTTGAAATCATTTTTTAAAAAATAATTTGTACACTAGCTATGTATGTGCAAATAAAAGAAGTTTATGTACATGAAAATTTTTTAATTTTTGTGATTTTTAGCCATTTTTATTTATTAACACACTCACACAAAGTACGAGTTATGGCTAAAGTATATATGAAATATATACACACCCCCCTATACTTAGCTCGAACGATGTCCTCAGAGTCAAGAGCGATGAAGAAGACATAACTCGTGCTAGGTATAGGGAAGTGAAAAGGAAGGCTATATACAAGAGTGAAGAATGAAAAGTCAAGAGGGCCTCAGGTCTCCCCCTATACTTAGGATCAAATAATCCTAAGTATAGCAGGCTGTATACTAAGGGAAAACCTGAGTGGAGAATGTACAGGGTCTACCTCCCCTATACTTAGGGTGAAATATCCCTAAGTATAGGCAACAAAAACAGGGGTAGACAAAAACAAAAACAAAAGAAATACCCAAAAGGTCTCACATCCCCCCTATACTTAGGGTAAAGTGCACCCTAAGTATAGCATAATCAAAAGATGAAGAAAGGGATGTGGGACTAACGAAAGTGATGATATGGACATCTGGATCTATACAAGGCGGAGGAACAGTAAAACTCAGGCGTGAGATGCATTAGATGTGAGTCAAAGATCACATCTCACGCAAAATGAATAGGGGCAAGATCAACGACCCGCGGCTCATGATCTAGAAATGGCTTGAGCCGCTGGCCATTCACTCTGAAGGTACTCTCAGCAGACAACTCAGATATATCAATACTACCGTTGTCGTGTACCTTTATGACCAAGTAAGGTCCCTTCCATTTGCTCTGTAGCTTCCCTGGAAATAATCGTAGCCTCGCATCAAACTGCCATACTCTCTGACCAATCTCAAAATGCTTGTGGCTAATATGAGAATCATGCCACTCCTTCACTTTCTCCTTATAATGTAGGCTGTTTGAGAAAGCTAAATCTCTAAGCTCCTCCAGGGCAGCTAGCTCTGCCCTCCTCTGATCTCCCATACCAACTGGATCCATGATAATCTCTGTGACTGCCCAAAGTGACTTGTGCCTCAGCTCAACAGGTAAATGGCATGGCTTGCCATATACGAGGCGAAAAGGAGACGTGCCCAATGGAGTCTTGAAACACGTCCTATATGCCCACAAGACCGAGTCCAAAAGTTGTGACCAATCCTTTCGGTCAGGGCGGACGACTTTCTGCAAAATAGTCTTGATCTCCCTATTCGACACCTCGACTAGACCATTCATCTGTGGATGGTAAGGTGTAGCAACACGATGATCTATGCCGAACTCGCTAGCAAGTGCCTTTACCTGGTCGTTGATAAAGTGAGATCCCCCATCAGAAATCAGAACTCGTGGAACCCCGACCCGGTGATTATGTGCTTCCCCAAAAATCTACAAACTGTCCTCGCATTAGCGGCTCGGGCGGGATAGCCTCCACCCAACGATTAACATAATCAACGGCCAACAGAATGTACTCAAATCCCTGACTCTTAGGGAATGGACCCATGAAATCGATGCCCCATGCGTCAAAAACCTCACAGAAGTGAATGGGCTGCATCGGCATCATATCACGCTGTCCACAAGTGCCCATCCTCTGACAAGTCAGTACACCTTTCACGAACTCATCTGAGTCCTTGAAGAGGGTAGGCCACCACAAGCCGGATTGGAGCACTTTCTGTGTCGTTCTCCTCCCAGAATGATGTCCTCCTGCCTCAAGCTTGTGGCAGTAAGTGAGGGTGCTATGGTGTTCCTCCTGAGGAATACACCGACAGCCAGACGCTATCCCCTCCTTCGTGTAAAGATGGGATCCTCCCAATGGTAAGACTTGGCCTTCGCAAGGAAGGTCTCAAGCCTCTTGCCTGGGCCAATCTTGTGGGACTTTCCCAGCAAGAATGAAAGTTCACAATATCGGCGTACCATGAGAGTGAGGCAATAGCAAGGATCGCCTCATCTGGGAAGGTATCTCTAATGGGATCAATCTGCTCAGAATCCTCAGGCTGCTCTAAATGGGAGAGATGATCCGCCACCACATTCTTGACTCCAGGCTTATCCTTGATCTCTATGTCGAACTCCTGGAGTAGAAGGATCCATCTAGTCAGTCTGGCCTTGGCATCCTTCTTTGCCATGAGGTACCTGATGGCGGTGTGATCTGTAAACAAAGTCACTCTAGATCCAATGATATATGATCTGAACTTATCTAGGGCAAACACTACGGCTAGCTTCTCCTTCTCTGTGACCGTGTAATTTCGCTGGGCGGAATCCAATGTGCGGCTAGCGTAGTGTATGGCAAATGGAACTCCATCCCTCCTCTGTCCCAGCACTGCCCCAACGGCAAAATCAGAGGCATCCGTCATGATCTCGAATGGGAGAGACCAATCAGGCGACTGAAGGACAGGAGCCTCAATGACACACTGCTGGAGAGTCACGAAGGATGAAAGACACTTGTCATCGACAAGGAACTCGGTGTCTTTCGTCAAGAGGTCAGTCAACGGCCGGGCAATCCTGCTGAAATCCTGAATAAATCTCCTATAAAATCCAACGTGCCCCAGGAATGACCGTAGCTGCCTCAAGTTGGACGGCGGTGCGAGTTTCCTAATGGCATCAACCTTGGCCGGATCGACCTCCATGCTTCTGTTGGAGATGATGTGGCCAAGCACCGTCCCTTGAGTCACCATGAAGTGACTCTTCTCCCAAGAAAGAACCAAATGATACTCAATGCATCGCTGGAGTACTCGGTCTAGGCAGTCAAGACATGAGTCGAATCCGTCGCCGTAGACCGAGAAATCGTCCATGAAGACCTCTAAGCACTCCCCTACCATGTCCGAGAAGATCGACAGCATGCACCTCTGAAAAGTCGCAGGGGCGTTGCATAGCCCAAATGGCATGCGCCGAAAAGCATATGTACCGAAGGGACAGGTAAAGGTGGTCTTCTCCTGGTCCTCAGGAGCGATGGCCACTTGGTTGTAGCCCGAGTACCCATCCAGGAAGCAATAATGGCTCTTCCCTGTCAGTCTCTCAATGATCTGATCAATAAAAGGCAGGGGGAAATGGTCCTTCTTGGTGGCTTGGTTGAGTCTCCTGTAGTCAACACAAACCCTCCAAGAGGTGGGCACTCGTGTAGCGATCTCCTCTCCCGACTCACTGATCACAGTCGTGATGCCCGTCTTCTTGGGCACCACATGCAAGGGGCTGACCCACTTGGAGTCGGAAATGGGATAAATAAAATCTGCGCTCCACCATTTCGATATTCCTTCATCACAACCTCTCTCAGGTTGGGGTTCAGTTGCCGCTGGAACTCACGCGACAGCTTCGCCCCCTCCTCGAGATGATATGGTGGGAGCATACTGATGGACTAATCCCATGGAGATCTGCCACGCTCCATCCGATCGCCTTGCGGTTCTTTTCAAGAACCCCCATCAAACGGGATTCTTGCTCTCCAGTCAACTCGGCAGAGATGATGACTGGGTACATCTCTGGCTCACCCGCAAGAATCGATACTTCAGCGAAGTAGGGAGCGGCTTCAGCTCTGGAATGCTCGGTGCTGGCAAATCTGGCTGCGGAAGGATGTGAGTGAATGCTACTAAGTCTGCAAATCTGCTGGAGAAAGAAAGTGCGCTCTCGCAAACTGGATTGGGAGAAGGCGGCTCAACTGTGCCTGTCTCTGATCTGCTCTGCCTCTACCTCCTCCTCATCTGTAGGCTCGGGTGGACTCAAGTCTGACATCTGATCATCACAATCTGCCCAATCAGACTCCTGAATCCGAGGGATCTGTCTCGACCGCGGTGGCCTCAGTACCACCGTCACTAGACTTCGTGTCGCGATCAAGGACCGGCTCTGCTGCCTCTGTGGTATCCTGAACCAGGGCTGTGCTCTCCAGACTCTCCTCTACTGTCATCTCGGCATCAGCCGTATCTGAAAATGAGAGAATAGTCTGTGTCTCAGGATCTGCCCAAGCTGCCTCATCGTCTGTGATCACAAAATCACAGTCCCTGGTGGATGTCTGGCTCTGCGTCTGTCAGCTGCTCTGAATCGGTGCTGGCCTCTGAGCGTGCTCTCTCTCTGGCTCTGTAGTCCTCGACCGTCTCTATTTGTATACTCTCGCCCTCGACGCGAAAGTACACCTTCCCGCTATCATGATCAGTCACCGGCCTTGGCTGTGGCCAAGAAGACGACCGAGGATGATGGGGGTATTGGTCACTGAATCAGGGATCTCCATGTCCAACACTATGAAGTCCATGGGGAATTTCAGGCCTTGAATCATGACAATAATGTCTCGTAACAACCCCTTCGACCTCTTGACAGAAATAAATCAATCAATCACTAAATAAATCAAAAATCAATCAAGCTCGAAATAGCGGTCCTGCTATATGTTTAACCTGGTATAGCACCCAGGGTCGAACTCAAGGAGCACGGATTAGCCCAAGGCCTACAAAGTAGTAAAAATAAAGGAAATCAAGAAAGAAAATGTTTTTAGTGGTTTTTAATTATTTTTATATTTTTTTTTGGATTTTTAAAATATAAAGAAAATAAGAAAAACAAAAGCAAGCACACTTCAATAAATTATTTAAGGTATCAAAAATCAAGCAAAATTCAAACAAAAATATTTTTGTGTTTTTTATGTTTTTAGTGTTTTTGGTGAATTTTTGATAATTTTCTGATTGTATTTTATTTTCTATAAATCAAACAGTAGCAAAAACAAAGGGTACTGTCCAGCCTAGCCAAAGAGCCCTAGATAAAATATCTAAGGGCCTCAAAATGGCCTGGAGGTAATTTTCCTGCAAAGTAGATAAGACAAGGAAATTTAGGTACCAATTTTATTATTTTTAGTTTTTTTAATTTATTTATTAGAATTTTTATGAGTTTTTGAGTGTTTTTAAGTTTTTAGGGTTTTCCAGTTGTGAAAAATAGCCAAAATTGGCTAGAAAATCAACAACACAAACTAAATAGTAGCTAATTCTTATGGAATTTTTAGGGGGTTTTATATTTTTTGTGAATTTTCAAGTAAAACAGTAACGAAAATGAAGGTTTTTGAATTTTTAAAAATAGCAAACAAAATCAGAAATGTCCTCAAAAATCCACAAAAATCCTACACCATGGAGGGGCCATGTGTCAGAATTTTCGTTGGATTTGGAGGTGATTTGATATTTTATTCAAAAATAATAATAGGGTATTGTGCACAGGGACTGGAATGCAAATACCCAAAGTTCTGGGGGTCCAGGTGCAATTAACCCAGCAAAACATGCGCCACGCACGTGCCTGGGGCACTCAGGGACCTAAATGTAACAAAAATAAGTCCCAAGGACTTATTGGTAACACGTACCAAAAGTCAGGGGCCTTATTTGCAATTTACCCAAAATTAGACGCACATGCGGAAATAAACCACACACAGGGGTATAAATGCAATTAACTAAAAATTTTCATTCATTTCATAACAACCAGAACTACAAGGGCATCTACTGCAAATACACCAGAATGACACGTGACGAAGCACGTGGCTCACAACAGGCAGGGGTATAAATGCAATCACACTAAAGCTCAGGGTCCAATGTGCAATTTAACCTAAAACTAAACAACTGATTCTAATATTTACAAGACTAAAGCGAAATAAAACTAAAGACTGGGCCTAAGGGTAAATTACCCATTATTAGGCGGGGGCGTTGGATGCGCTCCACGTGGCAATCGGACGGCTACGGCTGGTGGGCGCTCCAGATTACGTCTCCTCGGATCTGACGGTGCTAGCTGCTCAAGGGATGGACAGCTCAGATTGGAACTGGAGCGAGGGATGACGATCGACGGCGCTGGAGGATGCTGGAAGAACAAAGCCCCGGCGAGGTTCGCCGGGCTCGTACGAGCGCTACGCTCCTCCTTGGAGCACTCTGAAGGTCGGAGAAGAATGCTGGAGTGCTCCCGTGTCTGCTGCGATGCTCCGATGGTCGACCCGAGCTCGGAGGAGCTCAGGCGCGGTCGGCGGAGCTGGGTCTCCTGGCCGGAATGACCAAGCCCTCAGATGGACTCGGTAGGACCTGCAAAGTGGCTCAGAAGACTCGTGGGTCGAGGGCAAAGTGCCTCGACCCAGTTAGGCGAAGTGAAGGTGGCTGGTGCGTCGGGACGGCGGGCTCCGGCGAAGGTGGTGGACGGAGGAGCCCGGTTCCCAGCTCCTGTGCGAGCTGGGTTGGGTGAGTGGGTGCAGAAGGTGTGTCGGGAGGAGGTGAAGATGTGGGTCGGTTCCGATGAGCGAGATGGGTGGCTGGATGATCGGAATCGAAGAAATACGTCGACGGCGAAGATTGGGCGAAAATGGAAATTGGGTGAAATAGCTGAGCTAAATGGCTACCTGGGTGAAGGAGTAGACTGTGGCGGAGCTGGGGAAGCTCCCGGTCGTCGCCTCAAGGGACGTCTCTGCCCGAGGCTCGAAGCTCGCTCACGTGGCGGAGGTACGGCGGCTGCGTCGCCGGATCAGTGGATTCCTCCTCCTCTCCTCGCTGCAACAGGTGGAATCGCTCGCTGTCACTCTCGTGGTCTCTCTGGAGCTCACAGGGAAGGAGGCGAATGACCAAAGATAGCCAGAGAAGGTGGCGGAGCAGCGACTTTATATGGCTAGGGGTCCGAGAAGAATGGGTCCGGGCAAGCTCAGGAGCGCGCAGATCCCGAGGGAGCGGCTCTGGCGAGGATGTCGGATGCACGACGAAGGATTCGGACCCGGGGTTCAAGGAGATGGGTGTCGGGTCGAACGGGCAAAATGTCGAGAAATCGGGTCCGGAGCCCAGACCCGTGGGAAGTGGTCCTGGGGGGGCTAGTTGACCGGGCGGTCAACATCCCTAGGACCCAATGAGGTTCGGCCACGTGGCTGGATCTTGAGGTGACAAATAGAGGTAGCTAGGGGCCGAATCTGCAAAAACTCAAAACATGAAATATTTTTATTTTATTTTTTTTCTATTTTTTAGTGATTTTTAATTAATTTTTGGAAATAAAAATAGGCTATATACATAATATGTACTAGATATAGGTATATACAATATATATAGGGTTTTGATTTTTTTGATTTTTAATTATTATTTTTGTACCATTTTATTTATATTTTATTTATTTACATTATAAAATAAGGAGTAAAAAGGTGTTTTTATTTTATTTTTATTTATTATTTACATAAGTAAAATAAATACATATATACATTTATATACATGGTATATGTACAAGGTATTTTTTGTATTTTTAATTTTGCTATTTTTTATTTGGTTTTGACTTTAATTCCTTTTATTTTATTTATTTACAATATATACCATAGAATATTTACAAAGAGTTTGGAAAATAATTTTATTTATTTACAAGGTTAAATAAATACATAAGCATGGTTTATGTACATGATGAAAGGGTATTTTTAATCTTTTTTATTTTTAATTTTTTCTTTTGTTTTTATATTAATAAATATATATACAAGTATTTACAAGTGTATTTTTGGTGAGGAAAACATTTTTATTTTATTTACATAAATATTTACACAAGAGCCCCTATCTCCCTCTACTTTGGCTTTTATGCGGTCAGGCCCATGCTGAGCCCTCCCTTGGGTTAGGTTGCTCAATATTTATTCTAAATATTTTCCTCTTTTTCTTTTTAATCTTTATTCTTTTATTTTTGCACAAAAACATGCTAATTATAGGTTTTTACACAATGCATGCTTTTGGTAATTATTCCTATTTACAAGTATCTACATGTATTTGCATAGGTTTTTGTAGCTAAAATATAAGAATAAAGAGTGATGAATGGGTATTCATCAGGACTCGACTTTGATAAAGTGGATGCAGACCCACTTCAGCCAAAGCCTACGCTAAAAGAGACATACAATCCAAGAGCGGGCCGCATCACTGAGTGGATTCAGATTCCATGCATCCACGCCTACTTCGAGCTTAAGCTGCAGTTTCTGTCTCTGCTTTTCACATTTCACGGGAACACAACTGAGGAACCCTATATTCATCTCAAGAAGTTCGGTCGCATCTGTGCTACTGTTCACTACCCCGGAATTCCTTTGGGGGTAGTTAAGATGACCGCCTTTCCCTTCAGCCTACAAGATAAGGCCCTATATTGGGTCGACCACCTAGGGAAGATAGTCACGACCTGGGAGGAGCTGAAGTCCGCATTTCTCCATAAGTTCTATCCTCTCGGGCGATTGAATCGGATGCGTGCCCGTATTTCTAGTTTTTGCCAGCAGCCCCACGAGACTATCCATGAAGCATGTGAGAGATTCAAGGATCTCTAGGAGAAGTGTCCCCACCATGAAATTCCAGAGACCAGCCTTGTGCAGCACTTCTTTGGTGGGCTTACACTTGAGAGCCAAAAGCTTGTCGATGCCGCTTGCGGTGGTTCCATTTCAACAAGGACGAGGACGTGGTGCGGAACGTCTTTGAGGAAATGGATGAAGGAGAAGCAGCTCAATCCTCGTCCCGAGCATACATGAAGATACCAACCTCCATCAGCAAGCCCTAAACATGGCTTCTCACACCAAAGATAGGGATGAGAGCTCCAACTTGAGCATCATTGGGAGCCATCTGCCTAAGGTGGACATCATTGAGAAGAGGTCGCAGGACCTCGAGAAATTATCCATCATTGAGAAAAGGTCCCAGGGCTTGGAAAAGCTCGATTTGATTTCCCAGCAGCTGGAGCAGCTCGTTCGTGCATTGAACGCCAACATGTGCAACACTGTGTCTACTCCTGCCGAGCCGATAACTGAGAAGAAGGAGCCTATATTGCATCAAAACTCTCAGCCGACTCCACCGCAGCCCCAGCCTGTTCAGCACATGTATTACGTGTAAGTTCCGAAGCAGCCCCCGCAGCCTCAGATGCAGATGGTTGTATATCAACTAGAGTCCCAGCCAGCCTACTCCGAGCAGCTCTCTCCACCCCCGCCACTGATACAGGAGATTAATGGTGTATGGAACAATGAAGCGCAACTGACCCATCCTCAGAGAAATCCTCAAGGTCAGAACAAGGGCAACAAGCCCTATCACCACCAACAGCAGGGTTGGAGACCCTTCCAGTCCTCATATCAGTATCAGCCTCCGTCTCACGGTAACACCTCAAGGAAGAATTATCAGCATAGTCCTCAACAGTCTAAATACCGCGGACAAGGATATCATCAGCAACCGGCTGCCCAGTATCACCAGTAGAACTCACAGTATTCCTCCAACCCTCCTCCTCACCAATTCTCTCAAGGTTACCAGTCGTAGTCTTAGCCGTCATACCAACACTCTAGGCCCCAGGAGGGAGATTCTTTTGAGATTGTACCGGTTAATCCAGCCCTGGAATGCCTTGAACAGTTGATGAAAAATATGTCTGAGATGAACCAGAAGATCGACGACTTGACGGCTGCGAAAACAACCATTCCTGCTTAAGTCGAGGCAAATCCGACGCAAGGAGGAGGTAGCCAGCAGTGTCCAACCCGATTCAGGTGAATTAAATTGTTTTTTATCTAATGTTGTTACTCTCAGGAGCGGTAGGACACTCCAGCCATCGGCGACAATGAAGGAAAAGCATCTTGCATCTGACGGTGAATCGTCAGCCAGGCCAACACCACAGCCACGAAGCATTTTGGGAGTAGCACCGTCAACCAGAAATCACAAAAAATGAAGAAAACAACAAAACACAAAAAGATAGCAGCAACCCCGGTGGAGATAGGCCAGCATTGGAGATGTCTGCACCTGCTACAGAGCCAGCCACGAACAGAAGGAATTTTGCACCTGCAGCGAGTCCAACGCCAGCACCTGAAGCCGAGCCTGCCATTTTTGGTCCACATCTTGTAGATGATTTTATTCCTTTTTGCCATCTACCTGTAAACAACAATATGGACAAGACTTTGAATGACAATGGTGAAGATTTTGTAAATATTCCTTTCCCAGAAGCAATGAAAAAACACAAAAAATGAAAAATTTGAAAATGCTTTGTTTGATCTTGCTATCGTTGAAATCATCCAGAATTTAGTATTGAACATGCCATTAATGAAAGCTCTTGAGTACATGCCAGCTGTAAAGAAAGGATTGAAAGATGCATGTACAACTAAGCGCATGCCTCACCCTCATAATTCCAAGAACAAAGGTGGCAAGCTCGAAAAGCATATCCTTACAATGGCCACAGTTAATGCAATCAGCAACCTCTCGAATAAAAAGCCGGATATGGGAGCACCTCTTATGCGATGTCAAATGTTCAATCAGGAATTTGAACAGACACTTCTCGATAGCGGGTCTTCCATCAATTTGATGCCAACCTCACTGCTTACAGAATTCAGGCAGGGCCGCTCAAGCCTACAAAGATGATTCTGCAGTTTGTAGACAAATCAATTAAGCGACCTAGGGACCTGTTGGAGGACGTGATAGTTACGGTTCAAGGAAAGCAATTCCCAGCCGATTTGTGATACTAGATATGGACGTCCCCGCTCCATTGCTCCTTACCCCAATCATACTTAGAAGACCATTCCTACGGACGTCGAACACAGTAGTGAATTATGGGACTGGAGAAATCACTTTTGGTGTTGGCATCAAAACAATCAGAGTAGAGAACCTGCCTGAGGGAGCACCAGCAGAACGAACATCTGCATCATGCGCAAGGGTGATTGAGTATTCTGATGACTACGACTTTCTGGCAGAAATTCAAGATACCAACCTATTCCTGGATGACAATGAGATCCATGAACTCCTCTGCCCCGAGGAGGGATTGGAGATCGCAATCGAATTTCCCCTTATCGATTAGGATGAGGAACTCGCTGATGTGCTGAATGAGACTTCTGTGGGGTGGGGGGGATGTGCCTTCAACACCAAGAGTAAATTGTTGAAGAGTCTTGTGATGAAGAGGAAATTATCGAGACATTCTGTCAAGATTTGAGAGAAGAGGCAGAACAGATTATGGTGGACATCGAACAGATGAAAGAACTTCCACCAGAACTAATAGCTAAAGTCACTGCTGAAGCAGCTCCGACCCCACCAGAGTTGAAACACTTGCCCTCCAACATGAAATATCCCTTTCTTGCAGAAGAACCGAACATGTACCCGGTCATCATCAATGCACACCTGATCGAAGATCAAGAATCTCGTCTGATGGATGTTCTTGAACGCAACCGCAGGGCGATAGGCTGGCAAACTTCAGATCTCCATGGGATCAATCTATCACTGTGCTCGCATCACATTTTTCTGGAAGATGATTGCAAGCCCTCTCGAGAACTTCAGAGAAGATTGAATCCTAATCTACGGGAGGTTGTTATGAAAGAGATCCAGAAATGGTGTGATTTGGGATTCCTTTTTCCCCATCTCCGACAACAAATGGGTGAGCCCTCTGCATGTTGTGCCAAAGAAATCATGGATCACCATTGTGAAGAATGATAAAGGAGAGGAGATCGCAACCAGAGTACCCACTTCATGGCGAGTGTGCATGGAATACAGAAGACTTAACCTCGCCACCAAGAAGGACCACTTTCCTTTACCCTTCATCGATCAGATCTTGGAGTGATTGGCCGCGAAGGAATACTTCTGCTTCTTGGATGGATACTCTGGATACAATAAAGGTGCTATTGCTCCTGAAGATCAAGAGAAGACCACGTTCACCTATCCTTTTGGTACATATGCCTTCAGACGGATAACGTTCGGGCTTTGCAAAGCTCCAACCACATTTCAGAGGTGTATATTTGCAGTTTTTGCCGATATGGTGGGCAACTTTCTTGAGGTATTCATGGACGATTTTTCGGTCTAAGGAGATTCATTTGATCAATGTCTAGAATATTTAGATCGAGTTTTGCAGAGGTACTGCGAGATAAATCTTGTACTCTCGTGGGAAAAGAGGAACTTCATGGTGACCGAAGGAATCATGTTCGGTCACGTTGTTTCTAAACGTGGCATAGAGGTTGACCCAGCCAAGGTGGCCGTAATTTCCAAACTTGAGCCACCTGCAACAATTAAATAAGTCAGGTCATTTTTAGGCTATGTCAGTTTTTACCGAAGATTCATCAAAGATTTTAGTAAACTGGCCAGACCGTTGACTGAGTTTCTCAGCAAGGAGAATGAATTCATTGTAGATGATCGTGTGATCCTTGCCTTTAATCAGCTGAAAGAACTCATCACACATGCCCCTGTCTTGCAGCCACCAATTTGGACTCAGCCTTTCTAGATAATGACCGATGCGTCAAATTATGCCATTGGTGCTGTACTTAAACAGAGGAAAGATAATGTACCATTTGCGATTCACTACGCTAGCCGGACGCTCGATGAAGCTCAGAGAAACTACACTATCACCAAAAAGGAGCTGCTAGCGGAAGTTTTTGCCTTGGAAAAGTTCAGATCCTACCTCCTTGGATCCAAAGTGATAGTTTACACTGATCATTCGGCCATTCGGTACTTACAGCAGAAGAAGGACGCCAAACCATGTCTTATTCGGTGGATCCTTCTCCTACAGGAATTTGACTTGGAAATTAAAGATAAACATGGGGTAAGAATGTGGTGGTCGGTCATTTACTGAGGCTTTCTGAACCGGAATCTCCTGAGTTGAGCCTACAACCAATCACAGAAACCTTTCTAGAAGAGGCAATTCTTTCAGTCACCTCACTTCCTTGGTATGCAAACATCGTGAATTATCTAGTGACCAAGAAAATCCCACAGGATTGGCCGAAGTTGAAAATAGACAGATTCTTGTCTAAAATCCATTTCTACCAGTGGGAGGATCCGTATTTATTTCGTGAGGGGCATATTGTATCTGGAGGAGGTGCATTCCTCAGGAGGAAGTTCCAAGTGTCCTCGCCTTATGTCATGACCAAGATTTTGGAGGACATTATTCAGGCAAACGAACGGCAACAAAAGTTCTTCAGAGTGGCCTCTGATGGCCTTCACTATTCAAAGATGCAGATGATTATGTTAAATGCTACACTGACTGTCAGAAGATGGGTGGAACCATAGGAATGAGAGATACGATGCCTCTGAAATTCATTCAGATATCAGACGTCTTCGATGCATGGGGCATTGACTTTATGGGCCCATTTCCCAATAGCCAGGGCTATGAATATATTCTGCTTGCTGTCGACTATGTAAGTCATTGGGTGGAGGATATTCCCACCCGAACCGCCGATAGTAGGACTGTCTGTCGATTCTTGAGAAATCACATCATAACACAATTCAGGATTCCCAAAATTCTTATATCATACAGTGGTAGTCATTTCATAAACAGAGAGGTGAAGAAGTTGACCCAAGAATTCTGCATTGAACATCGTGTTGCTTCACCCTATCACCCGCAGTCCAATGGCTTAGCTGAATGTTCAAACAGGGAGATCAAGACAAATCTACAGAAGCTTGTGCGTCCGGATCGCAAGAGTTGGTCTCAGCTGCTTGATTACGTTCTTTGGGCCTACATAACAACATACAAGTCACCCTTAGGAATATCTCCCTACCGCCTTGTGTATAGCAAGCCATGTCATCTACCCGTCGAATTAATTCACAAATCTTTACGGGCCATCAACATCTGTAATTTGAATTCTGAGAAAGCATGAAAGAATAGAAAATTGGATCTGAACAGATTATTGGAATTCAGAGATTATGCATACAACAACAGCCTGATGTACAAGGAGAAGGTCAAAACGTGGCATGACAAGCATATCCGCCACAAGTCCTTCGAGCTAGGTCAGAAGGTGTGGTTGTTTGATGCGAAATTAAAGATCTTTCCAGGCAAATTGAAGAGTAAATGGACTGGGCCGTTTATGGTTAGGCATGTGCATGACAACGGAAGTGTATTGATATCCAATTTGTCAACTAACGCACAACCATTTGTAGTCAACGGACAGCTTCTGAAGCCCTACCTTGAACATGATCCATTCATGTCTATCGTTGACTCTATTCAAGTAATCTACAGGGATGAGCCGGATATCTCCGAAGAGGCAGAGGAAAGCTAAGCAGAGCAAAACATTTTTGAATGACTTTTCTTCTTTTCTTCTTTTCCTTCTCTTTTATCTTATTCCACTGACATGATGTCATCCCTTTCATCACTGCTACACTTAGGATGTACTTTATCCTAAGTGTAGGGGGGATGCGCATCCTAAGTTGTTCATATTTGCTTTCATCTCTTTTCTTCTTTTCTTCTTTTCCTTGTCTATTCTCTTTATTTATAAAAAGGTGTCGCCCCTTGTAGACAGTCTTCTATACTTAGGACGTACTTTGTCCTAAGTATAAGGGGGGTGTGCACCCCAAGTTTTCATTTATTTCGATCCTCTCCATTGTCTCCTCTTCTTGTCTATACTTAGGGATATCTTACCCTAAGTATAGGGGGGAGACAATCTGAATACGATTTGTTTATTTCCACCCTTGACCCTCCCAGCTTAGTGTACAGTCTGCTATACTTAGGATTATTTGATCCTAAGTATAGGGGGGACGGTCGATTTCTCATGTGTTCATTCATCTCTTATTCGTTTATTCTTTAGACTTTTCCTATACGCAGTACGAGTTATGTCTTCTCTTTTTCTCTCTAATCTATGAGGACATAGCTCAAGCTAAGTATAGGGGGTCGTATATACTGCGTATATACTTTAGCCATAACTCATACTTTCGTATTTTCCTAATAATTATGGCTAATAATTCTTTAAAATTCATTAAAAACCCTAATAAAAAGATGTTATCATTTCTCAAATTCTTTTTGTATGTACTGATCAATAAATCAGGTCAAATTGTTTTTGCAAGATGTTTGAAAAATAGTTTGAAAATCTTTATGAAAAATCTTTTGAAAACTATTTTGAAAACGTTTTGTTACATGTTTTCAACCTTTGTAAAAATGTGTTGTTTGCAAAATTTTATTTTCTTTGTGTGAAATAAAAATATTTGAAAAATGATTTGCAAATGGTTTGAAAAATGGTTGCAAAAATATGTGAAAAATCTATACATACTGTTTGGAAAACCTTTGTAAAATGATTTTCAAATGCATGTACATGTTTGCAACAATATTTGCAAAAATTATTTTGGACTATAGTTTTCAAAAATTATTTAATGATTTTCAAATAAGTTTGAGGAATACATACATCACATCTAAAATTCTTTATTGTATATTGATCACTTACCCCTGTAAAATCTTAAAATCCACTTCTTGTAAATATAAGAAGCATGCTCGTGTAAATATTTTTACCTAGTTTTTTGCCAAAAACTTTTTTTTTCAAAAATCCCTAAAACATTTGCAAAAGTAAAATATCAAAAACATTTGAAAAATCATTTCGAAAATACAAAAAATGCATATGCATCATCTTTTCAAAAATCCATAAAAAGTTCAAAATCTTGAAAATTGCATCACAAAAATATTTTCTGCATTCTGCATATCATTTGCATAGAATGAGCATTTTTCGGATTGAGTTTGATAGTTGAACGAGTCTAAGTAAAATCCGAAGATTGGAGCTTGATTAGACCTTCAAATCTACCTAATAACAGGAACCTTATAGGAACTGGGTTTGAGGTACTTCAGGTCTAGTTGACTTAATTCTTTGAGGATCGTGAGACTTGGTTCAATGGATTCTTGACTGCCTAAGTAGAGTATTTCTGACCACACGCACGACTCTTGTTGATAATGACCTAACTTGGACACCTGCACCTTTCACATGGCTCAACTCAGTTGGAGTGGTGAGGGGATTGGATTTGCCGGTATGAGACGCACACAAGTGGAAACACTTGTCCCCCTCTAGGGAGGGAAGTGCACCCCAACCCCTCCAGTGATGAGGAATTCTAAAGAGAGTGTGGGTTGCAATAAAGCTTCAAAAGAGGGATAGTCTACTGGCTAAAGAGGAAAAACTCCTTATGTAAATGCTGCTGTAAATAGTATTTCAAAAAAAAGAGGCAGGCCAGTACAAAAATAAAATGCCTGCAAAAGTATGTGAATATGTTGTAAATCCAATAAGCAAGCTTGAGTTCCAAAGTCAAATCATATGAGCCTGCAGCTGGATGACTTGACTACACTGGTCTTGCATCCTAGGATAGGTAGCTACACTGGCTACCGTCCATTCTTCTCTTTACCCCTCCTCTTGAGCTGGTTGCCACTTGAACTTAGAAGGGAATACCGCGCTCCTCGAGGAAGGAGTTATTGGATTGGGGAATCATTGGGTTGTCATGCTGGAGAAGTCAGTCTCTTTGTCATTCTATTTGGGGAGAGCCACTATCACTTACACTGTACGAGTCAGATTCATAGTCGTAAGGGTATGTGTATGAATTGAGATATTTCTGACCTGGCTATTGAGGAGACTTGAGCAGAGTTTTGGGATTCTCAAAGGCTGTTGGATTTCAAATCTGATTCCCATTAAGGTTCCGCCCGCACTAAAATTCCAAAGGTCCGACTTAAGCTCCAAACTTTGCTTTTGTGAAGACAAGTTTGATAATTAAACTTATTCCATCTTTCTCCTTTTTCTTTTCTTTGTTTTTCTTTTCTGCACTTATTGCATAAGTGTTTTCTAGGGATTAGCAAAGGCAAGTATAGGGGGATGATGAATCTACGTCTCATCATCTTTATTCTATCATTTTGGCCTTAAAAACCCTGGTAAATGCGTGTAAATAGTGTTAAATCATGCATTTTATCATCCATGCATTTGTGTATAAAACATGCATAAAATACAGTTTTTAATGCCAAAATTATATAATAAAGAAAAGAAAAGAAAAAGAATAAAATATTGTAAATATTTTATGATCCGAAACCTCGAGACCTAGGCATCTCGATGACTAGGTCGACAAGGAATAAAGTAGGGGGAGATAAGGGTCTAAATACAATAAAAATACCTTTGTTTTTATTCATTCTTTATTCATTTTGGGACCTATTTTTGGTTCCACTTTTTATACTTCAAATAAGGAAACTTTGAACATGAAAGTTGTAGATAATGAAATAAATAAAAATGCAAAATTAATTTCACTCAAAAAAATATACAGATAAAAATTTATGATCTGAATAAAATTCCAGAATCCCAACTTCCCAGACCTGTATCTCACTAATAAAAGCTTGAAATGCATCAAACTCACCTTTAATTGTATATAATTTTAAATAAGCTATTTAATGGCAGTGGTCTCGTATTTTGTGGAGCTACGGTTTGAAAGTTGAGTTTTGAACCCCTATTGTATACTTGTACAGATTAAAATATTCAATTTATTCATTATTCTTTTTTTCATATTTCTATAATTTTATAATTTTGTAAATATTATCTATAAGTTATATGTATATTAAAATCAGAATGAAAATACAAAAGAAACACAAAATAAAATACTTGTATATAATATACATAGGTACAATACATGTATATATGCCTATATAATTCATACTTTTATTTTATTAAGTGTAAAAATATTTCAGAAAAATAAAATAAAAATATATTTAAGTAAATAAAAATATTTTATAAATTTACAAAATAATAAACAAAAATAAATAAATTAAACATACAAAATAAAAGTAAATCATTAAAATATATAGTTATACCTCTAAAAAATTATTAAAAATCATAATAAAATAATTTTTAAAATAATAAACATTTTTTATTTAATAAACAAAAATTAACAAAATAATTATATATTTTTAAATGAATTTACAATTGATTTTTACAGGATTTTTCCTGGTTGGTCCACGTGGACCAACCAGGTGGCTCTGACAGTTGACCCGAGGTCAACTGTCTGACCTCCTCTTATAGCTTTGTCAGAACCTTGGTTTTTGACCCACTTTGCAATTTTTTGGAGGCCATGCCTGAAGGATATTGTGAATCCTCAAGCGCATCACGGAAGCGTGACGATCGCATCGAATACGATCGGGGCGACTAGTCGTACTAGTCGCAAGGTGCTGCGGAATTTAAAAATTTTAAATCAAACTATGTAACCACATGATCACGAGAACACTTCTCGGATCGTTTCATCAAACCACAAAGTATAAGGAATACCTTTGAAGCGTGGTTGTGATCGTGAGATCCCAAACAAGAGATCCTCCTGTCTCAAGTCCGATCCACGAAGAACGCACTTGCGGGCACGATGATGAGTAGCGTTCCTCCTGCAATCCTCGATGAAGATCCAAGCAATAGATCCCCTGATTTCGTCAAGCGAAATCCGTCGTCTTCCTTTATAGCAAGTAGCCACGAAGAAGAAGGAGATCCTCGAGTCGTCGAAGGCGAAGGCAAGAACTTCTCTCCTTTCTCAACAATGGTGGTCGTCTACCCTATGAAGAGAGAGAGAGAGAGCACGAGAATGAGAGGGAGAGAGAGAAGTAGAGTAGACGTCTACTTGGTGTGTATTTCAATGGCTAAGGCTACCCTCTTTATATATTAGATTGGGATCCAATGAATCTCAATCCATGGCTCTCATGGATCCAACGGTCATTGTAATCCAAGAGCCATCCAACGACTATGATTGTTGTTGGTTAAAAACCAACAACATTAACTTATATTAAATTAAATATATGTTGAATTATTATCAACATAATTTAACTAACATAAATTAATTTATTAAGAGATAATAAGACAACAAATAAGAGGAGACAACAACCCCTCCTAAAATCAAGGAGGCGTCACCTATGACTAAGTCATAGGTGACGCCACCTATGATTATTGGTGGTTTTGTCTCCTTTTATTTATATTATTATTTCTATATTATTTGCAATAAATATCCACCAAATTAATTCTAAATTAATTTGTGAATATTTCAATCATGCCATTGAAAATTATGTGAATCATATTCACATCCCAAACTAATTTATAAATTACATTTCCAATTAATTAACTAATGTGTATCCAATCCACATTAATAATTAACAAATGTTATTTACTATATTTCTCTCTCTCTGATATATTATAAGTCTCATTTATAATATACACAGATATTCTGGATATCACTATCCACGATCTGCTTATCCTTGATAATTAAATCCGATTTAATTATCTTGGACAATCATTATCTCAACATGAATCTTATTCATATTGTACTTGATAATTAAATCTCATTTAATCATCAAGACCTTCTTGCTTGGATTCTAAATTCATCACAGGAATTATTCTTGAACTCCTTCAAGAATAATGTGCCTTCTCCGCAGATACTTGGAGATAAGGACATGGCGATTGTATTGTTCCACGTATAGTGACTTGGATGTTGAGATCTCATCTCAAATCCAGATCTAACAGACCTCTCATAGATGCTTGATTAAATCAAGTCCGTATACTTAATCTTCTCATTGCATCTGAATCACATTCAGATCAATGTCCAACATTTGGACTAAGATCAAGTTACTTCTCTACTGAGAGGAGTCACTAAAATCTAGACCTGTTTCATCACTCCCTCGGACTGGAAGCAGCATGGTTATACAATCGTTTATGATCACATCACCCTCAGGTATTCCGAATACCTGCACATCCTACATACTAGAATACCATTGATCAACCTGAAGATGAAGATCTATTTTATACTGTCTTCTTCAGGGTTTGATCACCAAATTTCTCAATCTTGGTCATTGAGATTTGGTTTCGATCATATGCTTTCCCAAAGCATATATCATACCTTCAAATTCTTGTCATGCTTCCAAAGCACGACGACCATGTATGGAATTTGATCGGTCCCAATACCTCATAAGTGAGCTCATGTCTTCCGGTTCATAAGTGAACCTATATGATCCCTTTGAGAGATCGTATTACTCATATGCCCTTATATGCACACCAGCTCGCCGGTGTATAGACCTTGATTAGGTCATCAACCTAATGATCTGCCAAATGTACATACTCAGACATATAGTAACACATCTGTCTCTAGTCAGAGGATGCGTGCCTATGTTGTGACAGTGTTCAACATAGGACTTAGGTTATCTCGATCTCGCTAAGTCAACCCATTGACTTAACTAATCTGACACCTCCGAATCACTATTCCCATGCAGAGGACCTGCATCAAGAGGTCGGTCAGATATCAACCTATGCGAGAAAGGATTGCCATCTCCTACTCAGGCTGGAGATCATCTCTTAATAATCATTTGACGGTGCTTGATGAGTCCTCTATCTAACCCATTAGATATTCATCCAAGCACCAGCCTCTATGGTTCATTTAATGAATCAACAACTGTATGATCATTAAGATGGCCATGGTACATAACGCTAATTGTACAGAGGGACCTATTATGCAAATTATTCATTCTTCATTTCAGATCAGGGAATGATACTTGCAATAACATTTATTGCATAACGGCTCGCCATGGGCTCGCATGTCCAACAATTTCCCACTAGCCCAAAGAGCCATTAATGGGCTAATCATTTAAACCCACTCATGTGACAATCATATGCTATTTAGAAAATAGCTAGGTAAGCTGATCAGTCACTCTATTCCCGCGAGACTACGCCAAGTCCTTTTACGGCACTTGCATATCCTCAGTAACAGTGCTCGCATCTAATTCGAATGTTGCATCTAATGCAACCAATACTCAATCTTGTTAGTCATAGTATCCTTTATACTACAACTCAAAGAAATATTATTACAACCAGTATGTAATTTCTATTATCCTTATCAGAATGCCCTTATTCCTGGAGATCTCTATCTCCTAAGGTATTCGCAGTTAAGATTTTTTAGATCTCCATCTAAAAGTCTTAATTTCTTGAAGATAAGACTTAGAGATCACTACCTCTAAAGCCTTGTCATCTTTGAAGATATTATTATTACTGCAATTAAGTATTCTATCTCCATAGTAGGATTAGTAACAGTTTACTACTCCCACTGCATGGTAGATATCTGGCTTTTGCACACTTCTAGCATACTTTTAGCTTCTCGTAACTGATGCACAAAAGGGCAAGCAGTTTTAGCATTCACTTCCTCAACTCTTTGAGGTGCTATCCCTTTAGATAGGTCAGTACCAAATCTTTAAGGTAAGAAAACCTTTCTTGGAATTTCCAGAAAATGGAACATGTCCAAGGTGTACTTACAAATGTGACAGTTCCAATACCCTCTTTTCTTTGCTTCTGAACACCTTCAGAACTAAGATCTAAGAAGCATCTTTTGAGATCATATCTCAAGGTATGGAATAGCCAGATCATAAAACACTTATTATCATTCTTATATCATTCCAATTGATTAGGATATTATCTACATTTAGCACGATGAACTCAATGGCACTCCCACTAAGCTTCACATGGTTCATCAAGATTCTATTTGAAATCATAACAATTATAATTTCATCAAATCTTATGTTCCAACTACAAGAAGCTTATTTGAGTCCAAAGATGGAGTTCTTTAGCCAGCACATCTTGCATTCCTCAACCATGAAGCCCTGGGGCTACTTCATGTGAATATCCTCAAAGAGGTATTCATAGAGGAATACAATCTTGACTCACATCTTGAAGATGCCATAGTCAAATTGTGTAGCTAGGGTTAGCAATATTCTGAAGGGTTTAAGCATGATCACTGAAAATCAAGCCACATCGCAATCGATGTCTTCTCTTCGGTGTGTAGCTCATGGCTACGAACCGTGCTTTGAAGGTTTCTACCTTCTCATCAGGTTCCCTCTTTCTATTGAAGATCCATTTACACCTTAATGGGTCTAACCCTTATAGGTGGATCCTCGAGGGTCCATATACAACACTTGTATATGAAGTCTACCTTAGACTTTTATTGCTAATATCCATCTTTCCATGTCATGATCCTCAGGAGCTTCATCACATGAAGTCCGATCGTTGTCAGACTTAACTGACACATGGAATACATCTTCAAACTCATTTGAAGAAGTATTAGTGTTTCATCTTTAATTGTCCCTTTTAGTTTCCTATTTCTGGAGCCTCATTATCTTCTCAAGATTAAGTGAGTTCCTTTACTTCATTTTCATCTTGATTCTCAAGAGAGTCATCCTATAAGAATCATATTCTCAAAGATGAGATATTTTAAGAATCTCAAGGTCATAAACTAGGTATCCAATACCATCCTTTATTTTCCTAATGAAGTAGCACTCTCAAGTGCTAGATTCCAGCTTACATGCATGGAACCTTATTAAGGATATATATATATATATATATATATATATATATATATATATTGTAGTCTCTACTACAAATATAGACCTAGAAACTAAGGTATAATTATGCTAAAATTCATCATTGATCAAATCATGTCACACAGGATCTAATTGTATCTTCCTACAACTACATTGAGTTTAGGTGTGTCAGGAGGATTGCGATAGAAATGATATTCATATCTCCATAAGATATTATTTGAATTCATCTAATAGGTACTTGCTACCTTGATTAGATCAAATTCATTTAATCTTCCTTCAAACTTTGGTTCTAAACCAAAATTACGAAATCTTTGAACATTTCAAAGGTTTCTCAGGTGAAGAGAAGAAATCTCATATCATACATGATCATCAATAGATATCACATATCCACAATGTTCACTATGATATAGATGATTCACATACATCAATATGTATGAGATCTCGAATACCTTGACATCTTACACCTTTCCCAAAAAAAAGGTGTATTGGACATTTTACTTTGAATACAATATTCACAAGTATGTAAGATTTGAAATTTTAGACATTCTAAAGTTTCATATCTTACTAGTCTATTGATCTCATCAGCAGACATATGTCCAAAACTTGATGCTAAATCATTGTCAGATGATCTTTATCCTCCTATTGATCTTATAAGGTTTAACTTTCAGTATTAGAAATCTCAATAAACCATTCATTAAATTTCTAATTTAGTAGAGTCCACCAGATGCTAGATTATTATCTGAAATATATCCATCATAACTCTTTATGATAGGTTTATTCCAGAATTCATGTTTATTTCCAACATTTAGAAACAAACAATGAGTGTATTCTAATATCTAGGTCATAGAGACATTCTCTAAGACTAAGGCTCACCCACTGAAATTAAGAAGTCTATCAATCCAACAGAGATTGTTGCACAATTGCATCAATATCCATGTGGATAACTATAAACCTTAAGATCAAATTTTTTCAGTCTTCTAAAACATGTACACCACATTGCAGGTGTTGTTAGAAGATTGAGATACAATTATTAGACTTTATCTTATCAAATAAGCAAGTCAATTTCATTGATCAATTGTAGATATAGATTATTATGATGCACTATCAGAGTCCTTTTCTAAGGATTCCAGAAAGACTTGATAGTCATACTATCAACACATCAAGTTATTGTAGTATAGACATTCATCCAACTCTTTGGATGTCATATGGAAGTCACAGAAGTACAATCAACTCTTTGACTTTCCTTCTCACATGGGTCCGACCCACGCTTCCACTATGCTCTCTTCATCTATAAACAACCATTGTTCAAGACTAAGGATCTCTCATGTTAAATTCAAAAGAATTCAATGTAAGAGCATTTCAACATTTATACATGCTTCATACAATATGAATATTATGAAGCCTAATGAATGACTAGAGTATAGATAGTAGAATAATGACACTCATCATGTCTACATCCATCTAGACTCCTAAAACATTGGTTCAGGTAGGTATTCAAATATTTTGAATACATCATCTCTTTCGAGCCACCATTCTGCATAATGCAGAGAACCATGTCATTCATGATTAAATGTTTAGAGCACATATGTATGCCAGAACATCTTCTTAGATTTTATAAGGATTATTCGACAATTACGATCACCATCGACATGTCACTTCCAAAGTACACTAGATGAAAGATCAAGACTATAGAGACATACAAACCCTAAGGTGATGTCTTATTGTCTTATTTAATCGTCATTCCTCATTATATAGAGGAAACTTGCACATTACAACCACATACATTATGTGTCCAATAGCAAGTACAATATCTGGATCATGAGTCCAATCCATGATATTTTACTGGTTATTATTGAGTATAACATTGAGTGGGTTTAATGACGGATTATCTGAAATAAGAAATTTGCATAAGGGTATATATATTATATATACATATTTTACTTTGATTTAGGAATTTTAAATCAAATTTGTCTTGCTATGTCTACTATGAAATATTATTCCCTAATCATCTTTCAAAGTAAGAGATATACTTACCGCTATATCTCAAGCAAAATCTGGGATCTCCTCTCTATCTTTATCACATCCCAATAATACGAGAACCTGTGACTCAAATAAAGAGAAGCGGGAACACATTCCGCCTTGCAAGTCCAACTTGCATTTCCCAATTCGGTCTTTAACACCCGGGCCCATCACCCCTAAGATGATGTCGACCCGTTGCTAATTGAACCAACCGTCAACAGGCTTAAAACTCGCTATACGCAATCCAATATCGCCCCAATAATATGAGGACCTGATATTGGGGTCACTACGTATACGGCCTTACTCTTTCGAGAAGTAAAGAACCCGATCCAAATAATTATATATAGGATCTGTCACTTCGGACATGCGTCTCCTATATACAACTTTTGGCGACGAAATTCTTTGCCTTGACGGGAGACCATGGATGTCACTTATGTGATCCTCCACCTCATATTCAAATTGTAATTAATTATCGTGAATCGTATTCACATAATTAATTCTTCCAAGGGAAATACACATCTATTCATAATAGAGTGTTTCATAGGATATAATTAATTTAATCACATTATATCAATCATCAATCCTATTATCAATCAACAAACTTTGAATTTTACTTGAATAGTAGGTATAACCTCAAAGTATGTATTATTTCGAATTTTAATAATTAGAAATACACTTTGATTTCTCCGGCATTATCCAATCCCTACCCGTTGTCATGGCCAGTACCGGCGAGAGTGGGACGGACCACATACGTTGCAACCCGCTACCCCAATGATCTCCGACTAGACACCATATCAACCTCAGGAAAGGATAATGCCAGATAGATCATCATGTACTTTGAGATGCTCATCGGTCTTTCAACTGAAATTATACCATATAATATACATCAAAACATTTTTGATTATATTATAAGGAGATTTGCTAAACAAATCCCCAATCCTATTCAAGAAAGAGGTTTTGCATGTAAAAGTTATCCTATAACTATTGTAGGATGACCTAGGGTTTTTCATGAAAACAATGTTTGTTGATGATTTCAAATTAACCAATGATTAAGATCAACTATCTTATCAATATGGTTTAGTGGGATGCCATTCAAGGAATTGATTATCATCTTTAAATATTTCACAAATATTTATCAATAACCAATTTCAGAAAATTAACAATTAATTTTCATAAACATTTATTTAAATGACTATCACAAGGTTCATGATAAAAAAATGTCAATTTCCAGCAGTGACCCCTTATCACTAAAATTAACTTATCTTGATCAATTAAATCTAAAATTAGCAAAATTAGTGCCCTAAGATTGCCAACTTGATTTATAACAGAATCTAAGTGATAGTTCACGCATTTCAAGGCATAACAAAACCGTAATTAACAAATTAATCACATTCTGTTCTGCAGTTCCCGCAACTGTGAATGCATGCATATTCAAAAGGCCATATCTTGAGCAAATTAAATCAAAATTTAGTAAACTCAAGTCCTATGGTTTCCTTGTTTAATGGGGAACAAAATACAATTGAATATTTTGTGTTTAAACAATTTAAACAGTGCCGAAAAAAATCAATTAGACAGAGTTGCGAAAATTCATATGCGTCAAAATTTTTTCGCGACCATTTCAAACCCAAGGCGTCCTTGGTTCATGGATCATATCCAAAATCTTTTTTGACCTAAGGCTCTGATACCACTTGAAGGATATTGTGAATCCTCAAGCGCATCACGAAAGCGTGATGATCGTATCGAATACGATCGGGGCGACTAGTCGTACTAGTCGCAAGGTGCAGCGGAATTTAAAAATTTTAAATCAAACGATGAAACCACATGATCACGAGAACACTTCTCGGATCGTTTCATCAAACCACAAAGGATAAGGAATACCTTTGAAGCGTGGTTGTGATCGAGAGATCTCAAACAAGAGATCCTCCTGTCTCAAGTCCGATCCACGAAGAACGCACTTGCGGGCACGATGATGAGTCACGTTCCTCCCGCAATCCTCGATGAAGATCCAAGCAATAGATCCCCTGATTTCGTCAAGCGAAATCCGTCGTCTTCCTTTATAGCAAGTAGCCATGAAGAAGAAGGAGATCCTCGAGTCGTCGAAGGCGAAGGCGAGAACTTCTCTCCTTTCTCAACAATGGTGGTCGGCCACCCTATGAAGAGAGAGAGAGCACGAGAATGAGAGGGAGAGAGAGAAGTAGAGTAGGTGTCTACTTGGTGTGTCTTTCAATGGCTAAGGCTACCCACTTTATATATTAGTTTGGGATCCAATGGATCTCAATCCATGGCTCTCATGGATCCAACGGTCATTGTAATCCAAGAGCCATCCAACGGCTATGATTGTTGTTGGTTGAAAACCAACAACATTAATTTATATTAAATTAAATATATGTTGAATTATTATCAACACAATTTAATTAACATAAATTAATTTATTAAGAGATAATAATACAACAAATAAGAGGAGACAACAACCCCTCCTAAAATCAAGGAGGCGTCACCTATGACTAAGTCATAGGTGACGCCACCTATGATTATTGGTGGTTTTGTCTCCTTTTATTTATATTATTATTTCTTAATTATTTGCAATAAATATCCACCAAATTAATTCCAAATTAATTTGTGAATATTTCAATCATGCCATTGAAAATTATGTGAATCATATTCACATCCCAAACTAATTTGTAAATTACATTTCTAATTAATTAACTAATGTGGATCCAATCCACATTAATAATTAACAAATGTTATTTTCTATATTTCTCTCTCTCTCTTTGATATATTATAAGTCTCATTTATAATATACACATATATTCTGGATATCACTATCCACGATCTGCTTATCCTTGATAATTAAATCCCATTTAATTATCTTGGACAATCATTCTCTCAACATGAATCTTATTCATATCGTACTTAATAATTAAATCTCATTTAATCATCAAGACCTTCTTGCTTGGATACTAAATTCATCACATGAATTATTCTTGAACTCCTTCAAGAATAATGTGCCTTCTCCGCAAATACTTGGAGATAAGGACAGGGCGATTGTATTGTTCCACGTATAGTGACATGGATGTTGAGATCTCATCTCAAATCCAGATCTAACAGACCTCTCATAGATGCTTGATTAAATGAAGTCCGTATACTTAATCTTCTCATTGCATCTGAATCACATTCAGATCAATGTCCAACATTTGGACTAAAATCAAGTTACTTCTCTACTAAGAGGAGTCACTAAAATTCAGACCTGTTTCATCACTCCCTCGGACTGGAAGCGTCATGGTTATACAATCGTTTATGATCACATCACCCTCAGGTATTCCCAATACCTGCACATCCAACATACTGGAAGACCAATGATCAACCTGAAGATGAAGATCTATTTTATACTATCTTCTTCAGGGTTTGATCACCAAGTTTCTCAATCTTGGTCATTGGGATTTGGTATCGATCATATGCTTTCCCAAAGCATATATCATACTTTCAAATTCTTATCGTGCTTCCAAAGCACGACGACCATGCATGAAATTTGATCGGTCCCAATACCTCATGAGTGAGATCTTGTCTTTCGGTTCATAAGTGAACCTGTATGATCCCTTTGAGAGATCGTATTACTCATATGCCCTTATATACACACCAGCTCGCCGGTGTATAGACCTTGATTAGGTCATCAACCTAATGGTCTGCCAAATGTACATACTCAGACATATAGTAACACATCTGTCTCTAGTCAGATGATGTGTGCCTATGCTGTGACAATGTTCAACATAGGACTTAGGTTATCTCGATCTCTCTAAGTCAACCCATTGACTTAACTAATCTGACACCTATGAATCACTATTCCCATGCAGAGGACCTGCATCAAGGGGTCGGTCAGATATCAGCCTATGTGAGAAAGGATTGCCATCTCCTACTCAGGCTGGAGATCATCTCTTAATAATCATTTGACGGTGCTTGATGAGTCCTCTATCTAACCCATTAGATATTCATCCAAGCACCAGCCTCTATGATTCATTTAATGAATCAACAGCTGTATGATCATTAAGATGGCCATGGTACATAACCCTAATTGTACAGAGGGACCTATTATGCAAATTATTTATTCTTCATTTCAGATCAGGGAATGATACTTGCAATAACATTTATTACATAATGGCTCGCCATGGGCTCGCATGCCCAACAATAGCACCATCTCGTCTTGGTCTCTTCGTGACTTTTCTTCCTCGACTTGTGGTGATTTAAGCCCACAGCTCTCCTTGGGCTGTGGATCGCTGCACCGAGCTGCCATCATCGATCTTTGAGCCCCGGTTGTCAATCCTTCAGATATTCCCCCTGACCTTCCTCTCTCTTTTGATCCCTCTTCCACCATCTAAACCCTACCAAAACCCTTGACTACACTCCTGGTGATAGCATGAGCATGGTGGGCTCCTCAGGGGACAAGGAGGCATCGAATTGAGGTCCATCCACCTCGCCGGAGCCAACCCGTCGACCTCGCCGTGGTGCACCTCCGGTGGGCGTTTTTGTTTCACTTTCTTTAGTATATTTTGCATCTTTGAGTTCCCAGTAGTTGTACAATCAACACCCCATCTTTAGGTTAGCATTCCAATCATTATTCACCCAATCATCCATTTCGCCGGAGCGTACCTCCAGCCACCTTCCCGCAACCGATCATCTCATGCGTTTCACATCGTTTCACCCTCCAAGGAGTCGGGGCATTTTTCCCCCGACTCTTTCATGCTCTTTCTGCAGGTCAAAAGCTTCATACGCGCTTGGGGACAATTTTGGAGACTCGCCGGAGGGAGCCCGGACCCGTGTGCTCCGCCGCCCTCCTGGGAGCTCTCCGGCCTTCGCCGGAGTCTTTTGAGGCCTTCAGCATTCATAGGACCCCTGCAGGAGCGCATCTACACCACCGGAGGAGTATCAGGTCCCCTGGAACTCGAGTTTTGGTTGATCCAAACTCGCTAAACTCGAGTTCTTCGCGTGTTCTTGCATATCGTCCCAGCACCGTTGGATCTCCCCCGATCTTCTGTGCAAGCAGCTGCCGTTGGATCAGCCCCCGCTTGAGCCGTTAGATCTTCCCGGGTAGTCTAATCGCAGCCGTCCTTGCCGAAGGGGTATTGTGCGTCCTGCGCACGCCACGTGTTTAAGTGGACGCATCCCAACCGTCCGCTTCCGCACAAGCTTGGGTCTTTTGTGTTTTAACCCAAGCCATTTTTTGTATTTCTTTTACAGTTCTAGAACTTTCATCTACAATTCGGCAATTTTTGTAATATTTACAAATAGCCCCCTTAACTTTCAGTATTTACATTTTCACCCCTTGCCACGTCACCTCACGTGTCTCGTACACGTGAGGGTGGACATTTTGCTCCAAGGGTCTCGTATCTTTTTGTATTTCGAGAAAGTCCAGGAAGGTTTTATTGTAGTTATTAAGTTTTTGGATTATTTGCATTCAGGCCCTCAGGATTTTTTTGTATTTGCTATTGGGTCCCCTCTAGGAGCGTGCGTAGCACGTGCGTGTGTGGGCCTTTTGCAGCAACACCCTTGTGACTCTGGATATTTGCATTTGGTCCATTAACTGTATTATTCAGTAGTTTATTTTTTGGACAAATTTCACTGTGGCCCTTGTGCTTCTGCTTAATTACACATATACCCTTGCCAGCCGTGTATTTTCTTTTTACTATATCTATTTATTTCATGCCTCTATAAATTTCAAAAAAAATCCCTAAAAAGTTCCTAGTGCTCCTGTTGCATCCTATTTTCATGTTATATTTTTAGTTTGCATTTTTATTGCATTTTCATATTTATAAAAAATAAAAAACAAACATTTTCAATCCTGTTTGCATTATAAAATCCATAAAAATTATAAAACACTAAAAAATTACCAAAAAAATATATTTTTGCTTATTTTAGTGTGTTTTAACTTCTATCCAAAAATCACTAAAAATATAAAAAAAACTCCTAAAAATTAGAAAACCCCAAAAACCTTCATAAAAATCTTAAAAATTCCACTAAAATCCAAAAAAATACAATTTCAGTTTCTGAACTTTCTCTGATTTATTATCTCTGATTTAAATATGATTTGAGGATTTTTGGATTCTGTTTGCCATTTTTCTTTCTCATTTCAATCTCGGCCAGCAACTTATTTCACTATTTACTAGTATTTTTGGCTTTAAAAATACCAAAAAATTAGGAAAAATCAAGAAAAATCACAAAAACATTAAAAAAAATAAAAATAACAAAACCATTTTATTTCCTGTATTTTGAGTGTTTTATTCCATTTTATCTCCCTTTTAACTCTCTTGTATTATATATATTCTAAATAGCTTTATATTTTATTTCAAAAAAAAGAAAATATAAAAAATATAAAATATACAAAGGAAAATATAAAAATCAGTAAATTAAAAATAAAAAATATATAAAATCAAAAATAAAAAATTTAAAATAAAAAACCCACAAAATGTTCAACTTGGCTAAGTAGTTCACAAAGACATAGGACAATTGACTTTTATTTTGTCTGCTTTACACCTGTGCTTCCTGTGTTCGACCCCTACTTGCTTGCTACTATACATTCTTAGTAGGGTATAATAAAATTTGATCCTTGCTTTTGATTGCTTAATTAATTGTGTGGGTTGATTGTTGATAAACGTGAAGGCTTGAGTAGTCGCCTCAGCGATAGTGAGTCTGATCTATCAGACCGTTATTTAGCGGCTCTCGCTTTTCCCGTTTTTCAGGTATGATCTCTTTTCCTGAATTTTTATCTAACTTCATTCGTCTCAGGAGCGGTAGATCGCCACAAGCACCTGATCGGGAGGAGGAGATGGCACAGGAAGAGTAGTGCGAGCCAGACCATGATACGCAGGCTGAGGAGGAGAACCACAACGATAGGGATCAATCACTCAATGGGAGTGATGCTGAGACGATCAATATAGACTTAGGCGAATTAGACGATGACACCACACCAAGCCATGAAGACACGCTCGAAGTTGATGTGTTCCTTCCTGTTTTAGAGAGTTTTGTAGATAATTTTGAAACTCTCGATGTTCAAGCTGATCCCAATTGCAATAAAAAAGAGAGCCCTTCTCCTAAAATTGTTCCTTTTCCCGATGCTTTGTATGGAAAAGGTACGAAAAGATCCAAAAAGAATGATGTCACTCCACAAACCATTCGCTTACTAAAAGATCATATTTTTCTGAAGATTCCACTTCACGACGCCTTGGATCATTTTCCTACGCTCAAGAATCAGTTGAGGATCAGATGCACAACATGTAGGAAAAAAAGATCACGAGTTGAGAAACATGTATTGACCAAGGCAACTTCATGTGTTGTTCATAACAAGGTACCTAAGAAGAGAAGATATTCTGGAGCTCACTATGTCACATGTCAGATTGAAGATGCAACATTCCATCGTAGTCTCTTAGATAATGGTTCCTTGATTAATTTACTTCCATCCTCTTTGCTTGATAAGCTCAAGCTAGGTCCTCTCTACAAATCACGAGTGGTACTTTCATTTGGAGATCGATCTGTGAAGAGACCTAGAGGTGTGCTGAGGAACATTATCGTAACCGTTCATGGCTTGCAGTTTCCAGTGGACTTTACTGTCCTAGACATGACGTGCTCGACGCAGTTACATCTTGCTCCAATCATTCTCGAGAGACCCTTCTTGCAGAAAGAAAAAGCACTCTTTGACTATGATGCTGGGAGAGTATCATTCTGTACAGATAATGGAGAGATACATATTTAGATGGCGAGAGAATGTAGCAGAACTAGATCAGTTTTGTCATTTACTTCAGAGAATTCCAGTCTTGTAGGGGATTGTCAGAACATAGATGAGACCCAGTCTCTTGATCTTGAGAGCGTTTATCTTGATACACATGATATCCTATATGAGGATGGGATAGAAGACATGGTACCTAGTTCTGCTGATGACTGTTCATATATAGATGCAGAGTTCATTGGATCCAGATGAGCAGTTGGTAGCAGTAGACATCTCAGTGCCACAGATTGAGAGTACACATATTCCAGCACGAGAATCAGTTGATTATGTATCACAGATCATTCAATCTATTCAACACAGAGAGTCGGATGGTGTACTGGTTACACATATAGACACCTTCTGTAGTCCGACTCCAGAGACACACACTTCAGAAAAGAGATCTATGCCACATACAGAGTTCACTTACAGTCTGTAGATTCCTGAAAGGTAACACCATCTCACAGTTCGAGATTCCAAAAATTGTGATTTCAGATGGAGACAACCACTTCATCAATAAAAGAGGTTAAGAAAATAACAAAGGAGTGCGGCATCGATCACAGGTCGCATCTCCTTATCATCCGCAGTCAAATGGCCTGGGAAAGTTGTCCAACAGAGAAGTCAAGATGATCTTGTAGAAACTCGTGAGGTCGGACAGAAAGAACTAGTCACAACTCCTAGGCTCAGTTCTCTGGGCATACAAATGGCCTACAAGTATCCCTTGGGCATGTTTCCCTACCATCTTGTATATGGGAAACCATGCCACCTACCCATTGAGTTAATTCACATGTCACTTTGGGCAATGAATATCTGCAACCTCAACTCACAAAAAGGTGGTCAGTAGGGGAAATTGGATTTGAACAGACTCCAAAAATTCACAGATTATGCATACAACGATAGCTTAAAGTACAAAAAGAAAGTCAAACGTTGGTACGATAAGCATATCAGATGAAAGACTTTTGAACATGTACAGAAAATGTTATTGTTCGACACGAAGTTGAAGATTTTCTCAGGAAAATTAAAGAGCAAGTGGACAGGGTCATATAGAGTCAAGACTGTGCATGACAACGGAAGTGTCTTGATATTAGAATTGTCAGCTGACACACAACCGTTCATAGTCAACAGTTAGTTGCTGAAGATGTACTTAGAGCATGATACGTTCATGGCCATTGTCGACTCTGTGCAAGTGATTTTTGATGATGATTTTCTCTCTTCAATAGCTTCAGTGGAGCTGGACAATGCTCCTAAAAATATCTTCGATTGATTTTCTTATTTTCTTCCTTTCTTCTTTTCATTTTTATTCTTCCACTTCTTTCTTCTATTTTGCACTCACCCCATTTATCTTTGCTATACTTAGGATATACTTCATCCTAAGTATGGGGGGGGGGGGTGAGTGCCCTTATTCATTATTCTTTCTCTCGCTTGTTCCCTAATTTTTGACATTCTGTCTATACTTAGAGATAATTTACCCTAAGTATAGGGGGGACATGATGAGTCCATTGATTTTGTACATTTTGTTCCTCGATCATCCCCATTTTGTATGCAGTCTGCTATACTTAGGATTATTTGATCCTAAGTATAAGAGGAATGACCGAATTCTCATTCTTTATTTAGTCGTTGTAGTATAGACTTTCCTATACTTAGCACGAGTTATGTCTTCCTCTTTCTCTCTTACCTATGAGGACATTGCTCGAGCTAAGTATAAGAGGGTCATATATACATTGTATATACTTGAGCCAAAACTCGTACTTGCATATTTTTGATTAATATGGCTAAAATATTATATGGATAAGAATATATAAGTAATCAACTATATAAAATACACTATAAATATGTATAAAATTCAAAAAATAATCTTTGTAAATATGATTAATAAACAAGTTTAAAATATTTTGCAAAATAATTTGAAAAATGGTTGTAAAATGTCTTGAAAAATCTTTTGAAAATCGTTTGGAAAACTTTTTGTGAAACATTTTCAAACCTTTATAAAAGTCTTTTTTAAATTTTTCAAAAAAACGTTTTTCATGTGTTTGAATAAAATTTTTAAAAGTTCTATTTACAAATGATTTGGAAAATGATTGTAATTTGAAAAATCTATATGTACTATTTGAATTTTTTTGCAAAATTATCTTCAGTTTGTTGTAAATATTTACAAAATTAATGTCAAATCATTTTCAAAATAAAGTTTTTAAAATGTTTGGTAAAATGTTTTCAAACTATTTTGAGAACATTATACATAATTGAAGAAAATAAAAACTCTTTACAAAACATGTAGATAAAAACCTGTAAATAATAAACTAACTTAATTTCTATAAATACCTGGTGTAAATTCTTAGATCACTTCTTTGTAAATATTAATGCACTCCCGTGTAAATATCTATACATAATTCTTTCACTAGCTTCTATTGAAAAACCCCTAAAATTCGCAAAATGATTTCAAATTGCATAAAAATTTGCAAATCTTTTTCAAAAATTCCCTAAAAAGTTAAAAATCAGAAAATTGTTGCACAAAAATATTTTTTACATTGTACAAAGCTTTTGCATTTTTCAGAATGACCAAGACTATTGAACAAGTCTAAAATAAAGTCTGAAGGTTGGAGCTTCGTATAGACCTTGATAAACTTAATTTCAGAGGAACCCATTGAGGATTGGAAATGGGATACTTCGGGTCACCTTGACTTAACTCTTTAGGTTCCACGAGACTATGTTCGAGTCGATTCAATGTGTCTAACTAGAACCCTTCTCATCCATACGACTGTTGAGACAGTGACTTGACTATAAACCTCACCCTTAACACTTAGCTCAACCTAGATGGGATAATTGAAAAATCTTAGAGTCTAAGTCGGGACGATGATAGGCCACTTCATCAAGGGTGGCTCAGGAATCATTCTTGGGGATTGCTGAAACTGGTACTCTAACCACTTCTTCTGGTAGCCATGACATCTAACAACTGGAGACTAGATTGAGAGTGCTTCTAATGAGGAATGGTTTGTTGGCACAACTTTTTCCAAGACCCAAAGACATGGGAAGACTAAAAGACTCTATATCTGTTATGACATAAACAAGAATGCAAAGCAATGCAAAGTTAACGAAAATATCCAACATAATCCTATGCCAAAAAGTCCACAAAAATATTGAGCTTTCAGAATAAAAAAACTGCTTCTTGGTGAAGATTCAGTTACACTGACCGAGCTTCACAAGGGAGTGAAGACCTATACCGATCCGTTCCCACTTCTTTTCCCATTCTTCTTGCTTCTCCCCCTTTCGGCTGTGAAAACTGGCAGCACCTGACCTTAGAAAGAAATATCTATCTCCATGAAGATGAGTTACCAGGGGAGCACGCTCCTTGATAGTTCAGTGGTTTGTTTGGGTAGAGCTGAAAAATTCGCACACATGGTTCTATCATTCTAAGGTTGTAGGAGTATGCGATTGAGAGGATGGTTTTGACCAGACTGTGAATAGAACTGGATGATAGGATTATGGAACCTAAGGTTGTTGTGTCACACCTCCTAACCTTAGTGTGGTTCCGAACAAACCAAGAATCCAAAGGTCTTAACTGAGCTCCAAACTTTGATCTTTAATAAGACAAATGCAAAAGTCAAAAATTATTACAAGTTCTTTTTTTTCTTTTCTTTATTTTCCTTTTTTACACTTATTGTATAAGTGTTTGATAGGGGTTAGCAAAGGCAAGTATGGGGGTGATGAATATCTATTTCATCACCTTTATTATTTCATTTTGGACTTAAATCCCTAGATAAATGCGTATATATATCATTAATTTATGAAAATAAATATTTAATAATTCACAATAAATATTGTATAAAATACTGTATTTAATTCCAAAATAAAAGAATAAAGGAAGAATAGAAAAGAATGAAGTGTCAAAGATACTGAGTGACCCTAGATCCTGAGATCCAGTCATCATGATGACTTGGTCAACAAGGAATAAATTAGGGGTGCGGGGATAGGGTGGCCAATTGTACAGTAAATACAACACAAAAACCCTAATTTTATAGGCCAATAATTATAGGTTGGGACCTATTTTATTTTTCTATTTTTATAGCTCAAATAGATAAACTTTGAACATCAATATTGTACATAAAAGTACAAAGAAAAATATAAAATTTATTTGACTCAAAAATAATGCACAGTATGCCCGGAACACACAAATAAAAAGCCATAAAGAAAAATTTGCAGATCTGGAGCTCAAAATTCATCAAACTCACTTTTACTATTCCTAAAATTAAATTATCTATTTAATGAAGGTGGTTTCATTCATATTGGAGTTAAGATGCAAAAGTTACATTTTAGGCCCTCATTATGTAATATACATGCATATAATATTCAATATATTTATTCTTTATATCTTTCACTTTCTTATATTTTTATAAAATTATAAATATTGCTTAAATACATGTACATAATAAAACTAGAACATAACCATTAAAATGTATTAAAATAAATAGAGCTATATAATATACAGTTTAGTACACATATAATATACATATAATATATTGATATATAATTATTTAAGTTCATAAATAAATTCAGAAAAATATAATGAAAATACCTAAATAAATATATAAATAAGTCATATATATAATAACTGTAAATAAAGATAAAATACAAAATATAAAATAAAATTAAAATACATAAAATAAAGGTATATTTATCTATACACATACATGTTAAGATTAACTTATAATAATTTAACTTGTAAAAATAATTAAAAATCAGAATAAAACACTACATTAATTTTCAAACATATTTCATGTATTAAGTTTAATTAAAAAATCAACTTCTATTTTTTATTGAATTTACAAGGTATTTTCGCATTCTTTTTCCTGGTAACCAAGGGCGCAGACCGTTGAGCCCTGATCAACTGTCCAGCCTCCGCCTCCTTTTTTGTCAGAATCTCGTGCAACCCCCTTCTTCGCCATTTTTGCATGCCTCCCCCTCAACTCCTTTCGCATTCTCTTTGGCGACTAAGTTCACCAGCGTTCGTCACTATCGAGCTTCTCCTACTCCGAGCTTCAAGGCTCATTAAGCTATTAGGTAATGTTCTTTAGCTCTCTTTTTATTTCAGTAGCGTAAATTTACATTTATTTCATCAATTGGCAGTAGTTTTAGTTTAATTTTAAAAATCAAAATCGATGACACTAGGCTCAGACCCCAAATCTGTCGTGTTCTTCCTCTTTTTCGACCCCCTTCCACGTTCACTTCATTCCCCATCCATTTCTCCATCTGAACTACTTGTTTGCCCTTTGATCCCGCAAGGATCAAGCGGGAGCCAGAGCTCCCTCCACCACCTTTGCCAGAGCTCCCCTGACTCGCCCCACCCCTGCGAAGATTGGGGATTTTTATGCAGGTGCATGCACAGGAAAGACACCTGAAGCTCCATCCCAAGCCTTGTATAGAAGATCCAGCTGGCCTGAGCTCCAAGGCTCCTCCGGTGAGCCCCAGACATCTTGGAGGACACTTGCAAGTGCGGAGGGACGTCAGGAAGAGGAGGAACACATTGGCTATGAAGGAGGAGGTCGGGACACGAAGACAATCGAGAACGAAGACCATCTAAGCTTTGTTATTGAGGAGTTCTTGGAGATCCCTTGAGGACCGTCAGATCGAGCTTCATCCTGGATTTAATCAAGGCCGTTGAATCCCAGCCGAAGCAAAGCGCCCCCTACCATCCATCTTGCCATGTGGCATACACCCAACCACCCGATGAAGCGTCATTAGGGGGTAAATTATTAAGTAACCCATGCCTCTTTTTGTATTTATATATTAATCCTACAAATTTTGTGTAGAGTTTAAAAGGTAGTGTAAAATTTACATGTGTGCCTCTGATATTATTGTATATTGCACTTAGGTCCATGCCAACTCAGCTTACGTGGTCTCCTACGTGAGTTGGGCATTTTGCAAACGTACCCTTGCAGGTTTTAATATTTTACTTTTGTTTGTAAATTTTGTAGATACATATTAAACTTTGGGATATTTTGCATGCACCGCATGTACTCTATTTATATTGCAATTAAATTCTTATCAAACATTATAATTAATTTTATGTATTTTATTTTGAATTAAATAGCTCCCGTGCTTGGAAAATTATGGGAAAATAGATGATTGTGCTCCATATTTTGCTTCTTTACATGCCACTTTATTTTAGCTTTTTCATACTTTTTACTTTTATTAGAAATCATTTTTACAGCTATTTATTCCCTTTTTAACTACAAACATAAAAAAATTAGGAAACACTTTTAAAAATTCCAAAAAATTATATTTTACATATCACTATATAATATAAGTAATGACCACAATTCCCAAAAAATAGCAAAAGAAAACCTTAGAAATTTAAAAACCCTCCTAACCATAAAAAAATCGAATTTTTTTTATAAAAACCAAAAAAACATTTTCCTATTATATTTTTTATATTATATAGTATATATTAAAAATAGTTTTGAGGAAATTTGAGCTTATTTTATATTTTTAAATCTCAAAACCAACAACATATTTATTAACTCCCTATTTTCGAGTATTCTTGAATTTAAAAATACCTCTAAGATATCAAAAAATTACACAAAAATTCACAAAAAACAGAGAAAATATAAAAAAGACAAAAAAATATTTTATAAATTGAGCATCTATAGATATATTAATAAATATAAAAGCCAATATGGCTTATATATACAAATTAATACTTTTATATCTATTATTATTGTAAATACTATAAATAATTTTAATACCTTTAAAAAATAAAAAGGATTATTCCTATTTTTATTTAATGAATTTGTTTATATTTATTTACATTATTCATATACTACTTATATTATACATATATAGATATATATACTTATTACACATTAAAAATAAAAAGAAATAAAAATCAGGAAAATATAAAAAGAAAATAAAAATTATATAATTAAAAACGAAATATAAATATAAAAATTAAAAATTCCAGAAAAATGAAATATAAATAAAATCCACAAAAATTTAAAAAACCCAAAAAATACACAAAAATATTTATTATTTATTTTATTGAAAATAAATAGCATATCCCCGCAGCTCTCAATGATTCGACACCCAGAATACTTGCATGTTGTACACATTTTATCCGGGTTATAATAAATTTTAGCTTACTTCATATTACACAGCTTTATATTCCATATGTGGGTTAATTGTTGACTTAATCAGCTCTCTTAAGCGGGCACTTCAGCGACTGTGCTCTCGCCTTGTGAGATCACACGACCGCCTCCGTAGAGTTGACTAATCATCCCCCCGTTCTATTTTCTCCATTTTTTATTTTTTGAAAAATACTTTCGCGGATTTTCATAATTTTATCCCTATATTATGCCAATAAAATTTTGTGTAAAATAATGACTCCTACGACCTCCATCTAGAGGGGGTCAATTTCAATAATTCTACGACTGTCAAAAAATGATTGTCTAGATTGAGACCGTAGGAGTCTCTGTTTCTCACGAAACATGAACGATATAATATAGGGATATAGTGATGATTTTCACGGATTTATTTTTCAAAAAAAATGGGAAAATGTGTGAGAGAGAGAGAGAGCCAAGTCAGCTCCCCCTAGAGAGCAGCCCCATTTTCCTCATATATAGGGGAAACTTCCAATGAGGCGGGACTTTCTTGGATGCATGGAAAGCCACATTAATTTAGGTAAATTTTCTATTTATTTTACATTTTCTAACTCCATAAATTTAATAATAAGTATTAGCATCATATGTATATCAAGAAAAAATATAAAAATATTATTATATTGAATAAAAATGTTAGTAACAATATTGGTGCTATATTTTACAAAATAGTAGGATCATCATTATTTTTACAATGTGCAATTTGTATTTTACAAAAGATGTTACACAGTTTACACATTTGACAGTGGCTTTTTGAATTTTAGGAAAGACCCATCTCATTGAAAGGGCCTCGTATACACACACTCTATTTTTTTTAGAAAAAAAAATCAAAATTTCATTAATGTAATATATCAAGTACCAAAGTGCTAAAGTTATCCCTAGAGAAAGAGGACATCAAAAATAGTATAACATAAACTAGCGAAATGAAAATATGTATGGTGACATGGCATCCTGACCGAAACAAAAAAGTAGTGTTTTTAATAGAAGTTTGAGGAGCAAACTTTCCAAAACATAAAACTTCGGATTATGTCTTATGAAATCCATCTTCGAGTCACCCCAGAAAATCACAGAGTCATCGATTTTAAGGGTTTAAACCATTCCCGTAAAAAGTTATTTCACCTTTTTGTTGGAGAAAAATTCAACACCATCATCTTCTTTTAAAGACGTTTCAGCTGGTGGCTCGAAGCCAGAGGTTTTAACCCGTAAGAGGCGTTTGGTTCGGGAATAAGTAGGAATAAGAGTAGAGAATAAGCTAGAATAAGGCATTATTCTTATTCGGCTAGAAAATAAAGAATGAGAATAAGGTAGAATAATAATGAATGTGAAATCAAGATAGGAATAAAGAAGAAATAAATTTGAATAATGGGAAGGGGAGGGGAAAAATCTTACCACATTGGAGAGGGGAGGGGCGGAGAATAACCTTCTTATTCCCGAGGTTATTCCCCAACCAAACATCCCCGGAGAGATAAAAAACCCAAAGATAGTATTGCTGATTAGGTTGAGCTAACATGAAACTAGAGAAATTGGTTTAATTCAGAGAGTAAAATATTTCCCTTCTCTTAAATGTTATTTTACATCTTTCCTTTGAGAAAAAACACCCAATAATGTCAACTTTGACCTTTTTTACAGGAAATCACATTTGCCATGTCTCATTTAAGAACAAAGAAAATTTGAAAGGGGGGTGTGGGGGAGGAGGAACGGTAGAATAATACTAAGGGATTGTTAGGTAACGGGATGCCGGTTAACGAGGAATTAAGCTGTTGTTTCCCTGATTTTTATCATTTGCAGGGATATGATTATATGAGATAAGGAGGATAAGTGGAAGTCATTTGATATTCTTTATTCCATCGGATAAGAAGGAATACATGATAGAAGTTAGTTGTTCTAGGTAAAAATTATTAGATAAATTGTTATTTGTATTGTCCAGGGTCCAAATATTGACCATCTTCATATGGATAAAATTTTTGTAGGCTGAGGAGGAATCAGGGACTCCTATTCATCAAACACACATGGGCTAAGGAGGAACTACTTCAATGAAGAAGATGGTCTCATTTTTCCCCTCATTTTTACAAAGCTGGCATTTGTTTAACCAATACAAACCGTGTTTAAGAAGTCGATATTGAGTCTCATTCTTATCATGCCAAGCCAAATGAAATATGAAGCTTGAAGATAGAAGGGAGGCTTTCAAAATAATTTGTCGAAGTTTGATGAGAATCATCTACATTGTAGGAGAGTGTATACGTGCTTATTGGGATTCCTAATGACTTCCATTACCGACTCCACTGCTCACACCAGACTCTCTAATTTATATGGAAATCCGATACATACAAAAATTCACCTCAAATATTGTAAACCTGGATTTTTGTTTCCATCACGAGATGATACCACAATACAAAGAATACATTGTATCAACCAATCTCAAGCATGCGATCCCAAATAATTTCCCATCGCTAATCATATATAGCATTGAATATGATATCGTTGGAATTATAAAACGTAGAAGATGATTCCAAACAATTAACCGAAAAACTGTCACAGTATAATGTTAGGCGGCGTTCGTAACATAGATAATTCTCGGCAATAGAACCTTCGAAACACCGAAAATCGACACCGACGGTTGATCTATTATAGACCTGCCAAGCGTCACCTCCGTAATCCCGGAGCTAATCGTCACCGATGAGGTAGTACCAGTAATGTTCAGTGTATAGCCGCCCACCTTCGATACCTCGGTCGCGAACGTCGCCTGCGACGGATTCTTCAAGGTAGATAGAGTGACAAGTGATTTGTACGAGTGCAACGCGTGGTACCGGAGCAACATCGCCTTCTTATCCGCCGGCAACCCCTTTACCTTATCCCCAGCTTCCGCGAATGCCTGATTCAAATATATCGCCCATCGTTACTACTTATTACAACGACAAGTATGTTGATAGAAAGTGACCATTATCAACGAGTCCTTACCGCGTCGGTTGGGGCGAACAATGTGATACCGGGAGATGCTTGATGAGCATCTAGCTCGGCGGCGACTCCCGAGGCGGTTAGCAGTCCAGCCATAACGTTGAACTCCTTCGCTCTGAGTAGGGTCTCGGTGACACTGATGGTCACATTGTATGCGGGTACGGGCGGCGCTAGGAGGAGCAACAGCGGGAGGAGAAGAGGGCTCAACCGGAGAATGCGGCTTGCGGCGCCGGGAACTGCCATCGTTGCAAGGTTCTTGAATGTAAGAACTTGGTTGTTGCATCAGTTATATAGTGACATCACATTGGAGAGCTCTAAGCACCAAATTGGATTTGGCGTGGATTATCGGATTCGCGTGTGGATTCTCTCTTTCTTCACGCGCAGTCGGATCTGCACGTTGAAATGGAATGGAATGTCTGCAAATGGAAACAGATCCTTCAAATCGTATCTGCGCGCGATTCTTAGCTCGTAATTCCAATTTGGTGTTTGGCTGACGAGAATTTTTTTTAATGCCTCTTTAAGCATTCGAACTTATGCCAAAATCCCTAGGGTTTTTAATATATTACTATATATATTCGTGCAAAGTTATTATTTTTATGCTGACATTTTCTGCACTTGATTGGTTAGAGTACCTGGAAGAAGATTTGATTATATCTCGTCAAATTTAAATAAGTTCTTGATTGATTATATTTGAGTCTATTAAAAGGTTCCAAAGAATACAAGACACATCAATACGAGCAGGAGAAAGAATAGTACGAAATTGCATGTGTTGGTCTTTTTGATGATCTTTCTTTTTGGCTTAGCTGCGAGAGAGATGATCGACCATCATTGTATTATATATTATATTCTTCACGTGCTTCTATAATTATTGATTGTATATCTATTTCATCCACTCACATGTACTCATGTTTTGTACTCATGCTTTCGACAGGGGATGAAAACGGATCGGATATGGATATTTCGATGTCCATAGGGACGAAGCTAGACTTTTATACCTGGGGGGTTATACTAATACTATATTAAACCAGGATACATGTTATACAAATGCAATTTTTCTTATATTTTCTTAACGCGTCTTAGAAAATATATGATGAAGTTATTGAGTAATAAATAACTTGAACTTCGTAAGATAGGAAAAAATATATTTTTTTATTAATTTTGACTCGAAAATTAAATTTGAACAAAAAAAGTCATTGAGTGTATATTTCTAAAATTACCTAAATTGCGCTCTTTGCTAGTCATGACTTCAAAACTAATTCATTGATAATTGATCATATGCAAGATATGATTTTTATTTAATTATGTAGTGCATTTTTCTTATTTACAAATAGCAATATTTTTAATTAGATTCAAGAAAGAAAGACATAACTATCCGAGTAATATTTGAATGACGAATACAGCTACGTAATGATGATATCACCATACTTTAGCAATTCAGATTAGATCCCTGAAATCTAATAATAAAAAATAAAACATAATATAGAAGAAATTTCATGTGAACAAATATATAAATTTTTTGAGGTTATAAGTAAAGATTACTATAGTTAAATGATAGGAGGTAGCCGAGTTAGTTTGAATGACAACTTGGAACAAATATAAAAAATACGATAATTACGGGTCTAATCAAACTGAACCTACCTAGGTTCGAGTCTTTTAGCATTTTTAAAGACACGTTCGATAAGATGAAAATATTGTTAAAATTTGGTTCAGCTCGTCCTTGATTCATGAAGGTTTGGTTCAATTCATTTAAGGTTCGATTAGTAATGAAGCTCATTGGAATCTAAGTATTTTGGGAATATAGAACGATCACGGCTCTTCGGTATATCTTGATCAAGGGTTATAAACTTTTTATTCATATATCTTATTTGAATCATGATGGAAATTACTCATATAATTTTTTAAGGAAAAATACATATATAAATATAAATAAATAAATATATACAATATTGTGCATCAAACTTTTAAAGAAGCAAACCTACCATTTTGATGTTTGATTCGTTTACATAAATGAGCTGAACCTATATCAAGGTTCGGCTCATTCTTTTTCGACTCGAATCTAGATCTAACCTTTCACGAATCGAGCCTAAGCGAATACCGAACTTGAGATTTTTCTAACACTCCTAACGACAATGGTGTCACAGGTTGTGATTGTATCAAGTGTGCCATTGAATGAATTATATATTTCATATATTACTGGAAAATGGAATTACCAAGACTAATCATAATAGTTGGGAAGGTTCAAAGTTAAAAAAATGCATTTTGATTTTATCCCAATTCCATCCTACAATTAACCAAATTAAATATGTGATTATTTCAATTACATCTACACCTCCCTCCTCTTAGTTAACCACACATGCTCATGTTTCTACCCCTCCCCCCTTAATTTCCCTACTTTTTTTGGAGATCATGATTCCCTAAATTACCGTAGTCTTTTCTTTACCCTTATTTTTCCTTTTTACTATGGATCAAGAATAATTTCTTTAAAAAATTATATGGAAGGGAACTTAACACCCCCCTCCGATATCCATATTTGCTTCATCTTATTGAATACATATATAGATATGAATTGGATATGAATTTTCAGAACCATATTCTAACATAATTAGATATAAATTCAAATTGAATATGAATCCATATTGAATAAATAGCAAATATGAATCAAATAAATGTCAAGTATTAAGTGATTTTCAAATGTACCATTACAGTACATACACTATAATAAAAATATTTAGCTAATCAAACTATTCCTACAATTTTTTATTCCAATATAAGATTTCGATATCGACAACGATATTACATAGAAATTGACAGGAGATGGGAAACAAGCTGCGCCGTCAATCCCTTTTGAATGGCAAATACAATCCTTCGAAATACAACATTCATAGACTTAGGAACCATAACATTGCTATGCAATAAAAGTTACAGTAGCAAAGATGTTGCTCTATAGATATACTTGTCAAGGGGGTGAAGCCTACTTGACGCCTCTCCTATTATGATTCTATGAAGTTGTCGAGACAAAGAGTCGTGGTTGTTGTCGGAGATTTATGGGAAGCATGGACTTGTATATGTATATATATCATTTTGTTTTCAAATATTTAGATCCGAATGTGGATCTTTTTGCTGTTACTATATCTATATCCATATTCATATTTTTTTTGCAATCGATACACATATTCGATTATTATTCGAATACATATATCCATATTCAATAGTTTTTCGAATATAATAAGCGAATATTCGGAAATATCCTTATCATTTTCATTCCTAATTTTCGACATGTTCTTAAACATCGTAAGCACAATGTTTATATATGGGAATATTTTTTAAGGATTTAAATTGTTACTCCTAGCGTATACATATGAGTTACGAGTATTGTCCTTTCTCTTATGTTTTTCGTAGAAATATCGAGAAAAATATAACATTTTATACTGAAGAATCTCTGTGTGTACTGAAGCATTAAACATTACAAAAAGTTCATTTGTTTGGGAAAGGCCCGCTTGAGTCGATCTCACATTTGGTTTTGGATCTAGAATAGAAAATGACATGGGCCTAGGCCTGGCCCAATAAGCTGTATACTTAAATGGGCGTGTGCCTAGTGGACTTCAATGGGATCTAAATGGGCGTGGGCGGGATCCTCTACAACGAGAGTATATATTTTCCAAAATCTTATAATTTGGATAATTTCTAAAATTTACGAACTTCTAAAATCTGGAGTTCAGCTTGAGTAAAATAATTAAAATATTAGAAAAGTAACTAAAATATAATGATGATGATAACAGTGATAAATTTTCAACATGATACTTCAAATGATGCATTCTAAAATTGTGTGTGTGTTGATTTTTTTGTAAATTCTCCCCCTCAAGTATTTTCCCCTTCTTTTTCTTTTTAGGATATCACGTGAACCGGTTTCAGGTTTAATATAAAAAGAGAAAAAAGAAGACAAGATGCGGAAGTTATTGTGAAATCTATATGATAGAGAATTTTGCTTACATCCTATTAAATAATATCAAGTGGTAATTGAAAAAGATAAACTATACTCCTTTAGATGGATTTTTTCAATTATATAAATGTGAAAGAAGGATAATTCCGTATGGTAGAGGAAGCCACTTTCGGTTGGATACCAACGAGAGCGTCCTGAATTGGAATTTAGTTCAGAAGTAAAAATGGGGGTAGGTATTGATTCCATATATAAGTATTGGAATTTTCTTTGTTTCTATTCGGGGTGGTTGGATTGATTCCACGGCAAGAAGAAAAAGACTTTAAAACATGCATGCGTCATCTTAAATATCTTATGAAATTTTACACTTGTGCCTCTTTGAGTTTCTTAAAAATACTTATGTCTTTATCTTTTCTGCAATAACACATGTGTTCCTACCTTATTGAGTGACTAGAGACTGACAATTACGCCCATTGAGTTAGTCGCAGTCCATAGTAACGAACTTTAACGATCTTTAAAAGCAGGGGTGCAAGGTTAAATGGCGAAAAAAAGGAGTGCAAGTGTTATTAACAACCACTCTCTTTTATCTCCTTCCTTTGCCAAGTTGTGTTCGAATCTCCGATGAGATATTCGAGCTTCGTGAAGATGTCGTGGTTCGTGACATGGAGCTTCACACTGACGATTACTAAGTTAGATATGATACAGGAGAAGCGTTGGTGAGAAAGAGGAACATGATCTTGAGGATTAGATCATGGAGGAACTTGTAGAGGTCGCCCATGTGGAAGAGGTGCTCAAGGCTCTGCTCCCATCGATGATGGTACACCTAAGTCGCTAGGAGTTGTAGCGCGACATTGCAATAGAGCTCAATGAATGAGAGTTCGATGATGAGGGTTAGATAGCTAAACATGCATCAACGAGAGCAGTGCGGGTTGAGGGAGGTTGTGCTAAAGGCAACCCCGACACCCTTCATCCATAGTTTGGTCTTCACATTGAGATCCATCCATAATGACACTAGGAGCTCCTCAAACAACCTTTGTTCATGAACCCCATGTGGGAAAATGAGTCCTCGGGGGATCCGATGCATGGAGACATAGATCTTCCCAAATCCATCGACGACCATTCATATTGCGGTCTGGTAAATCTTAGAGATGGTGCCTCGGATGATTGATTTCGTGAGTTTTATCTTCGTTGTAGATTTTGCCGGAGAAAATTTATCTCCGCCACAATCTAGTACTCATCATCGGTGGTGTTTGGGGATGCATTAGTCCTCAATGTCGTGCATCTTCATCATCCTTCCCAATGTGTGCCCAACACTTTCATCCGTATCTCCAATGGTATGCTCCTCGTGCCATGCATCCTCTGCTACCAACTCATGGCGATCCCTTTCGCTACAAGAACATGATGAAGGATGAAGACAATGTAGAAGGAGGAGGACGAATGCTATAGAATATTTCTTAACCACAAGAACCCATGGTTTGGAGTATTCAATGGACCGCCAAACTAACAAGGGGCACACCTATTCATGGTGGAAGAGCATATGGGCACAAGAGTTACAACAAAAAGATAGGGGCATAAGTGTATATGTCGAAATTCAAATGGAGGCATGTGTAAAAATCCCAGTATCTTATAATCTTGTCTCTCACTCATGCTATCATAGTTGCATAGTGTTTTGCCCATTGCTTTGCAGTAAAAGAACTTTATATCTTAAGGTATATATCTGAAAATAAATGATTAAATCTCTATTACACCATCCATTACATCTAATATTTATCGCCTTCTTATCTTCAAACTAACCGAATAAAAATGTTCCTTATTGCTGCATTGAAACAAAACTATTTTAAATTGGGGTTTATAATTCCCGCGATCATAACAGTGTTAATATTTCCTTGGATTTATGACATACTACTCATCAAATTAATAGCTGATTAATATCTCCACGTCTACGATACTTTAGTTTGTTTATTATGCTGTACACGAGTAATAATTATCCTAAAACAAACCATCATGTCAATGGAGAGGTCAAAGTTCGAGTACTAGATCTTTTGAACACTTCGATGCTCACTGTTGGTTCTTTTCTGATGAACGTCAAGATGGGGATGAGAGGGAAGTAGATCGGACGCTCCAACGGTCGTGGAGCGCCGAACCACCAAAGCTGTGTACCGAGCAGAAGTTGCAACAGGGAGTGACCGGTCGTCGTTTCCGTTTGACTGAGGGCCGAGTCAAGATTCCACACAGGACCGATAAATAGACCACTTTAATATCATACTTCTCCGCGGGCACGTCTTACGTTTCGTCGTTGGTTTTTCCGGGGATGGAGTTGGGTGCGGACTGGGTGTTCGGGGTCCGCGGTTCCGCTAGTAGATTAAGTACTTGTCACCGCCACAGAAACATAAACCAATTTCACTTCAGTGGAAACTCCGTGTAACCGCTGCTTTAGATTTACCGGTGTAAATTTGACCGCATAATCCAATCAATATAAATAGTTTCTTATCTTATAGCTATAAATTTTTCTTGTAACGGCGTAAATAATCTAAAAGAGAAGTTTTGATTTCTTTATCAAGACAAGTGTTTTGAACGTCCCTAATTATTATGAATTTCCTCTCTCTCTCGGTAAGGTCTATATTCATTTAGAAACTACCGAAAAAAACAATGTGCATGGTAGCTTTTTGGGTATGCTCTAAAATAAGTTACCATGTACATGAAGTGAGACTTTGAACCCACATTCGCTATGGTAACGGCTGATTTATAATTAGGGCAAATTATAATTTGGATCCTCATATATGGGTCCGATCCCATAATGGATCCCGATCTTTAAATTGTAACGATTTGGGGTCCCAGAACCATTTAGAAAATGGAAATTTTGGGGTTCATGACAAATATGCCCTTGTTGGGAAGGGAGTGGGGGTTGGGTTCCAACTTTTAAACAAGGGCATACTTGTCATTAGCCTCAAAAAGTTCCTTACATTAATGGTCCTGGGACCCGAATCGTTACAATTTAAAGATCAGGATCCATTCTGGGATCGGAACCATAGATAGTGATCTAAATTGTAATTTACCCTTATAATTACTGTGATATCATATCGATTATATATTATATCTCTCGTGAGGTGCTCTATATCTTGTGGTAAGGGTGAATTAAAAATAAATTCAATAATATCTCGATTTTCAATTACAAGCCTTATTTTTAGAATTTAACAAATGAGGGACTAAACTTAAGGCTTAATGTCGAAATAGAATGATCATGTCGAAATAGATGGATCATTGAAGCTTTCGAAGACAAAAAGGATAGGATAAAATCCATCTTTGTTACATTTGAAAAAACTTTTTAAAATTTGTACACCTTTGAGATTATGCAATTACATTTATGCCCCTACATTTTTTCAATAACACAGGTGCCCATGTATTCTTACAGAACACATAGTGATGCCCTTTCGTCAATGTAATAATAGAAGGGTAGTGCGATAAATTTTGTAAGAATACATGCATGAGTGTTATTACAAAAAGGTAAGGGCATAGTTGTAATTGCAGAATCTTGATGTAGCACAAGTATAAAAAAACTCTTTAAAAGAAGAGCCCCCTAATAAAAAATTAGGACATAATTATGATTTTGTTTGTAATTAACTCTAACGTTTATTATAAGACTATCAGAATATATAGTTGTTTACAAATGAAAAAAGACATAAAAATCTATCCAAAATTGACTCGAAAGTTGATATGACCATCCATATTAGTTGTATATATTACAGTTATATTTTTGTGGTGCAACATACAACATGACCAGCATGGCGAAGCCAGGAAATTTTTACAGATGGGGCCAAAACATATATGTACGATTTATGTCCAAATCATAAAATGGAATTGTCTGATTTGTGTCCGAATAATAAGGTACGTTATGCATCCCATTATATGATTGAAAAAGTTAATTAAAAACATAACAAAAAATGGCAAAGTGGACTTTGGACTAATAGTGACGTCGAGTCATTGATGTGCCAACGATGAAGCTGTGTTGAGTCGCTAACATGCAGGATTACGTGGACTATGAAATTGCACCAAGTCAGACATGACGGACTACCGTGAAGGAGGCAAAGTTAGTGGGGGCAAGTGTTGCCTGGAGAACATGTTCTTGCTATCGTTCTAACATTGCTAGACCAGTGGTTTTCCATGTGAGGTCATGGAGAACAAGTTTTCATGAACGGTAAGAATGAGGTTGGATTAGTTTCAATATGAAATAATAGGGCAAGGGGGAGTGGAAGGCTATAAGTAGAATCATTTCCTGGAAATTTAGAAAAATGAGGGATATGGATTAAGAATGCAAACTGACATAAATATATCTGTATCCGACCGCTACCATATCTGTTTTATATGTATTTTGACATCCATATCTGTTTTAAAACGTATACAGATATGGATATCACTTTGATATCCGTAAACCTCCCTATATATCTGTTTGTCTATTTTCAAACATAAATATACTTGTAGACTTCTTTAAATAGAGGTTAATGGGGCTGCCCCCTTGGGGCAACCAACATGGTTGCTTCCGTACCGTTTTTGGTATTTTTTTTATTTTTTTGAAAAATATCTCCATGTATATTCGTCCCTATATCCCTCCTATATACCATTCGAATTTCGTCAGAAACAGAAACTTCTACCTCCTCCATCCAGACAGTCATTTTTTAACGGTAACATGATTTGTTAAATTGACACTATCTCGATGGAGACCGTAGGAGTCTCTGTTTCTGACGAAAATCGAATGACATATAGGAGGGATATAGGGATGAATATACATGATAATATTTTTCAAAAAAATAAAAAATACGTCGAAAAAGGGGGTGGAGCAGCCATGTTGGCTGCCTCGAGGGGGTAGCCCCATTAAATCCATTTATATATATATAACATAATTTTATACATTCTTTCACCTATTTAGTATAATTACTATGAAACGGATTTAATACATTCAAATGATGTGCATCTATCCAATACATGCATATTTAAGATAATATATACAATATTTCTAACATTATTCAAATGCGATATTACATATGTATCCATCTTTTAAGTATATAATAATATAGTTTTCATATCCACCAATATCCGTATCCACATCTGTATTCGTATTTAAAAATAGACAGCGATATAGTAACACTTATATCTGTATCTGTTTCTTTGCATTTTTAATAGAAACAGTCAGTTTTTACAGAAATTTAAAAAAGAGAAAAGGAATTGTGGTGGTGGTATATTATTGAAAATTAAAAAAATGTGAGAAAGGAATTGTTGTCCTTTATAGAGATTTCAAAAAATAGGAGAAATGCTTAAAGAAATGGAAAATGGTAAGGACTATTTAATAATTTACTCATTTAGGAGGGGGGGCATGGCCCCTACCGCCCCCCTCTCCCTCCGCCCATGATGACCAAATAATGTTTTAATATGATATTGTGAAATTTTGGCAGGGTACGAGAAGATTTTAACTAGCATGATATTGCATATTCGTAACAAAGCAGGAAAAGTTACCGGGATGGTGCATATATAAATTTATTACATGACAGAAGAAGCTTTTAACATTACACTATAAATTTATGGCAGAGTTATAGAAGCATTTAGGAGGGTGTTCGATGCAAAAGGAAGATTTTAACATGATGCTATAAATTTACAGTAAAGCAGAAGAAATTTTAACATGATGCTTATGACATGATGGGAGAAGCATTTAACAAAGTGTTTCTAATTCACAGCAATGTGAAAGAAGCTTTCAGTAGGAGATTATGAATCTATGAAAGGATGATGACGCTTTCTTTTTGGAACTAGAAGCTTTTGTGTGCCATTTAGCAAGGCGCTACAAGTTTTTCCATAGATATTTATATGCAAGTTGACGATTTAGATTGGATGAACTTTTTGGTATAGTCTAAGATAAATATTTTTCTCGATAAGTCGGGATTAACATCTAACACTCCAGATGGTATTGGATTAAGAACGAGCAATGTGTTTCCTTTATGATCCATTTTCACATAGAATTCTTCCATCCTTAAAAATGACGGAATAAAATTGGTGAAAAATTAAAATCCTATCCATCCATCATACAACCACAATACTTTTCCAGAAAATAAAAAAATAACTTGCCATTTCTTTCCCTTCACAATCGCATCTTGGATAAGATTTCATCAACTTTACAATCTCGAATCTTTGACTAGTTTCATATTTACGTACATAAGGATATATACAAACAAAAGTAATGTTCCAACTTTACAAAATAACGATATTTACATACATAACTTTGCGTAGTTTCATATTTACGTATATAACCCTCAGGGTTATGGGTGTAAGACAGAGTGATTATTTATGGTTTCTCGTGTAATTCGTGAGGATTATGAGTGTGAGATAGAGTGACTATTCGATATTTCGTGAGTAATTCATGATTATTGAGAGTTGTGTGTAAATGAAAGCACTCAAGATTATGTGTCTAAATATCCCTACAAAATAATATCTAAACTCTATGATTCTTCTTGTAATTTGGACGACCCAATTACGTTAGCTCGAAACCACTTTGTAATCCAGGTTATTACCTTTCTAAAGTTCCAATATAAAAATAAAATAAAATTTTGTCCATAACGTAGGGGCGTTTTTGTAATTTGGCTTAACAACGGCAACTATAGCGGTGATAATATTTGGAGGATTAGGAACGCAAATTATGCGGTAAGAACAAAGGCGAAAGACCGGATCCCGCTTCCGGTGCGATATAGGCGCCAACACAGTGCACATGTCGCTGTGAAAGCTCTCCCCCTCTCTCGTTCGATCTCGAGCAATAGAGCCAAATCGAAGCTTGATTTTTACTCGTGCTCAGATTCCCGATCACCACGAGGTGAAAAAGGTGCGATGTTCTTCTTCTTTGGTAACTAATAGGCGCTATCTCGGCTTCTCCTTCTTGCGTTTTTCGTTCCTTTCCTTACCCGAATTGGTTTTCTCTGTTTGCAGCAATTTGCGGCCTGTTTTGATAATCGTGTGATCGGAAATTATTGTGGGAATCGGATTCATTCAGTAAGAGTCGATTGCATGAGATTTAAGGGTTTGTGTCGAAGTGCTTTTTAAAACGGGAGGATAATAAAAATTAAGATGGGGTTTTTATCGAATTGGCCTGTGATTACTGAAATTTAAGGTGAGTATGTCGATTAGATTTCAAAAATAAAAAGTTGGTCTTGAATCTTTGGAGGATTTTTAACAGCTTTTTTTAGAAATCCCACAGAAATTGATTTGTTTGGATAGGAACTCACCGCCTTTTGATGATCTTTTGTTTGGAGTAGGTTTGATGTTAGGAGTAGGTTTCGTGCTTTAGATTGCAAGATTGAAGTGTTGAGAAATGGTGAAGAGCATGCACCGGAGGGCCTCAAACCTCCCCTTCGAGAAGGATCAACCTGGTTGCATGTGGAGTGTTTTCCAGCTATTCCGCTCGCATCAGAATGCTAATGGTCGTAAACCTCCGTGGGAGTGGGGGCAGGATGGAGAAGGAAGGACTGCTGCTGGTAAGTTGTTAATAGTTTATCAAAATGATGTTGAACTGATCATGTGGACTTGCTGGCAAATAATGTTAGTTTAATGTTGTTGGAAAAGTCTTATATTTACTGAAATCTAGGTCTTGCGAGCTTGAGTATATAAGACCTGTCCAGTTGCAAAAACTGCATGCAAATTCATAATTAAAATTTTGAACATGAAAAATTCACTGGTTTTCCATTGTCCTGGTTAGAATTGAGATGGTCATGTGTATCTGACATAATTCTTGCTGTATTGGCTTTGGCTGATTTAAATAACATTAGGTGAGTCACATCACATGTTTTCTCACCACGATTTTTGACCAATGCGGCATAGTCAATAATGATTATTAAATTCAGAAATATAAATGTGGTGCAATGAGTTGTATAAACTTTTTGAGCTACACATGTTCTGTCCACTAGTTCGTCCGGGGAAGAATTTTATTTTTAGTATATGAATTCCAATAAAGATTGAAGTAAATGTGCCATGAAAAGTTTGAGTTAGATAGACTTTTAAATTGTTTCTATATAGGGTTTTTTAAATCTGGGAAGTTCGTTATTATGGTGCTGAAATCTAGAAAGATAGCCTGAGAAGTCGAGAAATATTCCGCGATAGGAGTTTCTAACTTGCAGAACTCTGTTTTAGAGCTCTAGTGTCCAGTTTAGCTGTCTGAAAAACATCTTGACATTTTAGTACTGCTGAGTTACTCATTGAAGCAGCTATAGAGAATTGTCAAAGTTTTCACCAGCAGTTGCTTTTGTAAAAATCGAGCTCATGAACGCTGCCAGGTTAAATAAATAAAGATACAAATAGTATAGACTTCCAAGTTGCTGGTACACATTCGATATCTGCCACATCCATTTTCTTTATTAACTTTCATCACTTTATTTAGCTCAATAGAGTTGGGGATGATCTCAGAGAGTGCAGGAATACAGCTCAGGAGGATCTGCTACCAAGAATAGCCATCGAGGATAGAATAATACATGTATTAAGCCATAACTCTTATGTGGTGATAGATACAGCCGCAGACTGTCTAGTAGATCTTTACGACCCATGCGTGTGTACAAATGGGCGCCATTTAATTAATGTGCTCATTCATAAAAGAAGGATATTGCGTTGCACAGGCAAGGAATAAATGGACAACAATTAGAAGAGAAGATGTAATACGCTTCACGTCTTAGTTCTACGGCATTTTGCAATTTATTTCTTATTGTCCAGTGAGGTATCATAACACTCATATTTTCATCTTTTGTGTGGGTTGGGAGATTGTTGATGCAGGGTGCAGGTAGAGGGTGAAGGTTATGGGTACCATTTATGGCGTATAATATAGATGGGGATGTCACGAGGATTGTCGTAAATACCATATACAATGACAAAACCCATAAAGTGATTTAATATCTTAAACATGTGGATACAATATAAACCAGGAACGAATATTTCTACTCATATAATGTGCAAAACCATTCTACGAGTATCTGTACCTTCGTTTTTAAGTTTTTAAAGTGATCAGAACTGTGATAATCTTGTTTTAAAATCACTAAGTTGCGATTAAAGATCTGACTGTCATTTTGGTTAAATTTCGGGATGGGGGTTATCTTTTTGGGGAATACTACAAGTTAATCAATGCATCCTTCAGATTAAATAGTGTTACAGTTTTCCCCCTTTTACATGTGATCTATAACGTTTTTCTCCTAGTAATGATTCTGATGCTTTTGAAGGTTCAAAGCATTCGAAATTGAAGAAACATAGACGACCGAACTTATATGCTGATACAAACACTCTGGTGAGTTGACCCTTTTATTTCTGGTTTGACTTTTCCGTATTTGTGTGTTTGTCCTTAGTCAATAATGTCATCATCAACTTCAAGTATCTTATGGAGGTGCTTAAATTATCTCAGGTGGAAAAACAAGACAACTCTCTCAGAAAAATAAATGCTTACACATCTCCTGGACCACAGTGTGCTAAAAAACCACCTTGCTTGACTCGAACAATGTCTATACATCATTTGGAATGTAATGATTACATGGACGTCGTCAGTGTTGATGACAAAAACCCTTCTGAAAATGAGAGTGCACGTGATCACCACGCGCTTGAAAATTCTGAAGAGGTTTATAAAAGTGAGCCCCATAGGATCCTTGGCCCACTTGATGCCAAAATGGAGAATTTTTTTGAAATCATTCAGGATCCAGACCATCTTTCAGAGAAACATCTGCAAGATGTTAAAAGTTCTGCGGCAACATCAGTTCTAGCCAGATCGGGTTCTTACCCTGGAACTAGACGTCTAAGAAGCTCACAGAATACCGAGAAATGCAGTGAAGTTCAGATTTCTTCTTACCATCTGAAAACACAAGGAGATTGTGCATTGTCCATATCTCATCCAAAGGATGTCAAGGAGAGGCTAAAAGACATGACCAAAGAAAACAAGGTCATTCAATTCATCACAATGGATGGAATCATGGATAAGGTTCCTTACGGCCACAAGATTTCTCATGATATATGAGACCAAGCATCCACTTTCAATACGCATCGCTGGAGAAGCAAGTCTGTACGTGAGTCGGCTGTCCTGGCAGAGAAGAGGCATGCTATTCCCTGTTTCTCACGATCTCGTTCACTTTCAGACTCCCTCGACAGATATTCTACTTTTCTCCAGTTCGACTCATATACGAAACCACAACCGATGCAGGAAGATGGCCCTTCAATAACCAAGAGGAATCTTTCTTCAAGAGTTTATGGAAGAACACACTCTCTCCCAGAGTTCCTACTTGATTTTCCAACAAAAGAGAGTCCGTCCATGCTTTTGCATTCTGCCTCCTCAAAGAAAACCCTGGCATCTGACCTTAACGAACCCTTTCCTGAAGTCGAACCAAGTAAAGAGACATATGACACAAGGAACCAAGTTGTCTGCGAAGAGCATGATAGTTTTCCATCACATGACTCTAGAACTCATCCTTCACATTGCGATGATATCAAAACAGAAGCAGTCATCACCAGTGAGCCAGGAAAGCTCAGTCCACAGTCTGTTCTCGATAGGGAATTCGAAGAAGATGCGATTAACCCTTTTAGCATTGTTGGAGGTATGGCTTCGTCTATCATATCTGTATTTAAGTACTAAAAAAAATTTTAAAGGAAGATTTGAACTTTAACAAACTTAATTATTCTGATCTGACTCACAGGACAATCAGATCTCGACATTCATCAAGTAGTCCAGGAAACAGTTCATGCTGCATCTGCCGACAGAATCACATCAGAACTTAATGAAGTCCAAGCACAGGTGGACAGTAAGGATGAGGCTGATTTCAGCTTTATTGTAAATGTACTAGTAAGAACGGGTTTCTATGGTTCGGGTAAACAGAACACTCCTAAATTGCCACTCAGCCCAATGGTGTTCAAAGAATTGGAGGGGTTAAGTCCAGAAACCGAAATCTGCACTTTAGATGCTGATATAGATCTCAATCACTTGCTTTTATTCGATCTTGTGGATGAAGTCCTTTCAGAAATTTATGATGACTCCACTGCTTCATCCCCACGGCCCTCGCTCTATAATTCACGCATAAAGTCAGTGCCAACAGGTCTTCAGTGCCTGAAGGAAGTTTGGTCGGTAGTCGGTCGCCATCTTAATGGACAGTCTCCCAGTTTGAATCATCATATAAGCCAAGATCTTAAAAAGAAAGATGGCTGTATGAAGCACAAATTGGAATGCGAGGATGTGGGGATTGAGGTGGAGGAAAGAATTTTGGACGATCTACTCGATGAATTTGTTCTTGGCTGGCCAGGCGTGTGCAGCAACAATTGAGGCTTGTATGTGCTTCAAATTACCATTTAGCCAAAACTAACATTCTTTTGTTGGAGGTAACGGTATATCGGTACTTCTATCCAGGGGTTTAGAATAATGTTTTGCTTGGTGAGATGATTTTGATACATGTAGAAAAATTAATGTAAATAATTTTGTAGATTTGCTTAAAAGCGATCAGAGTTTGGTGTCTTTCTGTCCAGAAAGCAACCGATTTGTTTCTCGTTTGTTGTATGCCATGCCTACACAAATTCATTCATCGTAACTAGAGATTGCATCGGTTGCGATGATGTTAAGTTGATCTCATGCAGTATGCGGATGCTCATGATTCCATACAATCCAAGGACCTAGATATTATACTCCAGAGACTAAATTATAAGAACATTTATATTTTCTTTCCTAATAGATCATTATCATAACCTTCTTTTTGCATCCATGCCCATCTCAAAAATGTGGTTGACCTTGAACTTTTCTTACATGTGGACAATTGATGTTATGTTTGCTCCTCATCCTTGAGGCAACGATGGAGATGAACATCTTCTAGGTGCGATGGAGATGTTACACAGTTGCTCGGAGTGTGAGTTTGATTCCTCTAAAGTTGCCTCCATTTTGTCGTTCTCCTCTGAGTTGAATTGTAGCTTGGGGCGTTGTTGGCGGATAGATGTAGAGGTTGCTTGAATGCTTGGCGATGAGATGATAAGTCATATCAAAGGATTTACGTCTCTTGTACGTTTCTTTAAAATCACATACAGCAACAAAGACAAAATAGCTTTGTTGTGACCTAAAACAATATATTTTCAGAGTAATATACTAGGAGGTCATCAAGCTTTCTACCTGATATCAATGTGTTATCTAAACTTTCAAATATAATGATTCAAATTTCAAATTATTTTAAAGGTAACAGTTTGGTCGCTCATTGATTCAAACTAATAACAAATCATATATGGACAATGATGTTATATCAACGTAATTGTCAAATACATATCATTTTACAGCATCTTTCTCTCTTTCGTCATCCAACTAGTTGTACCTTTTTTTCAAAGTTTTTGTATTTATAAATTTTGAATTCCATGATCATGTTGAATTATTTCTGATTGTCTCATTGGATGATCATCTTTGTCATCCCAAAAGTAACTAGCAAAGAAAACATCTATTTTCTCAAACACAGTTACTAAGTATTTATAGATCCTTCAATCATGCTCTTATTTCAAATTGGTTCTTCAAGAAAATATATAACCTTTCCAAAGGTTACATTTACCTATATTTAACATGTCCAATAACTTTTGTATCATAAAGGAAAATGAATCATTAGATGTTCCATTGAGTGGAATAAATCAGGTAGAAACATCTTCTCGAGATTGTAGAGTATCAATATAATATGCTATTACAAAACACCCATTTCATTTACGACTCATTTGGAAGTGCTGATTATATGAAAAATAAAACTTGTTAAGTTCTGTCAAAGCATTGACAACATGCTCGGAAAACAACCTCCTGAATAACAGCAGAAACAATCACATCTCTCCATTCCTTTAAGCACATTTCTTCCAAACGAACAATATTTAGTATATTAGATGCATTTTTTTAAACTTATTCACAAACTGTTTTCACTTGATTTCTATCCACATACATGCTTTAAGGATCTTAATATTTCTTTTGTCATACACCTTTAGATAAATTTCCTGATGATTACATAATAAATTAGGATATCTTCAAGCATTTACTTTTATCATGCATCGCATTATAGAAGACATTGTCAGATATCGACCATTATGATAACTCCCCAAAAATCCTTTTTTCCCAATTAGGGGTGTCTTTGTATCTGTTAGGAGTATATATGTTAAGAGAATATTTTACATGGCAGGAGTATATGTTAAGAAAATATTCTATGTAGCAGGAGTATATGTTAAGAGAATATTCCATGTGTATATTATATGTGGTATTTATGTATTTTCTCCTTGGAGTTCTCTAGGGCTTTGTCCTATATAAGGACCCCTAGACCTCTAGAATAAAACAAGCCTTTGTATTCTTTCATTCTTTTTTCCACATGGTATCAGAGCATCAGTCCTAGACCAGTGTTCTGACCTAAATCCCTTCGCCAACGCCAATCTCAAGTCCTCCCTAAGCAACCGCCACCTACCTGCAAGGACTCCAAGCCTCTGTAGCGTAGCCCGCACCACTGCTCCAGGTAGCCCAACGCCGCCCCATGCGCTCTCCTGCACCATCCCTAGACGCCCCTAGTGCCGCCTCACGTATTAGTCGATCTCCCAACACACCCAGCATCACCAGACGCCAGCCCAGGCTTCCTGCACCACCCTAAATGCTCGCCAGCACCGTCCCAGACGCCCCACGCTACTCCTCGTGCATCAACTGCCTCTCTCTCCTTTGTCGATCCCCTAGGGTATCATCACTTGATGCTGATTACCTAATCAATGCACTTCTAGGTCTCGGTGATGCTTGAATAAGACTGCAAGAACCAACAAGGTCACTTTTTCTTGACATACTCGACTACCATGGCATCTGTAGAGCCCAAGCCCATGTACCTGACTTCTTATGTGATGGTACATGTCACTTCTATAAAGCTAAAAGGCTCTGAGAACTATGTACTATGGTCAGATCCTTCAAGGTGTTTATTGGTGGTTATCGAAAGAACTATGTTCTCACAAAAGATCTGCCTAGGGAGATGGACAAAGACTGCGATATCTGGTACGTGGACAACTGCCAAGTGATTTCTTCGATGACGAACAATGTCGATCCAAATATTGCATCAAATCTTCTTTACAAGGAGACGACAAAGGCTATGTGGGAGAACCTTGAGAACACTTACTCTCAAAAGAAAAATAAGTCCAGGCTCTCAGATATCTACACACGAAGTTGGTCTGCAAATCAAGGAGATACATCCTTGGTCGAGTACTATAGGCTCCTCACTGGCCTGTTTGACGAACTTCTTATCTTTCAGTCTACTTGTTGTGATAAGCAGATAGGTGAGCGTGCACAATGACAAGTGTATCGTGTCTTGTCAAGATTATATCCACGATACAAGACTTTGAAGGACTAATTTCTAACTGTTGCTGCGCTACCCACTCTATAGACTATATATGGTTGACTACAGGAACTTGATTCTCCCTCTCCTCAGCTATCTATGGAGACTACTACACATTTTGTTAGAGGATGACCTAACTACCAAGGAGGACACAGTCGTGACTTTGGTCGTGGTCTTGGCCGTGAGGCTGGACGAGGATAGGACTTTGGATGTGGACGTAGATGGGATCCTGCCACCGCCTACTATCCGACATGCACTCACTGTGATGCTGGAATCATCCATCTGAAAGATGTTGGGCAAAGTTTGGCATACCTACTAATGCCAACAGTGCTTATGAGGCTACCTCGTATGAAGGCCCATATGATAATACAGATACCTCGCCAGAACAACCGTCTGGTGATAGTCAAACATTCTTCACTGCATCTGAGTATGCTCGTCTATGTCAATGATGAAACTCGATTTCATCATCTTAATTTTTCATTATTAACCCCCTTGCTTAAATTTGTGTCAATAAAAACCAGATAAAGTCTTGTAATTATCAGAGTCGTGAATAAATTAAAAACCACTAAAAAATAAAAAAAATGTCAAAATTAAAATCCATGGTGTTTTTAGCCTAAAAACACCCCTAAAAATATTTTCTGTCTTTAAATAATCTCATCTCCATTTTTGGTCAACATGAAACTTGTAGATCTACATGTTTTGAGTTTTCTCAAATTCAGCCATTTGACCCCTCATAGTTCATTTTTTCTCTTAATAATCTGATTGGGCCATGTGGCCCGTTCTAGTTGAGCCACGTGGCCCGGCCACATTATCCTGGCTTCCCTTGCTTCCAACCGTTGGATCTCATCCAGATCCAACGGCTCCACTCTCTCCACGCTTCCTCTTTTTCCCTCGCCGTTCGATGACATCCTGCTCTCATCACCGGCACTCGTTCGCGCCTCACTCATATTCCGCCACATGGCACCTTGTACACTATTTTATCAATGCCAGCATCGCATCAAGGCCGTCCGGCCTCACCTCTTCCCTAGCTCTCCACGTGTCATTATATCAAACGCTCGATCCTCTTTTGATCCACAATCTACGCCATCCAAATGCGCGCCCATTCTCAGCCCTTGGATTGAGCACTGGAATATATCACAATCATCCGTGAGCGCCTATCTACCCGCTCGACGCGTGCCACGCTCCGTCACCCTTCGATCGTGTCGCTCGAGACCTAAACGTAGCCGCTCATAAGCGCCTCGATCCCAGCCATTGGATCGCATGATCCAATGGATCAGACACCTTCGTCTACCTCCAGCCACCCTCAATTCCACATACTCCACTTCACAGGACCCCTTCCCCCTTCTTATTTTCTTGACCACCATCGCCACCTTCTCCACTCACCGACCACTGCACGACCTTGCCCTTTCGTCCGTCATCTTCACAGGTCGTCTCGCACTCCACGACACCCTCCCAATCACACCATATCTCCCCCGCAAACCACGATCCCACGCATCGGAACCACCGTGCTTCGACCTACAAATACTCCGCCCTCCCTCGTTCACAACTGTCCACCTTTACGCGGGGCAAGGCCAGCCCTCCTCCACTTCCCTGTGATAGGGGGATGTGGCGGGATCGAGCGACGATGTCTTCCGCCTCCGGTGTTGACCTGCCGCCCTCCATGGCGGCATCGCGGCACTCCCAGCCCGCTCGAGCTGACTCCATTGGCTGAGGAGGTCCAGCGAAGACCCGGGGTTCTTCTCGAACCCCAAACACAAGCTATCACCTCCATCTCCGGCCAGGTAAGTCTCTCCGATCTCCTATGTATTTCTTCTATTTTTTGCTTATTTAATTATGCCGCTACACCCATCTTCGACCTCCATTAATCCTCCTCCGAGCTTCCCTACACAACCCCCTTCCACGCGCACTATAGCGATCCCTCTCCCTACCTTCACAACCCCATATCACCACCTTCACCTCCTCCGCCCTCCACGACAGAGGAGCTCAGAGATCCCGCCTTCTTCTCCCACAAGAGCTCCCATTCCACTCACACACACTACTCCCCTATGCTTCGGCTACGGTCACTAACGTTGCAGATACTGCCTATTGAATGGTCAGACCTTCACCGAAGTCAACTTCGCCAACTCCATCCAAGGCGACCCAACATTGAAAGTCTCCTCTAAAGCTGCTTAGCCAATAGCCCGAACCTCCAGCTTCATCGTCGACCTTTCAGGAGACTCCGGTTAGATGCATCGTGGCTTCGCAAGGGAGGTGGAGCTGGCACAGCGTCGCCGGAGCACAGACTTTGCCACCAGCCCTTCGACGGAGGAGAAAGTACAGCGACCGTTGGATGAATGTATCTCAGCGTTCATCTAACGGTCCAGATGAGGACACGCCAACGACTTTAGGAGCCACCCGATCTTTGTGATCGGATGGCCTTCGATTGGCCACACGTCAACGCTACGTCTACTCCGAGCCTCAACATCGGACCCATTAGGCTTGGAGCCCCTGAGCCAACGCCGAGCCTCATCGGAGCTTTGAGTCGACCCGAACCTGCATCGAGCTTGAGCCATCGCCGAGCCTAGCCGAAGCAGCTCGAGCCTTCTCCGAGCCTCTGAGCCGTCCCGATCCTAGAGAGCACGTGCACAACACGTGCCATCTGGGTAAATTGCATGGAGGCCCCGCCTACTTCACCATTTTGCAGACAGGTACTGATATCACGTGTAGCACACGCGTACTTGGGGAATTTTACAGTTATGCCCTTGTGGGTTTTGATAATTGCAAAAATACCCCTGTGCGTATGGGTCATTTATAAGGAAGGTTCCAACTTTCTTTTATTTTCATTATAGTCCCTCCCAGAGACCTGTTTGTAGTTATCTTTCATGTTTTCTTTCAGTTATGCCCTTGTCTTCTTCTATGCATATCTTGAGCATCGTAACTCTGTTTCACTTGATTTCAGTGGCATTTTGAAGCTCTTCTCATTGTCTTCCTTATGGCATGCTTTTATTTTAGATTTGACACTACGAGCTTTAATGTATTATTTTATTGCCTAAGTGTCCAGATGTCCATGTTTCTCATGCCTCATTGTTACATGAATGAAGAGAGCTTTATTATTTGACCCTGATTTAACTTCTATGTTTAATGGCTCAAGTATTTATGATCTAAGGCATATTTGTGTTGCATTTCTTCGCATCTAAAATAAAAAAATGCATATTTTATATTTGCTTGTTGCATTGTCTTGTTTTGTTTCCATGCATTATTTGACAAATGGTTCTACAAATCAACGCTTAATAAATTAGTAAAAGTCAGAATAATCACGAGAGAGGTTCGTGTCCCTGAGTTCAACCATGGTTTCTTGCCAATTAAAATAAAAATATGACCATCTGCTTTCCTTACATATCCAACTTAGATTGTTTTTGATAGACCTAGTTCAGCTCGACTGCAATGACCATTGAATGTTAATTCCACATTATTAAAGGGCTAGATTTACGGTTCATCAAATGGCGCCGTTGCCGGGGACACAACTCATTTCTTATATTATTGGGATTTTCATTCATTTAATTAAGTGTTTCATTTTATAGGTCAACTTGTTCATCTATTTTGCATTACAAAATTTTCCTTTTTTATTTGATCTGTAACCTTTGTTTCTGTGGCAGGGCCCTTGATGATTCAAGAAGGTGAGGAGCAGGTGCTTGCTTGGAGAAGCATGCTTGGAGAAAATAGAAAAGAAAGAAAAAATGTGTCATTTTGCATAACATTTTTATCATGTAATAATCATCTTTACAGCGGTCTTCGATCGAAGAATCGTGAGTGTAATCGAACGAATGTGGTTGTGTGGGGATCGTCCCCACTTGACTGTCGACCTAGGACCTGGCACGCGGCTCTTCAAGCTTATTTTATCATTCATATTTTTATGTGCTTGTTTGTAGATAGGACACACTATAAAATAAAGACGTACGTAGCATCGCCTCACTTAGCCAAATCTAAAAGAAATTTCTCCCCGCTAATAGAAGCATGTTAGGTACGGCTTTTTGATCGACTTGCATACATGACTTTGGTTTTACAACAGTCCAAGTTTTCGGGTATTTCCGCCAAGTCACTGCATGATTTCTCGCTTAGCTTAGATCATGATTTTTATCGAATACATGGTTTTCCTCGGTTTCCCCTCCTAACTTGATCACCTAGGTTAAAGGAAAATGGGAATGAACGGTAGATGATGATTGCTTGATTCATGTGCTCACCTTAATTCAGTGACAACCTTAAATAACTGGGACTATTAATTGCAAGTCAACCTAAAATGGAGTAAAAAAAATGTTTTGGGAGAGCAACACCCTCGTGCGCAGTCGATTTCACTTAACATTTTTGTTGTCACGTATAAATAGAATGTTTTAATCACCAATAAAACCGAAAAGAAAATAAACCAACCTCAGTTGGTTTCTTGTGTGAGTTGGTGAAATTGAAGGGTTTTGCATGCTAAATTGAGCCATGTTTGCTCTGACACTCTCCCTAGAGCCTTAGTTACTCCATTCATCTCCGCAGATTCATTCACTCACTTGTATATCCATCCTTCTTCGTTCATCTTGGGTCTCTCCCAACATAAAATCTCCATCTTTATACTTAGGCTAATCTCAGTCTAAGTATAAGGGGGACCCGAGTCCGTGTGATTTTCTTCACTCTTCTTTCTTTGCCTTTATACTTAAGTTATTTCTAACCTAAGTATAGGGAGAGCCCCTCTTAGCTCTCGTATATTTCTCTATATTTAAATGGAACTATGGACTTGTATCATCTACTGCTATGAGGACATAGCAAAGTTTAAGTATAGGGGGGTATACTGTATATACAATATACTTACTTTAGCTATAATTTGAAAAATTTGAAGAATTTAAAACTTTTTGGCTAAAGTAAAATCCTTTGAACTGAGTGGACTCAGTGGTTTTCACAGCTTTCTATATTATGTTATACTATTTTTATAAAAATATTTTGAAAATGATTTGAAAAATGAGTTTCCCTTGTTTTTAAAAAATCTTTTGAAAATGTTTTGAAAATTTTTATTTGTGAGACATGGTTTTGAAAATTTTCTTTCTCTTTTCAAGGAAAGTTGAGTCTGACCATTGTTCTAACCTTCTATTAAAATCCATAAAAATTAGAAAATCCAAAAATCCTTTAGGAGTCATTAGTGACTACTAAGCCCAATTAAGTAGCCGCGTTCAATGAGGGTTCACCCTTAGCAGAGTGGATGGTTTAGAGGATATCGCGTAAGGCCCCGTCCTCAAGTAACGGGCTCCGGCCTGTACTTACATCCATACTGGCTGAATGCAGGTGCATCTACTTAATTGAGTTTAGGCAATCCTAATATCTCTTGAAGCTTTAAAAAAATTGTGTGTGTGTGCTTTGTTTTTGAATGAAGGAGTTGAATTAATCCTCTAAAATCACACTTTCACCCAGGATCTGAAATGTTCAAGAAAACTTGATTTTATGAGGACTTGAGATTTTCGGTTAACCAACCTTAGCCATCAGGGTCGTAGACTTAATCATCCACATTCCCCTAGATTTCTAGAGTTGCATGCTATATTTCATGCTTAGTCTCAAACCATAAGAATATGATCAACACATCACATGCACGACTGCGGTTTCGATGAGATGAGTTGACTCTTCACTTGAGGGACTGGGATGAGGGATTCGAGTCTGGACTTGATCTAATGATGCTCGAGGATGGGATAAAATCTTTGAAGGCTTCATGAAACCTGAGTGTCAGCAATTTTATCCAGTATGAGAACTTGGTTCTTATACTAATCTCTTGACATTGACCTAAGTGCCATGGTGTGAAATAAATAAAAATGTTGATCAGTGTGCGCCAACTCTTGGTAAAAGCAGTGGAGCTAGCCAAAAATACTACAAATCAATGAAATGTCAATGAAAAGCTCTCATTCCACAAAGTTACGTATCAAAGAGCTTCCACCAAAGGCGAGCACTCCCAAACTTTTCAAAGTGTCCACTTGGACCACCGCTATTAGGACCAAGAGTCAGGCTTGCACCAAAAAAGGGCTCTGCATCGTAAATGCTACAAGTCTGGGTGTAGAAGGTACGATAGGTACTAAAAAAAGACACACCCCAGTGTATTCCCAGGAAAACAAGTGCAGACGGCTCCAACTTCTCTTGACGGACGCACTGATCAACACCAAAATATGTGTTGCGTAATAAGGCACTAAGAGAGGATCCTTGTTCCAATGAGAGGGAGAGAAGAAATGACACAATTCCATACCCTCCATTACTGGCCTTCCATCTACATTTTTCAGTCTAACAACTAAAGAGACGGTGGACTGAACATAAGAGTTGATTTATTCCCTAGTGTTGAAGATTGGGTCCATAGGAGAATTTTTCAGACCATGATCTTGGGTGAAGATTTGACTCTAATCTCATGAACGCAGTCAACACTAATTATCATACCCTTAGATTATATGTACATCAGAGAGAGTCTGGATAATTAGAGGAATTGGGTGCCTCTTGATTAAGGCTGGGTTGAGCTCTAAAATTTCGGACCTCTAAAGTTGAGTGGACTTGAACAGATTGGATCCTGTACTCACATGCACAAGGGGGTTAATCTAGTTTATTCATTCTTTTTGATGCTCGGGGACGAGCATAGTTTAAGTATGGGGGGGGGGGGTGATGAAACTCGATTTCGTCATCTTAATATTCCATTATTAACCCCCTTGCTTAAATTTGTGTCAATAAAAACTAGATAAAGTCTTGTAATTATCAAAGTCTTGAATAAATTAAAAACCACTAAAAAAATAAAAAAATGTCAAAATTAAAATCCATGGTATTTTTAGCCTTAAAAATTCTCCTGAAAATATTTTCTGTCTTTATATAATCACATGAAACTTGTATATCTCATCGAGATCTACAACTTTCATGTTTTGAGTTTTCTCAAATTCGGCCATTTGACCCCTCATATTTCATTTTTTTCTCTGAATAATCTGATTACGCCATGTGGCCCATTCTGGTTGAGCCACGTGGCCCGGCCACATTATCCTGGCCGCCCTTGCTTCCAGCCGTTGGATCTCATCCAGATCCAACGGCTCCACTCTCTCTATGCTTTCTCTTTTCCCCCGCCGTTCGATCACATCCTGCTCTCATCACCGCCACTTGTTTGCGCCTCACTCATATTCCGCCACATGGTGCCTTGTACACTATTTGATCAACGCCTGCATCGCATCAAGGCCGTCCGTCCTCACCTCTTCCCTAGCGCTCCACGTGTCATCGTATCAAATGCTCGATCCTCTTTAAATCGACAATCTACGCCATCCAAATGTGCGCCCACTCTCAGCCCTTGGATAGAGCACTAGAATATATCACAACCGTCCATGAGTGCCTATCTACCCGCTCGATGCGTGGCACGCTCCACCACCCTTCGATCGTGTCACTCGAGACCTAATCGTAGCCGCTCATAAGCACCTCGATCCTAGCCATTGGATCGCATGATCCAACGGCTCAGACACCTTCATCTACATCTAGCCTCCATCATTTCCACATTCTCCACTTCACGGGACCCCTTCCCCCTTCTTATTTTCTTGACCACCATCGCCACCTTCTCCACTCACCGACCATTCCACGACCTTTCCCTTTCGTCCGTCATCTTCACTGGTCATCTCGCACTCCACAACGCCCTCCCACTCACACCATATCTCCCCCGCAAACCACGTTCCCACGCATCAGAACCAGCGCGCTTCGACCTACAAATACTCCGCCCCCTCCCTCGTTCACAACTGTCCACCTCTACGCGGGGCAAGGCCATCCCTCCTCCATCTCCCTGTGATAAAGGGAGGTGGCGGGATCGAGCGACGATGTCATCCGCCTCCGGTGTCGACCCGCCGCCCTCCATGGCGGCGTCGCGGTGCTCCCAGCCCACTCGAGCTGCCTCCATTGGCTGAGGAGGTCCAGCGGAACCCCAAACCCAAGCCATCACCTCCATCTCCGACCAGGTAAGTCTCTCCGATCTCCTACGTATTTTCTTCTATTTTTTGCTTAATTAATTAGGCCGCTACACCCATCTTCGACCTCCATTAATCCTCCTATGAGATTCCCCGCACAACCCCCTTCCACGCGCACTACTCCGATCCCTCTCCCTACCTTCACAACCCCATATCACCACCTTCACCTCCTCCACCCTCCACGACAGAGGAGCTCAGAGCTCCCACCTTATTCACCCACAAGAGCTCCCATTCCACTCACACACACTTCTCCCCTATGCTTCGGCTACGGTCACTAACGCTACAGATACCGCCTATTGAAAGGTCGGACCTTCACCGGAGTCAAATTCGCCAACTCTGTCCAAGGCAACCCAACATCGAAAGTCTCCTCTAAAGCCGCTTAGCTGATAGCCCAGACCTCTGGCTCCATCATCGACCTTTCAGGAGACTCCGGTTAGATGAATCGTGGCTTTGCAAGGAAGGCGGAGCTGGCACAGCGTCGCCGGAGCACAGACTTCGCCACCAGCCCTTCGACGGAGGACAAAGTACAAAGACCATTGGATGAATGTATCTCAACGTTCATCCAACGGTCTAGATGAGGACACGCCAACGACTCTAGGAGCCACCCGATCTCTGTGATCAGATGGCCTTCGATCGGCCACGTGTCAACGCTATGTCTACTCCGAGCCTCAACATCGGACCCATTAGGCTTGGAGCCCCTGAACCTACGCCGAGCCTCATCGGAGCTTCGAGTCGACCCGAACCTGCATCGAGCCTGAGCCAGCGCCGAGCCTAGCCAAAGCGGCCCGAGCCTTCTCTGAGCCTTCGAGCCGTCCTGATCCTAGAGAGCACGTGCACAGCACGTGCCATCCAGGTAAATTGCAAGGAGGCCCCATCGACTTCTCCATTTTGCAGACATGTCCTGATATCACGTGCAACACAGCGCGTACTTGAAGAATTTTGTAGTTGTGCACTCACAGGTTTTGATAATTGCAAAAATACCCCTGTGCATGTAGGTCATTTACAGGGAAGGTTCCAACTTTCTTTTATTTGCATTATAGTCCCTCCTAGGGACATGTTTGTAGTTATCTTTTATGTTTTCTTTCAGTTATGCCCTTGTCTTCTTCTATGCATATCTTGAGCATTGTAACTCTATTTCATTTGATTTCAGTGGCATTTTGAAGCTCTTCTCATTGTCTTCCTTATGGCATGCTTTTATTTTAGATTTGACACTACGAGCTTTAATGTATTATTTTATTGTCTAAATGTCCGGATTTCCATGTTTCTCATGCCTCATTGTTACATGAATGAAGCTAGCTTTATTATTTGACCCTGATTTAACTTCTATGTTTAATGGCTCAAGTATTTATGATCTAGGGTATATTTGTGTTGCATTTCTTCTCATATAAAATAAAAATAAAAAAAATGCATGTTTTATATTTGCTTGTTACATTGTCTTGTTTTGTTTCCATGCATTATTTGACCTATGGTTCTGCAATTCAACGCTTAATAAATTAGTATAAGTCTGAATAATCATGAGAGAGGCTCGTGTCCCTGAGTTCGACCTTGGTTTCTTACCAAGTAAAATAAAAATATGACCATATGCTTTCCTTGACATATCCAACTTAGATGGTTTTTGATAGACCTTGTTCACCCCGACTGCAATGACCATTGAATGTTAATTCCCCATTATTAAAGGGCTGGATTTGCGGTTCGTCAGTCAACTGCTACAAAATTCTACCAATAACACTAGTACTTCTGATCCTACTGCAAGTTTAGCCACTACTTCAGGTACACTTGCCAATGTTGCCTCTACATCCATCCCTGCATGGATCATTGACTCTGGTGCCTTTACTCATCTGATGGGAGAAGGTAGTCTTATCACCTCTGCACATCCGTCTTCCGTTGTGATGACTATTTGGATTGCCAATGGAGCACATTCCACTATCACTAGTGTGGGGACTATGGAATTTTCATCCAAACTCCGACTTACCGATGAGCATTGTGCTCTTGATTTTCCGCTATGTCTCTTATACGTTCATAAGTTATGCTAAGAACTTAACTGTCGTGTGATTTTTTATGAGTTCTGTTGTTATTTTCAGGACATCTGGACGAGATAGATTTTTGATGGGGGACGAGAAGAATGACCCCCTCTGATTCTGGTTTTGCTGGCAGTACATCTATATCCGTTGATCCCTTTTATTGGCATCTTCGCCTCGATCATCCATCCATCAAAGCTCTCTTGTTAATGTTCCCCGAGCTTTCTACGCTCAAGCCCTTTGAGTGTGAGGCGTGTCAGTTCGGGAAACATCATCTAGCACCCTTTCCTGATTGTTCTGAACCTCACCGTAAAAATCCTTTTTTCTTTAGTCCATTGTGATATTTAGGGATCATGTTCGATCCATACCCTGAGTGGACATAAGTACTTTGTTGTTTTTATCGATGACTACAATCGATCATCTTGGGTCTGTCTGTTAAAAGAACGATCAGAGGTTAGCAACATTATTAAGAATTTCTTCCATTATGTCAAAAATATATTTTCTTCCGGTGTTCAATTTTTTCACACAGATAACGCTTTGGAATTCACTCAACATGATCTAACCAACTTCTTTGCCTCTCAGGGCACCATTCACCAAACATCATGTCCTTACACTTCGCAACAAAACATGATAGCCAAAAGGAAATCAGACACCTTCTAAATATAGCCTGATCCCTCCTCACGTAGATGAAAGTTCCCAAAACCTATTGGGAGGATGTTGTTTCAACTGTTGTCCATCATGTAAACAAGATTCCATCTCCATCCCTAAATGGATCCACCTACTTGTCTCCGCTCTACCCAATTGAGCTACCTTTTCCTCTACCCTTATGAATTTTTGGATGTGTGCATTTGTTCAAAACTTTCACACTACTGACAAACTTTCTCCCCATGCTATTAAATGTGTTTTCCTTGGTTATTCTCGAACTCAAAAAGGTTACAGGTGCTATGATCTAATTGGACGTTAGTATTATATATCTGCAAATGTAACCTTTTTTGAGTAGACCAGCTTCTTCACACAATCTGTTATAGATATCCCTCTCGATCTCCCACCTCCACCCATTGTCTACAAAAGAAAACAAAAATTCCAATCACCAGATGATCCATTACCTATTTCTTTATTACATGATGATATGCCTAATTCAAGTGTCCCCTCCACTACTATCCCAGATGTTCCTGAGGAGCTTCCTATTGCTCTATGCAGAACTAAGAGGCAGTACACGCTTCATCCCATGTCTCATTTCACCTCTACTGCTAGTTTATCAACCACTGACAGAAGATATGCAGATGCTCTCATGCCCCTTTATATTCCAAGAGACCACCATAGTGCTTTACAAGATTCAGGATGGAAAAAGGCCATGGATGACAAGATAGATGCTCTTATTTCCACGGGAACATGGTATTTAGTGCAATGTCCCAAAGGGACTAAACCTATAGCATATAAATGGGTCTTAACTAAACAATCACCAGATGGGTCGATTGACATGTTGAAATCTCTCGTCTTGTGGAAAAGGGCTTCACACAGACATATGGAGTAGATTACTTTGAGACATTCTCATCGGTTGCGCGTATGGGGTCAATAAGGATTATCCTTTCTGTGGTAGCTAATAAGGCATGGCCTATCTTTCAGTTAGATGTGAAAAATACATTTCTATATTGAAATCTTGATGAAGAAGTATATATGATGCAACCTCCAGGTTATGAAGTCGAGGGGGAGTTTGTATGTTGACTTCGCAAAGCAATATATGGCCTAAAGCAAAGCCCAAGGACATGGCTCGAAAAAGACTTACTGCATAGATCAGCAATCGGCTTCTAGAGAACAACCTCTTATTATTCTATGTTTATCAGAAGACGAACAACTGGTACTGTTATTCTTGTAGTTTATGTGGATGATATGGTCATCACTTGTGACGATGATAAAGGGATACTAGAGACCAATGCCTTACTCTAGAAGGTATTTGTTACCAAGGATCTTGGTCCACTACGACATTTCTTGGGCATAGAAGTACTACGCACTACAAAAGGTCTTCATCTTTCATAGAGAAAATATTGTCTAGACATTCTTATGGAAGCCGGATTACTTGGATGCAAGCCTGCTGGTATTCCTGCAGATCTTAAGAAACACTTCACATCCTCTGATCCTATTTTCAAAGATGTTACTCGACATAAGAGCCTGGTTGGCAAACTTCTTTACCTTACCGTCACCAAACCAGATATTTCATATGCAATGAGTAGAGCTAGTCAACACATAGAGCAACCTTGTTATAGTCACTGGCAGGATGTTCTTCAGATTCTACAATACGTGAAGGAATCACCAAGAAGTGGCCTCTTCTATGGGGCAAATGGGTACACTGATATTATTGCATATGTTGATGAAGATTATGCAAGCTCACCAGAGGATTGACGCTCCACCATAGGTTACGCTATGATGGTTGGGGGAAATCTTGTTACTTGGAGAAGCAAGAAGCAGACTGTTGTATCTAGATCTAGTGCAGATTCAGAGTAGAGGGCGATGGTTCAAGCTACTTGCGAGATCACGTGGCTATTAACTTCTTCAAGAACTTGGTATTGTTGTCACTACTCCTATTCCACTATAATGTGATAACAAATATGCTATATACATTGACACGAATCCAGTGTTCCATGAGCGAATCAAGCATTTAGAGGTTGACTGTTTGTTTGTGATGCTGTCAGCATTGGAAGGATTACTACTCCTCACATCAACACCGACCTTTAGCTTGCAGATGTCTTCACAAAAGTACTGCCCAATAAGCGACTCTCCTGGATTGTTTACAAGTTGGGCATGACTGATAAATATGCTCCAACTTGAGGGGGAGTGTTAGGAGTATATATGTTAAGATAATATTCTATATGGTAGGAGTATATGTTAAAAGAATATTCTATGTAGCAGGAGTATATATTAAGAGAATATTCTATGTGTTAGGAGTATATATGTTAAGAGAATATCCTATGTGGTAGGAATATTCTATGTGGTATTTATGTATTTTTTCCTTTGAGCTTTCTAGGGTTTTGTCCTATATAAGGACCCCTAGACCTCTAGAATAAAACGAGCCTTTCTATTCTTTCATTCTTTTTTCCACAGTATCCACACAAAGTTGACATTCACTTTCCAAGTATTACATCTTCAAATCTTAATGGGCTTCTTAACAATAATATTCTCCTCAAAGTTTCGGAAGTGGAAACGATCAATTGTCTTTTTCATAAATCCTTGCATTTTATTTCTGTAATTGTGATCTTTAAGAAAAAATCCTCTAAGACAATTAAAGAAGCATGCCTTGAGTCTATATTCTGGTTGAAAAGACTCATTAGCTCCATACAGACCAACTCTTTTCCCATGTCTGCTCTATTTTTTTCTCATGTATGCTATATCAAAATAGCATTCTATATGGAAGAAAATGTTCAAATATTTAAAGTAATGTAACCTTAAATTGAATATTTGCCATTTTACACACATCAAGATGGGTCAATATCTAGATACAAGGTATGACTTGTTGCAAAATGGTTTACTTAAACCTATGGTGTTGATTTTTTAATATATTCTCTCTAGTTGCTCATCTATCCATTGTGCATATTCTCATGGCACTTGTTGTACAACTTGAGTGGCCCTTGCATCAGCTTGATGTGAAGAATGCATTCCTTTACAGTGGCCTTCGAGAGATTGTGTATATGCAGCAACCTCCCATCTTTGAGGCTCAAGGGAGCATAATAAGGTTTGCATGCTATGAAAGGCCATATACAGACTTAAGTAGAGCTCGCATACCTAGTTTCAGATTTTATCAGAAGTACTAGAGAATATGGACTCATCAGATCTTTGGTAGACCATTCTTTGTTCATAAGAAAGAATGAAAGAGGAACCATGGCAATGCTTGTTTTCGTGGATGGCATGATCCTCACAATAGATGACTCTACTAGTATTATAGAAGTAAAGAAGCAACTAGCACAATAGTTTGTTATCAAAGACTTGGGGCCATTGAGATACTTCCTAGGGATTGAAATAGCTAGATCCAAGTAGGGCTTAGTTGTGTCTCAATAGAAATATGCTACTGATCTGCCTGAGGAGACGTGGGTGCTAGGATCTAAGCCTTCATTGATACCCATGGATCCTAAGGCACACATCTACCAGTAAGGGGACATTGAAGACACTGGTCATTACATACGCATAGTGGATAAGCTGTTGTATCTTACTATCACTCAACAAGATATTTGTGTTTGGGAAACTTCAACCAGTTTATGGGTTTCCTTATTTCATCTCACTTTGATGCATGCTTGATGGTCCTAAGGTACATCAAGTCATCTCCTAAGAAAAGTCTATTTTGACTTCGGGTAACAACCTCAATATAATGGCCTATTCATATGTAGACTATAGAGAATGCATAATATATAAAAAAATCCACTACATGTGTCTGCACTTATCTGGCAGGGAACCTAGTCTTTTGGAGAAGTAAAAAACATGCAATGGTCTCCTACCTCAAGTGCTGAGAGTGAATACAAAGCCATGGCTCAAGCTGCAACATAACTAGTATGGATTTGATCCATACTCTCAAATCTTCGTATCTCCCCCATTAATGTTATGGACTCAGATGTGACAAACGTGCATCAATGCACATAACCAACAATCCCATGTTCCACGAACGTATCAAACATGTGGAAGTTGACTACCGCTACACTATAGATTTGATAGAAGGAGGGCTACTTCAAAATCATTATGTATCATCTATAGATATGTTCACCAAGCCACTCCCATGTGCACATTTCAAAAATGTTGTACAAAGCTGAGCATGATTGATATATATTTGAAGGGGAGTGCTAAGAGCTTATTATGTAATCCTCGACCTAAAGGTATTCCAGTCATCTCTTTTTATTAGAGATAAACTCTTTTGTAACCCTAATCCGTCTCCAAGGATATAAGGAGCCCTAGGGTTCTATTTATAATAAAGGAATTATTTTTATACAATTTAACTTATATATAAACATCATTATGTCAAAAATCTTTACGTTCATCAACAAGAGGTCATACATACATACATATATACATAGATCTATTTTTCCATATTGGTTTGACCATGAATTAGAGATCGATGATCAATAAAAAGACATAAAAGTTCAGTGTCTATTGTGTGGTAGAGAATATGAGGAAGAAAGAATAAGAAAATAAAGGGAATCAGAAAAGGGTTTTGGTTGTCACTGTCTAATTTTTTTACAAGGAATTTTACAAGGACACATTATCATTGTCATGTCCCAACAGACGAAAATAAAGTGACATCATTTCAAGCACTAATCTTTTCTTTGGCTTTTTATTAGTTGTGCCTTCCTAAGATATTGCATTATCAGTTATACCCCTCATTTTTTAAGAATATCAATCATACCCTTCTATTAGTTTAACTGTCCATGAGTTGAACATAACCATGGTATTTTCAAATCAAGTTGCAGTTAAGAGGTATATAACTATCCAAACATCCCCCTCCATTACCAACAACCCCTCCCCCTGAACACCAGGATGGTGATGTATGAGCACTCATTGGTCATCTCTATGTCTTGGGTACCCATGGAGAGGCCCACATCAGCCTTCAATGCAGGGGTGTCACTTATGCCATCCTCTGTTATGGCCACCACCTCGTAGAGGATGTCCGGATATTGTACCATGAGGAGCTTGTCAAACAGGAAGGACAACACGAGGACACCGATCAAGGAGCAACCTTCAACTATTGTTATGGGTGTACTCCTGGAAGGTCTTGCCCTCGATGAAGAGGCCTTCGACATGCTGCTCATGGGGAGGGGCGAATGAGGAGGAGGGTCTAGAGTTGGAGGGGTGACAACGGAGGAGGGTTTGGGGAGGGGGGGGGTTATGGATAAAGGAGAATGAGGGCCTTGAGGAGATGAAACAACGTAGTAGGAGGAGGAGGACTTGGAGGGGGTGGTGAAAGAGAAGGGCCTGGAGGGGAAGGGGCAGTGGAAGAGGAGGTCCTAGAGGGGGATGTGCAGCAACGGAGGAGGGTCTGGAGGAGGAGGGGCGACAGAGGAGGAGGGCTTAGAGGGGGAGGGCCTAGAGTGGGAGGTACATAGGATGAGAAGGAGGGCCTGGAGGGGGAGGTATTATAGCATCTGGATCCAATTAAACTCAAACCCGACCCGATTAGAGTCTGATTGATCTAATAAAATTAGTAATTGATGACACGCCTGACAATCGGGTTAAGTATGTAATAATCAAAGGTCGTCGTGACCCAAATCACCAAGCGCGGTCAATCGAGAAAAATGATAAAAACCACTCGGAAAATATATCGATGAAAACAAATGTAAGCGGTCTTTCGCTATTCTTTTTACCTGGTATAGCGACCAGGGTCGAACACAAGGAGCACGATTGGTCGGACACAAGGAGCACGATTTAAAAACTAAGTAGTCAAATTTCCAAGTTAATTTTTTTAGTGGTTTTTGAATTTTATATATTTTTTATTTTTAAAAGAAGCACAAACGAAGAAAAGTGATAAAACAAAAAACACACAATCTTTTTGTATTTTTCAAAATAATAAAAAATGTACAGAAAACTCCAAAGAAAATATTTTTGTGTTTTATATGTTTTAAAATATTTTTGGTAAATTTTTCGCAATTTTCTGATGTTTTTGTTATTTTCTAAAAATGAAACAGTGGAAAATAAATAAAAGGTACACAGTCAGGAGTCTTTTGTAATTTAAAAATCCTTCAAATGTCCAATACTCCTGAGAAATATTTTTAAGATAAACTACAAGATGATATCTACAAAAAGAAACTGAAACCACTATTTTTGGAACTTTATAATTTTCTACAGTTTTTGTAAGATTTTTCGTATTTTACATTTTTTTGGAGTTTTATATATGAAAATTGCACAAAAATTGGATAGAAATTAAATGACACTCAAAAGTACATACAGTAGTTTTTATGGAATTTTTAGGCTCTTTTTTGAATTTTTATGAATTATCAAAATGTAGGCAAGCAAAAAAACACAAAATCACTATTTTTGATTTTTTTTAAAAATATCAAATAAAGCCAAAATCCTATGAAAAATTTTTACAATGACAAGAGACATAACAGGAATATTTACAAATTTTTGCAGAATTTTACGAGCAATAAAAACATATATTTCAATACAAATATCAAGCAAGTTAAGGTCTGAAAGCACAAGGACTGGAATGCAAGTTTCTCAAAAGTTCTGGACTGCAATATAAAAATAATTAAAAATACAAATCAAAGATGCAGTTTACCCAATTAGCAAGTGCATGGCACATGAGTTGCTCACTGACAGGGACTCATTTGCGAATAGTGAAACTTCCAGGAAGCTTGATGTAATTGTGCCAAATATCTTCTTCTTTTTTTATTCAAAAGCTTTAAAGGGCTTCTTTGTAATTTCGCCAAATATCTCAATAACCCTAGGGTTTCCTCTCTTCTCTCTTTCGTTTCCAGCCCACAAATGAGCACAAGGGTGCCGCCACCCACACCAATGAGAGGAGGAGCGGGGCGGCACGCAGGGCGTTGGAGCGGGAGGTCGGCACCGCCAGAGGAGAGGCACGCAGGGGCGGAGGTCGCGTGGCGCGTCGCGCGCGCGACGACGGCGTCGTGGTGGAGAGGCCCCCACGTGCGGGGACGCACGCCTGGAGGAGGCCGGGTCGGCTCGACGCAAGGGCCCGCGCGAGGCCGCTGGCGGCGCTGTCGCGCCTTGGGGCTGCAACGCAGGCACGGCGCCGCACGCGGTGGCGCAGGGCTGGGGGATACGGCTGCCTGGGGGCTCCTACGTGCGGGCAGGTGCGTGGTTGACGAGCCGCAGGCGCAGCCGCCCTCCTGGCGGCGCTGGAGGAGGAGCGGGGCGACGCTGCCGCCCGCTGGAGGGGGGGGGGGGCGGCGGGTCCGCCGCAGCCTGGAGGAGATTCCGCCGCAGAGGGGCGGCGCCGGGTGGAGCAGGCTGCCGCTGTTGACGGTGGGCAGCGGCCTGCTACTGCAAATGTTTTTTTTTTATTTTTTTTTATTTTTTTTATTTTTTAATTTTCCTGCAGGTGCTGTTAGAAAGAAAAAGAATGTATGTTTCTTTTTTATATTTTTTTTGTTTGATCAGGAAATGTAAATAGTAAACTAATTTTTTTATTATCTTTTTATAATTTTTTTAGGTGAACCTGCAAAACAACGATTAGAGAGAAGCAAAAATATCTTTTATTATTATTATTTTTTTAATTCCAACAAAACAAAGGTTAGGGACCAAAGAAATATTATTTATTTATTTTTTTAATTATTTATGCACAAAATTAGGAGAGATGAATGGGGACGGATCTTGGCGAGATATGGGGGATAGATCCGAAGACTCTGACCACCGTGCGTGGCCAGAGGTGTGTGGTTGCGTGAGATAGATGTGAAATGTGGAGGTTATGAGATGAGGTGAAAAATTGGGTTCGAAGGCGGATCAAAGTGTGATGGATTTGTTTATGATCTAAATTCGAAAGATTAACTATGTCTAGGTAGAAAATTAAACCTACGATTTATCTACGAAAAATGACGAGAAATAAAATGGATCTCACCTTGGAATGGGACACGCCGTGATGGCCTCGACGACGACCGAACGCTGTCACCGAATGGGTCGGAGGCTGGGCACCCTTCTGCAACAAGAAAGTCTCGGAGATCGGGCTCCTCTCTCCAAAGATTGATCAAATGTGAATGAGGGAGGAGGAGCCCATTAAAAAGAGGCAAAAAAATCAAAAACGGAAAATATTTACAAAAAAAGAATGTGTTTATTGGATGGATTAATAAAATAATGAAATTAATAAATTAATTAAATAATTAATTACGGAATTCGAAATTAATAAATTAAATAAATTAATAAATTAATTGGAAATTAATTGGCCACCTTAATGGTGGCCATTAAAGGTACGAAATCAAATCATATATATGGTAGCTTATTAAGTCACATAAATCAAATAAAATCAAATGATTAAATACAAAATTCGGAATTAATTTAAATTAATTAATTAATGTTAGGTAATTACATTTTTTGGTGGATTTTATAAATGGAAGTTAGTGGCATACATATATTATATACATAAGATATAATGTACATAAGTGCAAATAAGGAAATAATTTTTATACAAGATTTTTTATTTTAATTAATTTAATTTTTATTTTTATTGAAAACAATATTTATAATATATACATTAAGTAAAAATAAATATTAATAATTATATGCACAGATATATGGGTAAACTGCACAATACACCCCAGAAAACCAACTTTTTAACCGTAACTCCAAAAAATACGAAACCACAGCCATTTGAAAGATAATTTAATTTATAGTATTATGGAAGTGAGTTTGGTTCGATTTGAGCTCGTATGGAGCCGGAATTGATGTTTCAATTATCGCATTACAACTTTTTCTGGGTGTAATTATTTACAATATATACAATATTTTATTTTACAAATATTTTTATTATTTACAACATAGTTTTATTTAGAACTTTTATTTACAAAAATAATTGATTTGAGGTCAAATTATATACAAATAAAATAATGTAAGTTTTATACAAATATACATAAAAATATGTACAAGATATTTTTGGATTTTCTGACAAACAACCTTATCTCCCCCTACTTTATTCCTGGTCGATCAAGTCAAGTCTTGACCTTCTCTCGAGGTTTGGGTCAGTCTGTATTTATTTCATAAATACCTCCTTTTCTTTTTCTTTTCTTCTTTATTCTTTTATTTATTTACAAAAAGTGTTAAAAATGCATAATTAACAAATGCATGCGAAATGGTAATTTTATGAAATTAGTGGTTATTTACAGGTATTTGACTAAGGAAAAGAGGCTAAAATAAAAGAATAAAGGCGATGAATCGTAGATTCATCAGTAATCAATATTAAATAACCTAAATCAATCATTTGATTGTGAATCAAGAGTCATTCGACCAAAATCAACCAAAAGTAGATCGTCTCGTAATGCGTGCTATGGAAAAGCTGCAACCCAAATTTGAAAACCACAAAATAAATCAAAATCACCTAAAAATCTGATTCGATGAAATAAGACCAGCAGAACTAACCGTTCGTCAATCGAAAATCGTTTGATTTTTTTAAATCATAAAATTTGATCAAAAACCAAAACCATATCTCAAAAACTTCAGGGATCCAAACTTGATCAAAAGTATATGAATATTATACTCATATTGATTGTCGTCCAGAGATGATCAAAATGAGATATTGTGCATCAAAATCCGAGACTTGAAGTGCGCATATGGCCAATTTTAACACTTTAAATAAATAAGAGAAAATAGTAAAAAAATTTAAAATTTCCTACTAAATTGCAACATACTGCTACTATTTATTCAAAAAAATCCAGCAAAAAAGAGGAAGATTTATGACATCAGCAAGCTCATGGCAGCCTATTTGATGTCATGGATGAGGTCAATGAAAGTGACATAGGAAGCTTCCTCCCCATTTCCTTTCATCCTATTATTTGTTCCTCTTTCCTCTATACATTCTATTCTTTTTCTCCTCCTAAATCAAAGGCCTCTCTCTCTTTCCTTTCCCCCTACAAATTCCAACAAAATCTCCCTTCTCTTTTCTCTTTTCTCCTCTTCTTTCCATAGATGTTGGAGAACAACTACTAGAGCTCTGGATCTCAATATTCTGGAGCTTGGAATGACAAATTCCGGAGCCCAACCATTGCAAACTGCATCTTCTAAGCAAGGAAGCTACTGCATACCTTGAATCCAACTTAATCCCTCCAAAGATTGAAGATCATCTAATTAGGTACAATCTCTGCCTTTCTCTTGCTGCCATGCATGTGTTCTCATAGTGGATTTTCCTTAAGTTGGGAATTTTGGAGATTTTATATCAAAAAATAAACTTCTAAAATTTTAAATGTTAAAACTAAATTAGATTCTCTGATGTATTCTATATATATAGGGAAAACTTTAGATAAGACGGTTGATGAATCATCATTCATCACTCTTTATTATTTTATTTTAGCTAAAAATCTTTGCAAAACACCATGTATATGTTTGTAAATACAGTAAATTATCAAAATGCATGCTTTATGTAAATATCAATAATTAGCATGTCTTTGTGCATAAATAAAAGAATAAAGAAGAAAGAAAAAGAAGGAGAAATTTAGAATAAATATTGAGTGACCCGACCCCAAGGGAGGGCCAAGCATTGGGCTGACCGCAAAAGAAACCAAGTAGAGAGAGATAGGGCCATTCACCATGTACATATTCCTTCATGTATATATTTTATTTTACTAAAAATAAAAAAAAAATGGGTTTTTATTAATTTGTATATATTTATAAAAATAACATAAAAACAAGAAAAAAATAAAATAAAAAAGGAATAAAATTTTTCTCTCACCCTTGTACATACCATGTACACATGTGCCTATATCTATTCATTCATTTTCCCACTATAAATAAATAATAAAAATAAAATAAAAATTATTTTATATCCTAAATTTTATGTTGTAAATAAATAAAATATAAAATTGGGATAGTTTTACAAAAATAAAATAATAAAAATAAAAGTGTAAAATACATAAGTATTTATACATGTATATATAATATTATATTATGTATATACATTAATTTATTTATCAAGTAAATAAATAAATAAAAATTACTAAAAAATAATTTGAAAAATAATAAACATTTTTATTTTATAAATATTTTTAAATAAAATCATTTGCTATTTTTAAAATAATTTATAAATAGTTTCCAGAATGCTGAATTCTGATTGGTCCATAGGGGAACGTTGACCCCCAGTCAACTCCCCCTTGGACTACATCGCGCTTGGACCCGGTTTTTGACCAGATTTCTCCGTATTTTCATGAATCAGTCTGACCTCCATTTCTTCAAACCCCGGGCCCCGATTGCAGAGCAAAGATCCATGATCCACACCCACCATCTCTTCTAGGGGTCCGTACATCGATCAGCGCATCCGATTCCCATCTTCTCGGACCCCTACAAGTATAAAGCTTCACCTCCAACCGCCATTCCACTCATATTTGGCCTTCCCCCTTGCCTCCGATGAGCTCCTCCTCTGTACTTGAGTGACAAATGATGCATTAGTGAGTTGTAGTGAGGGACGAGCAGCCGGGAACCTCAAATCTGACGAATCTTCGTCGTGCTCCGCTGCTGGTGAGCCCGAGCCTCTGGAGACGTCGCTCCATCAAGGCGAAGACTCCCAGAGGTCCATCACCTCCAGCATAGATGACTACATCCGCCAATTAATCTAGATAGCTCGTAGTTTCTTTTGATTTTTGATTTTTAGTTCACCGACCGCCAAGCTTTCATCGACCATCCATGCCGCTCCGATCACCCATTTGCCCATCCGACTACCCTATCACCTTCACAAGACTCCTCCCTACCTTCTCCACCCATCCATTCCCCCTAGTTTACCCCGGAACAGGGCCATCGACTCTCCTCCACCACTGCTCGCAGGAGAGTCAAGCGTCACCTCATCTTTCATCCCTCTCGCGCGCTAACGGGTCAAGGCAGTTTGCCCTCGACCCAGAATTCTTCCTGTGCAGAAGGCATATAGACCTCATCTGGAGGTCTTAACGCTGAAGCACAACGCTCCAGGTCCACCTCGTCGCTGGGGGCCCTCCAGGTCCTCCAAGCCCCATCGAAGCAGTCCATCAACTGCAGATCATCACCGGCATTCTTTTCCCCATTCTAGCAGCATCGGAGGACATCCCCACCGTGCGCAACAGCCATGCGAAGTTTGTCAGCGAACAGTTCTTCCAGGACCCTCCATAGCCATCCGATAGAGCCTCTTCGCTAGTTTTGATCTCCACCGTCCATCTGCGGGAGGCTCGTAGACGTCCGATCCATCTGAGGATCTAATCTGGGACGTCGATCGTCGAAGGGGTATCCATGAACCACAATCGTCCGATCTAAAGTGGACTCCCCTCGACCGTTGGATCTTAATAATAAGGGTAAATATCACCTAGGCCCTTCTTAGTTTAGCATTAACGTTTGAGTCCTGTAAATATTTTACATAGTTGTTTTTAATTTGGAATAATTGTACTTTGGACCCTAGAGTTTTAGTATTTGCATTTTAATCCCTCCGATTGTGAAGCACGTGCTTCGACACGTGAGTTTTCTGGGCTATTTGCATGTATGGCCTTGGGTTTATGGAATGTTATGAATTGAAAGTTTAGTTTACATATTTGCATTTATGCCCCTGTGCGTACTAAATTAGAACATGTGTTTTATTTAAGCCCTTGGAACTTATTTTCTTTACATCTAGGTTCCTGTGTGCTGTACCTTTTTTATTGGTTGAATAAAAGTTCAAATCAACTCCAAATCTATTGAAATTTGGATATGTGGCCCCTGCCACTGTGTAAAAATTTCATTAATTTTTTAGGACAAATTTGTGTTGATTTTCTATTTTTAAATATCCAAAAACCTTCATTTTTGCTACTATTTCGATTTAAAAATCAACTAAAAATATTAAAGAGCCTCCAAAAATTCTAAAAAAATTAAAGCATGTTAGTTTTGTTGTCTTCTTGCTTCAGGTTAATTTTTGCTGCATTTGGATTTATAAAACACCTAAAAATTGAAAAACTCTAAAAAACTCATAAAATTTTATTAAAAATTCTAGAAAATTAAAAAAAATGCATTTTCTTTTCATGTAGCTTAGTTTTTACTTATAATTTTTCATCAAATTGTCTCCAGATTTTTACATGCTATTTATATATTTTTCAATAACCTTTCAAATCTGGCTGCACAGTAGTTTCATTTTTCTACCTTATTTCATTTTTAGAAAATCAACTAAAAACCATAAAATCTGAGAAAATTACCAAAAACACTTAAAAAATATAAAATCCAAAATATTTTTATTGTATTTTTCTGACCTTTTTTGTGGTTTTAAAAAATTAGTTAATTGTGACTTTTTGGGCTTCTTTTATATTTTCCTTCATAATTAAAAATTATAAAAAATTAAAAAACCATAAAATCCACCATACCAGGTTAAATAAATAGCGAGACCGCTATTCGACTTTATTGATTGATTATTTTATTTGGTGGTCTTGAGTTTCTTGTTGATTGAGCTTCGAGGTTCGGGTCGCAACAACCTGTAGCTGGATTGTGAAAATTATTGGTCATCAGAATGGCATCGTTGCCGAGGAGCACGGTTTAGTAGTCGCTTTTTGTTTGGTTTTTCGTTTCGCAGCTTTTTCGCGGTTTTCGTTTATTTAGCGGCTTTTCCGCAACTTTTAATTTTTATTTTGTTTTCTTTTATTTTTGATTTATTTTATTTTATTTTTGTTTTTGTTTGTTTTTATTTTATTTTTTTTTATTTTTGTTTTTGCATTTTTTATTTTCTTTTTCATTATTATAATAACTATGGTCTGATGCATTTCTGTCTATTTTTCTTGCGAGGGCCCGACGACCGAGGCAACTTTTTTTGGGAAGCCGATGCAACCGCGGGGATCGGAGGCAGCTCCCTTCTGTACGGAGCTGCAGGAGAGCGCAAGAGGAGGTTAGCAGAAGTGCATGGGAGATTAGTGTAGCTGTAGTTTTTAGTGTAGCTTTAGCCTTAGTTTAGCATAGATTAGTTTCTTTTCAGTCAGATTCATATTATTGTAATAATACATGGACCATACACTCTCATACTTGTGACTTTTCGGGGTCTGTTTCGCTGAGCACTGGTGTGCTCGAGGGACCCCACCACTATTTTGGTTTTTGCCGCTTTTTCTTTTGATTTTCATGGATTTCGGTGCTTGAGCCCCTAGACTTAGGTTTCTGTTTGAATGAGCCAGGTAGCATTAGGTCCAAAGCCCTAATAGAATATCTGTTCCTATAGAACACGCTTGGACATTAGATAAATAAACCAGTGCTTCACAATAATAGGAGCTTTTGTTTAGGGCGGTTCTCGCATTGCATCCATATAGCTTAGTTTAAATTTATGTGCGAATCATAACTGCATGTAGACTGCTAGAGAAAGGTACACCTTCTATATCGTGCATGCATAATTGATTTCATCGCGCATCGGCTTTTCCGTCTTCCTCCCTCAGTTTCTGGACTCAGGAATAAAAAGGAAATCGAAAAATTCGTTAGACAATTTTTGAAAAATATCTAAAAACAAAAACAATAAAATCAGGACTGTTAATCAAACTTGACCTTAAAAGACACCGACTTAATAACTTGTCTTGGGAGAGCAATCCCCTCATTGCTTGGTTTGGATGAGCAAGATATTGACTCATGCCCTAGGTTAGAGCCACATCTGACCCCTCTTCAGACTACTGATTTTAAACCAGTCGTTCTCCAGTGAGGATCGCTCCGATTTTCGGTAAAGCGGGCCGCGATATCCTTAACAGAGCGAGCCGATTGGGTAGCCGGTAAACGGTCCGTGGCTTGTACTGGTTGGGAAAGATCTAGTTTGGGATCGGGGTAGTCTCCTGGGGGCGTTGGATTCCTATCAGCTCACTTAATCGCTCTGAAATATTGTTTGATTCACCTAATAAAATTAAAAAGAAAAAGACCGAACTCTTATGGTCATCAGCTCCGTGTGCATTGGTGAATCGGGGGTATTGTTTGACCGATCTTTTTTATTTTCGGATCCCATCTGCCTTCCTCCCATCTATCTTCTCCTACAATCATTTATCTTTCTCCCACCCACCCTCCCTTCATTTCTCTTCCCTATCCCTGGATGATGGATCTACCTTCATTCTTGCCGACTCTTACAACTTCTTCATCTTCTGACCATCAGTCCAATCCATCCTCGAGGGAGGTCGGATCTCCGATCGACCTTCCGTTCCCTCCCTTCCATCCCTTTCATTCTTCTGGGCATGCTACTCTAGACGTCTGCGGAGATCAGATTGAGTAGATGTGAGACCCGGACGAAGCCACTGCTGGGATGAGAGTGCACTCCGTACACGATCATAGAGAGCAGATGCGAGTATCGGATGCCTCCTGTGCCAGGATGATGGATGAGCAGATATGACAGGAAGCTCAGTTAGCTTCTACATTTGGACCGTTCATTCTGGATATGGAGTTTATTCAGAGACTGCCGACATTCTCAGGGGAGGTGCACGAGGAGCCGTATATTCATCAGGCCGAATTCGAGGAGTTCTACGAGAGACAGACATATTCAGATATCACTGTGGAGGAGCTGATGCTGAAGACCTTCCCATTAACACTCCAGAGTAGAGCCATGAAATGGCACAGATGATTGGGAAGGAGATTCGCTACGTGGGGAGAGCTACAATTTGAGTTTATACAGAGATATTATCCCTAGTGTAGAGCAGATATGATGCGGTCTTTGATCACAGAGTTTTAAGTAGACCCCCAGGAGCTAGTACATGATGCATGTCTGAGGTTTCTTGACTTCTTGAGGAGATTTCCCAATCACAGACTTTCACCGACCGACCTCATTGAGATCTCCATGAGGGGGATGACCGCGGATCGGATAGCACTGGTCGTGACCGCGTGTGGTGGCCGCAGTTTCAATATTGAGTTACTTGATGCCATCTCGAGATATCTTTCACAGAGACCATCTTCACGAGTTGCCGTAGTCGGGACAACACACGAGGATAATGCGGTACCAATTGGGTGTGCTGCACTTCACGAGGATACAACTTCTGCACACCCGATCGAGGGCATGGATTCTGCAACAACATCGATGATAGAGGAGATGACTACCACAGTGGAGGTTCTGATCGAGAGAGTGATCGAGTTCCCGTTGGTCTTCCAGCTAGAGTTTGAGTCATCCCCAGAGTTTTCAGTTGACAAGTCTTGGATATCAGATCTTCTGATATTCCACGAGATGGAGGAGCCCTCGCTACTGCAGCCATCGATCCAGCCATTTCAGAGTCTAGTTCCAGATGACTCAGCTTCTATTCTACAGAAATACTTCTCGGATTCAGATAGATACCATGACTCAGCTCAGCAGCCACAACTCAATGCGGGATACCACTTCAAGATGCCTTATATAGATAGTCCCGTATTAGAGTCAGGTGTCCTCCATTTTGATGAGACAGATACATTTTCTGAGGACCAGATTATAACCAGCACTACCGCAGAGCAAGGATCAGTTTCAGCCGCATCGCCAGCTTCCACGGTGTTGACCGGTACCTTCTCCTATTTCCAGATTGATCAGAGACAGACTTCAGATGATGATGCATCCTGGTTCACAGAGTGGGTGCTTGACAACAGCGTAGATGCCCTTATAGATTCTGATCTTCTACTCACTGATGATCTTGCATTTCTCCTTGAGGGTATCTGCGGGAGAATGCCCCTCACGATGTGTACTCGGTTTCACCTTCTGAGAGTGTATCCAATCTGGCAGATCATGAAACCGAGTCTTCTGATCCTTCTGACTCTGAGTTGCTTCGCCTCAACGACCCTTGCGAGGATGAGCCGATCTTTTAGATATTCGATGATCTTTCTGATTTGTCTCCATTATATGCATCAGATATCATTTTTCTTAGTGAGTCTCCTAATCTTTACTTTCTACACCTTTGTGAGACGCTGATTGACGTGGAGGATTCCATGACTGATTCATCCTTCTCCACGTCTGATTTCGTAGGCTCTACACTTCCACTCCAGTCTGATCCTGAGCTGAAGATTTCTTTTGCGCTACTAGATCCCAATTACATCTTCCCATATTCTTGGCTGGTAGCAGACACCCGCCAGATTGCCTACCTGGGTGTCTTCCTTTACACTGTTGATTTCGTCGTTGTTCTCATACCGAGACTGCGACGACAGTACGACATTCTCCTTATAGATGCCGTCCTGAACCTTGACACGACTTTGTCCTAGCCTTTGCGCCCAACTAGGGGCGTAAAATCCAACGCTTGTTGAGAGGCACCTCAACATTGTACCCTTTTGTATATACGTGTTTTCTCATGATTTGTTCGTTCTTTCTTCCGTGTTGTTTTCACCCCAAGTCTCGTATAGGATTATCTTTGCTGTACTTAGGATATACCTCATCCTAAGTATAGGGGGATGGAAACACCGAGTTGATCCCTTCATTCTGTTTCACTACTCCTGTTGTTGCCTATACTTAAGGATTCTTCATCTTAAGTATAGGGGGAGTAATACCCTTCCATCTTATATATAATTGTTTTCTTCGTTTCTTTCTGCCTCTGTTTTGCTGCCTATACCTAGGGATATTTTATCCTAAGTATAGGGGAGGTAGACCCTTTACATTCTTCACTCGGATTTCCCTTTGTGTATAGCCTGCTATACTTAGGATTACTTGATCCTATGTATAGGGGGAAACCCCCGAGATCTTCTCTTTCATTTCAATTCTTTCATTCGTCTTTGTATATAGCCTTTCTTTTCACTTCCTTATACTAAGCACGAGTTATGTCTTCTTCATCGCTCTTGATTCACTCTGAGGACATCGTTCGAGCAAAGTATAGGGGGTGTCGTATATATTTCATATATATTTTAGCCATAACTCGTACTTTGTGTGAGTGTGTTAATAAATAAAAATGGCTAAAAACCATAAAACTCATAAAAATTAAAATTTTTCTTGTAACTAAAATTCTTTTCTGCACATACATAGCTATGTAAAAACTATTTTTGTAAAAATGTTTGTAAAAATCTTTTGTGTTAATATTTTGTAAATATTTTCATATCAAAATTATGTATATAGTACAAAATTTTTGTAAAATATTTTGAAAAACAAAAAGTTTGCAAAAATCTTGTGTAAATTTGTGTAAATATTTTGCAAAACTTGCATTCATGCATACATCCATGTTTTCAAACATTTTTCAAAAATTTTGCACATTTGTAAAATTTTGTAAAAATTGCATCTTTGTAAATACTTGTATAGTTTTTCCGAATCATAGTTTACATTTAAACTAGCTTGGAATTAAATTGAAAAATGGAGCTTGGTTAAGATCTTAATCCATCTAATTCTAAGAGGAACCTTATAGGGCTTAGGATTGAGGCTTTTCAGGTCCATGGTGACTTAATTCTTTGAGTCCACTAGGCTATGATCACATGTCATCTCGATGAGCCTAAGTAGAGCACTTAACAACACACGCATGACTCTTACCGACAATGGCTTTACTTGGACCAACTCTTTACACCGAGCTCTTCACGGATGAGGTGGTGAGGAGGCAGTCTTCTTTGACTGTGGGTAGCATATGAGGGTAGTACTTCTAGGTGGAACCTCTCTTCTTCTTATAGTGAAGGAAGTGCGTCTCAACTTGGTCTAGTAGCCGTGAGGTCTAACGATAGGAGTTGTGGGTTGCAATAAAGCTTCAAAATAGGGATAGTCTACTGGCTCAAGAGGAAAAACTCCTTATGTATATATGTTGCACTTTGTAGATATGTTGTAAATATGCACATAAAAAATGCAAAAAAAAAAGAATAACTCCAAAAAAATGGTGGGTCTGAGAGAAAATGATAATCCCACTGGAGTGTATATAGTTCAATAAAGAAAAGCTTATGTTATCCACGTTCCATCTCATGAAGCTTGCAGCAGGGAGACTTAGCTACACTGGTTGAGCTCCAAAGTATACATGGCTACACTGGCCATGGTCCATTCTCTTCTTCCTCCTCTTTTTGAGCCCGTTGAACTTGAACTTAGAAGGGAATACCCCGTTCCTCGAGGAAAGAGTTGCCAGACTAGGGTATTAGAGTTACCTTGTTGGGGAGGGTTGTCACTTTGCTACTTCTGAGGTGGAGAACTATACCTCACTTACACAGTACAAGAAGAGTTTCATGGTCTTCAGAGTTTGTGTATGTAGACTTGTTCTGATCTGGATTGCTGAGGAGTCTTAACTATAGATTAGTGGAACTTAGAGGCTGTTAAATTTTAAACCTAAGTCCAAATAAGGTTCCGACAAATTAATAATCCAAAGATCTGTCTGAGCTCCATACTTCAATTTAATGAAGGCAGGTTTAATAATCATCATTGATTCCTCTTACTTTCCACTCCTTTTCTTTTTCTTTTCTTTTTCGCTTCTTTTTCAAATAAGTGTTTGCTAAGGGACTAGCAAAAGTAAAGTACAGGGGGGTGATGATCCTCATTCATCACTCTTTATTCTTTTATTTTAGCTAAAATTTTTTGCAAAACACCATGTATATGTTTGTAAATACAATAAATTATCAAAATACATGCTTTGTAAAAAATATCAATAATTAGCATGTTTTTGTGCAAAAATAAAAGAATAATCAAGAAAGAAAAGGAAGGAGATATTTAGAATGAATATCGAGTGACCCAAACCCAAGGGAGGGCCAAGCATTGGCCTGACCGTAAAAGAAACCAAGTAGAGAGAGATAGGGCCATTCACCATGTACATACTCCTTCAGGTATATACTTTATTTTATTAAAAATAAAATAAGAATGGGTTTTTTTATTAATCTGTATATATTTATAAAAATAACATAAAAACAAGAAAAATAAAATAAAATAAAAAAGAAATAAAATTTCTCTCTCACCCTTGTATATACCATGTACACATGTGCCTATATCTATTTATTTACTTCTCCCCTGTAATAATAAAAATAAAATAAAAATTATTTTATATCCTAAATTTTATGTTGTAAATAATTAAATATAAAATTGGGATAATTATATAAAAATAAAACAATAAAAATAAAAGTGTAAAATACATAAGTATTTATACATGTATATATAATATTATATTATGTATATACATTAATTTATTTTTCAAACAAAATAAATAAAAATCACTAAAACATAATTTGAAACTAATAAACATTTTTTCATATTATAAATATTTTTAAATAAAATCACTTGCTATTTTTAAATTAATTTATAAATAATTTCTGGAATGCTGAATTCTGATTGGTCCACGGGGGAACATTGACCCCCGGTCAACCCCCCTGGACCACATCACACTCGGACCTAGTTTTTGACCCGATTTCTCCATATTTCCCGAATCGGTCCGACCTCTATTTCTTCAAACCCCAGGCCCCAATTGTAGAGCAAAGATATATGATCCACGCCCGCCATCTCTTTTAGGGGTCCATGCATCGATTAGCGCGCCCGGTTCCCATCTTCTCGGACCCCTGCAGGTATAAAGATTCACCTCCAACCGCCATTCCACTCATCTTTGGCCTTCCCCCTCACCTCCGATGAGCTCCTCCTCTGCACCTGAGTGACAGCTGATGCGTTAGTGAGTTGCAGTGAGGGACGAGCAACTAGGAACCTCAGATCCGGCGAATCTTCACCGTGCTCCGCTGCTGGCGAGCCCGAGCCTCTGGAGACGTCACTCCATCGAGGCGAAGACCCTCGGAGGTCCAGCACCTCCGGCATTAGATGACTACATCCGCCAGGTAATCTAGATAGCACATAGTTTCTTTTGATTTTCGATTTTTAGTTCGCCGGCCGCCAAGCTTTCATCGACCATCCACGCCGCTCCGATCACCCATTTGCCCATCCAACTAACCTATCACCTTCGCGAGACTCATCCCCACCTTCTCCACCCATCCATTCCCCCTGGTTCACCCCGGAACAGGGCCATCGACTCTCCTCCACCGCCTCTCGCCGGAGAGTCACGCGTCGCCTCATCCTTCATCCCTCTCGTGCGCTTACGGGTCGAGGCAGTTTGCCCTCGACCCAACGTTCTTCCTGTGCATGTACGAAGGCATATAGACCTCATCTGGAGGTCTTAACACTGAAGCACATCGCTCCAGGTCCACCTCATCGCCGGGGGCCCTCCAGGTCCTCCTGGCCCCATTAGAGCAGTCTATCTGATGCGGATCATCATCAACGTTCTTTTCCCCATTCTAGCAGCATCAGAGAATGTCCCCACCGTGCGCAACCGCCGGGCAAAGTTCACCGGTGACCAGTTCTTCCATGACCCTCCATAACCGTCCGATAGATCCTCTCTGCCAGTTTTGATCTCCACCATCCATCTATGGGAGGCTCGTAGACGTCCGATCCATCTGAGGATCTGATTTGGGACGTTGATCGTCGAAGGGGTATCCGTGAACCACAACCGTCCGATCTAAAGTGGACTCCCCTCGGCCGTTGGATCTTAATATTAAGGGTAAATATCACTTAGGCCCTTCTTAGTTTAGCATTTACGTTTGAGTCCTGTAAATATTTTACATAGATCTTTTTATTTTGGAATAATTGCACTTTGGGCCCTAGTTTAGTATTCACATTTTAGTCCCTTCGGTTGTAAAGCACGTGCTTTGACGTGTGAGTTTCTGGGCTATTTGCATGTATGGGCTTCGGTTTATGGAATGTTATGAATTGAAAGTTTAGTTTACATATTTTCATTTATGCCCCTGTACGTACTGAATTAGAACATGTGCTGATTTTGTTGTGAAATTTACATTGAGCCCCCGAAACTTTGCTTATGTGTTTTATTTAAGCCCTTGGAACTTTTTTCTTTACATCTAGGTCCCTGTGTGCTGTGCCTTTTCTATTGGTTGAATAAAATATCAAATCAACTCCAAATCTACTGAAATTCGGACATGTGGCCCTTACCACTATGTGCAAATTTCAGTAATTTTTTGGGATAATTTTGTGTTGATTTTTTATTTTTAAAATTCAAAAACCTTCATTTTTACTATTGTTTTGGTTTAAAAATCAACTAAAAATATTAAGAGCCTCCAAAAATTCTAAAAAAAGTAGTGCATGTTAGTTTTGTTGTTTTCTTACTTCAGTTCAATTTTTGTTGCATTTAGATTTATAAAACACCTAAAAATGGAAAAAAGTCTAAAAAACTCAGATTAATCATTAAAAATTGTAAAAAATTCAAAAAAAAATGCAATTTCTTTTCCCATAGCTTAGTTTTTACTTATAGTTTTTCATAAAATTATCTCCAGATTTTTAGAGGCTATTTATATATTTTTAAACAACCTTTCTAATCTGGCTACACAATAGTTTCAATTTTTTGCCTTATTTTATTTTTAAAAAATCAACAAAAAATCATAAAGATATAAGAAAATTACCAAAAACACTTAAAAAATATAAAATTCAAAAATATTTTTATTGCAATTTTCTGATATTTTTAGTGGTTTTAAATAATTAGTTGATTGTGAGTTTTTAGGCTTCTTTTATATTTTCCTTCATAATTAAAAATTACAAAAAAATTAAATAACCATAAAATCCACCAAAAACATTTTCTTCCCTTTATTTGATTTTTCGACTACTTAGGCCTTTGGCCAATCCGTGCTCCTTGAGTTCGACCCTGGTCACTATAACAGGGTATATAAATAACAAGACCGCTATTCGACTTTATTGATTGATTATTTTATTTGGTGGTCTTGAGTTTCTTGTTGTCTGAGCTTCGAGGTTCGGGTCGCAACGATCCGTAGTTTTACCTTTACCCGGATCTTGGAAATTATCGGTCATCAACGGTCATTTCCTAGATGCGTGGAAAACCAATCATCTTATCCATTCCTAATCAATCAGATGGTTATGATTAATGGCTCATTATCTATATTTGTTGAAAAATACATTATGATCACTTTGGCATATTCTATATTTATAATGCAACAAATATCTCCTAAATAATCTCCCCAGCAATCTCCTCTTTCTCTCTTTATCTCTCTCTCTCTCTCTCTCGTTGAATGCAAGCGGCGCACATGGAGGAGGTGGATGTACACTTATGATGACGTTCGACGACAATGGATGGAGAACATCTGATGGTGGTCGGCTATGGTGTGCTCTGCTTTATCGATGTACAACGATTGATTCCCATGACAATGTGGTCTTCCATCGACCTTCAGATCAGAGGGAAAGAAGATGAGTTCTTGAAGGTTTTTCTCTCGCAGGCAATGGAGGTTGCACTACATGGAGGCGGTGGTTGCACATGAAGGACATGAGTCGTAGAGGAGATGGATGAAAGAGGGTGTGGGTGGAGGAGATGTGTTGGTGGAGGAGGGTGCAACCGTGCAGGTGGAGGAAGTGGATCATGGAGGAGAAGGGCGAAGGAGGGTGCGAGTGTAGGAGGAATGAAGGTGAAGGAGGTGAAGGAGTGGAGGAGGAATTAAAGGTCAACTAATTTTAGCTTAATCTCTATTCTATACATAGCTTGATTAAGCATATTAGAAATCATCAGATAATGGATTTTTGGTTTCATCAATCAAGACTGTCCGAATTGGATAAATTTTTGGGGTTCTCTGTTGGATTGTTATATAAAAGGGTCCCTCACAAGAAAACTTGTATTAAAAGATAAATGAATTCTTTTTGGAATTCAATTCCCAGAATATTGTAAACTGCTGTAAATATATATAATCATTTATATTATAATTCAATCAAAGATAAAAGAAATTTTTCCGGAATTCGATTCCTTGAATACTTTAAACTACTACATATATATATAATTATTTATATTATAATTCAATAAAAGATAAAAGAAATTTTTCTAGAATTCAGTTCCCTGAATATAGTAAAATGCTATATATATGAATGTTTATATTATAATTCAACAAAAGATAAAAGAATTTTAAGTTCAATTCCCTGGATACAATAAGATGCTATACAATAAACTGTTATTTATATAGGGGGCCTTTCAAATGAGGTGGGGGCTTTTCTAAATTGTAAAGGCAACTATGAATTTAGTAAAAACTCTGTAATAGTTTTGTAAAGTATAAACTGCACATTGTAAAAAAATAAATTTTGTAAAATATAGCATCAAAATTTAAATTAACATTTCCATCCAATATAATACTATTTTCATAATTTTATTTCACTATACATGTTGTGTTAATATTTATTGTTATATGTATGAAATAAGAAATTGTAAAATATATTGGAAATATGTCTAAATTGAGGGTGGCTCACTATATATATGGTGAGACCCCGCCTCATTTGAAGTTTCTCCTATTTATATACTTGTTTTATCATGATTTAACAAAAGATAAAAGAATTATATATATATACACAATAACATGCATAAATAAGATTAAAGATATACTGATAAATGTGTGTTGCTCTTCGTTGAAGCCAACAAATATTACATTTTAAGTTCAACAAATGTGGAGCCACTAGTTAAGTTCTTATTTCTTTTAATCCTTGGATTCTTCTTTGGAAATTGTTAGACATGTTAAAGCTGTCTTCAATAATATATTTGCATTTTTTATCATCAGTTGGAGTTTATTTGAAATCTGATCTTCTATCGCATTCTAACATTGGTACATCTAAGTTTACATTATATATTATAGAATTAATATGTACAGTTCAATGCGTGCTAAAACAAGTATACTAAATTATACTATTGCACCTAAATTGTTTCGAATCATGTCTCGTTACTCAATATTTAACAGATTGAAAACTAAACAATAAATTTTATTTTTTCATGAAATCTCCTATAGATTTTTGAATAAAACTTGAGGTGGTAATATACAGAGAATGTGGAATTTGGGAGACTTGAGTATTATATGATGTCTACTCATACTCACTGTAAAAGCAGCTTCCTGAATTATAGTAAATAAATAAATAAATAATGTTAGAAGCATGAAATGTTTGAGCACATTAAATTACTACATGGTAAAGTTAGATTAACACCTAACATAACATGTTACCATTTGAGGGAATATGATTTTAATCTCTAATCAAGTACCTCTATAGAATAGTCATACCAATAAAATCATTAATAAAAGATCTAGGTTCATATAGTCAACCACAAAAGTATGTAAGACAGAAGCAAGAATTCAAGAAGGAAAAATGCTTAAATAATGATTTCATTTAATCTTGCCGGTCTTGGTGACTCTCACATCAGATTGTGCGAGGACGCGGTGACCCTCAATTGGATAGGAGATAGGAAGCCCAGTTAGGGAAGCGACCACTAAGTGCACGGGTCTAGGATCCCAGTCTTTTTACAGTTTTACTTGAGCTTGCATTGTTTTTACACCTTGTTGGGATCTCGACATTTGACCACTTCCGATGACCCTCAATTTTAGGGTACCTAGGCAAGTGTCCTGAAAAATGCACCTGATCTAAAGATTAACAAGGTCGTTGAATCGACCATGTGGATTTTACCAGAATTTTTTATTTTATTTAGACTCCGAAACATAGATGTATAGTGATTAAATACGAGAGTGTCAAACTCAGGGAGGTAAAACTATTAGAAACTAGGGTAAATTTAAGAAAACTAAGGTTTTATGGACTTCCAAAATTTTATTTATTTGTATATATTTTTCTGAATTTGTATTTAATTTTTGTGTATATTATATTATTTTTATTATTTTAATATACCTATGTAATAATATATGTATAAATTTTGTAATTTTAAATTTTAGTTTTTATTTTGTATGTTTTATTGTATTTTAAGTATTTTATGATTTTTACTTAATTTTGAAAACGTTTTATTGTTTTTATTTGATTTTTAAAGATGAAATTGATATTTTTATTAGAACACAATTTTATTCATGATTTTAAAATAGTAAAAATAATAAAATCTTTTTATTTTATTTTTAAAATGAAAATATATTCAAAATGATAGGTTGTGCATTTTTATGTATTTTTTTTGAATTAGGGACGATTTTTCAAAGTTTTTATGTATTTTGTATTTTTTATTAGTTTTAATTTTTAATATTTATTTTATCTTTGTTTTATTGTGAAAATTAAGGTAAAATATAATGTAGGTGATTTTTTATAGATTTTCAAATGTTTTTATATTTTTTCATGATTTTTGAAGTTTGTTATATTTTTTGGTGTTTTAGAAGATTTATTAAAAATAGAAAATATTTTATTTATTTTTTCCAGAATTGATTTAATACTATATATTTTATGGTATACAATATTTATCATTTTTTATAATATATTTAAATTTCAGTATTTTGTTTTTTATGTAAAAGATATGTAAAGTATAGTATATTATGTATCAAGGGTACGCGTGTAATACTTTGGATATAACACGGCGGGTAAAAATATGCAGAAGCTTCGGGGGTTCACGCACAAAATCACCAATATTCACATGCACGTTCACACGAATCATTCAGCCCTGAGACCTGTTTGTGACTATAGAGAAAAACTGGGGTCGTTTTAGCAATTGCTTTAGATGTCACATGTGCCTACACGTGCTAGCACCATTATGGACCTGGATGCAATAGGAAAGAGTTCCAAGAGAATAAGATTCAAAAAGTCCCAAAATTACATGCCAGGCACGTGGGGAGTCTAAGCGGTGGGGTGGCCTTAGATCTGACTGTCTGATCAATCAGATCGGATGGCTGTTGTGCAACCCAGTGTTCTTCCCAACTTCTCAGATAGATCTCCAAGCGGAGGTGCTTAGAAATGGATCTGGGGATCTTCTCCATTGATTTGGCTTTATATATGATGTTGGTTCTTAGAGCATCAAATGCTTCAATAGTCGAAAAGGAACTCGATGAACGATCATGCCACCATGTGATTCGTGGCAGCGCTTGGCTAATGATCGCAACTCAATCTCAATATGGGACGAGATGCGGAGGAAAGCATCTGTGAATGGAGGTGTATGATCGAGTCTCGTTCATATAAACTCCAGGTGATTGATTTAAATGATGATGAACCTCAATGCTGCTCGATTGTTCAATCTCCAACGTTGAATACACATGTAAGTGAAGATCTAACTTGAGCACAAAGCTCGATCCAAATGCAAAAAGAGATTAAGTTAAATGATCTGGGAATCTGTATCCATGACTCGAGGTCAAAGCATTGTTCAAAATGTTAGTCAAAGGAGGGTGGGCAAAGGAGCTCTGACGACGAAGACTTTCTCCAAACCCCGGCAATTGTGCATGGCCAGAGGTGTACAAATATGTAAGAGATAGCATAGAAATGAAGATAATTAAAGATGAAGATGGATTGATTATGTGATGATGATCGATTTGAGTCAACTAATAGAAGAAGTGAAGGGCTAAGAAGAGAATAGGGAGGTAGATAAGAGAAGAAAGAAAGATATGAGGAAGAAGGAACTAATTTACCTGGAAGTGTATAGACGAACTGTCGTCTGTGGGTGGAGGTGCGAACCTTCAGATTATGGATGCTTTCTTCTGGGAATCGAACTCAGATGAGCTCAATGATCATCGCCTTGATGGTGAAAGTCGGAGGCTCAAGCACGGCAAGGGAAGTCCTTGACATCGACGATCATGTTAGGCTCCTCCTCTCTCCTTCTTCGCTCGATGGCGGAGGAACTAGATGTTGTCAACCTCTTGTTTACTCGGAGCTCTGGAAAGTGAGATGCTGAAAATGGCAGTTCCCCTATAATGACAGGGGTGGTAGGGCTTATATAGAGGGGTTGGCATGGAGAGCAAGGAAGCTGATCTGGTCACCATCGACAGAGGAGAGGATCGGTGTTATTGAGCGAACGGTCGACCAATGTTTGGTCGTTGTGGCGGTTGGCGATGCGGAGACGGAAAAGAAGGCGACGGTGTGTGCAGGAGTAAGAGGAGTCGGTGAAGAAGAAGGGAGAGGAGAGAGAAAAGAAGAGAGAAAAAAATAAAAAAGAACTACCAGAATTCCCTGGGCTACTACCTATTTTTCCACGAGGTTCATGATGCGAGGGTAGGTAGTCATACAAGGTGGGCATTTGGGGAAAGTAAACAAGGGATTGTGTAGGTGCTGAACAAAACCTCTTCAGTGATTGTTCAAGGATAGAGTGAAAGAGCAAGGTCCATAGTTAGGCGAAGGTAGGGGCGGACAACCTAAGACAAAGCCTTTTTCAGCATGAGGAGTTCAGGTTAAATGATGCTTAGCTCCATCTCCTACTTCTAAAGAAAGATAGTGTTCACATTCTGGTTTATATTTCATATTCAATAAGAGCTTTCTCACGATCATCAAAGATGCAACTAGATTTTCTTTGGCTAGTCCATTTACTTGCCCTTTCCCCCTTGTCCGCTGCTCTAGTTTTCCTGCAATATGGTTGATGTTGCCCTTATTAATTCCCCTCATGGGAATCCACGTCACGTATGAATCACCTGCTTTTGTTGGGGACCTAATAACAGGAGCAACATACAGTTATATATATGGGGGATTCTGCGGAACATTTACATAACAACTACGAGAATAAGACCTTTTTGAATGGGCATGAGCACGATCGCGTGAAAACCTCCTAAGTTCCTGTGGGTCTCCAATAATAATATTATGATAAGAAACAATTAATGGGTTAATTACATAATCAAATAAGCAATTAATAATTAATTAATTAATTATATATAATTATTGAAATAATTAAATAACTTAATGAATAATTAAATAATTATTATTTAAATAATAGATAAATTAATAAATTATTAAACAATTAATTTAATTTAATTTAATTTAATAATAGAATATTAATGAAGTATATAAATATCATGTATTAAATAATATAAATTAAGGTACATTTTACATTATATACCAATATGGTCCCAAAATCCACATTTTACATATTAACTCCAATTTTAGTGAAATCAATGTCATTTGGTGGATAATTAAATAAAACGAACTATACAACTAAGTTTGCTCAATTCAGAGTCCATATAACCAAGTTAAGATGTCTGGAAAATTTAGGTCACAGCTCTTCATGGCTTTGAGATTTCTTGGCATTTGGCTTAAATTATATTTTTCTATTTTTCTATTGATTTTTAGAAATACTTTGAAAAAATTAAGTTAAACAAAGTTAAGAATGATTAATTATAAAATCAGTAAGTTTGATACATATAGTACATATAGACAACTGGGCCCAAATGCCAAAACTCACCTATCTTATTCTAATATTTTTTTTGATATTTTTATTAAATAATATTCTTTATCAACCGAAGTTTAAAAATGAGTTTTGTCGATTTGGAATTTTTTAGAAATAGTTAGGAACCTTGGAAATCGGCTTTTACGGTTTTTTCGGTTCATTGTAATTAATTTTTTTATTAATTAAATAGTTTTCAATATTTTTATAAAATAATATATATTTTTATAAACAACTTTTGTGAAGAAAGTATTTTGGTTTGAGATTTTTTAAGTAATAAATAAAATATGTGAATATTTATAGTCTGGAGCTCTGTCAGACCTTTGGATTATTAATGTGTCAGAACCTTAATGGGACATGGATTTAAAACCTAACAGCCTCTAAGTTCCATAAGACTCCTATTCAGGTCTCCTCAACAGTCAGATCAGAACAAGTCTACAGACACAAACTCTTATGACTATGAATTCTTACTTGTACGTGTAAATGAATTTTAGCTCTTCATCTCAAAAGTAGCAAAGATTCAACCTCTCTCAGCAAGGTAACTCAATAACCCGGTCTGGCAACTCTTTCCTCGAGGAGCGGGGATATTCCCTTCTAAGTTCAAGTACAACCAGCTCAAGAAGAGGGGATGGAGAAGAGAATGGACGGTAACCAGTGTAGTTACCTATCCTTGGATGCATGACCAGTGTAGCCATGTCACCCGCTGCAAGCTCATAAATATATGACTTTGAAGCTCTTATTCCTTTTTTTACTGGCATTTTATTTTTCTTTCAGACCTGTTCACTTTTGGAGATTTTGCTTCTTTTTTTTTGAAATATATACAAGGTGCAGCATTTACATAAGGAGTTTTTCCTCTTGAGCCAGTAGACTATCCCTCTTTTGAAGCATTATTGCAACCCCACAGCTCCTGTCTTTAGACCTCAACATCACCAGACTAGGTTGAGACGCATTTCCCTCCCTAGAGGAGGACGAGAGGTTCCGCCTAGATGTACTACCCTCGTATGCTACCCCAAGCCAAAAGATTCTGCTCCCTCACTACCTCATCCATGAAGAGCTACGTGTAAAGTGCAGTGTCCAAGGTAAGCCACGGTCTGAAAGAATCATGTGTGTGTTGTTAAATGTTCTACTTAGACTCATCAAGATGACATGTGAACATAGTCTTATGGACTCAAAGAATTAAGTCACTAGGACCTGAAAAGTCTTAACTCCAAATCTTATAAGGTTCCTCTGAAATTAAGTGGATTAAGGTCCAACTAAGCTCCATTCTTCAAATTTATTCCAGACTTAGTTTAATAGTCAAAATCATCCTGAAAAATGCTCATGCAAATGCAAATGCAAGAGAATATGTACATGCAAGGAAAAGAAAACAAAATCTTTTTGTGAAACAATTTTCAAAATTTTGAAATTTTTATGGATTTTTGAAAAATGATGATGCACATGCGAAAAGTTTTTTTTTGCAAAAAGTTAGTAAGATATACAAATATATACAAGAGAAATTAATAAGGAAAAAGATACATATTTACACAAGAGTGAGTTGATTATTTTTCAAGAATGAGATGCGAGAATTTACAACTTGAGTAATTTATACAAGTATATACAGAGTTGGTTTTTTTTAATTCATTTTTTACAAGTTTTTTTTAAGATTTTTTTGAGTATTCACACAGTGTTTTAGCCATATAAAAATATATATGAAAGTACGAGTTATGGCTAAAGTATATATACAATATATACGACACCCCCCTATACTTAGCTCGAACTATGTCCTCATAGTGATCAAAGAGCTGGAAAGAAAGACATAACTCGTGCCGCATATAGAAAAGTGAAAAGAATAGTATACTACAACAAAGAATAAAAGAATAAAATAAATAGAGGTCGGTGATCCCCCTATACTTAGGATCAAGTAATCCTAAGTATAGCAGACTATACACAAAGGGAAAACCGATGAATAGAATGTACAGAGTCTACCTCCCCTATACTTAGGGTAAAATATCCCTAAGTATAGGCAGCAAAACAGAGGTAAAAAGATTCAAACGAATAATCACAAGTCGGACACCCCCCTATACTTAGGGTAAAGTACACCCTAAGTATGGAATGATCATGCGATGGAGATGGGGTGTGAGATAAAAAGAATGTATGATATTGACAGATGGTCTATACAGATGTGAATCGATCCATGTTGAGGTGCCTCTCAACAAGCGCTAGAGTTTACGCCCCTAGCTGGGCGCAAATGTTAGGACAACGCCGTGTCAAGGTTCAGGACGACATCTGTCAGGCGAATACCGTATTGTTGTTGTAGTCTCGGTGGGAGAACAACGAAGTCAGGAGGGTCAAGAGAGTAAACGATAACACCTAGATAATCAATCAGGCGGGTGTTTGCTACCGGGTCAAGATACGGGCAGATGAAGTCGGGCTCCGGTAGCACAAAAGAAATCATCGGCTCAAGGTCTATATGGAGTGAAAGGGTAGAGCCAAAGAAGTCGAACGTGGAGAAGGAAGGATCGGTCAGTGAATCCTCCATGTCAATCACCGTCTCAAATAGATATGGAAGGTCATGATCAGGAGACTCGCTATAAAGGCAGATATCCGATGAATGGAATGTAGACAAATCAGTGAAATCATCGAATACCTCAAAGATCGGGTCATCCTCGCGAGGGTCGTCGAGGAGAGAATCATCAAATTCATTATCAGAAATATCATAATACTCGGTTTCGTGATCCGACAGATCGGATGCACTCCCAGAAAGTGAAATCGAGTTTATATGGTCCATGGCATCCTCCCGCAGATAACCCTCGGGGAGTAATGCCGAATCATCAGGGAACTTGGGATCAATGCTGCCAAATGTCATGTCCTCCAAAGATGTATCGACCTCATCAAATGGGAGGACACATGGCTCAAGTACGGGACTATCAAGGTCTGTAAAATCCAAAATCGGTCCCTCATCAAGCTCTCTATGCTGAGATGAATCCAAGTATATTTTTGAATCTGAGGAAATCTCCTGAAGATCAGACACTGAATCAACTGTGTATGGACACTGAAATGACTCTAAGGATGGCTGAGATGTGGGTTCCTCCTCTATCTCTTGGGATCCTAGCAGATCTAGAATCGAAGAATCATCAATGTGGAGGTGCGGGACTGGCTCAAAATCTGACTGTAAATCTATTTGGTCCTCAACCAATGTCCGGCTCTGGGAACTCACAACAGTAGGCAACACGTCCATCAAATGAGAAGTAGTAGCATCCATAGCCTCGGATCTGTGTGTGATGTCAAGATCGGCATGGTGTGTCACACACTCAGCTGTTGTCATCTCTCCCTCATGTGTTGTCCTGAATAAATCATCTCGTGAATGTGGAATGTCTGAAATTGAATCCAAGATGGTCTCAACAAAATCCAAGTCGGGACAATGGTGTGAACCACTACACGAGGTAATGACATATGATATCTGCTCTACGGTCCTCCCCCTCATAGCGATATGGATAAGGTCAGTCATCGAAAATCCAAGATCTGGAAATCGCCTCAAAAGTTCTCGTAACCTCAACCATGAATCTCTCAACGGCTTTTGGGGGTTAACAGAAAAATCACGAATACTTGACCGCATCATCTCTACTCTACACTGGGGGTAAAATTTCTTCAAAAATAATGATCGTAAATCTCCCCATGTAGTAATCTTTCTTCCCAATCGTCTATGCCAACTCTTGGCTCTACTCTGGAGTGTAAATGGGAAGGTAATCAGCATCATGTCCTCATAAGTGATATCCAAATATGATCGTGATACACAAAAATCCTCAAATTCATCGATATGCAAATAAGGTTCCTCGTGCATTTCCCCAAAACATTTGGGCAGTATATTAATTAACTCTAAATCCAAAATGAAGGGGCTCAGTGTAGAAGCGGAGTGTGCTTCTTGATCGGTGTAGTCATCCATCATCTTAGGATTAAAGTCATCCAAAGCTTGCCAATGCCCCATTTGATCGCCTATGGGATGCACTCTCATCTCAGCAAGGTGAACACTCGGGTTTCTTATTTGGTCAATCTGGTCTCCTCGAGTGTCACTCACAGCATGTCCCAAATGGGAAGGTGGGTAGGGAGAAGATGAGAAGTCGGATGGGGTTCCGACCTCTCGAGAGAGTGAACGTGAGTGATGGGCGTGAAATGAAGAAGCTGCAAAATTCGGCTGGATTGGAAAGTGGCCCATCGTGATGAGAGGAAAATGAAGGGAGGGATGGAGGGATAGAAGGGAGTGAAAGAAAGAAAAGGTAGGAACAAAGAGAAAGATAGAAGGGAGGGAGGGTGGTTTAGAGATAGAAGGTGACTGCTAATGATAGATGAAGATGTTTGTAACCGACTCACACCAAAGACATACAAAACACAAAGCAAACCCCCAATTCACCAACTCAACACAAAGTGAAGACCGTGATATTTGGTCTTTTATCTTTTCAATTTTAGAGTTTAGTGAGAAGACAAAGTTGTACAAACACTTAGGAGGCTTGAATGGGATTTGGGCACTACTCCTTAGTGTGTACGTGAGCGAGTAAAAGCGCAGACAATGAGGGGATTGCTCTCCCAATACAATGTAGTGAATCAATTACGTTTGATTTTAAGGTCGAGTTCAATTAGCAGCCCCAATTTTTAAATTTTTGGTTTTGTATTTTTTTGGATATTTTCAATAACAACGCCTAACGAGCTTTCCGATTTCCTCTTTGATTGATTTGAGTCCAAAAACAGGGGGAGGGATCGAGAAAGCCAATGCACGGTCAAAAACGATGATGCATGCAGAGATAGAAAATGCGTACCTTACTCCAGCACTCTACATGCAATATGATCCGCGCAGGAATTTAAATACAGCAATAAAACTACCTAAATGATGCAAGTGGACATCCAAACCCTAAGCAGCAGGTTCTACTCGCAGAACCGTCTAATCGGTCACCGACCTCCAAGCCAAAGGGTCCGGTCTTGGCCCACCCCTCCTCTGCCCGACAAATCGGGGGTAGGAGAAAGCGCTTTACAGGGTGGACTGCGGCACGTAGGCTACGAAGGAGATGAGTCGATTATTTTTATTAATTGATTATTAGTAGGTCCAATTAAACGCACTATAGGAACATGCAGATAATTAAGTGTGGGGACCCTACTAATTACGGCACAAGCAAGAGAAAATCCTAAGGCTAGGGGCTCGAAAATCACGTGAATCAAATAAAATACAAAAATGCGAGAGAACAAAACCAGCGGAAAACAACGGTGAGGTCCCCCAAGTGCACCGGCACTTGGCGAAACAGACCCTGAAAAATGTTCAAGTCCACAGTTCAAAATCCTAAATTGTTACAAGAGTAATTGTTCTCTCTCAAAAAGAAAATTCTTCTACTTCTCCCTGCTTCTTCTACCCGTGCGGGTCCTCAAAAAGTAAACTCCAAGTATTCCACGCAGTACCTCGCACAAAAAAATTAGAGAGAAAAAGGTCAGAAAACAATTATAATATAGAGAGACAAAAATAGAAAAATGACTACAAAGCCGTGCTCCCCGGCAACGGTGCCATTCTGTTGACGCGCCTGGCACTCGGGTTAAGTATGTAAATAAAATGGTCGTTGTGACCCAAATCACCAAGCGTGGTCAATCAGAAAAATATATTTTAAACCACTTGAGAAAAGATAGGAATCGATGAAAACAGATGTAAGCGGTCTTTCGCTATTCTTTTTACCTGGTATAGCGACCAGGGTCGAACACAAGGAGCACGATTTAAAAATTAAGTAGTCAAATTTCAGAAAAGCTAATTTTTAGTGGTTTTTGAATTTTTTTTTGTATTTTTCAAGCAAGCACAATATTCACAAGTGATAAAAAGCACACGCAATCTTTTTGTATTTTTTTCAAAATGATCAAAGAAAAGAAAATGTTTTTGTGATTTTATAAAAATGAAAATAATGCGAAACAACAAGACTATTCACAGTCAGGAGTCTTTTTCAATTTAAAATTCTTTAAAAACTCAAAATACCTAGAGATTATTTTTAAATAAAACTAGAAAGCGATATCTACAATTAGAGACTGAAATCACTATTTTTGGACTTTTCTACAGTTTTCTGCAATTTTTATAAGATTTTTTGTACTTTGCAATTTTTTGATTTTTATATATGGAAAATGCACAAAATTGATCAGATAATAAAAGACATCAAAACATAGCTACAGAAATTTTCGCGGAATTTTTAGACTCTTTTACGAATTTTTATGAATTTTCAAAGTTTAAATATGCAAAAAGACAATGTTTTTGAATTTTTTAAATATATTAAACGACAACAAAAGTTGATGAAAACTTTATACAATGGCAAGCGCTACAGGAGGAACTTACACAAATTTTTGCAAAATTTTTAGCACAAGATAAACAGTTATTTCAATCAAAAGAGAGCATGCAAAGTTCGAGTTCTGCAGTACAACAGCGACTGAAACGCAGATATTTAAAGTTTATGCACTTAATATAATAACAGAATTAAAATGCAGGTTGAATATCGCAAATTACCCAATAAACATTGCCAAGCACATGACTTACTTTGGAGCAGGAGCTTTTTGCAAATTTGACAACTTTCAGGGGCTGTTTTGTAATTGTTCCATTTTTTTTATAAAATTAAACCCCCCCACTAGGGTTTCATCTCATCTTTTCTCTTCACAGCAAATGGGATCACGGGTGCCGCCGCCAACGCTACTGGAGGAGCACGGAGGTGGCGCAGGGCGTGGGCGCTGGCGCGGAGGAAGGGGTGCGGGGGTGACGTCCCGCGCCTGTGGATGGTTATTTTTTTTATTTTTTTATTTATTCTGTTGTATCTGCAGGAAAATGTTAGAGAAAGAAAAAAAAGGGATGTTTTTTTTTATTATTTTTTATTTGACTGTAATCAGAGACAGGAATGAAAAGTAAATTTTTTTTATTATTCTCTTTTATTATTTATTTACCTGCAACAAAAAGGGTAAGAGATAGAAACAACACCTAAATATTTTTTTTATTTTTTTATCCTGCAAAACAAATGTTAGAAAAGAAAGAATTTTTTTTGTTTAATTTCTCCTACAATACAAAGGTTAGAAACAAAATAAATATATGTTTTTTTATATCCTACAAAAATAAAGATTAGACAACAGGACACGATTTTTTTTAAATTTATTTATAAACAACGATTGGAATGTGTGAATGAGCAGATCTAGGCGATGCGTGAGATAGATCCGAGGCTCCGGTCACCGTGCGTGACCGGAGGTGAGAGATTGCGTGAGGTAGAACGTGAATATGTAGGGATCGGAAAATGAGATGGAAATCGGTTTCGAGGCGGAAAAGTGTGATGGAATTTTTTTATCTAAAAATTACTTCCCACTCCTACGCTAAGATCTAACTCTACGATTACCTAGGAAAAACAACAAGTAGAAGTGGATCTCACCTCGGGGATCGGACAAGCCATGATGGCCTCGACGAAGCTCAAGCCGCTGTCACCGGCTGGATCGGAGGCTAGGACCCTCTTCAACAAGAAACCTCTCGGAAACTGGGCTCCTCTCCGCCAAAGATTGATCAAATGTGAATGAGGGAGGAGGAGCCCATTAAAAAGAGGCAAAAAATTAAAAAAGGAAAATATTTACAAAAAAGGAAAGTGTTTATTGGATGGATTAATAAAATAATTAAATTAATAAATTAATTAAATAATTAATTATGAAATTCGAAATAAATTAATTAAAAAATTAATAAATTAATTGGGAATTAATTGGCCACCTTAATGGTGTCCATTAAAGGTATGCAATTAAATAAGGTATATATGGCATGATATAATATCAAATCAATAAAATAAAATCAAATAATAAAAATTTCGGAATTAATTTAAATTAATTAATTAATGTTAGGTAATTAATTTTTTGGTGGATTTTATAAATGGAAGTTAGTGGCATACATATATTATATACATATAATATAATGTACATATGTACAAATAAGGAAACAATTTTTATACAAGATTTTTTTAATAATTTTTTTTCTAATTTTTATTTTTATTGAAAACAATATTTATAATATATACAAAATAAAAAATAAAATAAAATAAAATATATACAATAAATATATGGGTAAACTGCACAATACACCCCAGAAAACCGACTTTTTAACCGTAACTCCAAAAAATACAAAACCACAACCATTTGAAAGATAATTTAATTTATAGTATTATGGAAGTGAGTTTGGTTTGATTTGAGCTCGTATGGAGCCGGAATTGATGTTTCAATTATCGCATTACGGCTTTTTCTGGGTGTAATTATTTACAATATATACATTATTTTATTTTACAAATATTTTTATTATTTACAATACAGTTTTATTTACAACTTTTATTTACAAAAATAAGTGATTTGAGGTCAAATTATATACAAATAAAATAATGTAAGTTTTATACAAATCTATATGAAAAATATGTACAAGACATTTTTTGGATTTTCTGACAGACAACCTTATCTCCCCCTACTTTATTCCTGGTCGATCAGGTCAAGTCTTGACCTTCTCTCGGGGTTTGGGTCAGTCTGTATTTATTGCATAAACACATCCTTTTCTTTTTCTTTTCTCCTTTATTCTTTTATTTATGTACAAAAAGTGTTAAAAATGCATAATTAACAAATGCATGCAAAATGGTAATTTTATGGAATTAATGGGTATTTACAGGTATTTGACTAAGGAAAAGAGGCTAAAATAAAAGAATAAAGGCGATGAATCGTGGATTCATCAATTTACAAGGTGGAAAATGTGTTTATGTATAATTTATGATCTAAGTTTTCTAATTTTTTATAAGTTAGGATCCTCATCTCCCCCTACTTATTTATTTTGTTGACCATGTCAATATTGACTTAGTCTCGGGGTTAGGATTAGTCTGCATGTATTACGTATCAACATCATTCTTTTTCTTTTTCTCTTCATTATTTTATTTTGGATAAAATAAGCGTTAAATATATAACATAAACAATTGTTGTTAGAATATTAATTATTGAGAATTAGTGAGTATTTACATGTATTTTACTAAGGATTTAACCAAAATAAAAGAATAAAGGTGATGAATCACAGATTCATCATTTCCCTATACTTTACCTTTACTAGTAACTTAGCAAACTCTTATTCTATAAATAAGTGTAAGCAAAAAGAAAAAGAAAAGAGAAAAATAAAAGAACTTAGAACATGCTTGTTACTTTAAACCGAATCTCACTTCACCCAAAATTTAAAACTTGGAATAGGACTTTGTATTATTAGTGTGTCGGGACTCTATTGGAATTAGGATTTAAGCTTCATTAGCACTCAAGTTTCACTAATCCTTATCCTGTTTCACTTCAACAGCCAGCTAAAATGCACCCATTCATCATGCAAACTTTTCGGGTTTGAAAGCAATCTACATTGTGTATGAAAGATTTTAGCTCTTTCTGCTTAGAAAAGCGAAGAAACCACCTATCCCAGTTATACACTCCCATTGGGCCCTCATACAACTACTCGATCCTTGAGGAGGGGGGTATTTCCTTCTAAGGTCAGGTCATGTGATGAATCTCTATTTCATCACCTTTATTCTATCGTTTTAGACTTAAAAACCCTAGCTAATGCATGTAAATATCATCAATTTGTATAAAATAGCATTCATTATTTACTACATTTATTGTGTAATAATATTATTTTCAATGTCAAAATTATGAAATAAAGAGAAGAAAAAAAGAATAAAATATCAAAGGTATTTTGTGACCTTAAAACCCGAGACCAAGTCAAGTATTGATTTGGTTTACAAGGAATAAAGTAGGGGGAGATAAGGGCCAAGAATACAATCAAAATCACATTTATTTATCCATCAATAATTCATTTTGACACCTATATTATTATTTATTATTTATTCATTAAATAAAGAAACTTTGTACATAAAAGTTGTAGACAATAATGTAAATAAAAATACAAAAGTGAGTTTGTACAAAAATAATACACAATGTACTTTTATACACAAAATAAAAAGCAAGAATCTCAACTTCCCAGACCCATATCTTTCAAATAAAAACTTAAAATATATCAAAATCACCTTTATAACTTTTAATAACCTATTTAATAAAGGTGGTTTTGTGATTTTTAGAGTTAAGGTGTGAAAGTTAGGTTTTGGACGCTCATCGTACAATATACCGGAATAAAATATTCATTTATTTATTCTTTATTGTTTTACATTTCCATAATTTTTATAATTTTTTAATTATTATTTATAATTCATGTGCATATTAAAACCATATTAAAACCAAAAATAAATACAAAATAAAATAAGTTTATATAAAAATATAGGTAAAATACCTATGCTAATACTTTTAAATAAATAAAAGTAAAACCTATTCTTTTATTCTTTTATATTTTTATACTATTGTAAATAAAATTTATATTCTATCAAAAATATACATCTAAAATAATACCAAAGGAAATACATTAAAACAAAATAGAAATAAAAAATACATATATAAAATACCTGCATTTATACCTACAAAATCTATATCTATATTTATTTAGGTGTATATATTATATCATAAAAATATATAAAAATATATTTATATAGCTAAAAATAATTTTAAAGATATAAAATAATAGAATAAAATAATAAAATAAAATATACAAAATAAAAATCAAATAGCAAAAAATATAGATGAATATACCTATAAATATATCCTTAAAAATTAACTACTAATAAATAATATCAAAAAAATAATTAAAATCATAATAAATTACTGCATAAAATAATAAACATTTTTTATTTTATATTAAAAAATTAATAAAATAATTTACTGTAATTAATTAATTAATTTCGAATAAACAATATTTTTTTGTCTTGTAGCAGCCGACGCGGCCTAATCGCATTCGTTCCTTCGTTCACCTCTGGTCAACTTCCCCTCTATGTACTCTGACTCATCAAAACCATCTTTTCCCCCTCGATTTCGACCATTTTCTCGCTCGCTTCATCCATTCATGACGCTCGATTTCTTCATACAAAATCATCAATTATGTTCCATAAATCACGCTGGGCCTGTAAATCGCCTATACATAGCTCATATTTCTTCCAAACTATCCGTCAATAAGGTTGCCTATACATGTTTATAAATAAGAACCTTCAACCTCCTTCTCTTCTTTGGCAACTATTCCGAGTCTTAGAGCCTCACATCTTCATCTAGGGAGCACATAGGGCTGGCTATTGAGTCACGACTCGATGAGCCAGGCTCGGGCTCGGCTCGATAAGGGCTCATGAGCCCGACTCATTAGGCTATTGAGCCGAGTCTGAGCCAGAATTTTTGGCTTGATAGCTTAACGAGCCGAGCCTCGCCCGGCTCTATAACTCAATAAGGGGCTCGATAAGGAATATATATGCATATATTATTTATATATTTGTATATAATACAAATAAAATAAAATTAACCTTTGAAATTTTCCCTCCACTAACTTTGACCCGCCCAAGAGTCGTGAGTCATGACCCAATTCTCAAATCCCATTCTTGCCCACACATTTGCCCCCCGCTCACGCATTAGAAAATTAGTGATTTTTTATAAGCATATGTAATGTTACAATATATACTATAATTAAGATTTTGTACACAACTTGGATAGTGGCTTATTGGTAAGGAACATAGTCTTTGATAGAGCAGGTCTCGAGTTCTAACTCACACAAAAAACTTTTCCACCAAAAATTACCTATTTTCCTTAAGCTCGACTTGAGCTCGAGCCCCGACCAGGCTCAATAAGGGGCTCGACTCGAGCCTTATCGAGCTCGAGCCCGAGCAAGGGGCTGGCTCTGCTCATTGGGCTTGATAGCCAGCCCAAGGAGCACACTCGTGACAGGAGTAGCTTCCCAACAATCTGGATTGGTTCCAGGATGATGGAGGTGCACCCACGGTGGTCGTACAACCACCCTGCTCCTTGAGTCCCCTCTTAGGTATAAGAGCTGCCTTTTTTTGCTTTTTAAGTAGTATTTAGCATGGGTTTTAATTGTCGTTCTTTGTTTAGGTCTTTATTAATCACATTAGTGTAAAATTACATCTTCATAGCTCACTAGATCTAAGCTCTGATTAACTCCTTCATGCTTCATCTGTCATTAACTTGTCACTTTTACCGCCTCCACACCTTCCCCCTACGTTTCTTCACTCTCTCCCGCACTCCACTCACCCAGATCCTGTACAGATTTGGAGTTCGAGGTCTCCCTCCATCACCTCGCCGGAGACATCTCCGCCACACTATGACGTCCACCTATCTCCACTAATAAGGACTCCAAACCCTTCATTTTCTCACACATAACATTTTTGCAGGGTCTGGTGGGCCAAAGTACCCTCTGGGGTCGACTTCGATCGCAAGAGAGGTACATGGAGCTCTATTTCTTCTCCGAGATGGTATTCCATCACCTAAGATCCAACGTGCCTCATGAGTACTCCATCAGACGTGGAGGATCTGGGGCAATGATTTGAGCCCTCTGCGAGCTGCCCAGGTGGTCAGAAGTATGGGAGCAACTGGATGGAAGCTCGGAGGAACGTGAGTTCTTCCCTGTTCCTCCAAGCCACCTTAGAGCCATCTGATCATTGCAACCCTCCAGTTTCATCTCGAGCCATTAGATCATCGCATGCCACAACCGTTTATCTTATTTGAGAGATCTAATCTCCTCCGTCTAAGGTCGAAGGGGTATCGTTGCCCCTCATTGTGACACGTGTACAAGTTGACAAAGCAGAACCGTCCGATGGCGTACGTAAATGCGTAAATAGCTAAATCTAGGCCCATCTTTTTGTATTTATTAATTAGACATAAAAAAGTATAATGCTTAAATAAATGGATATTTTGTATTCGGTCCCCCGGTGTTTATGGAAATTATATATAGGTCCATGGTAGGTCACCTCATGTGTCGACCCACATGAGGTGGTCATTTTGCAAGTATACCCTAGAACATTTTTATTTATTGTTGGTTCAAAAAAATTTAAAGCACGTTGTATATTTTTGGGTAACTTGCACTAAGGCCCCGGGATTTTATTTTATTATATGTCCCAACCAGCAATTGTATTTTTGTATGCTTATTGGATTTATCTAATATATCTACTGTGCTCCAAAAATCATGAAAAAATAGATGTATGTTTCTGATTATTTGTAGTTTCAAGCTATGGTTTTTATTTGCAATTTTGTACTTTTTTGGTATTTATTAAAAATCATTTAGAGCACAAACATTCCCTGTCTAGCGTATAAAATACCAAAAAATGTTTCTAAACAATTCCAAAAAAATATATTTTGTTTATTTATGACCTTTTATCCTTTAGACCAAAAATCACTAAAAATAGAAAAATGAAACTCCTAAAATTTTAAATACCCCAAAACCTTGATAAAAATATATAAAATTCCTAAAAACTCCAAAAATAGTTTTTTTTATTTTTCTATTTTTTCATATATTATTATATAAATACTAAAATTGATTTGGGAAATTTTGGAATCAATTTTCTATTTTAAAATTCCATTTTCAATGTCAGCCTATTATTTTATCCCTATTTTAAGCTACTTTTGACTTTAAAAATATATAAAAATTAGAAATATTTACTAAAAATAAAAAAATAGTAGAAATTTATTTAAAATATAAAATATGTATTCTTCTTTTTTTTGGATATTTTTAGTTATATTTATACTTATATTATCCATTATTATATATTCTACTATATCCTATATTACTTATTATATAAAGAAATACAAAATAAAAAATCTAAAAAATATATATATAATATAAATATAAAATTCTAAGAAGTACAAAAATAAAACAAAAAATGTATAAAAAAATAATTATAAAAATTAAAACCCACATATATATATGTATATATGTATACACAAACACACACACATGATGAATGACACACACATACATAGTGATCATTGGTTGAAAATAACTATAGGCTACCATTTTTGCTCTCTGTGGTTCAACCTCTACGTACTTAGTTTCTATACATCTTGTTGTAGAGAATAATAAATTTTAACTCACATTTTGTGCTATTCATGGCTTGATTTATATTGTGGGTTGATTGCTGATCGATTGAGGTTTATGGAGTGGTCAATACACCGACTATGGTTTGCCTTATGAAACCGTACAATATTCTACAGATCTCTCTCATCAAATGGCACCGTTGTCGGGGAGCAATGAGCGTAGCCTATGTTTGTCATTTATTTTGTATAGCCAGCATTGCTTATTCATTGATTTATTGATCAAGTTAATAATTGATTTATTTTGCACATATTCATTCAATTATTATTTGTATATACCTCATCTTGATTTCATTTGATTATCTGTGCTAATTTACATTTCTTTGTGCCTTTGTTGCGAGGGCCCGCCACGCAAGGATGGCTTCTTAGGAGGTTGATGCAGCCAAGTTTGGTGGAGGTTGGTCTTCACCCATTGATCATTTGGAGAGGCTACAAAGGAAGCAAAGAGAGGACATTTAGTATGGAGATAGCTTAGCTTTATTTATGTATTTATTGGTGAGGGAGGGACGTTTAGTAATTTTAATAATTAGGACTTGGACTCTACTCTTCAAAACAAGGCCCAATGCCCGGGTGTTTGTTCACCTAGGGGCCTCGATGCAGTTTTTCACATTTTATCACCTTCTTTTTTTTGTTTCCCATTGTTTTGAATTTTCCTCCTTTCTTTTCATTAGTTTTGTGTGCATGGAGCCCCTAGACATAGGTTACTTACCTCGGTAATTATGTCCAAATCTTAATAAGGATGCTTGTTCCTATAGTCTCTTACGTTTGGATCTAGTCAAATTAATAAGTGTCATTTATTTGGATTTGAGACCGCGCCGACAGAGGTCGTGTACAATGCTTGCAGGACCTGTTGTGGTGGCACTACAACATCAAAGATCGGACTTGGTCTCATTTCTGAATAATGAACAAGTGGTTCTTCACGTTAATAACAACTACTATTTAGGGTGATTTTGACGATTTCACACCACCATATAGATAGGTTAAAAAATTCTATTTTGCATACCACATGGAGAGAGCTGGGAAGCATTGTAAGTACTCTAGCTCATCATGCATCATTAGATTCAATGGTGAGATCTCCATTATCGAATCGACTTGCACGACTTATTTGTTATCTCCCTCTGATTTTGAGCATCGAGGACTTAAAAGAGAATCTACAAAAATGTTAGGCGCTTGTATGCAAAAAGATCCAAAAAAAGTGAAAGCCCAAAAAATTAAAATAAGGGGACTACTAAATAAACTTTGACCTTAATTAAATTTCTTAATGGACTTTCATCATCTTGAGTTCATAAAGCCCTCTTTATTTTCAGGTACATTAGGAGGGGACCAAAACCCTCCTATGAGCGAGACACGACCCGCTAAGGATTAGAGCCAAAAACTTAATATGTAACTGCCTTGTGTATCACATGGATTCCTGAAGTAATGGTGCTCCTATCGTACATGACTGAGTAGATCCTTGTCAACGATGGTGTTCCCACCTTGTGTGGAGCATCGACATGGTCTGAAGTACTGAGCTTAGGCCACGTCTTCACAGGTGTGTCTATCTCATCGGTTTGCATCCGAGTAGGTTCTTGCATGCTCACAAGTGATTCTGTTGCGAGCGAGGACCGAAGTATTGATTTCTCCTATCAGCTTCCTCTCTCTATTTCTTTGGCTGAGTAGGGATTCAGAAAGGATTATGAGTACCTCAAAAAGTGTAGACTACAAGTTACAAAGGATGAGGACAAGTACATGATACTTTCTTTGCAGTACTCTCTCTCCTATACAGTGAGCATGAGAAGGACTTGTTAAAAGACAGGCTTGAAATAACAACTCTAAAATTGAAAAGATAATAAACAGCCGATCCTTCACGGCGTCACATGGCATGAGTTGTTGAACCCAATTTTGTATTGTGTTTGTATGGATCTAGATTAAGGTTCAATGATCAAGTCCTGCGCACTTATGCAAAATTTGCCATGTGTATCTTCCTCTTGACCCCCACTCACTTTGAGCCTTTCTGCTTTTTTACGCTCCATTTTATTCTTTGTTGACCACCGTATCTTTCTTCCAATATCGATCTCATTTTGCTTCACGACAGCGATCCATGGATGGTTCAGTCGGGACTCCGCCGACACCCACATCGATTCCATAGGCAAGACATCGTCAAATAATTTTAGGCGATTCCCAAGAACCTGGTCCGAACTTTGTGGACCGATCTCCAGACTCCTTATCTTCTTTTCTTTGCCCACCTAATAAACTGGGATCACTTTTGTCCCACCACCACCGTTGTGAATGAGAGTCGATTTCAATCTACATCTTTTTCATTCACAACACTCTAGGATTGACCCTAATCCCAGATTCATCTTTGAAGGTGGGAATCAATTTCAAGTAGTCTGATTAAGACTTTTTCATTTCAGATAGAAGCCAACACTAGTCTTGGATCCGAATATCGAGTTTATTTCTTCAGACTCAGACTTGGAGATGCACCTCAAGGAAAGGAAAAAGGACAACCACCTCCTCAACCTGAGCAGGGTCAGATACCAGATCAGAATCATGTGAATGCTCACTTGTTGTCCTCCATCCCGACCACCCAACAACAACTAATGGAGCAAACCCATGCATAGACTGCATTCCAGGATATGCTAAATAACGTGATGAACATACAAGTAGGAGAAAGATACAGACTAGTAGGAGGAAACGGAGACGGGCCCCCATGATGATCTAGATGAGGAAGAGTCGAAACAAGGAAGGCAAAACCCCACACTAAAGGAGACATATAATTCTATAGACAACTAGATGACCGAGTGGATCCGCATCCCACCGATATATGCTCACTTTAAGCTCAAGCCTCAGTTCCTCGCTCTTTTACCATCATTTCATCGGTAAATTTTAGAAAACTAATGCGATCCTCCTAAATTTTGTTAATTTTTAGACAATTTTCTGAATTATTATATAGTTTCTGTAGATATAATATTGTTTTTTATTTTAATATACCTAAGTAAGATTATAGGTATAAATTTTGTAATTTTATATTTTTGGTTTTTATTTTGTATTTTTATTGTATTTTATGTATTTTATGATTTTACTTAATTTTCAAAAGTTTTTATTATTTTTACTAGATTTTTAAAGTTTCAAATGATATTTTTATTAGAAATAGAATTTTATTATTGATTTTGAAAGTAGTAAAAATAATAAAATCTTTTATTTAATTCTTATTATAAAGTAAATGAAAATATATTCAAATGTCAGGTTATACATTTTATGTGTTTTTATTGAATTAGTTATGATTTTTAAAAGTTTTTATGTATTTTGTATTTTGTATTAGTTTTAATATCAATTTTTATTTTTTGGTTTATTGTGCATAATATGGTAAAAATATAATGTAGGTATATTTTATAGATTTTTGAAAGTGTTTTTATAATTTTTCATGATTGTTACAGTTTGTTATATTTTTTGTTGTTTTAAAAGAATTGTTAAAAACTAATATATATTTTTTATTTTTAAAAATGATTTAATACTATATATAATATGGAATACAATATTTATACGTATTTTTTTAATAATATTTTATATTTCAGTATTTTATTTATTATGTAAAAGATATGTAAAGTATAATATATTATGTATCAAGGGTACGATTGTAATACTTTGGAAATAATAAGGCACATAAAAATATGAAGAAGTTTCGGGGGTTCAAGCACAAAATCACCAATATTCACATGTGTATTCACGTGAATCCTTGAGCCCCTAGACATGTTTGTGACTATAGAGAAAAATCGATGTCGTTTTAGCAATTGCTCTAGAAGTCACGTGTGCCTATACGTGCCAGCACCATTCATGACCTAGATGCAATAGGAAAGAGTTACATGGGGAGAATATGCAAGATGTCCCCAAATCACGTGCCAAGCACGTTGGGACTCTAAATGATGGGATGGTCTTAGATCTGACCGTCCGATCAATCAAATCAGACGGTTGTTGTGCAACCTAGTGTTCTTCCCCAATTTCTCAAATGGAGCTCCAGGCGGAGGTGCTTAAAAATGGATCTGGGGATGTTCTACGTTGATTCAACTTTATCAACGATGCTAGTTCTCAAAGCATCGAATGCTTCAATAGCCAGAAAAACAACTCGATGAACGATCAGGTCGCCATGTGCTTTGTGGTAATGCCCGACCAATGATCACAACTTGATCTTTATCTGGGATGAGATGCGGTGGAAAGCATCTGTAAATGGAGGTGGATGATAGAATCTCATTCATATAAACTCCAGGTGATTGACTTCAATAGATGATGATCCTCGATCTTGCTTGATTGTTCGATCTCCAACATTGAATGCACTTGTAAGTGAAGATCTTATTCAAGCACAAAGCTCGTTCTAAATGCAAACATAGATTAAGTGAATGGATTCGGGAATTTGTATCTGTGACTCGAGGTTGAAGTCTCGATAAAATGTTAGACAAAGGAAGGTAAGCGAAGGAGCTCTGACAATGGAGGACTTGCTCCAAACTTCGGGCACCTTGCATGCCTGTATGTGTACATATGTGTAAGAGATAGCATAGAAATGAAGAGATTTAAAGATGAAGATGGATCAAGTGTGTAATGATGATCGATTTGAGTCAACTAATAGAAGAAGATAAGGACTGAGAAGAGAATAGGGAGGTAGATAAGAGAAGAGAGGAATAGATGAAGAAGAAGGAACTAATTTACCTAGAAGTGAATAGACGAATTGTCGCATGTGGGTGTCTTTCATCTGGGAATCAAACATAGATGAGCTCGATGATCATCGCCTTGATGATCGACAGAAGTTGGAGGCTCAAGCATGGAGGAGGAAGTCCTAGAAATTGATGATCACGCCAGACTCCTCCTCTCTCCTTCTTCGCTCGGTGGAGGAGGAACTAGAGGCTATCACCCTCTTGTTTACTTGGAGCTTTGGAAAGTGGGATGCTAAAAATGGTGAATCCCCTATAATGGTGGGGGTGTTAGGGCTTATATAGAGGGGTTGACATGGAGAGGAAGGAAGCTGATTTGGTCACTGCTGACAAAGGAGAGGATCATGGTTGTTGAGCGAACCACCGACCAACGGCCGACCGTTGAGGCGGTTGACAACGAGGAGACAGAGAAGAAGGCAGCAACGTGCGTAGAAGGAAGAGGAGTCGGGGAAGGAGGGAGAGGAGAGAGAAAAGAAGAGAGAAATAAAATAAAATAAAATAAAATAATTAAATAATATAATAAATATATTAAGTTAATAAATATTAAAAGGTTAATTATGTAATTAAATAAGCAATTAATAATAAAATAGATAAATTAATAACTTAATAAATAAAAAATTTATTTTAATGTAATTTAATTTAATAATAGAACAATAATGAAGTATATAAATAACATGTGTTAAATAATATAAATTAAGGTACATTGTACATTATATACCAATATGGTCTCAAAACCCAAATTTTACATATTAATTCTGACTTTAGCGCAATCAATGTCATTTGGTAGATAATTAAACAAGCGAACTTTAAAATTGAGTTTGCTCAATTCGGAGTCCATATGGCCCAGTTATGAGGTTCAGAAAATTTAGGTCACGGCTTCGTGGCTTCAGGATTCATTGGTATTTTGACTTAAAGTATAGTTTTATATTTTTCTATTGATTTTTTAGAAATACTTTGGAAAGAAATTAAGTTAAACAAAGTTAAGAATAATTACTTATAAAATAGGGAAGTTTATACATATATTACATATAGACAACAGGTCCTAAACACCAAAACTCACCCTTTTTCTCTAATATTTTTTAGTATTTTTATTCAATAATATTATATATAAAATGAAGTTTAAAAGTACATTTGGTCTATTTGGAGTTTTTATTATAAATATTTATGAACCTTGGAAGTCGGTTTTTTTGGTTCATTGTAATTAATTATTTATTTATTAAATAATTTTCTAATATTTTTTATAAAATAATATATATATTTATAAACAACTTTTGTAAAGAAAGTATTTTGGTTTGAGATTTTCTAAGTGATAAATAAAATATGTGAAATATTTACAAGGTGGAAAATGTTTGTATGTACAATTTATGATCTAAGTTTTCTAATATTTTTATAAGTTAGTATCCTTATCTCCCCATACTTATTTATTTTGTCAACCATGTCAATATTGACATAGTCTCAGGGCTAGGATCAGATTGTATATATTACATATCTACATCCTTCCTTTTCCTTTTCTCTTCATTATTTTATTTTGGATAAAATAAGTGTTAAGTATATAATATTAAGAATTGTAGTTAGAATATTAATTATTGAGAATTTGTGAGTATTTACAAGTATTTTACCAAGGATTTTAGCCAAAATGAAAGAACAAAAGTGATGAATCACGAATTCATCAGGTCCCTCCATTTTAGTTTTTCGTACGAGCTTGTCTTCCCATACCGGTCGGGTCCATCTAGAGTGACTTTTCTGGAGAGTCTCTCTCACCCATCTCAGTGGTGTAGTTTTGGAGTAGATCCATCCCTCCAATGGACATCACTTTAACTCAAAGGATGAGACAGAAGGGTCTCTTAAGAGACTTCCTCACCGCTTGAGTTTTGATTACTATTCCTCTACTAGGTTTGGCGATTACTACATCCGAATCTCCTATGACTACATACGAATAATTAAAGTTGAATTTTTAAGAATCATACTTAAAGGGTTTGACTAAAGATAAGATCGGTCACAATGAAGCTGGCTAAATTTGAGATCAACTATGTCCAAGTGGGCTACCTTATAGTTTGGTACATAATTATTTATCATCCTGAATCATCAATCATCGACCATTGATCGAATCTAAGAACTACTACTATAAGTGATAAAGATAAGCTAGTGGATGTGTTGGGAACTTAGTTAGGATGCATTATACACCATCTCATGCTTACGGAGGCACCACAAGCCTAACGTACTTTTCACACCTTAGAGTCATAGTGTGAGGTCACAATCAGACCAAGACCACAAACTATCCACTAGACTTGAGAAGTTATACAAAATTGAAAACCAGATCAGAAACTCATCATCTGTAATATCAAGATATATTAACCTGACCTTCAAATGATACAAGATATAAGCTTAGATAGTTTTGTTTACTAAAATATATATGTAAATATGGAAAATTTTTTGGTGATGAGAAATCATGGGGTATCCAAACAAAGACGCTTAAAAACCATTTTTTAATGCAGAAAGTTTTGTTAAATTTAAAAGTTATTGCCTCTCTACTTGCTTTCTTTTGGACACATTAAATGCCGTTATTTATGTTATATGCTAGATTGTACCGACATTTGTTGAAGTCCTCTTGTTTCTTTCATGCTTGGCAGGAAAGAAGCATGCGACTCAGTAGTCGGTAGATGATACCGAGCATACACACATATACTGGACGATATAGTTGTAGTTTTTGTTCACTTTATGAGGTATATGCTTTCTTTTCTCTTTTGTACATTTTGTGGGATACATGTACACTGCTAGCTTAGTTTGTTACACGTTGTATATATATATATATATATGAAAATTAATGAAATGGAAATTTGGTGGCATATCTTGTTGATATTATGTGGTTGTTACATTATTATATTGATGTGATGTCAAATGCAAAAGTGAAAAATTTCCCTTAAAATTCATGTTGGCTAAATGCGATCTTTAGTAAATGTAATACTGTAAATGTTGCGTAAATGGGTACTGATGAATCTCCATTTCATTACCTTTATCCTTTCATTTTGTCCTTTAAACCCTAGATGAATGCATGTATATATCATTAATTTGTCAAAATAAATGTTCATTAATATGTACAAAATACTATATGAAATATTGTACATTTGTTGTATTTTTTGCCAAAATAAAAAACTAAAGGAAATAAAAGAAAAAAAGCAAAGTGTCGTGGATACTAAAGTTACCCTAACCCCTGAGACTCAATCATGATGATGACTTAGTCGACAAGGAATAAAGTAGGGGGAGATAAGGCGACTAATTGTACAAAACCAATCACTCTACTAAATATGCCAATATTACTTTTTGGGATGTATTTTGTTCTTTATTATTTACATATCAAATAAAGAAACTCTGTACATATAAATTGTAGATAATAATGTATAGAAAAATACAAAAATTATTTCATACAAATATAACATACAATGTACATTTCATACACAAAATAAAACTCTAAAATTCATACATTCCTAGACCCGTATCTCTCAAATAAAAATTCAACATATCTCAAAATCATTTAATTGTATATAACTTTTAATAAGCTATTTAATGAAGGTGGTTTTATATTTTTTGGAGTTAAGGTGTGGAAGTTAGGTTTTGAACACCTATTGTATAATATACCCGACTAAAATATTCATTTTATTTATTCTTTATTATTTTTATATTTTTATATTTTTATAAATACGTAAATATTATTTACAAAATATGTACATATTAAAAATAAAATAAAAACACAAATAAAGCATTAAAAAATACTTGTACAACATATATAGGTAAAATACATGTACTTATATCTATAGATATCGTACTCCTATTTAATTAAGTATATATCTTACTTCAGAAAAATATCATAAAAATATATTTATACGCATAAAAATAATCTTATAAATATATAAATTAAGAACATAAAATAATAAAGTTTAAAATGCAAAATAAAAATAAATTACCTAAAACATAAGTAAATATACCTATGTATTCATACCCTAAAAAGTAACTTGTTAATAAACACCTCTAAAAAATAAATAAAAATATACATATAATACTAAAAAAATTAGAAACATTTTTTCATCCAAAGTATTTTTTCCTTGGAATTTATTGGTTGGTCCACGTGGACCAACCGGGTACGACTTTTTATTGACCGCAATCAACTATCCGGCCTACCCTCTGACTTTTGTCAGAGCTTCACGAGGCTGCCTCTTCGCCAATTTCTCCATGCCTCCTCCATCACTCATTACCCTCGAGACCACCACCATCGTGTAGCCTCTTCGTCGTAGATCCACACCCATCCTCGCATTTTCACCAATCTCCCACCAATCTCACACAAAATCACCTCGAAATTCACCAAAAGCTCGCCTATAAATATACCATCTTCACCCATTTTTTTATTTTTGATCCCTATTCTTCGAGCTATAACCCCTCAGATCACTCCTATGGGTTTTTCCATGGTGACAACAAGGTGAAGCCCTTGATTCACAACGAGGAGAGCAAGGGAGGAGGTGAATCCAACCCACCACCGGAGCACCACTGGCTGGTTCTTCTCCTAGCCTTTCAGGCTAGTTGAGCCCCATTCTTCTCCATTTTTAGGTTATCTTATAGTTTAATTTCCATTTAGCATCTTTACTTCATAGTTTAATCAAACAAATCATGCTCAAATCGAAAATCTCCAATCCCTAGTGCTCATGCTCCAGGTCAAAATTGTAGCGATTCAACCGTCGATCCACCCTGACTTCCATCACACCTCGCTTCCCTTCACACTCTCCACCGATTCTCCCCGATCCCCCCTTTGAATCAAGTTCTGATTTTAGGAGTTGGAGCTCCCTCTACTGCCCTCGTCGGAGCTCCCCCTCTATTCCGTGTCCTTCATTATTTTGAGTTAATCCTAGGTCAAGGAGATAACCCTCGCACCTAGTAGTATTTTGCTTGCGATTGTCAAGTATGACGATGCCCCTGGAACCTCAATGATTGCCTGGAGCTTCTTTAGGTGACTTGACCTTGGTGAAGCATGACTTGACACTGCAGCCACATGCAGAGGAATCCCAGCTACCGGTTGGGCTCATCGGAGGAGACAAAGAGCATCGGAGACCCGAGTAACGATGAATCGAATTTCGCCGGAGGGCTATTCTTGCGAGTTTTTCTAGTGCCCCTCCCCATCGTTCGATCAAGAGTAGCGGTCCATATATAATCTGGACCATTGATTTTTGGCAAAGGGGTACGTGAAGAGAGTCGCACAATCAACCAAGTGGCGAGCCCTAGACGGTTGGATCCTAGCATTTAAATGGGTAAATTACATATTTCCTCCACATTTTTGTATTTATCAAAAAGTTCTTCAAATATTTTAAGTAGTTTAAAAAGTAGTGGATCAATTGCATGTAACCCTTGAACTTTCTATATATTGCAATTTAGTCCCTACTAGAGTCACGTGCTGATGCACGTTTTACCTTGTAAAAATTGCATGGCGGCCCTCATAGATTTATGTAAATATCTTTTAATATATAAACTTTAAATATCAATGTTAAACTTTTGGTTAAAATACATTGAGAAGCCATCCTTTATTTTTATTTACAATTATACCCCTACCAGACTGAACATTTTTGTGAGTCATTCTCTATTTATTGAAAATAGTTGCTATGTACCAAAAATTACTAAAAAATAGAAGTAGGTACTTGGATGCATGCTTGATCATGTTAATTTCATTTTATGCCCTTCTTCTATATTGTAAAAAATCATTTAATGCACGATCAATCCCTGTTTACCCTAAAAAGTCAAAGAATATAAATTTATTTGGTAAAATTTTTAAAAAAATATATTATACTCATGTATGTATTTTTCACATTCAGACAAAAAATCACTAAAAATAGAAAAAACTCTTAAAAATAAAAAACCCTCAAAACCTTCATAAAAATCTATAAAATTTCCAAAAATTCCAAAAATATTAATTTCTATTTTATAATTTTCTCTATAATATTATCTATATTTAAAATTGATTTAAAAAATTTGGACTCATTTTCATATTTTTAATTTCCATTTCAATCTCGACATATTATTTTGTCCCTATTTTTGGGTATTTTCAACTTTAAAAATATATAAAAAATTAACAAAATTGTTTAATAAATCACAAAATAGTAAAGAATTTATTAAAACCCCAAAAAATTTGTTTTCTTTATTTTACTTTTATTATTATTATTTATATCTATCATAGCCTATATTATATATATACTTTATATATAGCTATATTATATATTCTAAAAGAAAAAGAAAATATAAAGAAAATAAAAAGAAAAAATACAAAAATATAGTAATTATAAAAACAAAATACAAAAATACAAAACAAAAACAAAAAATTATTATTTTTAATTAAGTAAAACCAACATTATTTGATAAATATTGTGTATAGCTATATATACATTTATACCTATATTATTTATTTATAAATAATATAAGAGTGCTACATCGTGTGTAACTCATATTCAACACCGACTCAACTTGCCATTATATGCAATTTATTGTAGGGTTTACAATAAATTTTAATCCACTCTGTGTCTTTATTGCCTGATCTTTAATTGTGGGTTGATAGTTGACTAATCGAGGTTTCTTGCGGGTCGCCACAGTTATTGTGTCTCTGCCTTGTGTGAGACATATTTTAGATCCTCGATGAATCATAGTTATCAAATGGCATCGTTACCATGGAGCAATGGATTGTTGCACATTCATGCATATATAGCTGTCATTTCTATTTATATTTTCTTGCCACATGTTCTTTGATAATTATTTGACAGTTCTGACCTAAATTTTCTTGTTAATATTTCTTGTGAGGGACCGCTTGACGAGGACTATCTCTTAGGAGGTGGGTGCATCTGAGGCAAGCAGAGGTCTGCTTTCTTCTTTTGAGCTAACAAGGAGAGAGCAGGAGAGAAGAACAAGGAAGAGAAGAGTAGCCTCTTAACATAACATTTTCCATTTTTTATTGAGAGAGAGATTTATTTTCTGCAAATAATTCGTAATTAATTTGAAGACTATTCTCTCCACCACACGATGTATAATGCTCGGGTGTCTGTTCACCTGGGGGCCTCGTACCGAATTTTTTGTGTTTTATCACCTCTGTTTTATTTTGTTTCCTGTGATTCGAGATTTCCGCCTTTGTTTTTATTTGTTTTCTATGAGTGAGCCCTTAGATAGTAGGTTGTTTGACTCGGTTGCTAGGTCTAAAGCCATAATAACATTGCATGCACCTATAGTGATACACGCTTGGACTTAGTAAAAAATTAATTGTCGATTATTTGGACTTGAGATCGAGCACTGAGAGAAGTGCTATACAATGCTTGTAGGATTTGTTGTGGCAGACACCGATGTACTTCATAGATCGGACTTTTAGATCTCATTTCTGAGTAATTAGTATTTGGTTCTTCCCGATAATAACAACTACTATTTAGGATGTTTTCTCGCTCTTGCATACCTCCATATAGTGTAAATATTTCAATCCTTCCTTGCATCCCACATGGAGAGAGCTGGAAAGCACCGTTAAGTAATTCTATCTTTGCTTGCAACATTAGTCACTAAGGTAAGATTTCTATCTTAGCGACGACTTGCAAAACTTTTCTGTTATCCCCACTAGTGTTTATATCACTTAGGACATAAAGCAAAAATATAAAGAAATCATTAGGAGGCTTGCTCTGAAAAGAATACTCAAAAAACTTGAAAACCCAAAAATTAAAAAAAGGGATGTTAAATAAACCTTACCTTAATTAAAATTCATCATGAACCATTCCTTATTTGGGGTTCATAAAACCCACATTGTTTTCAGGTACACTCCAGACTGAGTGAGGCACGACCCTCTAAGGATAATAGCCCATATCTTGATCTGTGGTGCCATTGTTATCACCTGGATTGGCGAAGTATTGTCGTTTCTATACTAGGTGATCAAGTAGGGCCTAGCCGAGCACGGTGTTCCCACCTTGTGTGGAGCATCTGACTTAGTCTGAAGTATAGAGCCTAGGTCACACCCTCATGGGTGTGTCTGTCTCATTGATTTGCATCCGAGTAGGTCCTTTCACACTCACAGGTGATTCTGTTGCAAGCGAGGTCCGAAGTATTAGTTTTGCATGTTGGCTTCCTTTCTATTTCTTTAGTTGAGTAGCCACCCATGCATGAGATCAAGGATATTTAACCATGCAGATCACATGTTACAAAGGGGGGAACAAGTACGGGACGCTTGCCTGGCAGTACACACACTCCTATATGGTCAACACACTTAAGGACTCGATATAAGATTGCCAGAAAATAACAATAAAATTGAAAAGATAAAAAAAGCCAAACTTTTACGGCTTCACATATGTTGAATGGATGAATCGATCCATGTTTTGTGTTTATTTAAATTGGATTAAGGTGCAAAGATCCATCCTGCACAATGTGTGCCTTTTTCTCAATTTCTCCCGTTTGAGTCCCTACTTGACCCCTTGCTTATTTAGAGACTTCTCCTATATTACACTCCCTTTACTTCTTTTTTGACCTCCCTATCATTCTTCCATTCTTGATCTCCTCTTTACCTTTGAGATGTTGACACATGGATGGCTTACTCGATACCCTGCCGGCACCAACATCAATTTCATATGCTCGTCACCTCCAATAATTTGGGGCAATTCCTGAAAACCTGATTCAGACTCTTTGAACCGATCTCCAGACTCACCATCTTCTCCAATAAACTAGGATCACTCTCGTCCTAAAACCTACCCATTTTGGATGACAAATGATTTCATTCCAAACACACAACCATCCTTAATGAAATTCTATGTTGACCTTAACACAGACCGATTTTCTACTTATGGTGCCTCCATACAGATTGATCAGAGAATTAATTCATTTGTATATCAAGAGCCTTATTTGGAGCCAGAAATTGTGATAGAATCAGACTCAAGATCGGAGAGAGATGGCTCCTGGAGGTAGAGGGAAGGGACCACAACAACCACCTCTGCCAGATCAGAGTCTGTAGCTAGATCAGAATGTAGTGAATGCTTAGATCCTTACTTCTATTCAAGCAATCCAGTAGCAGCTCACAGATCAGGCCTTAGCACAGGTCACCTTCCAGGACATGCTCAATGACTTACAGAGAAGGAGAGACAGTGAGGGAGGAGGATTCAAAGAAAATCCTGAAGGTGGAGGCGGTAGAGGTCCAACAGATAAGCCTAGAGTAGAGCGGCCCAAGTCGAATATCAAAGAAACATAAAATCCTGGGGCAGGACAAGTCACTAAATGGGTCCAGATTCTTGCAATCCATGCCCATTTTGAATTAAAGCCTCAACTACTAGCGCTCCTACCAACCTTCCATGGAAATGCCAACGAAGAATCTTATATTCATCTACAATAGTTTATGCTCATTTGTGGCACGACTCACTACCCTGATATACCTCTTGGGGTAGTCAAGATGACATCATTTCCCTTCATCCTTCAAGATAAGTCCCTTCATTGTATCAACCACTTGGGGAAGTTCGTCACCCTTTTTGCACAAATACTATCCCCTTGGATGACTTAATCAGATGCACACCCGTATAGCAAACTTCACCCAATCCACTCATGAATCTATCCATGAGGCTTGGGAGAGATTTACTGAGACGCAAGAGAAATGTACCAATCATGAGATTCTTAGGATTAGCCTAGTCCAACATTTCTTCGGGGGACTTATAATAGAAGCTTGTGGATGCCACCTGTGGTGGCTCACATTTTAACAAAGATGAGGACGTCATCTGGTAGGTATTTGAAGAAATAGCCAAAGGTGAGGCTGTGCTATCGTTGTTCCATGCCTATCAGTGCCAGCCACAAAATGATCAAAAGCCTGTGCATATGGCAGCATCCCACGAGCCGGACAGGGATGAGAGCTCCAATATGAGCATTATTGGGAGCCACCTGTCTAAAGTAGACATCTTTGAGAATCAATCACAAGACCTGGAAAACTTGATGTGATCGAACAAAGGACGAAGAACCTGGAAAAACTAGGTCAAATCACAAAGCAGTTGGAGCTGTTGGTGAGTAAAATCAGCTCCTACAACTCTGTGTCTACATCAGCCTCCACTATAGCTGAGACGAAGGAACATGCACTGCCACAACATCCTCAAACATCCCTAGCCAACGTCTCAACACGTCTACTACATGCAAACCCCATAGACACCCACTCCGTAGTAGTCGCAGCAGTAGCTGGTCGTATACCAGCTAGAGCCCTAGTTTATTCCAGAACAGTTCTCCCCTACACTACCTCTTATTCAAGAGGTGAATGGTGTATGGTCAAATGACGTGTAACCAACCCATCCAGGAAGACCTTAGCAGGGTCATGTTGCTAATTCTCGCCAGTTACTTCAACAACAAGGAGGGAGGTTTGTCCAGAACAACCAACCTCAACACCAACAACACCAATAGTCTCCACAGTTCCATGGTAACTGGAGACAGAAGCAGTACCAAAAACCGTAGTACCGACAGTACCAGCAGAACCAACAGTTTGCAGTTGTGCTTTATCAGTAGCACCCTCCTCAACAGTATCAACAACATCACCCTTCTCCTCAGTATCACTCTCACTATCCCAATCAGCAGTCCCAGTACCAGCTGTAATACCAACGTACCCAGCATACCGATGTATCTGAGGCTACATCTCCTGTGAACCCTGCCTTGGACTGGCTGGCCCAACTTATCAAGGATCTCGTAGATATCAGTCAGAAGATGGATGATTTCACCGCCACCAAGATCTCCATTCCTACACAAGTGGAGGAAAACCCCAATAATTTTAAGAAGAAAGAGCAGGCAGTCTGTGAAGCTCTCACCAGTCTGATAGAGTCAAATACACATAATTTGTTTTTATCTAATGCTGTCACTCTCAGGAGCGATAGGACCTTGTAGCTATCAGCCACATGCAAGGGGAAGAATTAAGCGACCACGAGGGATTTGTCGTCTTCTTCTACATAAGTTGGACCAGCAACCAGACCATGTGAGGAGGAGGAAGAAGAAGCACCAAAAATCCAAAAAATCAGAAAAAGCAAAAATATAGAAAAGAAAGCACCAGTCGAAGCTCCAACCTACCATCCCTGGAGGTCATCACACTTGAAGTCGATCCGATGCCATCTGATGGAGCCTCGCCTGATTTTGAATGCCCACCTTTCCTAGATGATCCTGCTCATTTTAGTCATCCACATGTACAACCTTATGTGGGCACAAATTTTGTTGTAACTAGGACACTATTTCCACCGATGCTTTTGATTTTGTAGATATTCAATTTCTAATGCAATAAGAAAATCCAATAAAATCAAAACTTTGAAAACTGCCTTGTTTGATCCTGATGCTGTGGAAATAATTCAGAATCTTGTTCTTGAAATGCCTCTTATCAAAGCCATCTAGTATATGCCTAACATCAAGAAAGGTTTAAAGGAGGCATGTACCTCAAAGAAACAACCACGAAAAGCTCGTGAAAGAAATGTGAAGCACATTCTCACCACAGCTACAGTAAATGCAATCAACAATCTCCCAACAAAGAAAAAGGATATGGGAGCTCCTCTAGTAAGATGTCAGATGCTTGACCAAGAGTTCGATCGAACTCTACTTGACAATGGATCCTCAATCAACGTAATGACCACGCCACTGCTCAAGGAATTTGTTTTAGGATCGCTCAAGTCTACTAGAATGATTTTGCAGTTTGCAGACACATCTATTAAGAAACCCCGAGGAATCCTGGAAGATGTCATAATTACCATTCAGGGAATGCAGTTCCCTGCAGACTTCATAGTTTTAGACATGGACACTTCCACCCCTATTCTGCACTCCAATAATCCTTGGATGATGGTTCCTTTGAACGACCGAGGTAGTGGTAAACTATAGCACCAGACATATAACATTTCATTCAAATAGTGATAAAAGTACCAATTAAGACGATCCAAATGCCAAAACCCACAACATCTGCATCAGACGAGAGTGAGTTAGCAGAGCAGTAAACTGAGGACTTTGACTTTTTAGCCGAATTTCGTGATACAAACCTATTTATGGATGACATGGAAACCCAAGTTTTCCTCTCCACACAGGAAGGCTTGGATAGCACAATCGAGTTCCTAGTTATACTTGAAGATGAGATTCTTACTGACTTGCCCGATGAATACATTCATGGCCATCTATCCTTAGCAAAGAAAGAGGACATATTGCCGATTTTTGCGAACAATATTCTATCATCGAAGAATTCTATGCAGCACTGCAATTAGAGCCCACAATGCCAATGATGGACACACAATAGCTGAAAGATCCGACACCATCAACCTGCACAGTAGTAGAAGTCACCACTGAGCTGAACCAATACCCACCTAATCTTAAGCTACTTCCAGCAAATATGAAGTAAGCCTTCCTTGAGGGCGCACCAAACATGTTCCCTATAATCATCAATTCATAGCTAATTGAGGCGAGAAAGAATCTCGTCTTCTTGAGGTTTTAGAAAGAATCTGCAAGGCCATAGGCTAGAAATTTCTAATCTCCATGGGAGAAACCCCTCACTATGCTCGCATCACATATACCTTGAAGAGAATAGTAATCCCTCCTGCGAATTCCAGCGTCGATTAAATCTGAACCTTCAGGAGGTTGTGATGAATGAAATCACAAAGTCTTGTGATGCAGGATTTATATATCCCATCTCCGACTCAAAATGGGTGAGTCCCCTGCATATGGTGCCTAAAAAGCGAGGGATCATCATGGTCAAGAATGACACAAGAGAGGAGATCGCAACCAGAGTTTCGACATCAAGGCCCATCTGTGTAGATTACCTACTGAAAAGCGAGAATGCGAGAGCCGCTAAATAGCGGTCTGACAAGTCAGACTCACTGTCGCTGGTGCGACTGCTCAAACTTCCTCGGTCTTCAACAATTAACCCACACAATCAATCAGAGAATGAATAGCAAGGATTAAAATTTATTATACCCTACTAAAAATGTACAATGGCAAGCAAGTAGGGGTCGAACACAAGGAGCAAAGGTGTAAAGCACGGATAAAAATCCAAACCTAGGTCTAACAAGCTACTTAGCCAATCTAAAATTTTTGTGGGTTTTTTATTTTTATATTTTATTTTTTTTATTTATATTTTTTTAAATTTTGTATTTGATTTTTAATTTTCTGATTTTTATATTTTATATTTTATATTATTTTTTTTATCCTTTTTCAATATTGGAAAGTAAAGGCAAAGTAATAGAAGACAAACTAAAACATTTATAAAAATGCACAAAAATACTCAAAAATTCAGAAATAAAATGTTTTTGGTATTTTTAGGGTTTTCTACTGTTTTTGTGATTTTTGGGGATTTTTCTAGGTGTTTTTGGTATTTTTAATTACTGAAATAGGGCTAAACAGTGGAAATAGGGCTGGCTGTGACAAAAATGCAAGTTAAAATTAACAAACAGCAACCAAAATTTTTCACACTATTTTTCCAATAAAAAGGACAAAATAAAGAACAAACAGGAACTGAGTTTGCTATTTTTGGATTTTTCTACTATTTTTAATATTTTTTTGAAGTTTTTGAGTGTTTTTAAATTTTTAGTGTTTTTCTTATGAGATTTTTAATGATTTTTGGCTGGGAGTTAAAACAAACTAAAAGACACAAAATATATTTTTTTGGAATTTTTCTAGAGTGTTTTTATATTTTTTAGTGATTTTCTAATGCAAACAGTGCTGAAAGTAGATGTTTTTGATTTTTAATAAATATAAAAATAAAATAAAAACAAAAACTAAAATTGTGGCGTGGAAGAGTAAGTGCACAGGAGCTTAAGTCCAAATTTTTAGGATTTTTGGAGTTGCAATGATGCGTCCAATAAATAGACAAAACAAACACAAATTAAGGGAACTGGCAGGGACGTTTACGCAAATATGCAAAGTTATGAGGACAAGCTAGCAATTTACCCACAATAATTGAACTGGGACAAAAAGTTTTTGGGCCAAACAACAAACGCCAGAACCGCGGGGACTTGATTGTAAATATCACAGATCACACGTGCTATACGCGTGCTTGTTAAGGATATAAATGTAATAAAACAAAAGCCCGAGGGTTACCAAGTAGTAAGTCCAGAAATGTTATAACTGAAATGAAATGGTTACAGGTTAAAAGCTAATACCCAAAAACAAGGGGCCTATGCTACAAAATGGCCAAGGCGCGCGTGCTAAGCACGTGCGCCTGGGAGGGACCCTCCTGATATATTCCACAAGATAGAGGAGCAGGATGCAAATATGTCTAAGTTTTTAAACATCTTAAGGAAGTTTGAATACTGAACAACAATCACAAAAAGTGCGAGGCGATATTTGCAAAATTCACCACTTATACACGTGGCAGCGTGGATGGTGTTGCTGAGATGAGATCCACGGTGGTCTTTCCTTGGCCCTTGGACGGCCGAGATCAAAAGGGGGAGGGGGAGAATCGACGGTGCCTGTAGCCCCCCCCTTTCTCCTCGTTCTACTCCAGCGCAGGGGGCGCGGCTGGGCTTCCCAGGAGCGCGGGCGGCGGCGCGCGAGCTGCAACTCCGCCTCCTCCGGCGAGCCTCAAGGAGACCCGCTGATGGTGACGCGTGGCACTGGCTTCCTGCAAGAAAGAAGTGAAGAAGTTGGGGGCAAAATGCCCCAACTTCGTGGCGGGTTTCACACAAGGGGCAGCAAGATGGAAAGGTGGAAATGGCCGGCGAACTCGCTGCCGGCCGCGGTGGATCGAGATGCGAGGAGGGTCGCTAGTCAAAGATCTTGAAGGGGGAACGATTCCTGTGGCTACCTAACACTAAAGTTGCAAGAAAAGAGGGAAAGAGAGGGGAAGAAATACCTCACCAACGCGCGCGGACACGGTGCTCCGGCGACCACTTCGGCAAGGGGATCTACTCGATTCAACACCTCGTCGCTCTGTTTTAAACGCTCACCAAGCTCCTGCTGTCACCACGAGTTTGGTCGAGGGTCTAGGTTGAGGTTTTGGAGGTGGAAGAGTGACCAAGAGGGAATGGAAGAAGATGGGTCGTTTTTGAAAGTTGGACGAGTGGCGACTTTCGAGGCAAGATCACGGGCGAGTCTTTGGTCAAAATGCCAAAATGATGCATGGGCGTGGTAGCTGGATGGTAGATCTTCAAAAGTCGTGAAGAAACCGAGGCCAAACGGTGAAAGATTTGGCCTGGAAAAATCCGCGAAGTCCAAGGAAAATGCACTCTGACAATGGCCAGACCTCGGTCAGAGAGTTGACCGAGGTCAACCAAGGACAAGCTCTGGTTGGTCCACGTGGACCAACCAGAAAAAACCTTGGCAAAAAAGCTTAGAAATTCAATAAAAAATAGAAAATGATTTATTTAAATTTTGGTCATAAAATAAAAAATGTTTATTTTTTTATAAATTATTTTATAGTGATTTTTATTTATTTTTATGAGACTTATTTTGACAGGTTTGCATTTATACCCCTATAGGTATCTATATCTATATATTTAAGTATTTTATTTTTATTTAGGTATTTTTAATTTATTTTATTTTGGTTTTTATTTTCTAAAATTATAAAATACTTTTATATACACAAATATAATTTTATTTTAATTTTCTGATATATTTTATACACTTAATAAAATGAAAGTGTTATTTGTATAGGTATCGCTACCTGTATTATACCTATATAGACAAGTATTTTTAATTGTATTTTAATGATGTTTTTATTCTTATTTTAATATACATAATTATTATAAGTATTATTTACAACATTATAAAAATATAAAATTATAAAAATAATAAATAAATAATAAATTGAATATTTTAATATGTACAAGTATACAATGTGGGTCCAAAAGTCAACTTTCAAACCGTAGCTCCGCCAAATGCGAAACCACCGCCATTGGATAGATTATTTTATTCTATATACAATTAAAGGTGAGTTTGATGCATTTGGAGTTGTCGTTTGTGAGATACGGGTCTGGGAAGTTGGGATTCTGGATTTTTATTCAGACCATAGCTTTTTATCTGTACATTATTTTTCTTTGAAATCAATTTTGTATTTTTCTTTATTAATTTATCTACAACTTTCATTTACAAAGTTTCTTTATTTGATGAATAAAAAGTGGAACCAAAAATAGGTCCCAAAATGAATAAAGAATAGATAGAATGTATATGTATTTTATTTGTATTTCTGACCTTATCTCCCCCTACTTTATTCCTTCTCGACCTATTCATCAAGATGCCTAGGTCTCGGGGTTTCGGGTCATAAAATATTTACAATATTTTATTCTTTTTCTTTTCTTTTCTTTATTCTATTATTTTGGCTTTAAAAACCGCATTTTATACAATATTTACACACATATGCATGAATGCTAAAATGCCTATATTAAGCCTATTTACACGCATTTACTAGGGTTTTTAAGGCCAAAATGATAGAATAAAGATGATGAAACGTAGATTCATCATCCCCCTATACTTGCCTTTGCTAGTCCCTAGCAAACACTTATGCAATAAGTGCAGAAAAAAAAAGAAAAATAAAGAAAAGAAAAAGAAGAAAGTTGGACTAAATTTAATGATCAAACTTGTCTTCACAAAATCAAAGTTTGGAGCTTAAGTCGGACCTTTGGAATTTTAGTGCGGGCGGAACTTTATTGAGAACCGACTTTGAAATCCAACAGTCCCTGAGAATCCCAAAACTCTGTCCAAGTCTCCTTAATAGCCAGGTCAGAAATACTTCAACTCATACGCAAACCCTTACGACTATGAATCTGACTCGTACAGTGTAAGTGATGGTGGCTCTCCCCAACTAGAATGACAAAGAAACTGACTTCTCCAGTATGACAACCCAGTGATTCCCCAATCCAGCAACTCCATCCTCGAGGAGCGGGGTATTCCCTTCTAAGTTCAAGTGACAACCAGCTCAAGAGGAGGGGGTGAAGAGAAGAATGGACGGTAGCCAGTGTAGCTACCTATCCTTGGATGCAAGACCAGTGTAGTCAAGTCATCCTGCTGCAGGCTCACATGTTTGACTTTGGAACTCAAGCTTGCTTATTGACTTTACAACATATGTACATACTTTGCAGGCTTTTTATTTTTGTACATGCCTGAACTTTTTTTTTTTTGAAATACTATTCACAGCAGCACTTACATAAGGAGTTTTTCCTCTTGAGCCAGTAGACTATCCCTCTTTTGAAGCTTTATCGCAACCCACAGCCTCCTGTCTTTAGACTTCCTAATCACTGGACGGGTTGGGGTGCACTTCCCTCCCTAGAGGAGGACAAATGTTTCCACTTGTGTGCGTCTCATACCGGCAAATCCAATCCCCTCACCAATCTAACTGAGTTGAGCCATGTGAAAGGTGCAGGTGTCCAAGTTAGGTCATTATCAATAAGAGTCGTACGTGTGCTCCGAAATACTCTACTTAGGCATTCAAGAATCCATTGAACCAAGTCTCGTGATCCTCAAAGAATTAAGTCAACTAGACCTGAAGTACCTCAAACCCAGTTCTTATAAGGTTCCTGTTATTAGGTAGATTATAAGGTCCAATCAAGCTCCAATCTTCGGATTTTACTTAGACTCGTTCAACTATCAAACTCAATCCGAAAAATGCTCATGCTATGCAATGCAATGCAGAAAATATTTTTGTGATGCAATTTTCTAAATTTTGAACTTTTTATGGGTTTTTGAAAAGATGATGCATGATGATGCATATGCATTTTTTTTTTCAAAAAGATTTTTCAAATGTTTTTGGATTTTAATTTTGCAAATGTTTTTGGGAATTTTTGAAAAGAAAAAGTTTTGGCTGAAAACTAGGTTAAAAATATGTACACGGGAGTGCTTCTTCATATTTACAAGAAGTGGATTTTAAGAATTTACAAGGGTAAGTGGTCAATTTTATACATATATATAAGATGGATTTTGGTGTGATGTGACTATTCCTCAAATTTATTTGAAAACAATTTACACACAATTTTTGAAAACTCTAGTCCAAAATAGTTTTTACAAACATTTTACACACATTTGAAAATCATTTTGCAAAGGTTTTCAAAACAGTATATATAGGTTTTTCAAATCATTTTTGCAACCATTTTTCAAACCATTTGCAAATCATTTTTCAAACATTTTATTTCACACAAAGAAAAGAAATTTTACAAACCACACAGGTTGAAAACACGAAACAAAATATTTTCAAAATAGTTTTCAATAAATGTTCACAAAGATTTTCAAACTATTTTTCAAACATTTTGCAAAAAACATTTTCACCTGATTTATTAATCAGTAAATAGAAAAAGAATCTGAGGAATAACCACATCTTTTTATTAGGGGTTTTTAATGAATTTTAAAGAATTTTTAGCCATATTATTAAGAAAATACGAAAGTACGAGTTATGGCTAAAGTATATACGTAGTATATACGACCCCCCTATACTTAGCTTGAGCTATGTCCTCATAGATCAGAAAGAAAAGAGAAGACAGAACTCGTACTGAGTATAGGAAAATCTAAAGAATATAGGAATGAATCAATGAATCAATGAATGAGAAGTTGACCATCCCCCCTATACTTAGGATCAAATAATCCTAAGTATAGCAGACTGTACACAAAGCAGGGAGGGTCAAGGGTGGGAATGAACAGATCGTACTCAGATTGTCTCAGATTGTCTCCACCTATACTTAGGGTAAGATATCCCTAAGTATAGACAAGAAGAGGAGACAATGGAGAGGATCGAAAAGAATAGAAGAAACTCGGGGTGCACACCCCCCTATACTTAGGACAAAGTACGTCCTAAGTATAGAAGACTGTCTACAAGGGGTAGCACCTTTATGATAGATGAAGAAGATAGAAGAGGAAAAGAAGAAAAGAAGAAAAGAAGAAAAGAGATGAGATTGGGTATGAACAACTCGAGATGCACATCCCCCCTAGACTTAGGATAAAGTACATCCTAAGTGTAGCAGTGATGAAAGGGATGGCATCAATTCGGTAGAATAAGATAAAAGAAATTGAAAAGAAGAAAAGAAGAAAAGACAAAAAGGAAAATCATTCAAAAATGTTTTGATGTGCTTTGCCTTCCTCTGTCTCCTTCGAGGTATTCAACTCATCCTCATAGACTACTTGAATTGAGTCAACGACGGCCATGAATGTGTCATGTTCGAGATATGGCTTCAGAAGCTGTCCATTGACTACAAAAGGCTGTGCGTCAGCTGACAGATTGGATATCAATACGCTTCCGTTGTCACGCACCTGCCTAACTACAAACGGCCCAGTCCATTTGCTCTTCAATTTGCCTGGAAAGATCTTTAATTTCGCATCGAACAACCATACCTTCTGACCTGGATCAAAGGACTTGTGGCGGATGTGTTTGTCATGCCATGTTTTGACCTTTTCCTTGTACATCAGGCTGTTGTCATATGCATAATCTCTGAATTCCAGTAATCTGTTCAGATCCAATTTCCTGTTCTGTCCTGCTTGCTTGGAGTCCAAATTACAGATGTTAATAGCCCATAAAGATTTATGAATAAGTTCTACGGGCAAGTGGCATGGCTTACCATACACCAGGCGGTAGGGAGACATTCCCAAGGGTGACTTGTACGCTGTTCTGTAAGCCCAAAGAACGGAGTCAAGCAGCTGAGACCAGTTCTTGCGATCCGGACGCACAAGTTTCTGTAGAATTGTCTTGATCTCCCTGTTGGAACATTCAGCTAAGCCATTGGACTGCGGGTGGTAGGGTGAAGCAACACGATGCTCGATGCAGAATTCTTGGGTCAGCTTCTTCACCTCTCGGTTTATGAAATGACTGCCCCCGTCAGATATGAGGATCTTGGGAATCCCGAACCGTGCTATGATGTGATCTCGTAAGAATCGACAGACAGTCCGACTGTCGGCGGCTCGGGCGGGGATAGCCTCCACCCATCGACTGACATAATCGACAGCAAGCAGAATATACTCATAACCCTGACTGTTAGGAAACGGGCCCATAAAGTCGATGCCCCATGCGTCAAAGACATCTGAGATCTGAATGTACTTCAGAGGCATCGTATCTCTCATTCCTATGGTTCCACCCATCTTCTGACAGTCAGTGCACCCTTTGACGTATTCATCTGCATCTTTGAACAGTGAAGGCCACCAAAGGCCACTTTGAAGAACTTTTGCTGCCGTCCGTTTTCCTGAATGATGTCCTCCAGAATCTTGATCATGACATAAAGCAAGGACACTCGGAACTTCCTCCTGAGGAATACACCTTCTCCAGATGCAATCTGCTCCCTCACGAAACAGATACGGGTCTTCCCACTGGTAGAAATGGATTTTAGACAAAAATCTGTCTATTTTCAACTTAGGCCAGTCCTGTGGGATTTTCTTGGCGACTAGATAATTCACAATGTCCGCATACCAAGGAAGTGAGGCAACAGACAGAATCGATTCATCTGGAAAGGTCTCTGTGATAGGCTGCAAGTTCAGCTCAGGAGACTCCGGTTCCGGAAGTCTTGACAGATGATCGGCCACTACATTCTTTACCCCAGGTTTATCTCTGATCTCCATGTCAAACTCCTGGAGGAGAAGGATCCACCGGATAAGACGTGGTTTGGCATCCTTCTTCTGCTGTAAATACCTAATGGCCGAATGATCAGTGTAGATGATAACTTTGGACCCAAGAAGGTAAGATCTGAACTTCTCCAAAGCAAAGACTACCGCTAGCAGCTCCTTTTCAGTAACAGTGTAGTTTCGCTGAGCTTCATCGAGCGTTCGGCTAGCGTAGTGAATTGCAAACGGTACATTGTCTCTTCTCTGTCCCAGTACAGCTCCGATGGCATAATCCGACGCGTCGGTCATAATCTCGAAAGGCTGAGTCCAAATCGGCGGCTGTAGGACAGGGGCCTGTGTGATGAGCTCTTTCAACTGATTAAAGGCAAGGAGCACACGGTCGTCTACAATGAACTCATTGTCCTTGCCAAGCAACTCAGTCAGCGGTCTGGCCAATTTACTGAAATCTTTAATAAATCGTCGGTAAAAACCGACATGGCCCAAGAATGACCGAACTTGTTTGATATTTGTAGGTGGCTCTAGCTTAGAAATTACATCCACCTTGGCTGGGTCAACCTCCATGCCACGTTTAGAAACAACGTGACCCAGCACGATTCCTTCGGTCACCATGAAGTTGCTCTTCTCCCAGGAGAGCACAAGATTCACTTCGCAGCACCTCCGTAAAACTCGGTCTAGATACTCCAAACATTGATCAAATGAATCCCCATAGACCGAAAAATCGTCCATAAAGACCTCGAGAAAGCTACCCACCATATCGGCAAAAACTGCAAGCATACACCTCTGAAATGTAGCTGGGGCATTGCAAAGCCCGAACGGCATCCGTCTGAAGGCATATGTGCCAAAAGGACAGGTGAACGTGGTCTTCTCTTGGTCTTCAGGAGCAATAGCAACTTGATTATACCCAGAGTAACCGTCCAAGAAGCAGAAATATTCCTTTGCGGCCAATCTCTCCAAGATCTGGTCGATGAAGGGTAGCGGAAAATGATCCTTCTTGGTGGCGAGGTTAAGTCTTCTGTAGTCTACGCACACTCGCCAAGAAGTCGGTACTCTGGTGGCGATCTCCTCTCCTTTGTCATTTTTCACAATGGTGATCCCTGATTTCTTGGGCACAACATGCAGAGGGCTCACCCATTTGCTGTCGGAGATGGGATAAATGAATCCCGCATCACACCATTTCTGGATTTCTTTCATAACCACCTCTCGCAGGTTCGGATTTAATCTTCTTTGCAGTTCACGAGAGGGTCTGCTGTCTTCTTCCAGAAAAATGCGATGCGAACAGAGTGACGGATTGATCCCGTGGAGATCAGAGGTTCGCCAGCCTATCGCCTTGCGGTTACGTTCAAGAACCTCCATCAGACGAGATTCTTGATCTTTGGTCAGATGCGCATTGATAATGACCGGGTACATATTCGGTTCTCCTGCAAGGAAGGCATACTTCATATTGGAGGGCAAAGGTTTCAGCTCTGGCGGAGTCTGAGTTGTTTCAGTGGTGACCTCAGCTATTAATACAGGTGGTGATTCTTTCAACTGTGCAATGTCCACCATAATCTATTCTGTCTCTTCTCTCAGATCCTGACAGAATTCCTCGATGATTTCATCTTCTTCTGAAGATGCTTCCAAACTCGGCTCCTGGTTCTGAAGGCATAACGACCCCGAGGTAGTATTTTGTAGTGCATCAGCAAGGTCCTCATCTTGATCGATACACGGGAATTCGACTGCGGTCTCCACTTCCTCCTCTGGATAAAGGATTCCGTGGATCTCATGATCATCCAGGAAGAGGTTGGTGTCTTGAATTTCGGCTAGAAAGTCGCAGTCTTCATCATTCTCAACCACCCTTGCACATGATACAGCAGTTGGTTCAACGGGCGCTCCCTCAGACAGGGTCTCTACTCGGATAATTTCATTGCCAGCTCCAAAAGTGATTTCTCCTGTCCCATAATTCACTACGGCGTTTGACGTCCGCAGAAATGGCCTTCCGAGTATGATCGGGGTAAGGAGCAACGGAGCGGGGACGTCCATATCTAAGACCACAAAATCGGCTGGGAAAGATTTTCCCTGAACCGTGACGATCACGTCCTCCAACAAGCCCCTGGGCCGCTTGACGGACTTGTCTGCAAACTGTAGAATCATCTTTGTAGGTTTGAGCGGTCCCAGCTTGAACTCCGTGAGTAGTGAGGCTGGCATCAGATTGACAGATGACCCGCTGTCGAGGAGTGTCCGTTCGAACTCTTGATTGAACATCTGACAACGTACAAGAGGTGCTCCCATATCTGGCTTTTTGTCCGGGAGGTTGCTGATGGCATTAACGGTGGCCATAGTGAGGATATGCTTTTCAGATTTACCACCTTTGCTTCGGGAGTTATGTGGGGTTGGCCTGCGCTTGGTTGTACATGCCTCCTTAAGTCCTTTCTTCACAGCTGGCATGTACTCAAGAGCTTTCATTAATGGCATATTTAACACCAAATTCTGGATAATTTCTATGATAGCAGGATCAGACAAAGCACTTTTCAAATTTTTCATTTTTTTGTGTTTTTTCATTGCTTCAGGAAAAGGAATATTTACAAACTCTTCTCCAATTTCATTCAAAATGGTGTCCGTGTTGTTGTTTACAGGTAGATGACAAAAAGGAATGGATTCATCTACAATTTGTGGACCAAAAATGACAGGCTCGGCTTCGGGTGCTGGCGTTGGACTCGTTGCAAGTGCGGTGCTCCTCCTGTCAGAAGCTGACTGTGATGCGGGTGCAGGCGTCTCCAATGCTGGCCGGTCTCCACCGAGGTTGCTGCTATCTTTTTGTATTTTTCTGTTTTCTTCATTTTTTTGTGTTTTTCTGGATGCTGGTGCTACTCCCAAAATGCTTGCTGGCCCTGGTGTTGGCTGGACTGACGATTCCCCGTCAGATGCAATATGCTTTCCTTTCGCCGTCGCCGATGGCCGGAGTGTCCTACCGCTCCTGAGAGTAACAGCGTTAGATAAAAAACAATTAAATTCACCTGATTCGGGTCGGACACTGCCAGCTACCTGCTCCTTGCGTCGGAAATTGTTAGGATTAGCTTCGACCTGGGCTGGTATGACGGTTTTGGCTGCCGTCAGGTCGTCGATCTTCTGGTTCATCTCAGCCATGTTCTTCATCAACTGTTCCAAACAGGCCAGGGCCGGATTGACCGGTACAATCTCAGAAGATCCCCCCTGCTGGGGTCTCGACTGCTGATATGGCGGTTGAGATTGTGACTGGTATCCTTGTGCGAATTGTTGAGGAGGGGGGTTTGAGGAGTACTGCGACGAGTGCTGGTTGTATTGTGTAGCCGGCTGCTGGTGATATCCTTGTCCACGATATCCGGACTGCTGAGGCCCGTGTTGGTAATTCTGCCTCCACGTGTTCCCATGTGAGGGAGGCTGGTACTGGTAGGGCTGCTGGAATGGTCTTCCACCCTGGTGTTGCTGCTGGAAGGGCCTGTTGCCCATGTTCTGACCCTGAGAATGTCCCTGAGGACGGGTCAGCTGCGCTTCGTTGTTCCAGACGCCATTGATCTCCTGGATCAGCGGCGGGGGTGGAGAGAACTGCTCGGAGTAAGCGGGCTGGTGCTCTGGCTGATATACAACCATCTGTGTCTGAGGCTGCGGTGGCTGCTCCGGGACCTGCACGTAGTATACGTGCTGGACTGGCTGGGGCTGCGGTGGAGTCGGCTGAGGATTTTGCTGCATTGTAGGCTCCTTCTTCTCAGCGTTCGGCTCGGCAGAGGTAGACACAGCGTTGCACATGTTTGCATTCAGTGCACGGACGAGCTGCTCCAGCTGCTGGGAAATCTGGTCGAGCTTCTCCAGACCTTGGGACCTCTTCTCTATAACTGCCAGTTTTTCGAGGTCCTGCGACCTCTTCTCGATGATGTCCACTTTGGACAAGTGGCTCCCGATGATACTCAGGTTGGAGCTTTCATCTTTGTCCTCAGTGTGAGAAGCCATGTTAACTGGCTTGCTGATGGCGGTCGGTGGCTTCATGTAGACCCGGGACGAGGATTGGGCTGCTTCTCCCTCAGCCATTTCTTCAAAGACATTCCATACAACATCCTCGTCCTTGTTGAAATGCGATCCGCCGCAAGCTGCATCGACTAGCTTTTGGCTCTCGAATGACAGTCCCCCAAAGAAGTGTTGCACGAGACTGGTCTTGGGTATTTCATGGTGGGGACACTTCTCCTGGAGATCCTTGAATCTCTCCCACGCTTCATGGATTGTCTCGTGCGGCTGTTGGCAGAAACTGGAGATCCGGGCACGCATCTGGTTTAATCTCCCCAGAGGATAAAATTTATGAAGGAAAGCAGATTTCAATTCCTCCCAGGTGGTGACGACCTTCCCGAGATGATCGACCCAGTAAAGGGCCTTGTCTTGAAGGCTGAAAGAGAATGCGGTCATCTTGATTACATCCAGGGGAACTCCGGGGTAGTGAGCAGTGGAGCAGATGCGGTTGAACTTCTTGAGGAAAATATATGGCTCCTCAGTGGTGTTCCCATGAAAGGTAGGAAGCAATGACAGAAACTGTGGCTTAAGCTCGAAGTGAGCATGCATTCGTGGAATTTGAATCCACTCAGTGATGCGCCCCGCTCCTGGATTGTATGTCTGCTTGAGTGTGGGCTTGGGCTGCGGTGGATCTTCTTCTGCTGCTTCAAAGTCAGGTCCCACTGAGAACTCATCATTGACTTCCTCGAAATTGGGATCGTCCTCCCGTCGGCCGTCTCTCGCATCGGCCCTTCTTCTCAGATCATTCAGCATGTCCTGGAAGGCGGTCTGGGCCAGGGCTTGGTTAGTCAGCTGCTGCTGAATGGCTTGAATGGAAGCCAGCAGTTGACTGTTGACCTCGCCCTGCGTAGTGTATTGTCCTTCTGCGGCATGGTCTTCGGGCTCCTGCTGAGGCTGTGGTCCTTTTCCCCTTCCTCCTGCCATTTCTGTCTCTGCTTGGTTGACTGGATCGAGCTCTGAGTCTGCACATGGTAGAATGCCCCGATCAGTCTGAATTGCAGCACCAGATAGAGAGATGCGGTCTGTGTCAAGGTCGACACAGAACTTTGTTAAGGATGGCGATGTGTAAGGAGTAAAATCAATGGCCATCCAAAACGGACAAAGTTCGGGACGAGAGTGGTCCCGGTTTATTGAAGAAGGCAGGGAGTCTGGAGGTCGGTTCATAGGGTTTGAACCGGTGCCTCGGGAATCGCCCTGAATTATTGGAGAGGGTGAACGAATGGAGCCGATGTGGGTGTCGACAGGGCCTCGACTAAACTGTCCATTCGTCGCCATCTCGAAGATCAAGAGGAAGATCGATGTGGATGAAAGATACGGGGGTCAACAAGGAACAAAAAGGAATGTAAAACAGTAGAAGGCTCACAATGAGCGAGGGTCAACTGGAGGGAAAACAAAATTGCGCAACGGCGCGGGGTTTTTGATCTTGACCTAAATATGATTAGCAATCAAACACAAGACAAGGGAGTTCACCAACTCAACACGTGAAGCCGTGAAGGTTCGGCTTTTATCTTTGTAATTTTTATCTTGTTTTCAGGAATTTATCTTTCAACGAGTCCTTAGAGCGCTACGCCTATAGGAGCGAGAGTACTGTCGGAAAAGTATTCCCGTACTTGTCCTCCTCCTGTGTAACCTGTAACTTGCGCTTTTTAAGGTCCTTGTAACCCTTCCTGGATCCCTACTCAGCCAAAGAAATAGAGGGAGGAAGCTGATAGGCGAAACCGATACTTCGGATCTCGCTCGCAACGGAATCACCCGTGAGCGTGCAAGATCCTACTCGGACACAGCCGGTGAGACAGACACCCCCGTGAAGGCATGGCCTATGCTCGGTACTTCGGACAAGGTCGGTGCTCACACAATAGTGAGTCACCACTGGCGACCAAGCCCTACTCGACTACGTACGATAGTAGCGCCAATACTTCGGAAATCCAGGCGATACACAAGGCAGCCACAAGTTGGGTTTTGGGCTCTAATCCTTACGAACGCTCAACTCACTTGGAAGGAGACCTTCCCATGCAACCTGAAAACAAATGAGGGTGTTGCTCTCCCCAATCAATGAGTCCAATTACCAATTTTTATTTAGGTCAAAGTTTTCTTAGCAGTCCCTTTTTTAATTTTTTTTTGGGTTATCGCTTCTTTTGAGTAGATTCAAACAAGCGCCTAACGATTTTGTATTTTCTTTATCCTAATGTATCCAAAATCAGAGGGGAAAAGAGTCGGGAAAAGCCAATGCAAGTCGGCACCAAGATGGAAATCTCACCTTTGTGCCTATATGATGAATGCAAAGTAAGAAGACTTACAGTGAATCCCAGCTCTCTCCATGCGGGATGCAAGGCAGAAATTTATAAACCTAATCTATATGCCGGTATGCAATGCGGAAATCGTCCTAAAATAGGCAACTGCTAGCGTGAAGAACCACGAGTTAACCGCTAACTCCCAATCCTAGTGTCCGGTCTAGGCTCACCCCTCCTCTGCTCAACACATTTGAGTTAGGAGAAAGCGCTTGTTCGGGTGTGAGCTCGCGGCGCGTGGATCAGAAGTTATTAGCTAACTGTTTAATTAATCTAAGTCCAAATACGAATCTATAGGAGCATGCAAAGATAATTAGGGTGTTTGGACCTAGGTTACTCGAATCAAGCAGGACCTAATTCTAGAAGCTCAATCCACAAAAGAAATGAAAAAGAAAACAAAACCAGAAAATGACGGTCGAGAAAACACGACAAAGCCGCGGTGAGCCCCCGGGTGAACAAACACCCGAAAATTAGGCCCGAAGTGTCCAAGAGTTCAAGTCCTGTATTATTACAAATTATCAAATACTCTCTCTCACAAAAATAAAAACAACTCTCTTTCTCTCTCTAGTTCTCCTGCTCTCTCCTGCCGGCTAGGGTAGAATAGCCGGCTCCTCCTCCCAAGGCTGCTCAGGATCCCCTAGGCGATCCTCCTCGGTTGGCGGTCCCTCGCAAGAAAACAAAGAGATGTCAGACAATTCAAAATAAATAATACACAAAATACAAGTAAGCAAAATGGCTAAGTGACTAGAAAGACCCAAAGGTACTCTACAAGCCGATGCTCCCCGGCAACGGCGCCATTTGAAAAGCGAGAATGCGAGAGCCGCTAAATAGCGGTCTGACAAGTCAGACTCACTGTCGCTGGTGCGACTGCTCAAACTTCCTCGGTCTTCAACAATTAACCCACACAATCAATCAGAGAATGAATAGCAAGGATTAAAATTTATTATACCCTACTAAAAATGTACAATGGCAAGCAAGTAGGGGTCGAACACAAGGAGCAAAGGTGTAAAGCACGGATAAAAATCCAAACCTAGGTCTAACAAGCTACTTAGCCAATCTAAAATTTTTGTGGGTTTTTGATTTTTATATTTTATTTTTTTTATTTATATTTTTTTAAATTTTGTATTTGATTTTTAATTTTCTGATTTTTATATTTTATATTTTATATTATTTTTTTTATCCTTTTTCAATATTGGAAAGTAAAGGCAAAGTAATAGAAGACAAACTAAAACATTTATAAAAATGCACAAAAATACTCAAAAATTCAGAAATAAAATGTTTTTGGTATTTTTAGGGTTTTCTACTGTTTTTGTGATTTTTGGGGATTTTTCTAGGTGTTTTTGGTATTTTTAATTACTGAAATAGGGCTAAACAGTGGAAATAGGGCTGGCTGTGACAAAAATGCAAGTTAAAATTAACAAACAGCAACCAAAATTTTTCACACTATTTTTCCAATAAAAAGGACAAAATAAAGAACAAACAGGAACTGAGTTTGCTATTTTTGGATTTTTCTACTATTTTTTATATTTTTTTGAAGTTTTTGAGTGTTTTTAAATTTTTAGTGTTTTTCTTATGAGATTTTTAATGATTTTTGGCTGGGAGTTAAAACAAACTAAAAGACACAAAATATATTTTTTTGGAATTTTTCTAGAGTGTTTTTATATTTTTTAGTGATTTTCTAATGCAAACAGTGCTGAAAGTAGATGTTTTTGATTTTTAATAAATATAAAAATAAAATAAAAACAAAAACTAAAATTGTGGCGTGGAAGAGTAAGTGCACAGGAGCTTAAGTCCAAATTTTTAGGATTTTTGGAGTTGCAATGATGCGTCCAATAAATAGACAAAACAAACACAAATTAAGGGAACTAGCAGGGACGTTTACGCAAATATGCAAAGTTATGAGGACAAGCTAGCAATTTACCCACAATAATTGAACTGGGACAAAAAGTTTTTGGGCCAAACAACAAACGCCAGAACCGCGGGGACTTGATTGTAAATATCACAGATCACACGTGCTATACGCGTGCTTGTTAAGGATATAAATGTAATAACACAAAAGCCCGAGGGTTACCAAGTAGTAAGTCCAGAAATGTTATAACTGAAATGAAATGGTTACAGGTTAAAAGCTAATACCCAAAAACAAGGGGCCTATGCTACAAAATGGCCAAGGCGCGCGTGCTAAGCACGTGCGCCTGGGAGGGACCCTCCTGATATATTCCACAAGATAGAGGAGCAGGATGCAAATATGTCTAAGTTTTTAAACATCTTAAGGAAGTTTGAATACTGAACAGCAATCACAAAAAGTGCGAGGCGATATTTGCAAAATTCACCACTTATACACGTGGCAGCGTGGATGGTGTTGCTGAGATGAGATCCACGGTGGTCTTTCCTTGGCCCTTGGACGGCCGAGATCAAAAGGGGGAGGGGGAGAATCGACGGTGCCTGTAGCCCCCCCCCCTTTCTCCTCGTTCTACTCCAGCGCAGGGGGCGCGGCTGGGCTTCCCAGGAGCGCGGGCGGCGGCGCGCGAGCTGCAACTCCGCCTCCTCCAGCGAGCCTCAAGGAGACCCGCTGATGGTGACGCGTGGCACTGGCTTCCTGCAAGAAAGAAGTGAAGAAGTTGGGGGCAAAATGCCCCAACTTCGTGGCGGGTTTCACACAAGGGGCAGCAAGATGGAAAGGTGGAAATGGCCGGCGAACTCGCTGCCGGCCGCGGTGGATCGAGATGCGAGGAGGGTCGCTAGTCAAAGATCTTGAAGGGGGAACGATTCCTGTGGCTACCTAACACTAAAGTTGCAAGAAAAGAGGGAAAGAGAGGGGAAGAAATACCTCACCAACGCGCGCGGACACGGTGCTCCGGCGACCACTTCGGCAAGGGGATCTACTCGATTCAACACCTTGTCGCTCTGTTTTAAACGCTCACCAAGCTCCTGCTGTCACCACGAGTTTGGTCGAGGGTCTAGGTTGAGGTTTTGGAGGTGGAAGAGTGACCAAGAGGGAATGGAAGAAGATGGGTCGTTTTTGAAAGTTGGACGAGTGGCGACTTTCGAGGCAAGATCACGGGCGAGTCTTTGGTCAAAATGCCAAAATGATGCATGGGCGTGGTAGCTGGATGGTAGATCTTCAAAAGTCGTGAAGAAACCGAGGCCAAACGGTGAAAGATTTGGCCTGGAAAAATCCGCGAAGTCCAAGGAAAATGCACTCTGACAATGGCCAGACCTCGGTCAGAGAGTTGACCGAGGTCAACCAAGGACAAGCTCTGGTTGGTCCACGTGGACCAACCAGAAAAAACCTTGGCAAAAAAGCTTAGAAATTCAATAAAAAATAGAAAATGATTTATTTAAATTTTGGTCATAAAATAAAAAATGTTTATTTTTTTATAAATTATTTTATAGTGATTTTTATTTATTTTTATGAGACTTATTTTGACAGGTTTGCATTTATACCCCTATAGGTATCTATATCTATATATTTAAGTATTTTATTTTTATTTAGGTATTTTTAATTTATTTTATTTTGGTTTTTATTTTCTAAAATTATAAAATACTTTTATATACACAAATATAATTTTATTTTAATTTTCTGATATATTTTATACACTTAATAAAATGAAAGTGTTATTTGTATAGGTATCGCTACCTGTATTATACCTATATAGACAAGTATTTTTAATTGTATTTTAATGATGTTTTTATTCTTATTTTAATATACATAATTATTATAAGTATTATTTACAACATTATAAAAATATAAAATTATAAAAATAATAAATAAATAATAAATTGAATATTTTAATATGTACAAGTATACAATGTGGGTCCAAAAGTCAACTTTCAAACCGTAGCTCCGCCAAATGCGAAACCACCGCCATTGGATAGATTATTTTATTCTATATACAATTAAAGGTGAGTTTGATGCATTTGGAGTTGTCGTTTGTGAGATACGGGTCTGGGAAGTTGGGATTCTGGATTTTTATTCAGACCATAGCTTTTTATCTGTACATTATTTTTCTTTGAAATCAATTTTGTATTTTTCTTTATTAATTTATCTACAACTTTCATTTACAAAGTTTCTTTATTTGATGAATAAAAAGTGGAACCAAAAATAGGTCCCAAAATGAATAAAGAATAGATAGAATGTATATGTATTTTATTTGTATTTCTGACCTTATCTCCCCCTACTTTATTCCTTGTCGACCTATTCATCAAGATGCCTAGGTCTCGGGGTTTCGGGTCATAAAATATTTACAATATTTTATTCTTTTTCTTTTCTTTTCTTTATTCTATTATTTTGGCTTTAAAAACCGCATTTTATACAATATTTACACACATATGCATGAATGCTAAAATGCCTATATTAAGCCTATTTACACGCATTTACTAGGGTTTTTAAGGCCAAAATGATAGAATAAAGATGATGAAACGTAAATTCATCACCTACGTCTGAATTTAACAACTAAGAAAGATCATTTCCCACTTCCCCTTCATTGACAGATAGTCAAAATACTGGTAGCGAAAGAATATTTCTGTTTCTTGAACGGATACTCTGGTTACAATCAAGTCGCCATTGCTCTTGAAGATCAAGGGAAGACAACCTTCACCTATCCATTTAGGACGTATGCCTTCCGTAGAATGATGTTCGGATTATGCAATGCCCCAGTGACGTTCCATTGATGTATGCTGGAGGTCTTTGCATTTATAGTTGGAAGTTCTCTCGAGGTCTTCATGGATGATTTCTCAGTCTACGGAGATAGCTTTGATCAGTGTTTATCTTATCTAGACCAAGTTTTGAAAAGATGCTGTGAAGTGAACCTTGTACTCCCGTGGGAGAAGAACTATTTTATGGTGACATAAGGTATTGTGCTTGGCCATGTCATCTCGAAGTGTGACATGGAGGTTGATCCTGTGAAGGTGGAAGTAATTTCGAAGCTAGAACCACCTACATTTTGAAGCAAGTCGGGTCATTCTTGGGGCACGTCAATTTCTACTAGCGATTCATCCAACGGTCTCGAAAGAAGGTTTGCTTTCGACCTTCTTGACCTTTGTACATCCATTCCTCTTGTATATCCTTTCGTTTCACTCTTTTTTCTCCCATTTTATCATTCACCCCTTTTTCGTGTGTGTATATTTGCTATACTTAGGATGTGCTTTATCCTAAGTATAGGGGGGTGAATGATTTGTGTTGTTCATATTCATCATGTTCATCACTCTTGTTGTTGCCTATACTTAGGGTACTCTACCCTAAGTATAGGGGGGTGATGTTGTTCATATCGTGTCTTTTTATTTTTAAGTTTGTACATTCTCGTCATCGGTTCTTCCCTTTTGTACACTCTACTATACTTAGGATTACTTGATCCTAAGTATGGGGGGGATCACCAACTTCTCTTCTTTTTATCTTTTATTTGAGTAGTTGTAGCAAAGGAGTCTTTTCACTTTTCTATACTTAGCACGAGTTAGACTTCCTTTCTCGCTCTCTGATCTCTATGAGGACATAGTTCGAGCTAAGTATAGGGGGTGTCATATATATTGTATATATACTTTAGACATAACTCGTACTTTTAAATATATTTATTTGGGGGGTGGGGGTTATGTTTATAATTTTATAAAATCCACGTTTGTAAAAAAAACAAAAAAACAAACAAAAAACAAGTAAATTTTTTTGTATATACATGTATATATTTTACTAACCCTTTTTCCTTAAAAAACTACAAAAGTAAAAATATATAAAAACTTGCATAATTAAAAAATACATTTTCTTTTACATATGCATTTTCCTCCAAAAATCCTCAAAAAGTTTAAAATTAGAAAATTGTTTAAAAAAATGTTCTTTTCACATGTGCATCATTTCTTTTCAAAAAAACCCTTTGCATTGTTCATATTTTCTTGCATTTGCATGTGTATTTTTCAGGATATTATTAACATTTAAACTATGTCTGGAATAAAATTCAAGAATGGCGCTTAGTTGTACCTTAATCCACCTAATTCTCAGAGGAACTTCACCGAGAAATAGGATTTTAGAAGCTTCAGGTCTTTAACTTAATTCTTTGAGTTCCACATGATAACGTGCAGCGTTTGACTCTTAGTGTCTAACCTGGTCTTTTCATTCTGGGTACAACTGTGGAATAGGGAATTAATTTGTATTCTCGCATTATGCACTTAGCTTAACTCAGACGGGATGTTGGAAGACTGTGTGAGTTTCTTTTCTCGTAGTGTGGAAATCTAAAGACCGGAGTACGGGTTGAAATAAAGCTTCGGAAAAGGGATGGACGACTGGGCACAATTTTTTCTAAGACCCCAAAACATGTACGGAAACAAAAAGATTCTATATCCGTAGGGGCACAACAAGATCCAAGCAGAACCACCAAAAATCCAAATACAAAGAAGCCACTATCAAATAAATATCTGAACAAAAAGGTCCAAGCTTCAAGAAAACCTGCAGATCTTAGTGGAGACTCGGCTACACTGGCTAACTTCACAAGGAGAGGTGACTACACTAACCACCCTCCAGTTCTTTTCTCCTTCTTCTAACTTCTCCCCCAATTCGATTGTGAACACATCGCGACAGACCCTAGAAGGAAATACCTGACTCCCCGAGGACAAGTTACTGGAGAGGAGATTTGCATGGTAGTCTGGCATTTTGGATGGAAAGAGCTAAAACCTTCACACACAAGAGTCGATTGTTCAATGTTCGTAGGGTATGCTTTGGGAAGAGGATTGATCTAATATGACTTCTGAGCCGAAATTGTGACAATGATGTGTAGAACTTGAAGACTGTCGATTTTAAAATTCTAAGTATCACAGAAGTTCTGACACACTAATAATCCAAAGATCCGACAGAGCTCCAAACTACAATTTTATGAAGATAAGTTTAATACTCAATATTGTCCTACTTTCTTTATTTTTCCTTTCTTTTTCTTTTTCTTCACTTATTCTTTCAAATAAGTGTTTGCTAAGGGACTAGCAAAGGTAAAGCATAAGGGGGATGATGAATATACGATTCCTCATCTTTATTCATTTATTTTAGCACAAAATCCCTTACAAAACACCTGCATATAACACTAACTCCATATTCTTACTAACTTGCATTTGTGTGTAAATATTGTACACTTCTTACTAATTTTAACCTAAAATAAATAAAGAAAGAAGAAAGGAGAAATAAAGAAAATAAAAAAGGGAAGATTGTATACAGGATGACCGGAACCCCAAGATAAGGTCAAGACTTGACCTGATCGACCAAGAATATAGTAGGGAGAGATGGGGTCCTTAAGCAAAAAATCCAAAAAAATGTGTGTGTGTGTTGTTGTAAATACTTCTCACGTATTTTGTGTATATCTATATAAAACTGACACTAATTTATTTGTGGATTAATTGACCTTAAATTAATAACTTTCAAAACCAAAGTTGTAAATAAAAATATGTTCTAATTAATAAAAATAATTGCATAATTAAATCATGTACAGAATAAAGCAACCACACTTGGAAAAAGCCATTAAGCACTAATTGAAAGATCAATTCCAGCTCCATATGAGCTCAAATTGAATCAATCTCACTTACATTGGATTCTAAATTAAATTATCTTTAAAATGACTGTATTTTCATAATTTTTAGAGTTACGATTGATAAGTCGATTTTCTAGGGTGGTTTGCGCAATTTTCCATGTATTTTGTACATATTGTATTTGTATATATTTGTAAATATTTTTTACTAATTATTTTAAAAAATAAGAAAAATTTTAAAATAAAAAAGCTAATTTCCTCATTTACCCTTGTATATAATGTCATATATGTATATAGTATATGCATATAGTTGCTAATTTAAATTAACCACCATAAAAAAACAAAATAACTGTTTTATTTTAAATAAATAAAGTGACGAAAATTCAAAAAAATAGATAATTTTGTAAATAGATTTATCTCTTTTTATCTTTATCTCATTTCAATTTTCATCTCTCTTATCTCTTTATCCAAAAAAGTCAAAAATTCAAATTTCATCTCCATTATCTTTTCTATTTATATGGCTCTTTCTCCCTCATTCCAACTTGATCAATCTTTAGAGAGAGGAGCTCGATCTCTGAGAGAAAATTTCGTCGAGAAAAGTGCCTAGCCTCTGAGCCGTCCAGTGACAGCGAGTCGGCCTTCATCGAGGCGATCACGATCCATTTCCGCTCCTAAGGTGAGATCCACATTTTTTTATCTAGGTTATTCATAGTTTTATTTCTCACACTTTTATTTCGTTAATATTTTTTATTTAGATCATTAATTTCATCACGATTTGATCTGCTTCGACTCGATTTTTCATCTCAGGTTCTTGATATCTCCACATTCAATTTCTATCTTCCACGATTTATCAACTCCGATTACGTACAGTGGTCGGAGAATCAAGTTCGATCCTTTTATTTTTGCCGGATCCTCATTCATTTTTCTATTTGTAAATAAATAAAAAAATAATAATACAAAAAATATTTGTTTTCTTATTCTCTCTAACATTGGTTTTGCAGGATAATCTTAAAAAATAAAAAAATAAAAAATAAAATAAAAAATCATCATTTTTTGTTTTGTAATTTTTCGGATTTACAAAAAAAATAAATAAAAAATATCTTTTCTGTTTCTGTTTCTGATTTAAAAAAATACACTGATAAAAAAATAAAAAAACAAAAAAAAACAAAAAATATTCGTGGTAGGTTGCCGCCTGCATGCAGTGCGCCATCCGCGAGCGCCCACTGCGCCTCCATCCTCCTTTAGCGGCTGCCAAACTCATCAGCCCATAGAACGTCTTTACCGTAGCAACCACGCTCCAGCGGCCTGCTCAGCCCGTACCGCAACTCCCCAGGGGCTCTGCGCCCTTCAACGTTAAGCCGCGCGCGGCATCGCGTAACGCCCAACCCACACGCGGCTCCCTCCGCATGTCGCCTCGCCCAGCACCGCCAGAACGCCAATCGCAACAGCCCTGCCTCCATGCCTGAGTCGCCACCCGCTCCTCCGAACGTGGGCCGCCAACCTGCACACCGCCGCTACGCACGGCATCCCGTCAGCGCCCCTCCGCCATCTAGCGGTGCCGTCCGGCGTGCTGCGGCCTTTCGGCCGCACCACCACACTGTCTTCAACCGCTGCAGCTATCTTGGGCGTGAAGAAAAGAAAGGCGTGGCACCCCTCTTGGATTTTCTGAACGAAGGAGAATGGAGCCCCCATTGGTGCCCTAATTTTTTTGGGCAAATTACATATTAGTTCTCCGAAGTTCAGATATTTATAAAGAATTCCCCATCAGAGCTCAAGTCACATGCGTCACATGCATTTTGTGGGTAAACTATAACATTCACCTCTACCTTAATTATTGTTTTATTTCAATCTAGAACTTTTCAGAAAATTACATTTCAGTCCCTGCATTCTCAGACTTTAACTTGCTTGATATTTGCATCGAAATAAATGTTTTTATTGCTCTTAAAATTCCGAAAAAATTTGTGAATATTCCTATTGTGTCCCTCTTCATTGTTTAAAATTTTCATAGCTTTTTGTTGACTTTTAATATTTTAAAAAATAAAAAACAATGTCTTTTTGCTTGCCTAACCTTTAAAATTTCATAAAAATTCGAAAATAACTCAAAAAATTCCAAAAAAATAAGTAGTTTTATTTCATTGTCTTTTAATTTTTGTGTAAATTTCGTGAATAAATCATTTATAAAAACCAAAAAATGTGAAAAACTAATAATATTACAAAAATCACAGAAAATTCTAAAAAAAATCCAAAAATAGTGATTTCAAATTCTGTTTGTAGATAATTGCTTCTATTTTGTCATAAAAATAATTTCAAGGAGTTTTGGACATTAAAATATTTTTAAGTTACAAATTACTCTAGGCTGTGTATAATTTCACATTTTCTCACTGTTTAATTTAAAAAAAGAAAAACATCTGAAAATTTCACAAAAAAATCCCAAAAACATTTCAAAATTTTCAAAACCCAAAAATATTTTCTCTTAATTTTTCTGAGCATTTTTGCTAAATTGAAAAATTACCAAAAGAGTTGGTGTGCGTATTTTTGATCTTTTGAATATTGCTTTGTGTTATTTTTGAAAATAAAAAATTGCAAAATCAAAATCACTAAAAATTTGAAAAATCAGAAAATATAAAAAAACTAGATATAAAAAAATAAAAAATTAAAAAAAAATAAAAAAAATCACAAAAACCAAGGATAGTTATTCTTTGATATTCTTGTTTTTTTCTTAATTGATTTTTGATTAATTGAATAACCCTCAAGATTTGTAGCCTCCCTGAGTTCGACCATGTTCGCTATACGGGTTAAAAAGTAGCAAAAAGAAAAAAATTTTGTTTGTCGTAGGATTTTTGGGGATAGCAACGACCTATTCATACCTTTAAATTCTATCCTCGAAGATTTCTTGAATCAACAAGAGAGCAAGGGATGAGGTGAATCAAACCCAACGCTGGAGCACCACCGGCTGGTTCTGCTCCTAGCCTTTCAGGCCGGTTGATTCCCGTTCTTCTCCATTTTTAGGTTATCTTGTAGTTTAATTTCCATTTAACATCTTTACTTCATAGTTCAATCAAACGAATCGTGCTCAAATTGAAAATCCCCAATCCCTGGAGCTCGTGCTCCAGGTCAAAATTGTAGTGATTCGACCTTCGATCTACCCCGACTTCCATCCAACCTCGCTTCCCTTCATATTCTCCACCGATTCCCCTCGATCCCCCTTGAATCAAGCCCTGATTCAAGGAGTTGGAGCTCCCTCTGTCTCCCTCACTGGAGCTCCCCCCTCCATTATGTATCCCTCATTATTTCGAGTAAATCCTGGGTCGAGGAGATAGCCCTCGTACCCAGGAGTATTTTGGTTATGATTGGCAGGTCTGACAACACCCCTTGGAGATGCTCCAGGTGACTCGACCTCGCTAGAGCATCTAGCTCTACCTCACCTTGCCAGGACCATGCAACCGCACGCAGAGGAAGCCCAACTATCGGCTAGGCTCATCGGAGGAGACGAAGAGCGCTGGAGATCCAAGAAATGACGAATCAAAGTTCACCCCCATGGCTATTCTTGCAAGTTCTTTCAGTGCCCCTCCCCGCTGTTCAATCAAGAATAGTGATCCAGATCTAATATGGACCGTTGATTTCTAGCGTAGGGGTGTGTGAATAGAGCCGCACGATTAGCCACATGGTGAGCCCTAGACGGTTGGAATCTAGTGCATAAGTGTGTAAATTGCATAGCCTCTCCGCATTTTTGTATTTACCAAAAAGTCCTATAAATATTTTAGGTAGTTTAAAAAGTAGTGGATAAATTGCATGTAACCCCATGACCTTTCTATATATTGTAATTTAGTCCCTGTTAGAGTTACGTACATGCGCGCGATTAATCTTGTAAAAATTGCATGGAGGCCCTCGTAGTTTTATGTAATAGTCTTTTATTATACGAACTATAAATTCATTGTTAAACTTTCGGTCAAATTGCATTAAGACCCCTACCTTTATTTTTATTGCAATTATACCCCTACCAGACTAATCATTTTAGTGAGTCATTTTCTATTTATTAAAAATATTTATAGTGTACCCAAAATTACCAAAAAATAGGAGTAGGTACCTGGATGTATGCTTGATCACGTTATGAATTTATATTTGCATTTTATACAATTCTTCTATTTTATAAAAAATCATTTAATGCACGGTCAGTCCTTGTTTACCCTAAAAGAGCCAAGAAATTATAAATCATTTCGAAAAATTCCAAAAAATATTATATTTATTTAAGTATTTTTCACATTCAGATAAAAAATTACTAAAAATAGAAAAAGAAAACTCTTAAAAATTGAAAAAACCCTCAAAACCTTCATAAAAATCCATAAAATTCCCAAAAATTCCTAATTTCATCTATAATATTATCTATATAATAAAATTAATTTGGAAATTTTGGATTCAATTTCATATTTTTAATTTCCATTTCAATCTCGACATATTATTTTGTCCCTATTTTTGGGTAGTCCAACTTTTAAAATATATAAAAATAGCAAAATTTTCTTATAAATCACAAAAATAGTAAAAAACTAATTAAACCCCCCAATTTTTTTACTTTATTTTGACTATTTTTATTATTATTTATATCTATCGTAGCCTATTGATGAATCCACGATTCATCGCCTTTATTCTTTTATTTTAGCCTCTTTTCCTTAGTCAAATACATGTAAATACCACTAATTCCATAAAATTACCATTTCACATGCATTTGTTAATTATGCATTTTTAACACTTTTTGTATATAAATAAAAGAATAAAGAAGAAAAGAAAAAGAAAAGGAAGTATTTATGCAATAAATACAGACTGACCCAAACCCTGAGAGAAGGTCAAGACTTGACCTGATCGACCAGGAATAAAGTAGGGGGAGATAAGGTTGTCTGTCAGAAAAATCAAAAATATCTTGTACATATTTTTTTCATTTATATTTGTATAAAACTTACACTAATTTATTTGTACATAATTTGATCTCAAACCACTTACTTTTGTAAATAAAAGTTGTGAATAAAATTGTGTTGTAAATAATAAAAATATTTGTAAAATAAAAAATTGTATATATTGTAAATAATTACACCCAGAAAAAGCCGTAATGCAATAATTGAAACATCAATTCCGGCTCCATACGAGCTCAAATCGAACCAAACTCACTTCCATAATACTATAAATTAAATTATCTTTCAAATGGCTGTGTTTCGTATTTTTTGGAGTTACGGTTAAAAAGTCGGTTTTCTAGGGTGTATTGTGCAGTTTACCCATATATCTGTGTATATAATTATTAATATTTATTTTTACTTAATGTATATATTATAAATATTGTTTTCAATAAAAATAAAAATTTAAAAAAAATTAAAATAAAAAAATCTTGTATAAAAATTATTTCCTTATTTGTACATATGTACATTATATTATATGTATATAATATATGTATGCCACTAACTTCCATTTATAAAATCCACCAAAAAATTAATTACCTAACATTAATTAATTAATTTAAATTAATTCCGATTTTTTTATTTAATTATTTGATTTTATTTGATTGATTTGATTTTATAACATGGCTTATATGTTGGATTTGATTGTATACCTTTAATGGCCACCATTAAGGTGGCCAATTAATTTCCAATTTATTTATTAATTTATTTAATTTATTAATTTCGAATTTCGTAATTAATTATTTAATTAATTTATTAATTTAATTATTTTATTAATCCATCCAATAAACACATTCTTTTTTTGTAAATATTTTCCTTTTTTGATTTTTTGCCTCTTTTTAATGGGCTCCTCCTCCCCCATTCACATTTGATCAATGTTTGGCGGAGAGGAGCCCAGTTTCCGAGAGTTTCTTATTGAAGAGGGTCCTAGCCTCCGATCCAGTCGGTGACAGCGGCTTGAGCTTCGTCGAGGCCATCATGGCTTGTCCGATCCCCGAGGTGAGATCCACTTTTACTTGTCTTTTTCCCTAGGTAATCGTAGATTTAGATCTTAGCGTAGGAGTAGGGAGTAATTTTTAGATTAAAAAAAATCAATTTCACACTTTATCGCCCGACACCGATTTTCATCTCATCTTCTTGATTCCTCGCATTTCTTTTTCTACCTCGCACGATCTTCCACCTCCGATCACGCACGGTGGTCGGAGTCCACGGATCTATCTCCCGCATCGCCGAGATCCGCTCATTCATACATTCCAATTTTTTGTATATAAATAAATAGAAAAAATAAATTTTTATCCTGTTGTCTAACCTTTGTTTTTGCAGGATATAATAAAAAGATTTGTTTTGTTTCTAATCCTTGTTTTGCAGGTGAAAAGAAAAGCAATAATTTTTTTTTATTTTTCTTTTATCTCTAACCATTGTTTTGCAGGAATAAAGGAAAATAAAAACAAAAAAAACATTTTTTTGCTTGTCCTCTAACTCTAACATCTATTTTGCAGGATAAAAAAATAAAAAAATAATAAAAATTACATTTTTTAACTAACATTTGTTGCAGGTCATAAAAAAAATAATCAAAAAAAATAAATAAAAAATTTTGCTTCTGCAAGCGGCGGCCATCACCCCCGCCACTAGCACCTCGCCCCTCTTGCTCTCCAACCAACCCGCGACACGCGTAGCCCCCTTCCGCCATAGCCGCCAGTTCTGAAACACCAACCGCCTGCGTGCAGGCGCCCCCGCGCTCCCGCGGGCGCCGCCCCTCACCTACGCGCGACCTCCGCCCACGCATCACGCACCCCAGGCCGCTGAGCCCCCGATCTACGGTGCCGCGCCACCGCGTCGGCCCCTTCAGAGACCACCTGCGGCCGCCAGCGCCGCTGATCCGCCTCCCGTGCGCTCCTTTTTGTGGGCGGCGGCGGCGGCCTCCAGCTCTTCCCCTTTTGCTTGAACGAAAGATAAAGATGAGAGGAAACCCTAAGGGGATTAAAATAATTGGCGAAATTATAAAGAGGCTCCTTAAGGTTGTTGAAACTACAAAGATGGCCCTTCTCTCCAAAAGAAAAATCATATGACTTGCACATGCATTATTTGGGTAATTTGCAACATCTTCGCTGTAGTTTGTTTTTATTCTATTTTCTGTAAACTTTTGAAATAATTACATTTATGTCCTTGTTCTGCAGAACCTAACTTGCTTGATCTTTCTGATGAAATAAATGCATGCACTGCTTTAAAAATTTGGAGAAAATTCTCATATGTTCCTGGAGTAGTCTTTTCCATTGTATAAATTTTTCATATCTTTTTATTGTCATTTGTTATATTTAAAAAATCAAAAATATTGTCTTTTTGTCTTACAGAATTTTGAAAATCCATAAAAAATAGAAAGATTTTCTAAAAATTCTAAAAAAATTTCTGTAGGTGTATTTCGTTGTGCTTTAATTTCAGACCAATTTTTGTGCAATTTTCGTTTATAAAACTCAAAAAAATGTGAAAAATGAAAAATCTTAAAAAAATTGTAAAAAATTGTAGAAAAATCCAAAAATTCTTATTTCAGTTTCTTTTTGTAGATATTACTTTGCATTTTGTCTTAAAAATAATTTCAGGATTTTTGAGCACTAAAAAGGTTTTTGACTTGTAAAAAATCCTGATCATCCATTGTTTGCTCTGTTCTCCACTATTTTCATTTTTATAAAATCACAAAAATATTTTCTTTTCTTTGATCATTTTGAAAAATACAAAAAGATTGTGTGTGTTTTGTTTTATCATTTTTCTTCGTTTATTCTTCTTTTAAAAATAAAGAAAATTATAAAATTCAAAAACCACTAAAAAATTAGCTTTTCTGAAATTTGACTACTTAGTTTTTAAATCGTGCTCCTTGTGTTCGACCCTGGTCGCTATACCAGGTAAAAAGAATAGCGAAAGACCGATTAAATTATTTTCATTGATTTCTATTTTCCGAGTGGTTTTTATCATTTTTTTGTTGACCGCGCTTGGTGATTTGGGTCACAACGACCATTTTTATTTACATACTTAACCCGATTGTCAGGCGTGTCATCAGAATGGCGCCGTTGCCGGGGAGCACGGCTTTGTAGTCATTTTTCTATTTTTGTCTCCCTATATTATAATTGTTTTCTAACCTTTTTCTCTCTAATTTTTTGTGCGAGGTACTGCGTGGACAATTTGGAGTTTACTTTTTGAGGACCCGCACGGGAAGAAGAGCAGGGAGAAGAAGAAGAAATTTCATTTTATTTGAGAGAACAATTATTATTGTAATAATTTAGGATCTTTGGACTTGTGGACTTGGACATTTTTCGGGGTCTGTTTCGCCAAGTGCCGGTGCACTTGGGGGACCTCAACGTTATTTTTCGCTGGTTTTGTTTTCTCGCATTTTTTTATTTTATTTGATTCACGTGATTTTCGAGCCCCTAGCCTTAGGATTTTCTCTTGCTTGTGCCATAATTAGTAGGGTCCCCACACTTAATTATCTGCCTGTTCCTATAGTGCGTTTAATTTGACCTACTAATAATCAATTAATAAAAATAACCGACTCATCTCCTTCATAGCCTACGTGCTGCAGTCCACCCTGTAAAGCGCTTTCTCCTACCCCCGATTTGTCGGGCAGAGGAGGGGTGGGCCAAGACCGGACCCTTTGGTTTGGAGGTCGGTGACCGATTAGACGGTTCTGCGAGTAGAATTTGCTCATCTAGGACCCAGTTTTCACCGCTGCATCATTTAGGTAGTTTATTTCCTGTCTTTAAATTTCTGCGCAGATCATTTTGCATGTAGAGTGCTGGAGTAAGGTACGCATTTTCTATCTCTGCATGCATCATCGTTTTTGACCGTGCATTGGCTTTCTCGATCCCTCCCCCTGTTTTTGGACTCAAAATTAATCAAAGAGGAAATCAGAAATCTCATTAGGCGTTTATTCTTGAAAATATCCAAAAAAAATCACAAAATCAAAAATTAAAAAAAATTGGGACTGCTAATTGAACTTGACTCTAAAATTAAACGTAATTGACCACTTCATTGTATTGGGAGAGCAATCCCCTCATTGTCTGCGTTTTTAATTGCTCGCGTACACACTAAGGAGTAGTGCCCAAATCCCATTCAAGCCTCCTAAGTGTTTGTACAACTTTGTCTTCCCACTAAACTCTAAAATTGAAAAGATAAAAGACCAAATCCCACGGTCTTCACATTGTGTAGAGTTGGTGAATTGAGGGTTTGCTTTGTGTTTTGTATGTCTTTGGTGTGAGTCAGTTACGGTCATTCTCCGAGATCAATAGCGGTCACCTTCTGCTTCTATCCTTTCCTCCCTCCCTCCTATCTCTCTTTCTACTCGCCCACCCTCCCGCCCTTCATTTCTCTCTCTTCATGATGGGTCACTTTCCATTCCAACAGAATTCTGCGGCTTCTTATCCTCACACCCATCATTCCTGCCCACTTTCTTGGGAGGACAGAACTCCATCTGATTTTCTATCTGCTCCCTACCCACCCTCCCATTCGGGACATGCTGTGAGTGACACTCGAAGAGACCAGATTGACCAAATAAGAAACCCGGGTGTTCACCTTGCTGAGATGAAAGTGCATCCCATAGGCGATCAAATGGGGCATTGGCAAGTTTTAGATGACTTTAATCCTGAGATGATGGATGAGTACACCGATCAAGAGGCACACTTCGCTTCTACATTAAGCCCCTTCATTTTGGATTTAGAGTTAATTGATCTACTGCCTAAATTTTTAGGGGAAGTGCACGAGGAACCGTATTTGCATATTGATGAATTTGAGGAGATTTGTGAATCACGATCATATTCCAATATAACTTCTGAGGAAATGATGCTGATTACCTTCCCGTTTACACTTCAGAGTAGAGCCAAGACTTGGCATAGACGATTGGGAAGGAAGATTACTACATGGGAAGATCTACGATCATTATTTTTGAAGAAATTTTACCCCCAGTGTAGAGCAGAGATGATGCGGTCATGTATTCGTGATTTTTCTGTTAACCCCCAAAAGCCATTGATAGAATCGTGGTTGAGGTTACGAGAACTTGTGAGGCGATTTCCAGATCATGGATTTTCGATGACTGACCTTATCCATATCGCCATGAGCCTGACCTGGATTTAGTTGAGACCATCTTGAGAACACTTTCTGATCTTGCATATACACCAGATGATTTATTTGGGACAACACATGAGGGAGAGATGACAACTATTGAGTATGTGATACACCATGCCGATCTTGATAGCACACACAAATCAGAGGATATGGATGCTACTACTTCTCATTTGATGGATGTGTTGCCTACTGTTGTGAGTTCCCAGAGCCGGACATTGGTTGAGGACCAATTGGATTTACAAACAGATTTTGAGCCAGTCCCCCACCTCCACATTGATGATTCTTCAATTCTAGATCTGCCAGGATCCCAAGAGATAGAGAAGGAACCCACATCTCAGCCATCCTCTGATTCTTTCCAGTATCCATACATAGTTGACTCAGTGTCTGATCTTCAAAAGATTTCCTCAGATTCAGAGATATACTTGGATTCATCTCAGTATAGAGAGCTTGATGAGGGACCGATTTTGGATTTTACAGATCTTGATAGTCCCGTACTTGATCCATGTGTCCTCCCATTTGATGAGGTCGATACATTTTTAGAGGACATGACATTTGACAGCATTGATCCCAAATTCCCTGATGATTCGGCATTACTCCCCGAGGGTTATCTGCGGGAGGATGCCATGGACCATGTGTACTCAGTCTCACTTTCTGAGAATGCATCCGATCTGACGGATCACGAGACTGAGTATTTTGATATTTCTGATAATGAGTTTGATGTTTCTCTCCTCGACGACCCTCGCGAGGATGACCCGATCTTTGAGGTATTCGATGATTTCACTGATTTGTCTACATTCCATTCATCAGATATCAACCTTTATAGCGAGTCTCCTGATCATGACCTTCCATATCTATTTGAGACGGTGATTGACGTGGAGGATTCACTGACCGATCCTTCCTTCTCCACGTTCGACTTCTTCGGCTCTACCCTTTCACTCCATACAAATCTTGAGCCGACGATTTCTTTTGTGCTACCGGAGCCCGACTTCATCTGCACATATCTTTACCCGGTAGCAAACACCCGCCTGACTGATTATCTGGGTGTTATCTTTTACTCTCTTGATCCTTCTGACTTCATTGTTGTTCTCCCACCGAGACAACAACAACAGTACGGTATTCGCATAACAGATGTCGTCCTGAACCTCAATACTGCGTTATCCTAGCATTTGCGCCCAGCTAGGGGCGTAAACTCTAGCGCTTGTTGAGAGGCACCTCAACACTGATCGACTCACATCTGTATAGACCATCTGTCCATATCATACATTCTTTCTGTCTCACACCCCATCTCTATTGCATGATCATTCCATACTTAGGGTGTACTTTACCCTAAGTATAGGGGGGTGTCAGACGTTTGATTATTCTTTTGATTCTTTTTACCTCTGTTTTGCTGCCTATACTTAGGGATATTTTACCCTAAGTATAGGGGAGGTAGACTCTGTACATTCATCTCCTCGGTTGTCCCCTTGTGTACAGTCTGCTATACTTAGGATTACTTGATCCTAAGTATAGGGGGATCACCGACTCCTATTGAATTCATTCTTTTATTCGTCGTTGTAGTATACTATTCTTTTCACTCTTCTATACGCAGCGCGAGTTATGTCTTTCTTTCCAGCTCTTTGATCACTATGAGGACATAGTTCGAGCTAAGTATAGGGGGGTGTCGTATATATGGTATATATACTTTAGCCATAACTCATACTTTCATATATTATTTTTATGGCTAAAACACTGTGTAAATACTAAAAAAAACTTGTAAAAAAATTTGAAAAAAAACCAACTCTGTATATACTTGTATAATTTACTCAAGTTGTAAATTCTTGCATCTCATTCTTGTGAAATAATCATCTCATTCTTGTGTAAATATGTATCTTTTCCTTTAAAAAAATTCTTTTTGTATATATTTGTATATATTACTAACTATTTGCAAAAAAAAAAACTTTTCATATGTGCATCATCATTTTTCAAAAATCCATAAAAATTTCAAAATTTTGAAAATTGTTTTACAAAAAGATTTTTATTTTCTCTTCCTTGCATGTACATATTTTCTTGCATTTGCATGAGCATTTTTTTTCAGGATGATTTTGACTATTAAATTAAGTCTGGAATAAATTTGAAGAATGGAGCTTAGTTGGACCTTAATCCACTTAATTTCAGAGGAACCTTATAAGATTTGGAGTTAAGACTTTTCAGGTCCTAGTGACTTAATCCTTTGAGTCCATAAGACTATGTTCACATGTCATCTTGATGAGTCTAAGTAGAACATTTAACAACACACACATGATTTTTTCAGACCGTGGCTTACCTTGGACACTGCACTTTACACGTAGCTCTTCATGGATGAGGTAGTGAGGGAGCAGAATCTTTTGGCTTGGGGTAGCATACGAGGGTAGTACATCTAGGCGGAACCTCTCGTCCTCCTCTAGGGAGGGAAGTGCGTCTCAACCTAGTCTGGTGATGTTGAGGTCTAAAGACAGGAGCTGTGGGGTTGCAATAATGCTTTAAAAGAGGGATAGTCTACTGGCTCATGAGGAAAAACTCCTTATGTACATGCTACACCTTGTATATATTTAAAAAAAATGCAAAATCTTCAAAAGTGGACATGCCTGTTAGAAAAATAAAATGCCTGTAAAAAAAAGAGAGAATAAGAGCTTCAAAGTCATATATTTATGAGCTTGCAGCGGGTGACATGGCTATACTGGTCATGCATCCAAGGATAGGTAACTACACTGGTTACCGTCCATTCTCTTCTCCATCCCCTCTTCTTGAGCTGGTTGTACTTGAACTTAGAAGGGAATATCCCCGCTCCTCGAGGAAAGAGTTGCCAGACCGGGTTATTGAGTTACCTTGTTGAGAGAGGCTAAATCTTTGCTACTTTTGAGATGAAGAGCTAAATTTCACTTACACGTACAAGTAAGAATTCATAATCATAAGAGTTTGTGTCTGTAGACTTGTTCTGATCTGACTGTTGAGGAGACCTGAATAGGAGTCTTATGGAACTTAGAGGTTGTTAAGTTTTAATTCCATGTCCTATTAAGGTTCCGACACACTAATAATCCAAAGGTCCGACAGAGCTCCAGACTACATTTTTATGAAGATAAGTTCGAAAGTCAACATTGTTCTAACTTCTTTCCTTTCTCTTTTCTTTATTTTTAAGTTCACTTATTTTTCAAATAAGTGTTTGCTAAGGGACTAGCAAAGGTAAAGTATAGGGGAATGATGAATCCACAATTCATCGCCTTTATTCTTTTATTTTAGCCTCTTTTCCTTAGTCAAATACCTGTAAATACCACTAATTCCATAAAATTACCATTTCACATGCATTTGTTAATTATGCATTTTTAACACTTTTTGTATATAAATAAAAGAATAAAGAAGAAAAGAAAAAGAAAGGAAGTATTTATGCAATAAATACAGACTGACCCAAACCCCGAGAGAAGGTCAAGACTTGACATGATCGACCAGGAATAAAGTAGGGGGAGATAAGGTTGTCTGTCAGAAAAATCAAAAATATCTTGTACATATTTTTTTCATTTATATTTGTATAAAGCTTACACTAATTTATTTGTACATAATTTGATCTCAAACCACTTACTTTTGTAAATAAAAGTTGTGAATAAAATTGTGTTGTAAATAATAAAAATATTTGTAAAATTAAAAAAATGTATATATTGTAAATAATTACACCCAGAAAAAGCCGTAATGCAATAATTGAAACATCAATTCCGGCTCCATACGAGCTCAAATCGAACCAAACTCACTTCCATAATACTATAAATTAAATTATCTTTCAAATGGTCGTGTTTCGTATTTTTTGGAGTTACGGTTAAAAAGTCGGTTTTCTGGGGTGTATTGTGTAGTTGATAACCGCGAATTATCGAGGGTCTAAATATGTCGCTGTGCGACCCACAATAATCCGTGATTAATCAACAATTAACCCACACTAAGATCAACAAATTAGAAACAATGTGGAGTTAAAATTTATTTTTAACTCTGCACAAATGGTGTAAAGGGCAAGTATGCAGAGAGTTCGAACACAGGGAGCAAGCAGTGTAATCCTAGCAAAAATGCTAATGTGTGTGAGTGTGTGAGTGTCTATACTAAGCAAGCAAACAACTACAATTTTTTGTGGGTTTTTAATTTTTTAATTATTTTTTTTTAATTTTTAATTTTTGTATTTTGATTTTTGATTTTTCTGATTTTTATATTTTATATTTTATATTTTTCTATTTTCTTTTTCAATAATGGAAAATAAAGGCAATATAAGTAAAGGCAAGGTAGAATATTTATAAAAATGCACAAAAATACTCAAAATTTCAGAAATAAAATGTTTTTGGTACTTTTAAAGTTTTTTACTGTTTTGGAGATTTTTGGGGATTTTTCAAAATGTTTTTGATATTTTTAAATATTGAAATAAAGGAAATCAGTGGAAATAAGGCTGGCTGTGAATAAAATGTAATTTAAAAATAGCAAACAACACTCAAAATTTTTCACACTATTTTTCTAATAAAAAGAACAAAATAAAGGATAAACAGAAGCTGAGTTTGTCTTTTTTTGATTTTTCTACGATTTTATATATTTTTTTGAAGTTTTTGAGTGTTTTTAAATTTTTAGTGTTTTTCTTTTGAAATTTTTAATGATTTTTGGACTGACACTAAAATAGGATAAAATAGACATTAGGTGAATTTTTGGGAATTTTTGGAGGTGTTTTGATATTTTTTTGGTATTTTCTAAGGTAGACAGTAGACAAAAAGGCTGTTTTTGATTTTTAATAAATATGAAAATAAAATAAAATCAAAAACTAAATGGCTGGCGTTAAAGTACAAGTGTCCAGGGACTTAAGTCTATTTTTGTGGAATTTTTGGGCTTGAAATGATATCTCAAATAAATACAACAAGCATCAAAGCATTAAACAGTCCTGGCAGGGGTATATGTGCAAAATATCAAACATCCAGGTGCAAACGTGCAATTTTCCACAAAACATTACACTGTATATTCAAGTTTTTGAACCAAAAAGCAATTACAAAACCCGCCTGGGCCTAAGAGAAATTTTCCCACCAGGGCGCGTGACTTGCACGCGCCTGGGAAGGACCAAAATGTAATATAGCAAAAACCTGGGGGCTTAGTTGCAAAATAACCTAAACTTTTACACTTAACGCCAAAGTTTCAGGACCAAAAAGAAACACCCAAAAGTACAGGGGTTCCTCTGCAAAATGCCCACCACCTCACGTGTACAGGTCACGTGAGCTGACGTGGCGAGGGACCCAAATGCAAATAAACAAAGCCTAGGGGTTGTTTTGCAAATATTACAAAATATTAACGCTACGGCTGAAAGTTTAAAAACTAAATAGTAAATACAAAAGGCGCGAGGGGTGAGTTGCAAAATACCCTCTTGCGCGCGATCCAACGGCGGATGGAAGGCCACTTAAACACGTGGCGCGTTGTGGACGGCCGATGGCGCTTCGCGGATGTGCGGCCAAGATCAGATCTCCGGAGACGATCGACGGATGAGGCACGCGGAGATCCAACGTCAGCTGTGCGATCTGGGACTCCTCCTCGATCCAACGGCTGGGAAGAGGGTTGCAAGAACGGGGAAGAACTCCGGCGAGCCGAGGTTCTCCGACCTCGATCTTCCTCCTCCGGCGACGATAGGTCCTCAAAATGGACAAGGAGCTTCCTGGAACGGTCTTCTATCTCCTGGGGGCGTCCAAAATCCACGGGGAAACCCGTGGTGCTCTCGGGCAGCGGGCGGAGCTGGAAGGCTGCTGCTGCTCCGGCGAGCTCCAAAACTCGCCTCCAGGCGCGCGTGAAGTGGCTTGGACCTGCAAACAAAGTCAAGGGGTCCAGGGCAAACTGCCTGGACCCTCGGATGGCCTTGGGGATGGTCGAGTCGAAATGGAGATGCACGGCCGGAGGTGCGCTCCGGCCAAGGTGCTTGATTGGGCGGTTTAAGCGATGGATCTTCGATTTTTTTGGGGGTTTTTAAAGCCTAAGCTAACAGGAACTAAATGCATTGAAGAAATAGCGAGGTGGAAGCCCTCGATGGCCGGAGCCAGAGGATAGAAGTTACCTCGACGCCGGCGGTTGGCGGAGGTGCTGGAGGCTCCCTCGACCTCGGACGCCTTGGCTGAGAGGCTCGCGGCGAAGCTGTCACCTCCGGCGAGGCCTGGAGCACAAGAGAGGCGGAGAGGGGTGGACCAAGGGGACTCAAAATCGATTTGAAAATGGGGGGTCGGTTTTATTTGGTTTGACCCCCGATGGCAGAGGTCCAAAGACCAAGGAAAATCTTGCAAATCTTGGGCCCGACGACCAAGATTAAGCTTGGGCGAGATAGGTGGATGGTTGGTGAAGATGTTTGCAGAAGGAGGTAACACGAAATCATGCAAGAATCGACTGGGAAAAAGCCACCAAGGTGGCTCAAAAACCAAGTCTGACAGGGGCTATAGGGGTAGGTCAGCTAGTTGACCGAAGTCAACTAGGGTTAGCACCTGGTTGGTCCACGTGGACCAACCAGGAAAAACCCTGGAAAAAATGTTTGTTAATTCAATTAAAAATAGTAAATGGTCGAATTAAATAAAAGTTATAAAATAAAAAAATGTTCAAAATTTTATGTAGTATTTTATTCTGATTTTTATTTATTTTATGACATATATTTTTACAAGTCACCTTTTTAACCCTATATAGGTATAATACCTATGTGCTTTGATATTTTATTTTATTTTATGTATTTTTAATCTTATTATTTTTATTTATGATTTTGTAAAATTATTACATACCTTTATATACATAAGTATATTTTTATTTTATTTTTCTGAGATGTTTTGTATATTTAATAAAATACAAGTGTATTGAATATAGGTATAAGTGTATATGGTATACCTATGTATTGAATATATACAAGTATTTTATTTTTATTTTTCTTTGTATTTTATTTCACTTTTAATGCACATATATACTATAAGTAATATTTACAAAATTATAAAAAATATAAAAATTAATAAATAATGAAGAAAGAATAAATTGAATATTTTAATCAGTATAGCTATACAATGAGGGTCCAAAACTCAACTTTCAAACCGTAGCTCCGCCAAATGCGAAACCACCGCCATTGGATAGATTATTTTATTCTATATACAATTAAAGGTGAGTACACTGTATTTGGATTTGTCGTTTGTGAGATACGGGTCTGGGAAGTTGGGATTTTGGATTCTTATTCAGACCATATCTTTTTATCTGTACATTCTTTTTCTGTGAAATCAATTTTGTATTTTTCTTTATAACTTTATCTACAACTTTCATGTACAAAGTTTCTTTATTTGATGTGTAGAAAGTGGAACCAAAAATAGGTCCCTAAATAAAGAATGAATATAGTGTATAGGTATTTTCACTGCATTTCTGACCTTATCTCCCCCTACTTTATTCCTTGTCGACCTATTCATCAAGATGCCTAGGTCTCGGGGGTTTTGGGTCATAAAATATTTACAATATTTTATTCTTTTTCTTTTCTTTATTTATTCTATAATTTTGGCCTTAATTACAGTGATTTATACACTGTTGAAATGCACATGCATGAATGCTAAGATGCTCTATTTAAGGGTATTTACAGGCATTTGCTAGGGTTTTAGGTGCCAAAATGATAGAATAAAGATGATGAAATGTGGATTCATCATCCCCCTATACTTTACCTTTGCTAGTCCCTAGCAAACACTTATGCAATAAGTGCAAAAAGAAATAGGAAGAAAAGAAAAAAGAAGAAATTGGATTTTATCTGATTATCAAACTTTTCTTCGCAAAATCAAAGTTTGGAGCTTAAATAGGACCTTTGGAATTTTAGTGCGGGTGGAACCTTAATGAGAACCGAATTTGAAATCCAACAGTCCCTGAGAATCCCAAAAACTCTGTTCAAGTCTCCTCAATAGCCAGGTCAGAAATATCTCAACTCATACGCAAACTCTTACGACTATGAATCTGACTTGTACAGTGTAAGTGATGGTGGCTCTCCCCAACTAGAATGACAAAGAGACTGACTTCTCCAGTACGACAACCCAATGATTCCCCAATCCAGCAACTCCATCCTCGAGGAGCGGGGTATTCCCTTCTAAGTTCAAGTGGCAACCAGCTCAAGAGGAGGGGGTGAAGAGAAGAACGGACGGTAGCCAGTGTAGCTACCTATCCTTGGATGCAAGACCAGTGTAGTCAAGTCATCCTGCTGCAGGCTCACATATTTAACTTTGGAACTCAAGCTTGCTTATTGACTTTGTACATACTTGCAGGCTTTTTATTTTTGTACATGCCTGAACTCTCTCTTTTTTTTTTTGAATACTATATACAACAGCATTTACATAAGGAGTTTTTCCTCTTGAGCCAGTAGACTATCCCTCTTTTGAAGCTTTATCGCAACCCACAGCCGCCTGTCTTTAGACTTCCTAATCACTGGACGGGTTGGGGTGCACTTCCCTCCCTAGAGGAGGACAAATGTTTCCACTTGTGTGCGTCTCATACCGGCAAATCCAATCCCCTCACCACTCCAACTAAGTTGAGCCATGTGAAAGGTGCAGGTGTCCAAGTTAGGTCATTATCAACAAGAATCGTGCGTGTGCTCTGAAATACTCTACTTAGGCAGTCAAGAATCCATTGAACCAAGTTCCGTGATCCTCAAAGAATTAAGTCAACTAGACCTGAAGTACCTCAAACCCAGTTCCTATAAGGTTCCTGTTATTAGGTAGATTATAAGGTCCAATCAAGCTCCAATCTCCGGATTTTACTTAGACTTGTTCAACTATCAAACTCAATCCGAAAAATGCGAATGCTATGCAATGCAATGCAGAAAATATTTTTGTGATGCAATTTTCAAAGGTTTTGAACTTTTTATGGGTTTTTGAAAATATGATGCATGCATGCAGATGCAATTTTTTGTATTTTTCAAAAAGATTTTTCAAATGTTTTTTTTTTGGATTTTAATTTTGCAAATGTTTTTGGGAATTTTTGAAAATAAAAGTTTTGGCTGAAAACTAGGTTAAAAATATGTACACGGGAGTACTTCTTAAATATACAAGAAGTGGATTTTAAGAATTTACAGGGTAAGTGATTAATTTTATACATATACATAAGATGGATTTTAGTGTGATGTGACTATTCCTCAAACTTATTTGAAAACAATTTTCACACAATTTTTGAAAACTCTAGTCCAAAATAGTTTTTACAAACATTTTACACACATTTGAAAATCATTTTGCAAAGGCTTTCAAAACAATATATATAGGTTTTTCAAATCATTTTTGCAACCATTTTTCAAACCATTTGCAAATCATTTTTCAAACATTTTATTTCACACAAAGAAAAGAAGTTTTACAAACCACACAGGTTGAAAACACGAAACAAAATATTTTCAAAATAGTTTTCAATAGATGTTCACAAAGATTTTCAAACTATTTTTCAAACATTTTGCAAAAACATTTTCACCTGATTTATTAATCAGTAAATAGAAAAAGAATCTGAGGAATAACCACATCTTTTTATTAGGGATTTTTAATGGATTTTAAAGAATTTTTAGCCATATTATTAAGAAAATACGAAAGTACGAGTTATGGCTAAAGTATATACGTAGTATATACGACCCCCCTATACTTAGCTTGAGCTATGTCCTCATAGATCGGAAAGAAAAGAGAAGACATAACTCGTACTGAGTATAGGAAAATCTAAAGAATAAATAAATAAAGGAATCGATGAACAAACGAATGAGAAGTTGACCGTCCCCCCTATACTTAGGATCAAATAATCCTAAGTATAGCAGACTGTACACAAAGCAGGGAGGGTCAAGGGTGGGAATGAACAGATCGTAATCAGATTGTCTCCCCCTATACTTAGGGTAAGATATCCCTAAGTATAGACAAGAAGAGGAGACTATGGAGAGGATCGAAAGGAATAGAAAAACTCGGGGTGCCAACCCCCCTATACTTAAGACAAAGTACGTCCTAAAGTATGGAAAACTGTCTACAAGGGCGGCACCTTTTTGGTAGATGAAGAAGATAGAGGAGGAAAAGAAGAAAAGAAGAAAAGAAGAAGAGAGATGGAAGAAGAGATCGTGAGGATGTATACGTCACTCCCCCTATACTTAGGGTGAAAGAAGCCCTAAGTATAGGCAACAACAGGAGTGATCAGACTGAACGATGAATGAACACTCGGCTCGTCCACCCCCCTATACTTAGGACAAAGTACGTCCTAAGTAAGGCAGACTCGAGGAATGGGTAGACGAGCAATACGGGAGAGACAGAGATGAACAAAGGAGAATGTACAACGGAGGTGTATGTACAAATGGTCAAGAAGGTGGAAAGCAGACCTTCTTGCGAGACCGCTGAGGGATAGATCGGATATGGTGTATGTCGACATTGGGGTCCACAGTGGACGGAGGCCGATCAGGGTCGACATGGTGAAGGCCCTCAGTGGAATCGAAACGGAAAGGGACGAACTGATCGATGGAAGCAGTATGGCTCGGTTCTCCCTTGGTGGTCCTATGGTGTGAAGGCACAGACGGGTGAATGGAGGAAGTACGACTAGGTCCGGCCTTGGAAGTCTCGCCGATGTCAAAGTGAAATGGGACAAACTCATCATCCTCGGAAGAAGTGTAATCGGAGTCGTCCTGCGAGTCTTCGTCCAGGTCAAAATCAAAAGGCACGAAATCATCGGTGGAAGTATATGCACTCAGATCGTCCTCAAGACTCTCACCTGAATCCTTGTCTTCATCAAGAGGTCTGAATTTATCAAAATAAATAGCAGCATCATAACCGACCTCAATCATCTTCACTTGCGAAGGACCAGGAACGGATTTATCAGTGGAAGTAGTCAAACTAGGTCTGTCCTGTCTAGTCTTACCTGGGTCATTTGTTGCCTTATGAGGTCTCTCAAAGTAATGGGCAACTTCATAAGCATCCTCAATTATCTTGGTATCTGCCCCCTGATCAAATGGTTCAATCACATAAATACTCTGGATCTCATCAACACATCGCCACACACCAGGAGGAGGATTAGTGAGGTCCATGCTTTCCGACTTCCTCCCCTTTCGGGGGATCCGTCGGGTCTCATCAGGGATCGCTACGGAAGTATCTCTAGTAGCATCAAGTAAGTCACAGGCCTCAGAGTCAGCTATGATCGGTGAAGGAGCATCAGGTGCAGGTCTCTGGTCATCCGTGGGTGCGGTGATCGACACTTCGTTCCCGTCAACAGGACGGAAACGAACCTCTCCTGATCCATAATCAATAACGACCCTCGCAGAGGCGAGGAATGGTCGTCCCAGGATGATTGGAGATGGCTCCCCTGTGGAGTTCTCCATGGGCAACACGACAAAATCAACATGGTGGCTCGTGCCCTGAATAGAAATGACGACGTTTTCAAGGATACCCTTCGGCCTCTTGATTGATCCATCAGCAAACTGAACGATCATCCTGGTCTTCTTGAGAGGCCCTAAGTGAAGAGACTGTACCAGCGAGAAGGGCAATATGCTAATCGAAGCACCGCCGTCTAGGAGAGTGCGATCACAAGTATGGTCAGAGATGGTGCAAGTGATGAAAGGTGTAGCTGTGTTCTTCTTCTTGGGAATGGGACGGTGTGTGATGGCGAGGGCAGTGGCCATGGTCAGAATATGACGCTCAGATCTGCTCCTCCGCTTTCTCTTCTTGGGAAGAGGAGTAGATAATTGGGTCATGGCCTGCTGAAGTGGGGCACGGATAATCTCATGAATAGTAGCCACCACTTCGGGTTCAGATAACATTTTTTTGAATTTTTGGACTTCCTCCATACAAGGGAGGAAGTCGGAATCAGCATATACACGAGGCATGCCAAGAGCAGTCTGTACAGCGGCATCCTCGGGGTCAAAGGTGGGACTAGGTGTGAATGGATGTGTGGTCCAGGGATCTGGCAAGTGGACTCTCTCCTCAAAATCTTGATCAACCAAGTGTCTCCCGAAATCTTTTTGGATTTTTAAATTTTTCTCATTTTTTTGTATTTTGGGCGATTGCAAGCTCCCATGATCACCTACAAGTGAAGCCGTATTCCCGACGAAAGGAGCATTAATCTGATTGTTCCTCAAGATAGCAAGATTATCATTCAACAAATCAATGCGCTTTGTCATCCGATTCAAGATATCACTCATAGAGATCGAAGGAGGTGACTCCATCAGGTCAAACTCGGGTGGATGTGAAGGTGGAGGTGGATAGTGCACAGGTGCGGATGGAGGTGGGTAAAGGTCCGAGGTCTGATACTGTGGCTGAGGCGGATATGTACAAAAATCAGAAAAAGTAGGAGGAGGATTCTCCTGATATAAAGGAGGTGGACCGGCTGAAGCGAGCGAGGGGTCCGCAAAGTCCGGATAAAATGCACTCCAGGGGTCCATCTCGAAAACAAAAGGAAGTGATTCGGGGGAGCACGAAGGTCAAGTCAAAAGAGTGAAGAAAACAGGCGCAAATGCGCAGAGGAGATCTAGGACGCACAAAAACAATCACAGACAAAAATGAAACAAATCAAACCCTCAATTCACCTACTCAACTCGGTAGAGACCGTAAAATGCGGTCTTTTTATCTTGTCTGTTTTAGAGTTAGGTGAGAAGTCAAGAAGTTGCGCAAACACTTAGGGGGCTGAATGGGATTTTGGCTCTAACCTTAGTGTGTGCGCGAGCAAATAAAAGCGAAGACAATGAGGGGATTACTCGCCCCAATACAAGAATTTTCTTTTTGGTGATTTTTAGGGTCAAGTAATGTTAGCAGTCCCAATTTTATCAGTTGTCACTTTTTTTTGGTTTTTTAGTAAAAATGCACGATCCTATCGGGGATTCGATTCCTTTAAGATCCTAGGTTGGCAAAATCAGAGGTAGAGAGGCGGAAAAGCAATGCAAGCGATCAAAATGATGATGGATGCTAAAGCGTAAATGCTCACCTTGCCTCCAGCACTCTACATGCAAGGATGCTTAGCAGAATTGAAAACCTATCTATATGCAAATGCAAAGCCGATGAAATCGTCCTAAGTTTCAGAAACTGCTATTAGCGGGAAGAACCACAAATTGGTCACCGATCTTCAACCCTAGAGTCCGGTCTAGGCTCACCCCTCCTCTGCTCAACACATTTGAGGTAGGAGAAAGCGCTTGTTCGGGTATGAGCTCGCGGCGCAGCGGATTGAAGATGATGAATCAACTGTTTAATTTTGACTAAGTCCAAACGAGTCTATAGGTACATGCAATGGTAATTAATGTGTTTGGACCTAATGCTACGCAAGCAATCCTAAAAGCTAAGGGCTCAATCACACAAAAGAAATAAAATCGAAAAACAAAACAAAATAAAAGAATGCGAGAAAACCGACAAAAACCGCGAGAGCCTCCAAGTGAACAATCACTTGGAAATTAGGCTCTAGAGTCCAAGTCCGATGTACCTGTATTATTACAATAATAGGAGTCTCTCTCTCACTACGAATTACAAAATAAATGCAAGAAAATAAATGCTAAGGAGTTGTCTTGCAAAATCCTCCAAGTCCTTCTTCGTGCAAAGCTAAACCCGCTTCACGTGGGTGCCAAGGTGCTCCAAGAGGGGCTCCTCCCTCGATCCACGTACCTCGCACGAAATCCAAACAAGGAGAGTGGTTAGACAATTCAAAAGATATATCAAAAATAATGCAAAATAAAACAAGAAGAAATAAAAGCCGCAAAGGTAGACAAACAATCACAAACACAAACAAAAACTCGAACTACGCGCTGTTGCTCCCCGGCAACGGCGCCATTTGATAACCGCGAATTATCGAGGGTCTAAATATGTCGCTGTGCGACCCACAATAATCCGTGATTAATCAACAATTAACCCACACTAAGATCAACAAATTAGAAACAATGTGGAGTTAAAATTTATTTTTAACTCTGCACAAATGGTGTAAAGGGCAAGTATGCAGAGAGTTCGAACACAGGGAGCAAGCAGTGTAATCCTAGCAAAAATGCTAATGTGTGTGAGTGTGTGAGTGTCTATACTAAGCAAGCAAACAACTACAATTTTTTTGTGGGTTTTTAATTTTTTAATTATTTTTTTTAATTTTTAATTTTTGTATTTTGATTTTTGATTTTTCTGATTTTTATATTTTATATTTTATATTTTTCTATTTTCTTTTTCAATAATGGAAAATAAAGGCAATATAAGTAAAGGCAAGGTAGAATATTTATAAAAATGCACAAAAATACTCAAAATTTCAGAAATAAAATGTTTTTGGTACTTTTAAAGTTTTTTACTGTTTTGGAGATTTTTGGGGATTTTTCAAAATGTTTTTGATATTTTTAAATATTGAAATAAAGGAAATCAGTGGAAATAAGGCTGGCTGTGAATAAAATGTAATTTAAAAATAGCAAACAGCACTCAAAATTTTTCACACTATTTTTCTAATAAAAAGAACAAAATAAAGGATAAACAGAAGCTGAGTTTGTCTTTTTTTGATTTTTCTACGATTTTATATATTTTTTTGAAGTTTTTGAGTGTTTTTAAATTTTTAGTGTTTTTCTTTTGAAATTTTTAATGATTTTTGTACTGACACTAAAATAGGATAAAATAGACACTAGGTGAATTTTTGGGAATTTTTGGAGGTGTTTTGATATTTTTTTGGTATTTTCTAAGGTAGACAGTACACAAAAAGGCTGTTTTTGATTTTTAATAAATATGAAAATAAAATAAAATCAAAAACTAAATGGCTGGCGTTAAAGTACAAGTGTCTAGGGACTTAAGTCTATTTTTGTGGAATTTTTGGGCTTGAAATGATATCTCAAATAAATACAACAAGCATCAAAGCATTAAACAGTCCTAGCAGGGGTATATGTGCAAAATATCAAACATCCAGGTGCAAACGTGCAATTTTCCACAAAATATTACACTGTATATTCAAGTTTTGGAACCAAAAAGCAATTACAAAACCCGCCTGGGCCTAAGAGAAATTTTCCCACCAGGGCGCGTGACTTGCACGCGCCTGGGAAGGACCAAAATGTAATATAGCAAAAACCTGGGGGCTTAGTTGCAAAATAACCTAAACTTTTACACTTAACGCCAAAGTTTCAGGACCAAAAAGAAACACCCAAAAGTACAGGGGTTCCTCTGCAAAATGCCCACCACCTCACGTGTACAGGTCACGTGAGCTGACGTGGCGAGGGACCCAAATGCAAATAAACAAAGCCTAGGGGTTGTTTTGCAAATATTACAAAATATTAACGCTACGGCTGAAAGTTTAAAAACTAAATAGTAAATACAAAAGGCGCGAGGGGTGAGTTGCAAAATACCCTCTTGCGCGCGATCCAACAGCGGATGGAAGGCCACTTAAACACGTGGCGCGTTGTGGACGGCCGATGGCGCTTCGCGGATGTGCGGCCAAGATCAGATCTCCGGAGACGATCGACGGATGAGGCACGCGGAGATCCAACGTCAGCTGTGCGATCTGGGACTCCTCCTCGATCCAACGGCTGGGAAGAGGGTTGCAAGAACGGGGAAGAACTCCGGCGAGCCGAGGTTCTCCGACCTCGATCTTCCTCCTCCGGCGACGATAGGTCCTCAAAATGGACAAGGAGCTTCCTGGAACGGTCTTCTATCTCCTGGGGGCGTCCAAAATCCACGGGGAAACCCGTGGTGCTCTCGGGCAGCGGGCGGAGCTGGAAGGCTGCTGCTGCTCCGGCGAGCTCCAAAACTCGCCTCCAGGCGCGCGTGAAGTGGCTTGGACCTGCAAACAAAGTCAAGGGGTCCAGGGCAAACTGCCTGGACCCTCGGATGGCCTTGGGGATGGTCGAGTCGAAATGGAGATGCACGGCCGGAGGTGCGCTCCGGCCAAGGTGCTTGATTGGGCGGTTTAAGCGATGGATCTTCGATTTTTTTGGGGGTTTTTAAAGCCTAAGCTAACAGGAACTAAATGCAATGAAGAAATAGCGAGGTGGAAGCCCTCGATGGCCGGAGCCAGAGGATAGAAGTTACCTCGACGCCGGCGGTTGGCGGAGGTGCTGGAGGCTCCCTCGACCTCGGACGCCTTGGCTGAGAGGCTCGCAGCGAAGCTGTCACCTCCGGCGAGGCCTGGAGCACAAGAGAGGCGGAGAGGGGTGGACCAAGGGGACTCAAAATCGATTTGAAAATGGGGGGTCGGTTTTATTTGGTTTGACCCCCGATGGCAGAGGTCCAAAGACCAAGGAAAATCTTGCAAATCTTGGGTCCGACGACCAAGATTAAGCTTGGGCGAGATAGGTGGATGGTTGGTGAAGATGTTTGCAGAAGGAGGTAACACGAAATCATGCAAGAATCGACTGGGAAAAAGCCACCAAGGTGGCTCAAAAACCAAGTCTGACAGGGGCTATAGGGGTAGGTCAGCTAGTTGACCGAAGTCAACTAGGGTTAGCACCTGGTTGGTCCACGTGGACCAACCAGGAAAAACCCTGGAAAAAATGTTTGTTAATTCAATTAAAAATAGTAAATGGTCGAATTAAATAAAAGTTATAAAATAAAAAATGTTCAAAATTTTATGTAGTATTTTATTCTGATTTTTATTTATTTTTATGACATATATTTTTACAAGTCACCTTTTTAACCCTATATAGGTATAATACCTATGTGCTTTGATATTTTATTTTATTTTATGTATTTTTAATCTTATTATTTTTATTTATGATTTTGTAAAATTATTACATACCTTTATATACATAAGTATATTTTTATTTTATTTTTCTGAGATGTTTTGTATATTTAATAAAATACAAGTGTATTGAATATAGGTATAAGTGTATATGGTATACCTATGTATTGAATATATACAAGTATTTTATTTTTATTTTTCTTTGTATTTTATTTCACTTTTAATGCACATATATACTATAAGTAATATTTACAAAATTATAAAAAATATAAAAATTAATAAATAATGAATAAAGAATAAATTGAATATTTTAATCAGTATAGCTATACAATGAGGGTCCAAAACTCAACTTTCAAACCGTAGCTCCGCCAAATGCGAAACCACCGCCATTGGATAGATTATTTTATTCTATATACAATTAAAGGTGAGTACACTGCATTTGGATTTGTCGTTTGTGAGATACGGGTCTGGGAAGTTGGGATTTTGGATTCTTATTCAGACCATATCTTTTTATCTGTACATTCTTTTTCTGTGAAATCAATTTTGTATTTTTCTTTATAACTTTATCTACAACTTTCATGTACAAAGTTTCTTTATTTGATGTGTAGAAAGTGGAACCAAAAATAGGTCCCTAAATAAAGAATGAATATAGTGTATAGGTATTTTCACTGCATTTCTGACCTTATCTCCCCCTACTTTATTCCTTGTCGACCTATTCATCAAGATGCCTAGGTCTCGGGGGTTTTGGGTCATAAAATATTTACAATATTTTATTCTTTTTCTTTTCTTTATTTATTCTATAATTTTGGCCTTAATTACAGTGATTTATACACTGTTGAAATGCACATGCATGAATGCTAAGATGCTCTATTTAAGGGTATTTACAGGCATTTGCTAGGGTTTTAGGTGCCAAAATGATAGAATAAAGATGATGAAATGTGGATTCATCATTTACCCATATATCTGTGTATATAATTATTAATATTTATTTTTACTTAATTTATATATTATAAATATTGTTTTCAATAAAAATAAAAATAAAAAAATTAAAATAAAAAAATCTTGTATAAAAATTATTTCCTTATTTGTACATATGTACATTATATTATATGTATATAATATATGTATGCCACTAACTTTCATTTATAAAATCCACCAAAAAAATTAATTACCTAACATTAATTAATTAATTTAAATTAATTCCGAATTTTTTTATTTAATTATTTGATTTTATTTGATTGATTTGATTTTATAACATGCCTTATATGTTGGATTTGATTGTATACCTTTAATGGCCACCATTAAGGTGGCCAATTAATTTCCAATTTATTTATTAATTTATTTAATTTATTAATTTCGAATTTCGTAATTAATTATTTAATTAATTTATTAATTTAATTATTTTATTAATCCATCTAATAAACACATTTCTTTTTTGTAAATATTTTCCTTTTTTGATTTTTTGCCTCTTTTTAATGGGCTCCTCCTCCCTCATTCACATTTGATCAATCTTTGACGGAGAGGAGCCCAGTTTCCGAGAGTTTCTTGTTGAATAGGGTCCTAGCCTCCGATCCAGTCGGTGACAGCGGCTTGAGCTTCGTCGAGGCCATCATGGCTTGTCCGATCCCCGAGGTGAGATCCACTTTTACTTGTCTTTTTCCCTAGGTAATCGTAGATTTAGATCTTAGCGTAGGAGTAGGGAGTAATTTTTAGATTAAAAAAATCAATTTCACACTTTGTCGCCCGACACCGATTTTCATCTCATCTTCTTGATTCCTCACATTTCTTTTTCTACCTCGCACGATCTTCCACCTCCGATCACGCACAGTGGTCGGAGTCCACGGATCTATCTCCCGCATCGCCGAGATCCGCTCATTCATACATTCCAATTTTTTGTATATAAATAAATAGAAAAAAAATAAATTTGTATCCTGTTGTCTAACCTTTGTTTTTGCAGGATATAATAAAAAGATTTGTTTTGTTTCTAATCCTTATTTTGCAGGTGAAAAGAAAAGCAATAAATTTTTTTTATTTTTCTTTTATCTCTAACCATTGTTTTGCAGGAATAAAGGAAAATAAAAACAAAAAAAAACATTTTTTTGCTTGTCCTCTAACTCTAACATCTATTTTGTAGGATAAAAAAATAAAAAATAATAAAAATTACATTTTTTAACTAACATTTATTGCAGGTCATAAAAAAATAATAAAAAAAAATAAATAAAAAATTTTGCTTCTGCAAGCGGCGGCCATCACCCCCGCCGCTAGCACCTCGCCCCTCCACGCCACAGGCGCGCCCATCGACCCCGTCGCCAGCCACCTCTCGTCGACGATCTCCCTTCACTCCTCCCAGAGGCTCGACGCAGCCCGACGGCGTCGCCCCTCCTGCTCGCCAACCTACCCGCGACGCGCGTAGCCCCCTTCCACCATAGCCGCCAGTTCTGCAACACCAACCGCCTGCGTGCAGGCGCCCCCGCGCTCCCGCGGGTGCCGCCCCTCGCCTACGCGCGGCCTCCGCCCACGCATAGCGCACCCCAGGCCGCTGAGCCCCCGATCTACGGTGCCGCGCCACCGCGTCGGCCCCTTCAGAGACCACCTGCGGCCGCCAGCGTCGCTAATCCGCCTCCCGCGCGCCCCTTTTTGTGGGCGGCGGCGGCGGCCTCCAGCTCTTCCCCTTTTGCTTGAACGAAAGATAAAGATGAGAGGAAACCCTAAGGGGATTAAAATAATTGGCGAAATTATAAAGAGGCTCGTTAAGGTTGTTGAAACTACAATGATGGCCCTTCTCTCCAAAAGAAAAATCATGTGACTTGCACATGCATTATTTGGGTAATTTGCAACATCTTCGCTGCAGTTTGTTTTTATTCTATTTTCTGTAAACTTTTGAAATAATTACATTTATGTCCTTGTTCTGCAGAACCTAACTTGCTTGATCTTTCTGATGAAATAAATGCATGCACTGCTTTAAAAATTTGGAGAAAATTCTCATATGTTCCTGCTGTAGTCTTTTCCATTGTATAAATTTTTCATATCTTTTTATTGTCATTTGTTATATTTAAAAAATCAAAAATATTGTCTTTTTGTCTTACAGAACTTTGAAAATCCATAAAAAATTGAAAGATTGTCTAAAAATTCTAAAAAAATTTCTGTAGGTGTATTTAGTTGTGCTTTAATTTCAGACCAATTTTTGTGCAATTTTCATTTATAAAACTCAAAAAAAATGTGAAAAAATGAAAAATCTTAAAAAAATTGTAGAAAATTGTAGAAAAATCCAAAAATTCTGATTTCAGTTTCTTTTTGTAGATATTACTTTGCATTTTGTCTTAAAAATAATTTCAGGATTTTTGAGCACTAAAAAGGTTTTTGACTTGTAAAATAATCCCGATCGTCCATTGTTTGCTCTGTTCTCCACTATTTTTATTTTTATAAAATCACAAAAATATTTTCTTTTCTTTGATCATTTTGAAAAATACAAAAAGATTGTGTGTGTTTTATTTTATCACTTTTCTTCGTTTATTCTTCTTTTAAAAATAAAAAAAATTATAAAATTAAAAAACCACTAAAAAAATTAGCTTTTCTGAAATTTGACTACTTAGTTTTTAAATCGTGCTCCTTGTGTTCGACCCTGGTCGCTATACCAGGTAAAAAGAATAGCGAAAGACCGCTTACATACATTGTCTTGATTTATCTTTTTCAAGTGGTTTCAAATCATTTTTCTCGATGACCGAATCGCGCGGTTGAGAACAACGACATATTTGTGACATTATTTTTACACATCTTAACCGTACGAATTCCGCGTCATCACCTATATTGTATATATACTTCATATATATTATATATTTTAAAAGAACATTATAATAATATAAAACTATAAAAAGAAAATACAAAAACATAGAAAATTTAAAAACACAATACAAAAATTCAATCAAAAAAATACATTTTAAATTAACTAAAAGCCCACATTATTCGATAAATATTGTGCATAGCTATATATACGTTTATATCTATTTATTTATAAATAATATAAGAGTGCTATATCGTGTGTTCCTCGTGTTCGACACCCTACTCTGCTTGCCACTATATGCATTTTATTGTAGGGTTTAAAATAAATTTTGATCCCCATTGTGTCTTTATTGCCTGATCTTTAATTGTGGGTTGATTGTTGACTAATCGAGGTTTGAGTCACCGCAACGATTGTGTCTCCACCTTGTGTGAGACATATTTTATACCCTCGACGAATCATTATTATCAGGTACCCGGATTCAAGGGTGTTAGAGGTACATAGGAGGAGGAGGGCCTAGAAGTGGAGGGGCGGAGGAGGTGGATGAGATGGAGAGGGTAGGGCACCAGAGGAGGGCCTTTAGAGGGGGAAAAGCAGAGGAGAAGGTGATCGGATGAGGAGGAGGAAGGGATGGATGGGGAGGAGGAGGGGAAACAAGTGGAAGGAAGAAGAAGAGAAGGTGAAGAAAATGATATTTCTACCCTCCATATTTTATCTAATTACCCATGTATCCCCAAAGTTAACGCCCATTTTCGATAGGGATGGACCACACTTAACCCGAGGGACAAAAGTGATCATTGTGCAAGAAGTTATGGTGCAATTGATATTCCAAAAAAGGAGGGTATAACTGATATTGCAATATCTCAAGAGGGCACAAATGATAAAAATCCTTTTACTTTTTGATTTGTGATGACACACTACAACAAAGTTGGTCTCCAAAATGAATAGCTTGAATAGCCAACACCATATATTTGTAAATGTGTAGCAATTATAGTTCACTATAAAATTATAATAATTAACAATTATAAATTTAACAATGAAATAGATGCCAAAAAATATTAAATTATTCGGTGCCTTCATTACAATTTGGTGTAGTGAGATGTCTTGATATATAAGTAGGGATGAGCATTGGGCTGGGCAGGCCCAGCCCAGCCCGAAGCCCGGCCCGCATAGCCCGACCCGGCCCGAGCTCGAATTATTTATGGGCCGGGCTTGGGCCGAAGATGTAGGCCCATTATATAATTGGGCTGGGCTTGGGCTTAGCCCGGCCCAGCCCATTAGGCCTGATAGCCCGGCCCACGTAGAAGCCCAAAATTAGGCCCGTTAGGCCTGATAGCCTAGCCCACATAGAACCCATATGTGTCTAGATTTTGATATCTCACTTTAATATATTCATCTGGATTTAATGAGGGAGTTGACGATGTCGACAGATTAATCCACTTGAGGTATATTTTCAACCTGTTTGTTTACTATTATTTGCACATGTTTCTATAATATCTCTATGAAACTCTTTCCATTAGATATTATAGAATCATAGATATGACCAAATCTGTGCAAAATAGTAGGATAACTAAATAATAAAGACCTAAATAACTAATAAATACTTCATAACGAAGATTACAATCAAAATAACCAAACGAGGCTACGCCAAGTTTATGGGCCCACCAAGTCTAGACCCATAAGTTTTTGGCCGGTACAAGCCCAATTGAAGATTGAGACATTATGGACCGGCTCGGCCCAGGCCCGGCCCATAATAATTGGGCCGGGCTTGGGCCTGGGCCTTCAAAAAAAATTTAGAGGGCCTAGGCCCGACCCAAAGCCCACAAACTTAAATGGGCCTGGGCCTGGGCCCTGTAGGGCCCGGCCTAGGCCCGACCCATGCTCATCCCTATATATAAGCCTCACTTTTCTCTTATCCTATATTATTTATTATCCCTCATTCACACATGTTTTAAAAGTTAATGGTACTTTGTCTTAAAAATTGGTTGTAGTTTTATATTAATTGTTTAAAGGAGCAAGTACTAGGGTTAGCTTTAGTCGGCTAATCTCGAAGTAAGGTAAGATAAGAGATAAGTGAAATTTATGAAATTTATCCATCAATCTTGTTCAGTTTATTTGAGCGATAAGTAATCGATAAGTATTGTACATTGAAACATAATGTATATTGAAATCAAGATAGGACCACTTATCAAGAAATAGTTTATCAAGAATAAAGTCGATTTCTCTTGAAATAAATGGATGATATCTCGTGTCAAAGCTTGATTTAGGAGGTTACACTAAGACTCATAAATCTTAGTCAAGGACACTCTTATGGATATATTGAGGTGCTATATGTGTGCGTCTATGATATTTTATTTATTGGTAAATTAAAAAAATGTCTCACCTATGTATTGATTTCCTGTAAAACGCTTCATTTTTCAAATGTAATAAAGATATTTATTTTTTGTCTTAATACGTGCTTCCTTAAGCTTTCACAATCCTTTATGTTGAGATTAAACCTAAACTTGAAAGTTTAAACATCTCTTTTTTGTGAAAATTTGAAAAATGAGGATCCTAAATGAGAATCGACGCTTAGAACCATTTTTGTAATTTACACTATTTTTTGCATAGAAAAATAAAATATATTGCAAATATGCAAATGTCCCATCTAAAGATCATTTAGGTTATGACATAAATATTTTTTCAAACATTCTGTAATATACACAGTCCTTTACATGGAGTTTCTATATAAATACATGTGCTGGAAGTAAGAGAGCAATGGGTTGGACAGACGTCCACCCGAATTTATTAAAGAGGTACTATCTTGTATGGGACGGATCGTCGCAGGCGAGAGGGCAACAAAGTAGACATGTGCGCCGGTTCGCACAATTTTACACTTTTTGTAGGCTTGTACCATGCGAAATCGTGTGAACCGTTCTATCACAATTGAGCAGCTTACGCGACCACAGCAGACACAACACCACAGCAAAGGATCTCTCTACCATCTTGTATGCATACCCATATAATATTACGTCTACATTCGTTCCCCGTTGGATCATCCTTATTCTCATTTCAGAATACATGCATCCGCTTGTATTGGTCGTATACTCAAATTTTTATATAAATATAATCTGAAGTACGCAGCCTTGAACCGGAGTAGTTGGCCAAGTATCTATAATTAGCAAGATTTGCATGCAGGGAGACGAAGCCCTCCCATCCACCCACGCAGAGCCCAAGCGAAGGCATAACCCTGAAACCAGATCTTCGTTCTCAACCCCACGCCTCCCATCGCTCCAAACCCTATATAAGCTCCATCCTCCTACCTTCTCCATCGGCGTCCTCACCTCTACTTCCAATAACCCGAGGTGTCGTGCCATCCACCACTCGGTCAAGCAGCACGGCAGCATTCAACAATGGCCGGCAAGATCGTAGCCATAGCCCTGGTCCTCCTCGCAGTCAGCGGATCCTTCGCTGCTGCCGCGAGAGCCCCCGCCCCGGCTCCGTTTGCCTCCGACTCGCCTAAGTCCTCCCCTGCTGCCGCTGCTGCACCGGATACGAGCGCCACAGTCCCAGCTGCTGCCCCCAAGGCACGGGCACCGGAGGCCTCGGATGCACCTGCACTCGCCCCGGGCAGCGACGAGTCTTCACCTGCGGCCTCTCCCAGTGCGGAGGAACCAAGCAGCGACACACCAGCTGGCGGGCCCAGCGATGCGAGTTCACCTGCCACCGATGGCGAGGATGCGCCTGCCGGAGCACCTGAAGATGCAGATAGCCCCGCTGGTGATGATGCGGATAGTCCCGCTGGTGATGATGCGGACTCGCCTGCCTCCGGCCCTGCTTCAGATGATGCTGATCACGGTGGCGCATCTCTCGTCAGGGCATCTGCAGTAGCTGCCGTCACCATTGTTGCTGGTTTCTTGGCATTCTGATCTATCATCTAATAATTACAAGGCTATGAAATGCCACTTTTATTAAATGGCATGATGGTTCTTCTTGTAAGAAACCAATATCAATGGAAAATGGCATCACCACTAACTTCATTTCATGATGTTGAGGAATCACCGTGGCATCTAACCCAAAGCGGCTTAGGACCGTTTGTTATACTGGATTAGACTGATTCTATTTGCGTGTTTGTTAGATCATAATAAGATAAAAATGCCGATTACAATGGAAATCCCTAGATGGTCTTTCATCGAACTTGTTACATCATCGAATTTTGTGGCAAATCTAAATTCATCTAAGCTCATTTGATTCACTATAACAAATTAGGTGGATAGTGATGTTTTTTAAGTATGTTATTAAATATGATGACAATAATATTCATTACGAAAATTATTTTTATACTTTAAATTAGCAATGAATGTCATATGTGTTGTTAGATTAGCGGTGATTAGCTCAAATTTTGAAATATATTAAGTAATATGCTTATGAAGATCGAAGTGTCCGAACCCATTATAGACAAACCATGTCCACGCATCTATAAATTACATTAGGTGCAGCAGTTTTGAGATATTGATCATTTCAATTTAATTGTAGTAAATTATGTCTTGTTAAGACAATGAGTGATTCGAATATTGCTTACTATATCTTTCGATGTTAAATGTATAACAATGAACACTATTTTGTTGTAAAATGAGTTTATGTTCTTGAAAGTAACAATGAATGTTATATTCATTCTAAAGATTCATTTAAAGTTGTTTTATCAATTGACGTATTCGTTAACATTTATATACATCGCTGCAAAATTTAAAGAATAACTCAATAAGTAAGCATTATTATTTGAGTCCTTGATAGAAATATAGTAACCAAATGATGTGGATTTACTTCCTGAGAAAAGTCAAAACTGTTTTCTATTTTTTTTAAGTTTAAAGCTTTTGATGAAAAGCCACGTCTGAGAAAAATAAAAGTTTTCTGATTAAATTATTAAAGATAATTCACATCCAAGGAGATATTCCAAGAATTCTGCATTGCACAAGGAATAAAGAAAGAGTTAGCAACAAGATACACTCAACAAAACTGAGTAGCTAAAAGAAGAAATTGAACAATTCTTTAGGTGACAAGAAGTATGCTAAAAGGTAAAAGTTTTCCAAATAAACTATGAGCAAAAGTAGTAAGTACTAGATTTTATATATTGAATAGATCTTCTACCAAAGCAGTGTTGGATTGAACATCTTATGAAGCTTAGCATGAAAAGAAGGCCAAGGCGAGTTATTATAAAATCTTCGGCTCTATTACATAAGCTCATAATACTTCTCAAGTTAGACAATAAAATTTTGATAAAAAAGATAAGTACCTGTATATTCATTGAATATTGTGACGAATCCAAAGCTTACGAAATATATGAGCCCAAAGAAGGATAATTAGTTATATCTAGAGATATATGAAATGTCTTCATAAAAATGGAAAGATTCTCTAATTTTACAAAAGCAAGTTGCATATGAAGAAGGTAATTCAAGTGATGAAGACAATTTTCATTTATCTCAACGATGATTTAAGCCAAATATTTCTGAAACAGAATATAATAAAAAAAGGTTAAATCTCTTGAGAAAACATATGCATCAACTCATGTTGTCTATCTATGCATATGAGCCCCTGAATAGAAAAGAAGTTAATGAAAGGAAATAATCAAAGGCCATATCATGATATTCTAAGAAGTAAAAGAAAATAAGCCCTTATTCAAAAAGCATATTTCTACGTCAAGTACAACAAGTGATAAACACATATTCAAATAGCTAAAGATATTCCAAAAATCATATTATGGAAAAACATGAGTGTCACTGCAACGAAAAGGAAGCACGTCTTTAATAGAAGAAGAAAGTATTTTGAGCTCCGCCATCAATGTATGCATATGCAAGATCATGGTGCAGTTCATTATCTCAAAAGATCAAATTGTAGATATTTTTACAAAACTATCACTACAAGAAAAGGCATGAAGGACGTGCACATGGGGGGCATGCAAATGGCGAGCACTCCATGCCAGGCTTTGGCGAGCACATAACAAACACATGTGGTCACTAACCCTCCTCACCCATTTGAATCCAAAGGCGTGGGTATGCGCAGTGCATGTCTATTTGTGGGTGAGAACCAAGCGAACACATGTGCTCGTTGATTTCCTCTCCCACTTTTGGGCGAGCACATGCAAGCCATTGGACGAGCACGTAGTCTACTTCCCAATTCTTGTAAACAGAATGCATGTTCATCCAAGGAGGTTATTCTTCACGATTTTTCCTCCTCAAAATCCATCTTCGATGATCCTTAGCGAGGTTCCATTGTTGCCGACGAGCATATATTGCTTCTCTTTCGTCAACTCTCCACCTCCTTATGGTATTTTGACCACTCTTCTCTAATATTTTTGTGTCTTTGTTGCATATATATGAAGAAACATATGAGTTAGAGTTTTTTATGTGGGGTTGATTTTATCAATATATTATTCATTATAGTTTATAACTTGTCTTTTTGTGATGTGAAGTTGAATCAATTTGATGTAAAACATGTATAAGTAACAATATAAATGTCAGAATTCATTACAAAATAGTAATGTTTCAGGATAATATGTTGTATATACGGAGTGTGATGAAATGAATAGACATGTTTATTGTTTATAGTTAACATGTATGGTCTGTGTTTAATGAAAAGTAAAGTGTGTAGATATTATGATAGATAGCTTATGATGTGAATGTGAAGGTCTTTGATGTATAGGTGTCTATCTGTGAATATGTGAATATGAGGAGAGTAGTGATGTGTAGACATATGATGTGAATGTGAAGGTGTTTGATGAATGTGTATAGATGTGAATGTGATGATAGTATCTTAAGGTATATAGATGTTATATGTGAATGTAAAGGGGTATAGATTTACGTACGAGGGTAATATGTATAGATGTGAAGGTATGATAAATAAACCATGCTCATTGTTTTACAAAGATCAAAAGGTGTAGATGTGAATGTGTAGATGTATGACGTAAATATGAAGGTGTAGATGTATGATGTGAATGTGAAAGTGAATGATGTAAAGGCGTAGATGTCTATGATGTCAATGCGAAGGTGTATGATGAATATATGTTCATTGTTTATATTTGTATGTGAGGGTATAGTACGTATAGATATGAAATTAGTATGTGTATGTGTGTTTATGTGTAAAGTGTGTGTGTATGTGCGGATGAGGGTAGTAAGTTTACATGTATGGGGTATGATTATGTGTGGGGAGATGGGGGTGTGCGCCTACATCTATGTAGGTGTATAGGTTTGTGTACACCTGATTATTTCAAGATAAAAAAATAGGTTGTGATAATTTATGTATCACATTAAACATCAATTAATGTAGCTAAGTGTGCCACATCAATTTTTAGTTAGATGGATGTGAGACCTCTCGTAGTGGGATACAGATTTGTTTGTAAAAACTACTCTTATACATATTCTAAAAAAATTAGACCGAGACTCCATCACATAGTGCTTGTCGAGACTTTTTTTATCGAACCCAAGAATGCAAAAATATGAGTTCAAGATCCCGAGTTCTGATCATTCATTGATCAATCCATAAACTGGAGTAAAGCTGATGATTTTCTGAGTGGACCTAACTCTAATTGGTACTATAGTGCTAAGGGAAGAAGGTTGATTGAAGAACTGTTATCTAGAAGAGTGCGTGCAAACGCAATGTCGTTGATATGACTCTCCACATAGTGAGCACCTAAGTTTCTCTTTTTCCTTGGTAGTTGTTGATTCCTAACACAACGAGTGGTGGCTATTAATAATACGCGAATCTTCACATACTGGTCTGGTTTCTTCCTGCGAGTCCTGGTAGGAGTGCATCTTGTTTTCAAGTACTTCTGAAATGCATGATTGTTGGCCACATATTGATCAAATGACACCCTTAATGTGATGTTTTCATGACAAAATCGTCCCATTTCTAGGTCATCTTGAATGGTATTTTTTGATTTGTGCTTTCCTCCTGTAAGATCACGTGGAAAAGGAATGGAAGCAGTCAAGATAGGAGATAAAGAGCCCGAATCATAAACAGGAACATCATACTTTGAATTATAAAAATGTAGTTCTTATTACATTGATCTTTATTCTTCTATTTACAAATTCATCTACTTCAGGTTACAGAATAGATGACAAATGTGAATCAACCACGACTGGAGGTGCATGGTCCTTTGTATACTTCATTGGTGCTTTTCCCTTTTCTTGAACATGAATCCTCGATCTCCTTGGATATGGTGGTAAATCCATATTTCTTTCTTCTTCATCTTCAGAAGTATCATCCGATTGAACTTTTGAGTTCTTTCGCTCTATTTCCCTTGCCCGGTTAGGTATGACCACGGTCCTTTTGCTCCTAAGTGACATATCATTAATATTTTCAAACATAAGGATCTCATGTTTAGGTGTAAATGAATCTGAATATTGTACTTGACTGCCATATTGATGAGATTGAGATATGTTCAAGATATTAGGGTTATCTTGAACTTGGGTGAGAATGGCTGTAGCATGAGTCGTCTGTTCATATCTCCAATGGGATAAGCGATTCATATCAACCTATAGATCCTGAAGTTCATTCTGAAAAGCATCTGCTGCTGGATCAACGGGTTCAGCCAGAGAGCTAGATGATTGTGAGGGTTGCTTCAAGGATTGGCTCTGTGGGGCCTAGTATTGTTGTCGATATTGCTAGGGTGCCTGCTGGTACTACGAACCCTAATGGTTTGCTTAATATTGGCCCTGTCGACCATATGATTGGTGTGGTCTCTGATGTTGGGATAGGGCAGTGTTTTGACTTTGCTACGGGGCGGGTGGGAATACAACATTGTAGAAGGTTGGGGGTGTTGGTAGAACTTACAGTCCCCCATATTTCTCTATCTGGTAGGGTCTAGAATGTACCATATACCATTTACTTCAAAGACGGTAGGAGGCACTTCCTCAACAATCTTGACTGGTGGTGAGTGAGATTATTGGAATGATTGGATATAGGACTGGTCCTGAACCCAAGGCTGAGGTGGCCTTGACATCGCCTGCTCCTGGACATGATGTACTTAGTAAATAGGACCGGCATATGTAGTCGTGACATGTATCTCAATCTTGGACACCTTCTCAGTCAACTCCTCCATTTATTTTGGAAATGGGAGATCCTATTGTCGATGTTGTTTATCCTCTTGTGAATTAGATCCACTATGACTAGCTTGTCAGTGATGATGCCCATGTTCGGAATCAGATCCTCAGTTACTTCAGCAACAGTCTTCTTCCCTCCTTTATATTAGAGTGTATTGAGGGAGTCAATATACATCCTGCTGGAAATTTGTGAGCGGCTTGTCTCAGCCATCTACTCGAATACCTTCCAGACGGCATCCGCACCTCGTGATGTATAGTTGCCTCCACAAGCAGTGCTCACTAACCATTGTGTCTCATAGCTGAGACCAGAATAGAGTGACAAGACCCAGCTATTGTCATCCAAAGCGTGACACAGACACTTTTGTAATAAATCTTTGAATCTATCACATGCATCACATAATGGTTCATGAGGTATCTGAGATAAGCTGGTAATGTATGTCCTCATCTGATTAGTCCTACTAAAAGGGTAAAACTTCTTTATGTACATGTCCTTGAATTGATTTTATGTGGTAACCATCACTCCTAGATTTTTCAACTAGTAGTTCTCTTTTCCTTTTAAGGCGAATGGAAGTGCAGTGGGATGAATTGTGTCCTGGATGACCTTGGGATGTCTCAGATTTGAACATACTAGATCTAAGTCTCATAAGAATGCATATGGTTCTTCATCAGTATTTCCATGAAATTAAGGAAGCTGGTTCAAGAAGTGTGGCTTCAGTTCATAGTCTACTTCTGGCTCGGGTGGCTGCAAATAAATCCTTACTATGTGTTGGCTAGGGTTATAGGCTTCTTCCATTCGAGGTTCAATCCCAACATTTATCTAGTTAATTTGTTCCCTTAGTAAAAGCTGATGCTGCTCAGATGCAGCTAATCTTACTAATATCATTTGCATCGGGTCTTCAATCTATTCTTCTTCACTTCTTTTGGAGGCATCTTCTTCAAATTCTCTTCTTCTTCTTCTTCACCTTCAGAATATTAAAAATCGAAATCAATAGAGTGGAAAGAATCAGAACAAGAATCATCGAGGTGAGAGTCTTCCTCGATGTGGTGAGGAGAGAGATAGACGACATGGGTCTGACCTCCCTCGAGGAAGAAGCAAGAATCATAGGATGAGGATTCATGGGAAGAGATGAGGATTCATGGGAAGAGTGTCCACAAACCCAAGGTGGTCCGAAGTAAGAGCATCTCCGAGCCTTTGAGAACAGTAAGTTTGTGGTGGTCAATGGAAGGTTCACAGAGTCCGAATAAAATTCAATACAATCCTCCAATCTCGATTTCAAGTGGTTCAGACGAGGATTACGATTCATGAATCAAAACGAGAGAGTGAAGGTGATGAATCTCCATTTCATCACCTTTATTCTATTATTTTGACCTTAAAAAACTAGCTAATGCATGTAAATAACCCTAATTTGTACAAATTAACATTCATTCTTTGTTGTATAAATACTGTATAAAATACTATTTTTAATGCAAAAAATTAGAGAATAAGGAAAATAAAATAAAAATAATAAAATATCAAATGTATTTTATGAACTTAAACCCTAAGACCTAGGCATCTTGATGACTAGGTCGACACAAAATAAAGTAGGGGGAGATAAGGGCCAATAATTCATTAAAAATCTCATCTATTAATTCATTATTTTTCATTTTTGGGACCTATTTTTTCCCACTTTGTATACATTAAATATATAAATCTTAAACATGAACATTGTAGATATTAATATATAGAAAAATACGAAATTGATTTCATACAAAAATAATTTACAGTGTAAAAGTTATACTCTAAATAAAAAAATCAAAATCCCAACTTCTCAGACCCATATCTCTCAAATAAAAACACAAAATAAATCAAAATCACCTATAATTGTATATAACTTTTAATAAACTATTTAATGGAGGTGGTTCATATTTTTGGAGTTAAGGTGTGAAAGTTAGGTTTTGGACCTCTATTGCACAATATACTCGAATAAAATATTCATTTTATTTATTCTGTATTATTTTATAACTTTGTATTTTTATAATTTTGTAAATTCTACATATAATATATGTACATATTAGAACTATAATAAAACCAATAAACCAAATATTAGAATAAAATAAAACACAAAAATATATAGATGAATATACAATACCTATACCTCTACAATATACACCTATATTTAATTAAGTGTACGTATTATATCAAAAAAATATAATAAAAATATATCTAGGTATATAAAAATAAGTTGTAAATATATAAAATAAGAAATTTAGATAATAAAATTTAAAACAAAAAATAAAATAAAATATATAAAATGCAAGTAAATATACCTATAAATAAAACCCACCTCGAAAGTAACTTGTCATAAATAAGCCCATAAAAATAAAGAAAAATCATATTAACATATTACATTACATAATAAAACAACTTCATGTTTAAATTTTTTCGAAGTTTGATCAATTTTTATTTCATTTTAATTTACTTTCCATTTTTAGCTCTATTTTGTCCTTTTCTCACTGTCATGGCCCAATCGCGTGAGGTCGGTGGTTGACCTCAGGTCAACTATCTAACCTCAGTGATGGGGGCATCAGAACCTTGAGTCACTCCATCTTCATCGATTTTCTACGCCTGAAACATTGATCGAGGGACATCGATTTCTTCATAAGGGTTGACCCTCGATCGTCGGTCTTTTACGCTAGTAGCTCCCCTTCAAGGATGGACCCTCATACTCCTTATTCTCTTTGATACAAACTCCTCCTGTATAAGTCATCACCTCCACCAACCCATGAAACGTGATCCCTCTTCCGCCTCTTTACCATAGATCTGAGCTTCTATTCAGTCTCATGGTGACAACAAACACTAATCAAACCCTTTTGGTATGAAGAACGTCATTGAATCTAGGTGTCATCCAACTCTCTGCTCCACCACCGAGATCTTCCATTGAGGAGGTGCTCTGTTGAGTATCGCTACTCGTTGTCCTGTCATTTCTGTTTGTAGACATAACAATAGTGTATTTGTATCTCTATTTCATTTGATCTTATCGCTTATTTCTCAAAAACCCAAAAAAGTTTGGCTATCGGAGCTCAACTTTGTCGCCCGACTCCGGCCACTAGACACATTCCACCTCGCATATCACCTACATAACATCCTCTTTCTCCCTCCTATTGCTCCATGCACTACCAGTCCCCTTGTTCTTGCACAAAATGAGATATCAGTCCTCCCTTCTCTACCACGCATCAAGGATACCATTTCGATGGATCTCCATTCCATCCCCCACCTGCATGAGCTCGCCGGACGACCTCCTGCGGTAAAAATCAATGAAAGGAGCTCCCTTCAAGCCCCATCGAGTAGCAGGACCACTTCCAGGTGAGCAGTGCTTCTGGGGCTCCTCCAATGAGCGTTGGACCTATCTGAGGTGCCTACCAGCTGGAGAGCGACTAGACGAATGTACACAAACCTTCAGTAGCTTAGAACATCGTCGGAGATGCGTGCCATCATCGATCGAAGCTCACCTGGAAAACATTCTTCCCATTTCTTCTAGGTGGTCTCTTTGCCACCCGATTGGAAGCCCCTCCCAAATCCGCCCGTAGCCATCTGATATCCAACAGATCCAGTCATTCGAGGCATCACCCAGTCTAAACTTGGATGCACATTCGCGAAGCATCATCAGACGCCAAAAGCTCGATACATGGATAAGTGGGATTCCTCAGTCATCTGCTCTTACACGATATAAGGGTATTTTGCAAATCAACCCTCAGGCATTTTGAATTTTAGTTTTGATGCTCAAACATTTATCTCTCGTTCAATTATTTATGTAATATTTATGATTTGGACCTTAAGCTTTTCATATTTGCATATCCGTCCTTGCCAGCTCACCTCACATGTCGTCCCACGTGAGGTGGGCATTTTGCACTCGGGCCTTTAGGAGTTGTTGTATTTCAGTTTGGCCCTGAAACTTTTTATTCACGCTTTATAATTTTGTTAAGATTGCAACTTGGCCCCCGCCAATTATTTTATTTACGTTTATGCCCTTGCTAGGTTGTAGTTTCTTTTTGTGGTTTCTCATTTATTTAAAATAGCTATTACGCTCCAAAAAATCACCAAAATTAGGATTAGATACCTGATATATCATAGATTCATTCCAAATTTTCAATTTTTATTTTAGGTGATTTTCATATTTTATAAAAATCAAAAATAGCACAAATATTCCTTGTTTGCTGTATAAAACCCATAAAAATTATAAAATCTTTTTAAAAATTCCAAAATAATTTTTTGTGTTTATTTAGTTATTTTCTAACTAGAAAAATTAAAAATCTAAAAAATAGAAAAAGAAAATACATAAAAATAAAAAATCTCCAAAATCAAGTATAAAAAGTTTAAAAATTCCTAAAATCAAAAAATATATTTTTTATTCTCTAATTATTCTTTGTATTATTGTTTATAAACTAAAATTAATTTGGAAAATTTTGTACATTATTTGATATTTTTAATTTTTCCACATCAATTCTATTATTTATTAGATCCCTGATTTAGGGTGTTTTTTTACTTTGAAAATATAAAAATTAGAAAAATCACTAAAAATCATAAAAATAGTAAAAAAATAATTAAAACCCAAAACTATTTTAATTTCTATATTTTGACTATTTTTATTAGTATTTATAATTATATTAGCTTACATTGTATATATACTCTTATATGTCCTATATTATATTTTTAAAAGAATAGGAAATGAAAAAGTAAAAATATAAAAAGAAATATAAAATTATAAAATTATAAACAAAATATATAAAACAAAAATAAAATAAAATAACACACAATTAGAAACCTACCAAACAATATTTTGGCTAAGTGTTTGAGAGACAAATTGTGCTTGATTTTCTTTTATTCACATTAATTTGCACCATTGCTTCCTGTGTTCGACGTGTACACATACTTGCACCTATACACAACTTTGTTGTAGAGTTATAATAATTTTGACTCCACACATTTATTTTCATTGCTTTATATATACTTGTGGATTAGTTATTGATTGACCCGGGTTTCATGAGAGGTCGCTTCAATGACATTGTAGTTCTCGCCTTATTTAGACTACTCTAGACCCTCGCAAAATCCTTGTTATCAAATGGAGCCATTTCTGAGGAGCATAGATTTGTAGAGTAGTTTTTGTCTATTATATTGCTTAGCTATTCTCACATTTATTGATTTCTATTTGATTATCAATTTTGAACTGTCTGACATCTCTTCTTTTGTCTTCGTGCGAGGGGACCACATACCAAGGTGGATAGCCTAGGCGATCCTACGGATCCTTGGGATGAGGAGTCAACTATTCTGACATAGCCAACAAGAGACAGTAGGAGGATCTTTAGAGAGAGAGAGACAATAGCCTAGTTAGATTGTGCGAGAGAGAGAGACTTTTATTTCTACACTAATAATTTGTAATAATACATGTACACTGGACTTTGGACACTCGAGCCCAATTTCCAAGTGTTTGTTCACTTGGGGCTCATCGGATTTTGACAAGATTACATCGCCTTCTTATATTTTGTTTCTCGTAGTTTTGTGCTTTCCGTCGTTTTTTATATTTGTTTTGTGGAATGAGCCCTTAGTCTTTAGGCTTGCTTGATTGCGTAATCTAAGGCCAAACACCTAACTATCTTTGCATGCAACTATAGTCTTCGCGTTTGGACTTAGTATAAATAATGGTTAAATACCTCGTTTTGAAACCATGCGTTGTAAGAGCACTCCATACATCGCTTGCAGGACCCACTGTGGTGGATATAGAGGAGGCTACAAGACCAGACTCTAGGTTTTATTCTTGGTGTTTAGCATTTGGTTCTTCACATATAGCAATTGCCTACTTAGGACTATTTCCGTGTGCATATAGACATATAGTCTAGGTTTACAAAATCCTATTTTGGATCCCGCATGGAGAGAGATGGGAAGCACTATAGGTCTTCTAACTGAGCATTCATCATTTAGGCACCAAGGTGAGATTTCCATCTTAGTGTCACCTTGCATTGCTTTTCCGACTATCTCCCTCTATTTTTGTATCACATAGGAATCAAAGAAAACACAAAAATGTTAGGCGCTTATATTGAATCTACTCAAAGCAAGTGATAACAAAAAAAAATAAAAAAAGGACTGCTAAAAACGCTTGACCTAAATAAAACTGATTAATTGGAATCATTGCCTTAGGTAAACAAAGCCTTCATTTGTTTTCAGGTTGCATTGGAAGGTCTCCTTCCCTGTGAGAAGAGTGTTATCGTAAGGAATAGAGCCAAAAACCCAGTCTGTGGATGCCTTGTGTATCGCCTAGATTTCTGAAGTATTGGCACTTTTATCATATATTGACGAGTAGGGCTTGGTCAACAATGATGTTCTTTATTGTGTAGAGCATTGACCTTGTCCGAACTATTGATCTTAGGCCACGATTGAAGGGGGAGTCTGTCTCATCATCTTGCATCCGAGTAGGTCCTTGCACGCTCCCGGGTGATTCCGTTGCAAGCAAGGTTTGAAGTAGTGGTTTCGCCTATCAACTTCCTCTCTCTATTTCTTTGGCTGAGTAGGGACCCAGGAAGGGTTAAAAGGTCCTTAAAATTGCAGACTACATGTTACAAAGGATGAGGACAAGTATGTGATGCTTTTCCGGTAGTACTCTTGATCCTATTTTCTTAGTGCTCTAAGGACTTGTTCAAAGATAAATTGCCAGAAAATCAAATCTAAAACATACAAAGATAATTACCGAACCTTCACAGTTTCATGAGTCGAGTTGGTGAATCCAATATTTTGAGGTTTGATTGATTAGTCTTATTAAGGTCATGATCAAAAATATTGCACATTTGCACCATTTTATTTTCTTCCTCTTTGACCCTTGATCACTTCAAGCCATTCTATTGTTCTGCATTCCTTTTATTTCTTGTTGACCTATGTATCCTTTATCCATATAGATCTTCCTCTTGCTCTTCGAGATGGCAACACATGGAAGGCCTAGTCGAGTCTCCATCAACACCCACATTGACTCATGCGCTCGTCTTCTCCAATAACTCGAGGTGATTCCCAAGAACCCAGTTCGAACTCCGTGAACCCATCTCCAGAATCCCCATTTTCTCAAATAATTCGGCATCACTCTTATCCCGAACTCTCTCGCTTTGAATGCCATTGATTTCACTCCATATACCTCGCCATCCTTAACAAAGTTTCGTGTTGACCTGAACACGGAACACTTCTCTACATCTTGTGCAACCTTTCAGACTGATCGGGGTATTTTTCCATGTGCAGACTAAGAACCCAATCTCAAGCCAGAAATCCAAGCAGAATTTGAAATGGCCCATCGAGAAGAAGTAAATAAGGGGGAAGGACAGTACACAACACAAAATGAAGTTAACAGTCAGCTTCTTGCATCATTTCAAGCAATCCAACAACAGTTGACCAATCATGCCCTGGACCAAACTGCCTTCCAAGGTATGCTGAATGACTTAAGGAGGAGGACCGACAAAAGAGAAGGTAGAAGAGAGAATGATATGAATAGTGAGAATGAGTTTAACCAAGGAGGTATAAGAGATAATTTTTCAGTGGGTGGACCCCAATACGAGAGAAGAGGAGCAGGACTACCATCACCGAAGCCAACCCTGAAGGAAACTTACAATATTGGAGCGGGCCGCATCACATAGTGGATTCAAATTCTACAAATTCATGACAATTCAAGCTAAAGCTACACTTTATATCTCTCCTCCCTACTTTCCATAGGAATACCAAAGGAAGCATACATCCACCTGCAAAAATTTGGCTGCATCTGTGCCACCGCTCATTACCTCAATATTCCTTTGGGGATGATCAAGATGACTACCTTTCATTTATCCTCCAAGATAAGACCCTAAATTGGGTCAATCATATAGGAAAGGTAGTGACATCGTGGGAGGAGTTGAAGTCAGCATTTCTCCATAAATTCTACCCTCTTGGTCATCTGAATCAGATGCACACCCGCATCTCAAGCTTCTATAAGCAGCCACATGAGATGATATAAGAAGCGTGGGAGAGATTTAAGGACTTGCAGGAAAATTATCCCCACCACGAGATTCCAATGACTGGTCTCGTACATCATTTCTTTGGTGGATTGACACTGGAAAGCTAGAGGCTTGTCGATGTTACTTGTGTTGTCTAGCATTTCAATAAGGATGAGGATGTCGTATGGGACATTTTTGAAAAGATGGCCAAAGGAGAGGCCGCTCAATCTTCGTCACGTGCCTATATGAAGATGCCCACGACCAGTCACAAGCTCGTGTACATGACTACTCATGCCGAAGATCGAGATGAGAGCTTCAACCATAGCATCATTGGGAGCCACCTGTCTAAGGTGGATATCATTGAGAAGTGGTCACATGACCTTGATAAATTATGAGTAATTGAAAAGAGGAACTAGGGCTTGGAAAATCTTAACTTGATTTCCCATCAGCTGGAGCATCTCATCCGAGCTTTGAATGTCAATGCTTACAACTCTATGTTTGCTACTTCTGAGACTTCCGTTGAGAAGAAGCCATCACTAATCGAGGCACCTCAGCCAAGTCCACTCTAGCCCCAACTTGTCCAGCACGTGTACTACGTGCTGGTTCCAGAGCAGCCCTCACAGTCCCAAACATAGATGGTTGTGTATCAACCAGAGCCCCAGCCTACCTATTCTGAGAAATTCTCCCTCCTCTGTTGCTGATTCAAGAAGACAATGGTGTCTGGAATAACGAGGTGCATCTGACCCATCCTCAGGAACATTGTCCGGGTCAGAACATGGGCAACTAGCCCTATCACAAGCAACAAAAGCATGGCGGAAGACCCTACCAACCCTCGCATCATCAGTAACCTCCTTATCACGACAATGCCTAGAGGCTGGACTATCAGCAAGGTCCTCAACAGCCCAAATACCGCAACTAGGGATATCATCAGTAGTAGCTGGCTGCTCAATCTCTTCCTCAATACTCATAGCATTCCCCACTTCCTCCTCCTCACCAATCTTCTCAGGGATACCAGCAACAGTCTCACCATCATTACCAGAGTCAGAAACCCCAACAGGGGGAATCTTTTGAGATTGTGACAGTAAACCTGGCCATTGCTTTCTTAGTGAAGAATTTGACTGAGATAAACTAGAAGATCGATGATCTGACAGTTGCAAAAACTGTTATTCCAGCTCAGGTTGAGGCAAACCTGAATAATTTCCGACGCAAGGAGTATGTAGTCGGTAGTGTCCAGCCCAATTTAGGTGAATTTATTTGTTTTTTATCTAATGTTGTTACTCTCAGGAGCAGTAGAACACTCCAGCCATCAGCGACGTGAAGGGAAAGTATTTTGCATCAGATGGGGAAGCGTCAATCCAGCCAGCACAAGGGACGAGCAACATTTTTAGAACACCACCACCAATAGCAAAATCACTAAAAATGAAGAAAATAACAAATTAAAAAAAGACAACAACATACCCGGTGGAAACCAGCCAGCATTGGAGACACCTACACGTGCTGTAGAATCAGCATCATTCTTGAAGAATCTTGCACCTACAATGGATCCAAATCCAGCACACGAAGCAGAGTTTGTATTTTTTGTTCCACATCTTGTAGATAATTTTACATATTTTTGCCATCTACCTATAAACAATGATATGTACAAAAATTTGAATGATACAGTTTCAGACTCTATCAATATTCCTTTCCCAGAAGAAATGATAAAATAGAAAAAATTGAAAATTTTGAAAAATGCTTTGTCTGATCCTGTCATTGTAGAAATTATTCAAAATTTTATCTTTAATATGCCTTTCATAAAAGCCCTTGAGTACATGCCCACTGTGAAGAAAGGATTAAAAGATGCATGTACAAGTAGGTGCAAGCCTCATCCTCATAATGCAAGGAGTAAAAGTGGTAAGTCTGAAAAGTATATCATTACAATGACCACAATCAATGCCATCAGCAATCTCCCACACAAAAAGGCAGACAAGGGAGCACCACTCATTCATTGTCAGTTGTTCAACCAAGAGGTTGAACGTACTTTGCTCGACGGGTCTTCTGTCAATTTAATGCTAGCTTCACTAATCACAGAATTCAGGTTAGGATCGCTCAAACCTACAAAGATGATTCTGCAATTCACTGACAAATCCATCAAGTGGCCTAGGGGCATGTTGGAGGACATAATCATCACGGTTCATGGTATGCAATTCCCTGCCTATTTTACTGTGCTAGACATGGATGTATCCATGCCTTTACTCCTTATCCCTGTCATTCTTGGATAACCGTTCCTGTGAACACAAATGCAGTAGTGAATTTCGGCACTCGATAGATCACGTTCAACTCTAGTGATAGCAAAGTCAAGATAGAGACTGTGGTCGATGCAAAGCCTATAGAAGGCACATCTGCAGCAGCTGTGTGGGTGATCAACCATTCTAAAGACTGTGACTTTTTAGCTGAAATTCAAGATACCAACTTATTTATGGATGAGAATGAGATCCTTGAATTCCTCTACCCTGAGGAAGGAATGGAGAATACAATCGAATTTCCCCTTATTGATCATGATGAGATTCTCGCTGAGTCTCTTGATGAGGTTTTTGTGGAGATAATGTGCCCTTAAGACCAAGAGCAAATCATTGAGAATTTCTACCATGAATTGGATATTATTGAAAACTTTTATGAATTTTTCAATGAAGAGGCTGAATAAATCATGGTAGATACCGAATAGATTAAAGAACCACCACTTGTTATGGTAGCCGAAGTTACCATCGAAGCAGCTCCCACTCTGCCTGAGATGAAACAACTACCCTCTAATATGAAGTATGCCTTCCTTGCAGGTGAACCTAACATGTATCTAGTCATCATCAATACCCATCTGATCGAAGTCCAAGAATCTCGTCTAATGGAGGTTCTTGAACGAAACTGTTAGGCTATTTGTTGGAAAACTTTGAATCTCCATGGGATCATCCCTTCCCTTTGCTCGCATCGCATTTTTCTTGAGGAAGACAACAAACCCTTCTATGAATTTCAGAGAAGGCTGAATCTGAACCTTCGATAGGTTGTTATGAAAGAAATTTAGAAATGATGTGATGCGGGATTCATATATCCCATATCCAACAGCAAATGGGTGAGCCCTCTACTTGTAGTGCCCAAGAAATCAGGGATCACCATCATGAAGAATGATAAAGGAGAGGAGATCATGACCAGAGTACCCACTTCTTAGCGAGTATGCGTGGATTAGAGAAGATTCAATCTCACTACCAAGAAGGACCACACTTTCCGATTCCCTTCATCGACCAGATTCTTGAGAGACTGACTGCGAAGGAATACTTTTATTTATTGGATGGATACTCTAGATATAATAAAGTTGCTATTGTCCCTGAAGATCAAGAGAAGACTACATTCACCTGTCCATTTGGTACATATGCCTTCAGACGAATGTTGTTTGGACTATGCAAAGCCCCAACCACATTTTAGAGGTGTATGATTGTAGTTTTCGTCGACACAGTGGGCAATTTTCTGGAGGTTTTCATGGATGACATTTCGATCTACGGGGACTCCTTTGATCAATGCCTTGATTACTTAGACCGAGTCTTATAGAGGTGCTGTGAAGTCAATATAGTGCTCTCATGGGAGAAGAGCAACTTCATGGTGACTAAAGGAATTGTTTTGGGTCACGGTGTATCCAAACGTGACATGGAAGTTGACCCAGGCAAGGTGGAGGTGAATTCAAAACTAGAGCCACTGACAACTATCAAGCAAGTCAGGTCGTTCTTGGGCCATGTTGGTTTCTACCGGTGGTTTATCAAAGATTTTAGTAAGTTGGTAAGACCACTGACAGAACTGCTAGGTATGGAGACTGATTTCATTGTTAATGATCGTGTACTCCTTGCCTTTAATCAATTGAAATAACTTATCTCTCAGACCTCTGTTCTACAACCATTGAGTTGGACGCAACCTTTTGAGATAATGACAGATGCATAAGATTATGCCATCGATACTGTGCTCAGATAGAAAAAGATAACATTCCATTTTCTATTCACTATGCTAGTCGAATGCTCGATGAAGCTCAAAGAAATTACACAGTCATAGAGAAGAAGCTACCAACGGTAGTTTTTGCCTTGGAGAAGTTCAAATCCCATCTCTTTAGGTCCAAGGTCACCATATATACATATCACTCGGCCATCTGGTATCTACAGTAGAAGAAGCATGCCAAACCACGTCTAATCAAATGGATCCTTCTCCTCTAGGAATTTGACCTTGAAATTCGAGATAAACTTAGACTTATGAATGTGGTGATCGACCACTTGTCCAGACTTCCTGAGCATGAATCTTCTCAGCCAAAATTACAACCAATCATCGAGATCTTTCCAGATGAGGCCATTTCATTATTCACCTCACTTCCCTGGTGATGAATCTCCATTTCATCACCTTTATTCTATCATTTTGGCCTTAATAACCCAATCAAATTCATGTAATTAGCATCAATTTGTTTATAATAGCATCTATTATTTAATGTATTTATTGTACATAAAATAAGGTTTTTAATGCCAAAATTATAGAATAAAGAGAAGAAAAGAAAAAGGAATAAAATATTGCAAATATTTTATGACCCTAACCCCGAGACTAAGTCCAGAAGGGAATTGGTCGAAAAGGAATAAAGTAGGGGGATATAAGGGCCAACAATACAATAAATACCTCATTTATTTATTCATTCATTTATTCATTTTTGACACCTATTTTGTATTTAATTATTTATTCATCAAATAAAAATATTTTGTACATGAAAGTTGTAGATAATAATGTGAATAAAAATATAAAATTGAGTTTGTGCAAAAATAATACACAATGTACATTTTATACATAGAATAAAAAGCCAGAATCTCAACTTCATAGACCCATATCTTGCAAATAAAAACTCAAAATCCATCAAAATCACCTTTAATTGTATATAACTTTTCAAGAACTATTTAATAAAATTTGTTTCATAATTTTTGGAGTTCATTTGTGGAAGTTACGTTTTTCGCCCTCATTGTACAATCTACCCGATTAAAATATTCAATTTATTCCTCATTCATTATTTCTATAAATTTATAATTTTATAATTTTGTAAATAATACATATAATGCATATACATATTTAAATTAGAATAAAACCAAAAAGAATTTGTAAAATAAAATAAGTCTATGTAATACATAGGCAAAATAACTATGTCATGTATGTATATAAATAAAAGGGGAATACATTCTTTAATTATTTTATTCTTTCACATTTTTATAATATTGTAAATTATATATATAATTTATTAAAAATACAAATCCAAAATAAAAACCAATAAAATACATTAAATAAATAAAATGTATATAGAATATAGGTAAAATAACTATAAGTATACCAACATACATATACATATACCTATTTATATAAAAGTATAAATAAACTCATAAAAATTAAATAAAAATATATTTATACTTATAAAAATAATTTATAAATTTATAAATAAGAAAATAAAATAGTTAAACAAAAATACACAAATTAAAAATAAATACATGTAAATACATTCATAAATACTTCATTAAAATAAATTCATAATAAAATATATCAAAAAATTATAAATAAAAATCATAAATAAATACTACATTATTTAATAAACATATTTTATTTTATAAATAAAATTTAATTAAATCATTTATTATGTTAAAATAAGTCAAATTTGACAAACGTGGACCAATCAGGTCCCTGTGATTGTTGACCGCCTAGTCAACTCAAACCCCAGCCGATTGAAGTGACGTGGCTGGTCTTTTCTGCCCGTCTTCTCCCGTTATTCTCGTGCGTCTCGTCTATCGTCTGCCATCGTCACCTTCATGAAAAGTGTTCCTCGATCATTGTACATCCACTCCCTTGTGTTTGTCCCCTTGTACATAACCTTGATTCGCCGTTACGGCCTTATCAATAAGGGTGCTCCAATCGTTCATAAATAAACCACCTCTGCCTCTTTTGCAATTTTGGTCAGCCTCTCTCCATTAACTTCCTTGCATTCATTCCCGGCAGTGTTCCTTGTGACAGAAGGAGCTCGCCGGCGCTTTGAATCGGTCGGAGAGGCGGAGGTTGCACCCAAGACCGTCGCTCCGGCGAGGCCTCTGCTCCTTGGTGCTTCACCATGTATGAGTGACGTGCCACTAAATACGGTAATTAATTTGATCACGTTGTAATACGTGTACTTAGCGATTCGGTCAGAACCGAGAGAAGATCTCCGTGAAGAGTGTCTCGGCTTAATTTATATCCCGGACAAGTCTGGGGTCGAACACAGGAAGGCAAAGGAACAACTTGGGGTTAATTTGCAAATTTAAGATCTAGATTTCCAATGCGTATTTTTTTAGATTTTTTTTAATGCAAGAAGAAATGCCAATACAAGATGCGGTTGAATTAAGATACTACGAAAGCATACAACTTAGCCTAATTTAATTTAATGCGAGATTAATTCAATTAAGCCAAATTGTATTTTTTAATAACTTAATCTAGTGATGAACACAAAACACAATTTTTTTGGAATTTTAGGGGTTAAAATGCAACAATGAAAAATGCACACTTTTTATGGGTTTTTTCACAATTTATCAGACAAACAGTAAGCAAAAATCATGAAAAAATTATTGGAATGAAAACATGATGCAAGGAAGCTACAGTAATATTTTTGGAATTTTTTGACAAAATATGAAATTTTTATGTATTTTTTAGTGAAACAGAGTGACATTGAGTAATTAATTCCTATTAAATCCATGTTATCGAATTAGTCAGAGAGCAAATTATCTCAAAAAGATATTTAGTTAAGGAATCTAGGAGAGTTGAAATTTTGCAAAAAGGATATATGTGGATTTAATTAAAAATCAAATACTAATTTCACTCTATGATTTATTTCAGGCACAAGACAACTCCATTTTAGATTAAATTTGGGTAGTACGTTTATCACATTTCAAGGCATCATTCCTATATTTTGTGGATTTTTTGGAGCAACCATGTGTGAGGTATAATTTTAGGAGTCCAGATTGGGTAAAATATGCAATATTTCAGTTAACCATTTTTAATTAATTACCCAACTACCATAAAAATATAAATAAATACTCACATGACAGAGGATAAGTTGCTCAACATAAAAACATTTTTTATTGTATAAAATGATGCAAAAGAGAGGTCCAAATTAATAAGAGAACACAGGGGTGTTTGTGCAAATACAAAAGCTGAAATAAACAAACAACCATACAGAGGGACTTGATTGTAATTACTGAAACTATACAAAGTATCTACATAATTTTTACAATAAAAAAGGGAAATCACCTTCTTCTTCCTTTTGCTGGACGATGGCTGGGATGAACCCAACAAAAGGAGGTCGGCGGCGGGCACGGCGGAGCGTGGGGTAGTCGGCAGCCGAGGGGAGGTGGCCTGGAGATGGTTGGCGGAGGTGGCGGCGCCTCCGCGCGCGGGGGTCGCGGTCGGCTGAGGAAGGGGGATGGCGGAGAGGGCCGCGCCTGGAGCGGGCGGCTGTGCCGCGCGCGAGGAGCAACGGCGGTGTAGCGGCGCAGCAGCGCGCGGCCATCGCTGCTGGTGGATGGGGGGTGGCCGCTCGGGCGGAGGTATCGGGCGGCGCCGGCCGATTTGAGATGGAGGAGGGGCGGCGGCGGTGGGTTCTCCCCCACCGCTGCTGCGGTTATTTTTTTTTTGTTTTTTTTATTTCCTTTTTTATTTCTGCTGTAATGAAAAGGGATTTTTTTTAAAATTTTTTTAATCTTTTTTTCTTTAGACAGGAAATTATATGATTATATGTACACAAACATATGGGGAACAAAATGGTAGTGAGAAGATGATGAAATGGAGCTAAGTGGTAATGAAAGAACCTTTTTTTTGTTTTAATTTTTTTGTTAATTAGAGGATGTACATGATGGGAAAAAAATATAATGTGATAAAATAAAATGTGGTGGGGTGATGGTAATGTGATAAAGAAGTGACGAAATTAAAGATGATGATGGTGGTGGTAATGTGATGTGCTTAAAAAATGCAAAGATACTAATGATGATAAGATGAAAAGAAAATTACTTAAGATGGACGGTTGTCTATGGAGTGCTCTCGTGAGCACGGTCTTCGCTTAAATTGCCGGCGTGCGATGAACTCGAGCAGCGCGCGGTTGCGGCTGCGATGTTGGCCAAAAAGCCAACGGATCACACCGGAGAGAGGGCCGTCGTCGCTCGACCGCGGTTGCGTCGCTGTCACCGATTCAACTCTGGGAACTTGGCTCTCCTCACATAAAGATGGATCAAAGGCAAAATTGAGGAAAATGAGAGGTATATAAAGATGATGGGATGAGAGGTTATTAAAATGGTGGGAGGTTATTTTATTAATGGAGTTGAATGGGAGGTTTAAGAAATGGTGGGGTTGAATGGAGGTTGGTGGTAGAAGAGAGTTGAATGGTGGTTATTGTAGAAAATGTAAAATAATTAAATAAATAAAATGAAATAAAGTAGGCTACTTTAAATACAACAAAATAAAGAAGGAAAAAATAATGGTGAATTTACAAGTGAATACAAAACACCATGTACACATTTTTCTTTGTCTTTTTAATAAGAGACATTTACAACGGAAAAATACAATAAAATAATATAAATAAAATACAACACGAGCATGCTTTTTTTGTATTTTTAGAAATTAAGAAAGGTAAGATAAAAAATGAACAAAGAATGAATATATACATGGTATACAATGTACATCTAGGTCCCAAAACCCAACTTTTGCAAATGAGCTCCGATTTTAATGAAACCACTTCCGTTGGATAGATAATTTTCTAACTTGAACTTTAAAAGTGAGTTTGGTGAATTTGGAGTTCATACAGAGCGGGAATTTAGCTTGGAAGTTGGACTTTACGGCTTTTTTCTCTTTGGGATCTAGGAGCATTTATTTGAGATGGAATTTGTTTTGTATTTTTGTATTTTTATATACATTTTTATAAACAAGGTAGAGAAAGAATTAGGCAAAAAGGAGTTGAAATGAAATTATTAAAAATACATGAAGTTTTGGACTATTTACAAGTATACAACTCCTTTATTTTTGCGGCTTTTTATGTGTAATTTATTTCATACAATCTAATATACAATAATTAGTGTATTTTATTTACAAGAGTTATTTTGTTAATTTATGGAACTTATGGATATTTATTTGGGATTTTACTCCAGGATTTTGCTAAGATCAAGATATTGCGATGATGAATCGCGGATTCATCACCCCCCTATACTTAAACTTTGCTAGTCCTCGAGAAAATAAGGAATGAATAAGTTGGGTTAACCCCTGACTGTGCATGTGAATACAAGACTAGATCCATTCAAGAACTCTCGGTTTTAGAGATCCTAAAATTCTAAGCTGAACCAAGCTCTAGTCAAAAGGTACCCAATTCCCCTAATTATCAGACTCTCTATGTATAGATATATATAAGGGATATGACTTTAAGTGTTGACCGCAGTTACAAGAGTAGAGTCACAACGTCACCCAAGGTTCCAGTCCAAGAGACTCTCCTAAGAACCCGATCCTCAACACTAGGGAATAAACCATTTCTTGCATCCAATCCACCGTCTCTTTAGTTGTCAGACTTGAAAGTGTAGATGGAAGGCCAGTTGATGGAGGGCATAGGATTGTATCATTTCTTCTCTCCCTCTCATTGGAACAAGGATCCTCTCAAGTGCCTTATTACGCAACACATTTTTTTGGTGTTGATCAGTGCGTCCGTCAAGAGAAGTTGGAGCCGTCTGCACTTGTTTTCCTGGGAGTACACCGGGGTGTGCCTTTTTTGAGTACCTATCGTACCTTCTACACCCAGACTTGTAGCATTTACGATGCAGAGCCCTTTTTTGGTGCAAGCCCGACTCCTGGTCCTAATAGCGGTGGTCCAAGTGGACACTTTGAAATGGTTGGGAGCGCTCGCCTTTGGTGGAAGCTCTTTTGATAATTGACCTTGTGGAATGAGAGCTTTTCTTTGACATTTCATTGCTTTGTAGTATTTGTGGCTAGCTCCACTGCTTTTACCAAGAGTTGGCGCACACTGATCAACATTTTTTATTTTATTACACCCTGGCACATAGGTAAATGTCAAGAGATAGTACAAGAACCATGTTCTCATACTGGCTAAAGATGCTGACACTCAGGTTTCATGAAACCTTCATTGATTTTATCCCATCCTCGAGCATCATCAAATCAAGTCCAAACTCAAATCCCTCATCCCAGTTCCTCAAGTGAAATTTTAACTCATCTCATCATAACTGCAGTCGTGTATGTGAGGTGCTGATCATATTCTTTAAGGTAGAGACTAAGCATGCAATATAGCACACAAATCTTTCAAACTAGGGAAATGTGAATAATTAAGTCAAGGACCCTAATGACTAAGGCTGGTTAACTCAAAATCTCAAGACCTCATAAACCAAGTGTTCTTGAACATCACTAGTCTTGTGTGAAAGTGAATTGTGTCAGGGATTAAACCAACTTATTAGTTAGTTTTTTTTAGTTTTTTTAATGATTGTGTTTTTTTAAAGTTTTTTATGAATGTTTTTTGTTGTTTTTTTGTTGTTTTTTTGTTTTTTGTTTTTTTTTAAGTTTTAGAAAAAGTTTTTTTATGAGAAAAAGTTTTTTTTTTCAAAAAGGGTTTTTTTTGACAAACGAACGCAAAGATGTTTTTTTTGAAAAAGATATGTGAATAAGAAAAGACTCTTTTTTTAAAAAAGTTTTTTTTAGCAAAAGAGGATTTTTTTGAAAAGTTTTTTAAGCAAATAAAGAAAAAGAGTTTTTTTAGGAAAAAGTTTTTTTTACTTTTTTCTACCCACCCCATAATTATTGTATAATATATATAAAAAATACGTGAAAGTACGAGGTATGGGTAAAGTATATATGTAATATATACACGCCCCCTATACTTAGCTTGTGCTATGTCCTCATGGCACTAGGTGACAAAAAGACATAGCTCGTACTAAGCGTAGGAAAGCTAAAATAATAAAAAGTATAGAAGTCGATCCGCCCCCCCTATACTTAGGCTCTGGACAGCCTAAGTGTAGAAGAAGAGCAAAAATGGGGCGGATGAAGTCAAGAGGAGAAATGATGAGTAAATACACATGGCGGGCATCGGTCCCCCCTATACTTAGGCTTTGGTCAGCCTAAGTATAGGACAAGAGTAAGTGTGAGAACCGACGTGATCTCGAGAATATACAAAGAAGGGAGAATATGTACAAGAGTGATGGAATCTTCTAAGATGTTGAATCTTGATGCTGCATCTTCATGAAGAGTAATAAGATGTATCTGCTCTGTGCTCACTCTGTATGAAGTTGATGACCTCGACTTGGACTAACTGCTCTTTGGAATCAACAAAATGCTTCAACAGTTGTCCATTCACTACATGAGATTGTGCACCATCTGTGAGATCAGCTATCTCTACACTTCCATTCTCGTGCACTTTCTTAACCACAAAGGGACCCGTCCATTTAGATTTAAGCTTCCCATGAAACATCTTCAACCTGGCATTGAACAACCATACCTTTTGTCCAGGGACAAAGTCTTTGCACCTTATGTGATGATCATGCCATCTCTTTACTTTGTCCTTATAAATCAAACTGTTGTCATATGCCCTATTTCGGATTTCCACGAGCTCGTTCAAGTTCAAGTCTCGGCAAAGCTTCCCTAGGTGACAACTCCAATTAATCTTCTTAATTGCCCATTCGGATTTATGAATCAATTCTGCGGGCAAATGACATGGCTTGCCATATATCATTCTAAATGGTGAAGTACCCAATGGTGTCTTGTAGGCTGTTTTATAGGCCCATAGAACTTGGTCCAAGAGTTGAGACCAGTTCTTCCTATCGGGACGAACCAATTTCTGCAAAATACTCTTCACCTCTCTGTTCGAAACCTCTGCCATGCCGTTGGACTGTGGGTGGTAAGGACTAGTAACTCTATGTTCAAATCCATAGTCCATAGCTAAAGATCTCATATCTCGGTTCACAAAATGGCTACCCCCATCAGATATCAAAACTTTTGGCACCCCGAACCTAGCAATAATATGATCTCTCACAAACTTACAGACAGTCTTGCTGTCTGCGGTTCGGGTTGGGATAGCCTCCACCCACCTAGATAAATAATCAACCACCAACAAAATATACTCATGTCCTTGGCTGTTGGGAAAGGGACCCATAAAATCTATGCCCCATGCATCAAAAACATCACAAATAATCATCGGTTGCATGGGCATCTCATCTCTCTGTCCAACTGTCCCTCCCATCCTTTGACAAATCGGGCACGACCGTACAAAATCAATGGCATCTCTAAACAAGGTCGGCCAATACAATCCACATTGAAGTACTTTGTGAGCGGTTCTCTTTCCTGAATGGTGTCCTCCGGCCTCAAGTGAATGACAATATGTGAGGACACTTTGGTATTCCTTCTGAGGAATACACCTTCTCCAAACACAATCCGATCCTTCGAAGAAAAGGAAAGGATCGTCCCAGTGGTATCTCCTCGAATCCGACTTCAATCGATCAATACTGCTCCTAGTCCAACCATGCGGAACCTGCTTGGAGACAAGATAGTTCACCATGTTGGCATACCACGGGAGGGAGTCAATAACACTAATTGACTCATCTGGGAAGGTCTCTCTAATCCGCTCATGATCAGGAGAATCCTTAAGTTCAATCCGAGAAAGGTGATCAGCCACAACATTCTTCACTCCAGGTTTATCTTTTATCTCCAAATCAAATTCCTGGAGGAGTAAAATCCACCTAAGAAGACGCGCCTTTGCGTCCTTCTTTTCCATTAAGTATAGAATGGATGTGTGATCAGTATAAATTGTCACCTTAGAGCCCAAAATATATGATCTGAACTTCTCGAGGGCCCATACTACCGCGAGCATTTCCTTTTCAGTCACTGTATAATTTTTCTGTGTAGGATCTAAAACTTTGCTCGCATAGTGAATCGCAAATGGAATCCCCTCTCGCCGTTGTCCTAACACAGCTCCTATAGCGAAATCTGAAGCGTCAGTCATGATCTCAAAGGGGAGAGACCAGTCAGGAGCTTGTAGGATAGGCGAGGTACAAATCTTCCTTTTTAAGAGCTCAAAGGCCTCCCGACACCTGTGATCTACAATGAACTCTATGTCTTTCCCTAAGAGCTCAGTCAGTGGGCAGGCGATCTTTGAAAAATCTTGAATGAATCTCCTATAGAATCCAACATGCCCTAAGAATGACCGCACTGACTTCACGTTGGTAGGTGGATCGAGTTTCTTGATCACCTCCACCTTGGCAGGGTCAACCTCCATTCCCCTTTTGGAGATGACATACCCCAACACGATACCCTCCGTCATCATAAAGTGACTCTTCTCCCAGGAGAGTACCAGATTCACCTCTCTACACCTCGTGAGGACTCGGTCCAAGTGCGCTAAACATGTATCAAAAGAATCACCATGGACCGAGAAGTCATCCATGAAAACTTCCAGGAAATATCCCACCATCTCGGCAAATATGGCTATCATGCACCGCTGAAATATGCCCGGGGCATTGCAGAGCCCGAATGGCATGCGCCTGAAAGCATAAGTGCCGAATGGACATGTGAATGTGGTCTTTTCCTAGTCCTCAGGGGCTATGGCCACCTGGTTGTAGCCTGAGTACCCGTCAAGAAAACAGAAGAACTCTTTCCCTGAGAGTCTCTCCAAGATCTTATCAATAAAAGGCAAGGGAAAGTGATCTTTCTTAGTCGCAACATTCAGGCGCCTGTAGTCGACACAGATGCACCACGACGTGGGTACCCGTGTCGCGATCTCTACCCCCTCCTCGTTGGTGACCATCTGAATTCCCGACTTCTTCGGGACAACATGAAGTGGGGCCACCCACTTGGAGTCAGAAATAGGGTATATAAACCCTGCTTTGCACCATTTCTCAATTTCATTCTTCACCACTTCCCGTAAATTGGGGTTAAGTCTCCTATGAAACTCACGGGAAGGTCTCACGTTATCCTCAGTAAAAATGTTGTGCGAGCAGAGAGCGGGGTTGATGCCCACGAGATCCGACACTGTCCAGCCTATTGCTTTGTGGTTCCTCTCTAAGACTTCTAACAACCTAGACTCCTGCTCTAAAGTCAAGTCTGAGCTAATGATGACAGGATATCTCTCTTTGGGTCCCGCAAGAAAGGCATACTTAAGTGTAGGAGGTAGTAATTTCAGTTCTGGCAATGTGGTATCATCAAGCAGATATGGCTGAACTGAATCTGAATCTGGTTCCGTGCTGCATGAAGGTGGGCTAAGCTGAGTAGTACTCGCCACCAAATCAGAAGTATCGGGAGTCGGATCGTCAAAAGTATCCAAACAATCGGCAAAAGCCACGTCCGACTCGTCATCTATGTCCCATGATTGTTCCGAAGAGGATGGAACTGACAGATCCGGATGGATCTCTAAGTCATCATGAGAATAGGTTGATGCATCTCTAGCAAAATCAGACAACACCTGGCAAACTGCATCATGCACTATATCCTCTATAGATGAAAGGGTCTCGCTCAGTCCTGAAGGAATCTGTCCCCAAATCCCAACTGTGCTAATCATACTGCAATCTGCCTCAGAAGATGAGTACTCTGTGCTACTCTCTGAATCAGGTCGCTGACACTTGGTTTGCTTCATCTCAAGGTTCACTTCTCCACATGGAGAACGGAACTTCATCATTCCCGTACCATAATCGAAAGCTGCGCCTGCGGTCCTTAGGAAGGGTTGCCCGAGAATGATCTGAGATTCTCTCCAATGATTGGGGGTCTCCATGTCCAAGACTGTGAAGTCCACCTGATAGTTCTGCCCCTCAATCGAGATAACGACGTTCTTCACTTCTCCCTTAGGTCTCTTCATTGAACAATCTGCGAATTGGAGTAAAGCTCTAGATTTGCGAAGTGGTCCCAACTCCAATTTCTGATATAAGGCTAAGGGAAGTAAGTTGATCGAAGAACCGTTATCTAAGAGTGTGCGTGCAAACGCAATGTCATCAATACGACTCTCCACATAGTGAGCAACCATGTCTCCCTTTTTCTTTGGCAAAGTCTGATTCTTGAGACAATATGTTGTGGCTACTGATAAGACATGTGTCTTTATATTTCGGTTATCTTTCTTCCTGCTAACCCTTGTAGGTGTACATCTCACCTTAAGGTATTTTTGGAAGGCAGGATGGTTAGCCACATATTCATCAAATGGCACCTTAACTGTGATGTTTTCTTTACAAAACCGTGCCATATCGGGGTCATCTTTCTGAATCTTTTTGATGCGCTTTCCTTCCGTAAGAGAACGGGGGAAAGGGATTGAAGCTAAGTAAACAGAGGATGAAGAATCTGAATCATGAACTGAAAGATCATTCTTTGCATTAACGGAAACAGAGTTCTTCATACAAGAATCTTTTTGATGCAACATGGAATCGAAATCAAAACTATCTACTACAGGTTGTGGAATAGAAGCTGGAGTGGTATCCGCCACAACCGGAGATGCAAGGTCCTCCGTAGACTCAGAAGAATATCCATGCTGACGATGCCGCATACGTTCTCTCCTCCTCCTCTTGGCTCCCTGACTGGAAATCCTTGAATGGTGCTGATGGGGCTCTGAAATATGATGCCTCTCCTCCTCATCCTCTGAAGACTCCTCAGGTAGAGCTCCAGAGATGCCCCTTCTCATGTCCCTCACCCGGTCAGGTACGATCATGGTCCTTCCGCTCCTGAGTGACATGTGGTTAGCCTCGTCACACGAAAGAACCTCATGTTCAGATTTAGGAGATGTTGAATAGTATACCTGACCAAAGTGTTGTTGAGAACTAGAACGGTTCAGGCTATTGGGGTTAGCCTGAACTTGGGCTGGGATCGAGGTAGAGGGTGCAGTCTGCTCATCTCGCCATCTGGATAGGCGGTTGACATCCACCCGTAAGTCCTGAACCTCATTCCTGTAGGAACGTAGCTCGTCGAGTATCTGCTGCTGAATATCCACGGGACTAGATGATGAAGGAAGTGGATAAGACTGGGAAGAAGAACGGGAAGACTGGCCCTACTGGCCAGTGTACTGCCTCTGCTGCTGCTGCTGGGGTTGCAGGCCCTGCTGGCCCGTCTGGTATTGGCCCTGTCGGCCATACTGCTGGTACTGCTGCCTCTGCTGCTGGGGTGGATAGAATCCAGGGATCTGCTGTGAAGGAGGTGGTGCGGAGGTGAATGCGGTGTTGTGAAAGGTCGGGGGACGCTGATAGGTCTGTCGGTCTCCCGTACTTCCCTACCTGGCAGGGTCCTGAGTATACCATATCCCATACACCTCTCAAACAGGTGGAGTCTCCTCTTGGACTGTCTCTGCTACTGGAGGTGGCTGCTGGAAAGAGTGGGTGTAGGATTGGTCCTGCTCCCACGGCTAGGGTTGCCCTGATACCAACTGCTCCTGGACATGGTGAACTCGGTATACGGGAGCAGAGGGTGCAGTCACGGCGGGTATCCGTATCTTACATACCTTCTCAGTCAACTCCTCCATCTGTTTTGGAAGTTTGGAGACGCTCTGGTCTAACTCATCAATCCTCCTGTCGATCCTCTCGACTACAGTAAGCTTGTCAGCAAGGAGTCCCATGCTAGGGATCACGTCTTGAGAGAGAGATCGACTACAGCTGATTTTCCCCCTCTAGATGAGAGTGAACTGGGGGATGGTGTATAGGACCTGCTGGCCATCTGTGAGCAGCTAGTTTCAACCATCTGCTCGAATACCCTCCAGACGGTATCCGCTCCTCGCGATGTATAGCTGCCTCCACAGGCAGCGCTCACTAAACCCTGCATCTCAGGGTTGAGACCAGTGAAGAAGGATTGGACCAAGATGTTGTCATCTAATCTATGACAAGGACACTTTTGCAGGATGTCCTTGAATCTTTCCCAAGCATCACAAAAGGCTTCATAGGGTAACTGGGAAAAACTCGTAATTCGCGTCCTCATCATGTTAGTTCTACTCAACGGGTAGAAGTTCTTTGGGAATAGGTCCTTGAACTGGGCATAAGTGGTGACGATGATCCCAAGATTCTTTACCCAGTAATTGGCTTTTCCACCCAAGGCAAATGGAAGGGCTTTGAGCCTAATATAATCCTGGCTAACGTTGTTATGTTTGAGGTTAGCACAGATGAGCTCAAAGTCCCTTAGGAATGCATATGGCTCCTCAGAAGCATTCCCATCAAAATGTGGCAGCAGGTTCAAGAAATGCGGCTTCAACTCAAAATCAACAGTGGGTTCGGCCGGACTCAAGTAGTTATGAATTTGATATTGTCCGGGGTTATAAGCCGCATCCATTGGTAGTTGGACCCCAACATTTAATTGTCCCAACTGAGCTCTCAGTAATGCTTGTTGCTGCTCAGATGTAGCCAATCGGTCTAGTATACTTCTCATCAGGTCTTCATGGTTCTCTTCTTCCTCTTCTTTCCTCTTTGGCATTTTACTCGAATCTTATTTATGTCCTGAATCAACAATGTTTTCTTGATTAGAAGAGGATTTATGAATCATGATAATCTCACCAAGGCGATGGTCTTCCTCGGTGAGGTGGGAAGAGAGAAATGGAATGGTTTGAGGGTAACCATCCCGAGAGTGAGTGATCCTGGGCTCAAGAGGGTCATGAGTCCAGGTTGATCCAAGTTGCGCTTGGACCTTTGAAGACGTACTTTTTGAAGGGTTCAATGAGAGATCCGCAAAGTCTGAATAAATATCCCCCCCATCAGTCATGTTCGATGTCCAAAGAACCGATTCGATCACGATAATCAATGAGGCACTAGTTCTACGGTGCACGTAAATGTGCGGAGTGAACTCACACAATTCAAACGCAATTCAAACCCCCAATTTCACCAACTCAACACGTGATGGCCGTAAGAGTTCGGCCGATTTATCTGGTCAATTTTAGTTAGTGAGAATACAATCTTGGAAAGATTAACGAGCTGTTAGGAGCCCGTATTTTCCTACAGACTGGCCCGGTTCTTACGACTAGTTTGACCTACTTTCAGCCGGTATAGGAGTAAGTACGGACCGTATAAATACGGCTACCCGTTCCTTGAGGAGTAAGGCATCCTCTAAACCTCCTACTCTGCTAAGGAAGTCCAGACCGTTTACCGGCTACCCGTAAATCCTCACTGAAAAGTAGCTAATCGCCTAAAAAGAAAGAACCAGTAGTAAATAAGAAATCCAGACTTGGCTCTATCCTAGGGTCGTCTCTCTCTCACTTGCAATTTAAACAAACAATGAGGGCTTTCTGCACCCGAGAACAAGGGTTCTTTTTATTCCAATTAATTAGATCGACCTGCTCAATTCAGTCCCAATTTTAGAGCTAGGTTATCACTTGAAATTTATGTGAACACACAAGCACGTCTACCGTTCAGTCCCAATTTCCTTTAACCTTAAGTTGTAAAACAAGATGGGAATCGGAAATCAGAATGCAAACGAGAAACTATGATGCGTGCTCAGAAGAAGGTATACTTACAGTGAATCCCAACACTCTTCATGCGTTATGCAAAACTGAATTTGTAAATATTACACTAAATGCATGCAGATCGAGGAAACCGCTCCTAAACAATATACTATTAGCGGGGAAGAATTGATTGGATTTGAGCTAAGTAGTACGTGTCTATGTGCGTCTCATTATGAATCTTATAAGATATGTGAATCTTCTAAGATAAGTGTGGCCTAAATTACGATGGGCACAAACAAGTTTGAATCTAAACTACCGTGTGCCTAATCCTAAATTTTGCCACTCAAGTCAAGCCCCACCCTCGTCGGAGAGTGAAACAGGCTCGACACACCACAAATAATGTCCAAGTCTTTTTACATGCACGAGCTCTCAAACAAGAGCCGCTATAAAGAGCAAGATAAATAATTACAACAATTTACAAAAATTCTCTCAAAAATAAATTGCTTTTCCTCGCTCTTCAGCAGTCGGTGCGCGTCGCGTCCGTCGACCTCGATGCACTCCAAGTCCACCGGGCCCTCGCAAGGAAAATAAGATTTATGTTAGAGAGATAAAAACAAAATATATACACAAATATAAAGAGAAATAATTGCAAACAAAAAAATGAAATAAATACAAGTGGCTCGGGAGTCAGACTACCCGAGTAAATGGAAAACTAAATCCAAATTTTTAAATTAGTCCCTAAGCCGTTTGCCTCCCCGGCAATGGCGCCATCTGACGTGCTGCTAAATACGGTAATTAATTTGATCACGTTGTAATACGTGTACTTAGCGATTCGGTCAGAACCGAGAGAAGATCTCCGTGAAGAGTGTCTCGGCTTAATTTATATCCCGGGCAAGTCCGGGGTCGAACACAGGAAGGCAAAGGAACTACTTGGGGTTAATTTGCAAATTTAAGATCTAGATTTCCAATGCGTATTTTTTTAGATTTTTTAATGCAATAAGAAATGCCAATACAAGATGCGGTTGAATTAAGATACTACGAAAGCATACAACTTAGCCTAATTTAATTTAATTCGAGATTAATTCAATTAAGCCAAATTGTATTTTTTTAGTAAACTTAATCTAGTGATGAACACAAAACACATTTTTTTGGAATTTTAGGGGTTAAAATGCAACAATGAAAAATGCACAATTGTTATGGGTTTTTTCACAAATTATCACACAAACAGTAAGCAAAAATTATGAAAAAATTATTGGAATGAAAACTTGATGCAAGGAAGCTACAGTAATATTTTTGGATTTTTTTTACAAAATATGAATTTTTTATGTATTTTTTAGTGAAACAGAGTGACAGTGAGTAATTAATTCCTATTAAATCCACGTTATCAAATTAGTCAGAGAGCAAATTATTTCAAAAAGATATTTAGTTAAGGAATCTAGAGTTGAAATTTTGCAAAAAGGATATATGTGGATTTAATTAAAAATAAAATACTAATTTCACTCTATGATTTATTTCAGGAACAAGACAAATCCATTTTAGATTAAATTTGGACAGTACGCTTATCACATTTCAAGGCATCATTCCTAATTTTTGTGGATTTTTTGGAGCAACCATGTGTGAGTTATAATTTTAAGAATCCAGATTGGGTAAAATATGCAATATTTCAGTTAACCATTTTTAATTAATTACCCAACTACCATAAAAATACAAATAAATACTCACATGACAGAGGATAAACTGCTCAACATAAAAACATTTTTTATTGTATAAAATGATGCAAAAGAGAGGTCCAAATTAACAAGAGAACACAGGGGTGTTTGTGCAAATACAAAATCTGAAATAAACGAACAACCATACAGAGGGACTTGATTGTAATTACTGAAACTATACAAAGTATCTACATAATTTTTACAATAAAAAAGGGAAATCGCCTTCTTCTTCCTTTTGCTGGACGATGGCTGGGATGAACCCAACAAAAGGAGGTCAGCGAAGGGCACGGCGGAGCGTGGGGTTATCGGCGGCCGAGGGGAGGTGGCCTGGAGATGGCTGGCGGAGGTGGCGGCGCCTCCGCGCGCGGGGGTCGCGGTTGGCTGAGGAAGGGGGATGGCGGAGAGGGCCGCGCCTGGAGCGGGCGGCTGTGCCGCGCGCGAGGAGCAGCGGCGGTGTAGCGGCGCAGCAGCGCGCGGCCGCCGCTGCTGGTGGATAGGGGGCGGCCGCTCGGGCGGAGGTATCGGGCGGTGCCGACCGATTTGAGATGGAGGAGGGGCGGCGGCTGTCGGTTCTCCCCCACCGCTACTACGGTTATTTTTTTTGTTTTTTTTTTAATTTCCTTTTTTTTTCTGCTATAATGAAAAGGGATTTTTTTAAAATTTTTTAATCTTTTTTTTCTTTAGACAGGAAATTATATGATTATATGTACACAAACATATGGGGAACAAAATGATAGTGAGAAGATGATGAAATGGAGCTAAGTGGTAAGGAAAGAACCTTTTTTGTTTTAATTTTTTTTGTTAATTAGAGGATGTACATGATGGGAAAAAATATAATGTGATGAAATAAAATATGGTGGGGTGATGGTATTGTGATAAAGAAGTGACGAAATTAAAGATGATGATGGTGGTGGTAATGTGATGTGCTTAAAAAATGCAAAGATACTAATGATGATAAGATGAAAAGAAAATTACCTAAGATGGACGGTCGCCTATGGAGTGCTCTCATGAGCACGGTCTTCGCTCAAATCACCGGCGTGCGATGAGCTCGAGCAGCGCGCGGTTGCGGCTGCGATGTCGGCCAAAAAGCCAACAGATCACACCGGAGAGAGGGCCGTCGTCGCTCGACCGCGGTTGCATCGCTGTCACCGATTCAACTCTGGGAACTTGGCTGTCCTCACATAAAGATGGATCAAAGGTAAAATTGAGGAGAATGAGAGGTATATAAAGATGATGGGATGAGAGGTTATTAAAATGGTGGGAGGTTATTTTATTAATGGAGTTGAATGGGAGGTTTAAGAAATGGTGGGGTTGAATGGAGGTTGGTGGTAGAAGAGAGTTGAATGGTGGTTATTGTAGAGAATGTAAAATAATTAAATAAATAAAATGAAATAAAGTAGGCTACTTTAAATACAACAAAATAAAGAAGGAAAAAATAATGGTGAATTTACAAGTGAATACAAAACACCATGTACACATTTTTCTTTGTCTTTTTAATAAGAGATATTTACAACGGAAAAATACAATAAAATAATATAAATAAAATACAACACAAGCATGCTTTTTTTGTATTTTTAGAAATTAAGAAAGGTAAGATAAAAAATGAACAAAGAATGAATATATACATGGTATACAATGTACATCTCGGTCCCAAAACCCAACTTTTACAAATGAGCTCCGATTTTAATGAAACCACTTCCGTTGGATAGATAATTTTCTAACTCGAACTTTAAAAATGAGTTTCGTGAATTTGGAGTTCATACGGAGCAGGAATTTAGCTTAGAAGTTGGACTTTACAGCTTTTTTCTCTTTGGGATCTAGGAGCATTTATTTGAGATGAAATTTGTTTTGTATTTTTGTATTTTTATATACATTTTTATAAACAAGGTAGAGAAAGAATTAGGCAAAAAGGAGTTGAAATGAAATTATTAAAAATACATGAAATTTTGGGCTATTTACAAGTATACAACTCCTTTATTTTTGCGGCTTTTTATGTGTAATTTATTTCATACAATCTAATATACAATAATTAGTGTATTTTATTTACAAGAGTCATTTTGTTAATTTATGGAATTTATGGACATTTATTTGGGATTTTACTCGGGGATTTTGCTAAGATCAAGATATTGCGATGATGAATCGCAGATTCATCAACGAGCTACGCATTTTTACGAATTTTAGTTAGAATTTTGTGTTAGCTTTTTATTCATGCATTTTGATTAGTGGTTAGACCCTAGGTTTAGCTTAGGATGGGTGATTCGTAGTTCGCCGGAGCTCTGATCAGACGAACATTTCACGGCACCCCCGATGTTTTCTGACCACCCTCTCGCCTCCATCTCCTTACCCTTTCATTTTCCCACGCCCCAGGCTCCCTCACTCACCCAGATCTTCATCCGATCTGGAGATCAGATCTCCTTCTTCCACCCTTCACCGGAGATCTTCGCCCGAAGCCCCCCTTTCGCCCATTTTCCATTCTGACGGGACGAGGTAGTTTGCCCTCGTCCCTTGTTTCGTCCTGTGCAGGTACTAGGTACATTGAGGCACCTGGGCGTGTTCTTCGACGCTCACTAGAGGTACCTGGAGCACCACCTCGACATCGACCTGGTGGCGGCGCTCCAGTGTTCTCCTAGACCATCTGAGGCCTCCTGCAGTTAGCTGGAAGCACCTGCTACGTGTTGCTCCCTTTGGGAGCAGCAAAGAGCGACATGAGAGGGAGAAATCGCCGGAGGAAGTTTGCCCAGGCGAACCTTCCTCCCTAACCTTTCTCCCTGTTCTTCTAGATGCCTTCCCCGCCGTCGGATGAAGGAGTCCCAGGAGGAAGCTCAGCCGTCCGATGGAGCGAAGCCATGACCATCAGATCTCCCACGAGATCTAATCTCCAGCGCTCATCGGCGAAGCGGTATCTGCCACTGGATGGGCGACGCGTGGCAAGTGAAGCGATCCTAGCCGTCCGCCAGCGTGCCTTTTGGGGATAAATTGCAAAACCATACCCCCGCATTTTTGTATTTAATTTTTAATTCTTTAAATTAAATATAACGTTGTAAATAAAATGTAAATTTTGCAGAAGGCACCCTGAATTTTATGGAATTACATTTTGGACCTTCAACGTCTCGAGTGCAGTCCCACATGAGGCGTGTGAATTTTGCAATGTAACCCTGATGCCTTTTTGTAATTGTAAATTAGTTCTAAAAATTAAAATAAATGTTTATTTCTTCTGGTAATTTTGCACAGAGCCCCCTGTAGTTATTTTATTTACAAAAATGCCCCTACTAGGTTATTTAAATTTTGTGTCTTTTATTTATTTATTAAAAATACCTTTGTAGATCCTAAAAATCCACAAAAATTAGGTTAGATGCTTCATGTAGTGCACTTTCACGGCCACATTTTAATTTGCATTTTTTGTATCTAACCTTATTATGAAAAATGAAATAGGAGCCATTTTTGCACTATCTAAATTATAAAATACTAAAAAAAATATAAAATGTTTTTTTTGAAAAATTCCAAAAAAAATATATATGGTATATTTATATATATATATTGAGTCCAGAAAATGAAAAAACCTAAAAACAACAAAAATAAAAATAAAAAATTAGAAAGCTCCAAAATCCAATTAAAAAAACAGAAAAACCCTAAAAAATCCCAAAAATATATTTTTCTCTTTTATAATTATATATATATTAGTATTTACTTATTAAAATTAATTTGGTTAATTTTTGAACCTATTTTATATTTTTAAAACCCAAATTAGTTTCGGCTATTTAATTAGTCCCATATTAGGGACATTTTTCGAATTAAAAATACATAAAAATTAGAAAAATTCCAGAAAAATAATAAAATATATAAAAATATATAAAAATAAAAAAATATTATATCTAGTATATATATTGAGTATTTTTATAAATATATATCCTTATATTACTTCTCTCTCTTCTTAATATATGTATTTATATTTATCTTTATTATATAATTAAAAATATAAAAAGAAAATAAAAAATATAAAATATAAAACAAAATAAAAATTATAAAAACAAAGAAAATAAAATTAAAAAAAAACATAAAATAAAAAACCCACAAAAACAATAAAGAAATGGACATGATCATAGTATTGAATATTTGTACAATCAATTTTCATCACACCACCATTCGCCTCCCAGTGTTCGACCTCTACCTATGCTTACACCTATACACATTTGCATTTAGAGTTATAATAAATTTTAACTCCACATTTTTATTTTAATTGCATATATTTCATTGTGGGTTAATTGTTGAATGATCTGGGAATTTTGGAGTGGTCAATTCAGCGACTGGATCTCTCACCTTGTGAGACATCTAGACCCTCTGAAAATCCCAGTCATCAAATGGCGCTGTTACCGGGGAGGCAACGGATTTCGAATGGTTGTTCATTTATTTATTTAAGTCTTTGCTTATGTCCATTATTCATTTATTTCTCTGATTATTTTTGAGATTATTGATTGACTGCTCTGAACCATCTCTTTTATTTGTCTTTGATGCGAGGGACCGTCAAGCGAAGGAGGATCTCCTAGGAGGACCAATGCACCCAAGTGAGGCAGAGATGGCTCTTCTACACCAGCCAACAGGAGAGAGCATCGAAGGCAGATGGAGGAGAATTTTTGAAGGCAGTCTACTTTTTGCATTTTATTTTATTATGTATATTTTTGTGAGAGAGTGACACTTATGTAATAATACAGGACTCTCACAGGTACACTCCGATTTCCTGAGGTCTAGTGCCCGAGGGATTGTTCCCTTGGGGGCCTCGATGGTTTTGACGCTTTTTCTTTTCTTTATTTTATTTTATTTTCATTATTTTGTGTGAATGAGCCTTAGCTTAGGAATTGCTTGCTCATAGAAATAGATCCAAACACCCTAATATATTTGCATGTATCTATAGTGCGCTTTGGACCTAGATCAAATTCTAAAACAGTCATCTAACCATCTTTGAGCCAACGCGCCGCGAGCCCACCCTGGCAAGCGCTTCTCCTGAACTCGACGTGTCGAGAGGAGGAGGGGTGAGCCTAGACCGGACTCCTGGATTGAAGATCGGTGATCGACTTGTGGTTCTTCACGATAATAGTAGTTACTATCCTAGGGCAATTCTTCGGCTTGCATTTGCATATAGCATAGGTTTCAAATTCTGTTCTGCATCCCGCATGGAGAGAGTTGGAGGCACTGTAAGTCTTCTTACTTGGCATGCATCATCGTTTTCCGACTTGCAAGGCTCTTCCGATCTCATCCCTCTGTTTTTGCCAACCTAGGATGATTAATGGAAATTGGAACCTCGATAGGCACGTGCATTGAAAATACCCAAAAAAGGGATAACTTAAATAAAATTGGGACTGTTAACTCTATTGGACCTAAAAATAAAACATAATGGATTTCCTTGTCTTGTGGAGTGCAACCCCCTCATTGTATGCATTTTAATCGCTCACGTACACACTAAGGAGTAGAGCTAAAATCCCATCAAGCCTCCTATGTGTTTGTACAATTTGGTGGTTCTCGCCTAACTCTAAAATCGAAAAGATAAATGACTGTCACCTGATGGTCTTCACTATGTTGAGTAGGTGAATTGGGGGTTTGCCTTGTGTATTGAATGTGACTTGGAGTCCGTTGCGTTTTTCATTCATTATTAGAGTAGTCGGTCCCGTCCGTGTGAGTCATGCATTTTTCATATTTGAGTCTCTCTACATCTCTTATACATATATCTCTTCATTCGCATCGAGTCTTGATATTGGCGCTTGAGCTCAATCATTCTTTGTCAAGTCCTTTGTTCCCCTCTTCTTCACCACCTTCCTCGTAACCACCGTACCATCCTCATCTCCTCAGGTTAGGGGAGAACATGCTCTTCGGACCACCACTTTGACGGTGTTCCCGCCTTGTGTGGAACACCTAATTTTGTCTATCTCTCGATCTTCTCACCCGCCCTCCTCTTCCCCTCGGTATCACTCTTCTACCGCCTGTGATATTGGCGCGTAAGCTCAATCAGCTTCTCCACTCCATTGTGTTACCCTTCTTATCCACCTTCCTCGTGCCATCCGTATCACCTCTTCCTTTACCCAGGAATGCAGTACACATTGATAAGGCCTGCATCGAGGAGTTAATGATTACCTTGATTATTTGTATAAGACGGGACAATGATGTTGAGGATGCTGGGATTGATTTGGTGGATTTGTCTTTGATACATGCATATGAGCTTACTGAGGATTTTTGAAGATGCATGATGATTAGGTGTGATTCTTTATTGAGGATTTAGTTCTCGCACATCGGATTGAGGATGTGATAAGATGCGATGATTTGGTGATGATTTTATGAGTATTTATTGATCTATCTATCTTGAGGTTCCACCCATCTTGATTTTGAGGATTGACTGATTATTCTGATTTGGACTTCCTGATAAAGGTGTGCGGATCCTGCATGATCTCTCATCTTCCTGTTCGACCCATCCTTGATCTCCTGACTCTTTAATCCATCCTGGCACATAGAGGAGTCCTGATGATATATCGTGCCATCTCAACCAGATTTGATTGACCTGAGGGATATTTTGTGAATGACCTGATCATTGGCTCCCTCGCTTGATCTTATGCCCTCCGAACGATTGAATGATTGATTGCTTTTGAGGACCTGAGATTTTATGCCAGCATTCCCATGAACTACATGGATCTAACTCGCATTCCTCCCCGAGGACTATCTGCGGGAGAATGCGACAATTTCTATGACTATGCTTTCATCCACTGCTTGGGTCGCCATACTGATGGGACCTGAAACCGAGTCAGATGATATGCTTGATTGGCCTCCCCCGGTGATTGTGTACACAACCTGTCAGTACATGAGGCCAATGTACTTGACTCATCTGAGTCCGCTCTCCTTGACGGTCCTCGCAAGGATGAGCTTCACTTTTCTGATTATTCCATGCCTAGTTCATAGCTCTCCGAGGGTTATCTGCGGGAGGCTACGACATATTTCCGATCTGATTGGTCTCCTCTATTGGTAGTCGATTTGTCATCTATCGAGACCACTATTATGACCCGTCTGATGGATCCGACTCCTTTGAGCCTCTTTCTCCACCTTGACGACCCTCGCAAGGTAGAGACACATTCTTACTATTCACTGCTTAGTTTGCATTACTCCCCCAGGATTATCTACAGGAGAATGTGACACCCTCTTTACGCTCGGTTTCCCCCTACTAACTGTGACTCCGATCTGCGGAGCATGGAACCGAGTCGTTTGATATATATGATTTTGGTCCCATCCTGAATTGCCTATCCGATCTGCAGATCATGGGACCCATCTAATTAGACTCCTTTTAGTCTGCTCGCCTTGAAGGTCCTCGCAACGATGAGCTCCTAATATCTGCTATTTCCATGCCTAGTTGGTAGTATGTTCCCCGAGGGTTATCTACGGGACACTGCCACACTTATTTGATTTGTCGGTCTCTTCTGCTGGTGGCTGATCTGTCGCCTACCGAGACCATTTCTATGATCCGTCTGATGGATCAGGCTCCTTTGAGCCCGCTCACTTTGACGACCCTCGCAAAGGTGAGCTTCTATCTGATTATTCATTGACTAGCATGTACTACTCCCTGGGGGTTATCTGCAGAAGAGTACATCATATTTTAGGTACTCGGCTTCATTTTTGGTGTCTCCTGTCTGAGGAGAATGAAGCCGAGACTTCTGAGTTGTGTACTTGGTCCTCTCTTTGATTGTGTATCCGATCTGCGGATCACTGGACCAAGTCTTCTGATTGTGATCTGATTCCCGGCTCCTTTGAGCCTGCTCACCTTGATGACCCTCGCAGGGTTGATTTATGACTTACGGTATTCGATGTGTCTCCTGTGATCTTCCGACCTCTTGACCACTCAATGCCACGGTATCTCCTATTCTCTATCTTCCATATCTTTCTGAGACTCTGATTGACCGGAGGAATCTGTACTGTTCCTTCTTCCTCCCGGTCTTATAGTATCGGCTCTATTTCCTCATGCTGACCCTATAAGCCGATAGACTGCTTCATGCTATCGGACCCGATATCTATCTTTGCGATCTATTTTGATCCGGTAGCCGACACCCACCTGACTGCCTATCCGGGTGTCTTACACTGTTTGATTACGTCCTCGTTCTCACAGGGAGAAGACGACGAGAGCACAGTAGTCGCTTACCAGATACCGTCCTGTACTTCACCAGTTCTTCACTGTTTGTATATATGTGTTTTGTCTATTCCTTCTTTCTCTCGCATGTTATGTGTGCCCCAGATTTATTGCCATACCTTTGTGTCTACACTTAGGACGTACCTTGTCCGAAGTATAGGGGGTACACACCGCGTTATTCTGCCCTTGTTTAGTTTCGTCACTCTTGTTGTTGCCTATACTTAGGGATATCTCACCCTATGTATAGGGGGAGTGATACGTATATTCTCCACGATCTTTTCATATATCTGTATATATCTATCTTTTCTTCTTTTCTTCTTTTCCTTTTCATATTTCTTTCTCTAAATAAAAGGTTCCGCCCCTTTGTGCCAGTTTCCTGTACTTAAGACGTACTTTATCCTAAGTATAGGAAGGTGCACCCTTGATTCGTTAATTCTTTCATTTGTTTATTCTCACCCTCGACCCTCCCTGCATGAGTATAGTCTGCTATACTTAGGACTACTTCATCCTAAGTATAGGGGGGATGGCCGACCTCTCATTAATTCATTCTTGCATTCACTCGCTCAATTCCTTCATTCTTTATTCTTCAGGTTGTTGTAGTATAGATTTTTCTATACTTAGTATGAGTTATGTCTTCTCTGTTCTTTTTGATCTATGAGGACATAGCTCAAGCTACGTATAGGGGGGTCGTATATACTTTGTATATACTTTAGCCATAACTCGTACTTTTGTATTCTCTTAATAATATGGCTAATAATTATTTAAAATTCATTAAAAAAACCATTAATAAAAAGATGTGAATATTCCTCAAATTCTTTTTGTATTTACTGATTAATAAATCAGATGAAAATATTTTTTTGCAAAATGTTTGAAAAATAGTTTGAAAATCTTTGTGAAAATCTTTTGAAAACTATTTGAAAACATTTTATTACATGTTTTCAACCTTTGTAAAAATATTTTGGTTTGTAAAGTGTATTTTCTTTGTGTGAAATAAAATGTTTGAAAAATTGTTTGCAAATGGTTTGAAAAATGGTTGCAAAAATATGTGAAAAATCTATCTATACTGTTTGGAAAACCTTTGCAAAATGATTTTCAAATGTGTGTACATGTTTGTAAAAATATTTGTAAAAATTATTTTGGACTATAGTTTTCAAAATTATTTGTAAAATGATTTCCAAATAAGTTTGAGGAATAGATACATCAAATTAATAAAAATAAAAATATAATAAAAATAAATAACACAAAATTCTTTAATAATTGTACATATATACCTATAAATATAAACTAAACTGTAAATTCTTAATTCTTGTAAAATAAAGTAGCACGCCCATGTAAATAGATGTATATATTTTATACTTTGGGTGCCAAGATCTTTTAATTTGCAAAAAATCTTTGTGTAAAAATTCCTCTCTTTGTTTTCAAATTCATTGAAAAATTGCATTATTCTTTGCATGTTTGTAAATAGCATTTGCATAGCATTCATATTCTTTGATTGAGCTTGATGATTGAACTAGTCCAATAAAGTCGAAGATTGGAGCTTGGTTGGATACCGCACCAAACTGCACTGGAACCTTATGGGAAATAGGTTTAAGGTACTTAAGGTCTATTCAGACTTAATTCTTTGAGAAATCAGGGCTGGGTTCAAGTCACCTCAACTGACTAACTAGAACTTTTCGAGACACACGCATGACTCTTGTCGGCCGTGACCTAACTTGGACACCTACACCTTTCACTTTGCTCAACTCAGTTGGAGTGGTGAGGGGGTTGGATTTGCCAGTCTGAGATGCACACGGGTGGAAACATTCGTCCTCGTCTAGGGAGGGAAGTGCACCACAACCTGGTCCAGTAGCCATGAGGTCTAACGACTAGAGAGTGTGGGTTGCGATAATGCTTCAAAAGAGGGATAGTCTTCTGTCTCAAGAGGAAAAAGTCCTTATGTAAATGTTGTTGTATATAGTATGTTTCAAAAAAGATCTCTCCAAAAAGTGGACAGGCTTGAAAATAAAAATAAAAAATGCCTGCTGGAAATGTAAATATGTTGTATAAAAAATAAGAAAGCTTGAGCATCAAAGTTATACCATGTGAGCCTGCAGCTGGATGACTTGACTACACTGGTCTTGCATCTCAGGATAGGTAGCTACACTGGCTACCGTCCATTCTTTTCTCTACCTCCTCCTCTTGAGTTGGATGCCACTTGAATTTAGAAGGGAATACCCCGCTCCTCGAGGAAAGAGCTGTTGGATTAGGGAATCATTGGGTTGTCATTCTGGAGAAGTGATGAATCCACATTTCATCATCTTTATTCTATCATTTTGGCACCAAAAACCCTAGCGAATGCCTGTAAATAGCCTTAAATCAAGCATCTTAGCATTCATGCATGTGCATCTCAACAGTGTGTGAATTACTGTAATTAAGGCCAAAATTATAGAATAAATAAAGAAAAGAAAAAGAGTAAAATATTGTAAATATTTTATAACCCAAAACCCCCGAGACCTAGGCATCCTGATGAATAGGTCGACAAGGAATAAAGTAGGGGGAGATAAGGTCAGAAATACAGTCACAATACCTATACAGTTTGTTCATTCTTTATTCATTTTGGGACCTATTTTTGGTTCCACCTTTCATACATCAAATAAAGAAACTTTGTACATGAAAGTTGTAGATAATTTAATAAATAAAAAATACAAAATTGATTTCACAGAAAAAGAATGTACAGATGAAAAGTTATGGTCTGAATAAGAATCCAAAATCCCAACTTCCCAGACCCGTATCTCACAACTGACAACTCCAAATGCATCAAACTCACCTTTAATTGTATATAGAATAAAATAATCTATCCAATGGCGGTGGTTTCGCATTTGGCGGAGCTACGGTTTGAAAGTTGACTTTTGGACCCACATTGTATACTTGTACATATTAAAATATTCAATTTATTAATCATTTATTATTTTTATAATTTTATATTTTTATAATGTTGTAAATATTACTTATAATAATTATATGTATTAAAATCAGAATAAAAACATAATTAAAATACAAATAAAAATACTTGTACATATCCAACACATAGGTACATTACCTATATACAAACCTATACAAAACATACTTGTATTTTATTAAATATACAAAACATATCAATAAAATAAAATAAAAATATATTTATGTGTATAAAATTCTATAATTTTATAAAATTATAAACAAAATTTAAGAAATTAAAATACACCAAATAAAAATAATATATTAAAATACATAGGTATTATACCTATAAAGGGCTAAAAAGTGAACTTATAAAAATAGGCCTCATAAAAATAATTAAAAATCGGAATAAAATACTAGATAAAATTATAAACAGTTTTTATTTTATAACCTCATTAAAATAATATTATATACTATTTTAAAATGATTTTTTAAGATTTTTTAGGACCTTTTTCCTGGTTGGTCCACGTGGACCAACCAGGGGGCCAGAAGAGTTGACCTCGGGTCAACTCTCTGACCCTAGGTCCTGTAGACTGTCAGGATGGGTTTTGACCCATTTTCAAAGCTTTTTGGGAGCCGCATCTTTCATCTATTCATGATGCTCCCTTCATGACTTTTGTACCTCAAACATCCACCTATCACGCCCAAGGATTTTTTCGGGCATCGCATCGCTGTGGTGCCCGTTTCATCCTCGTCTTTCACGCCCATCCACCATGTTTCAAAACCAACCCCCCTTCTTCCTCTTCTCTTGGAACCACTTTGGGCTGAGCTTAGACTTCCGGGTGCGGGTAGGAGTGTGCTCCGGTGACAGGGGAACCATTCCACACCTCCGTTGAGGTACGGCAAAGGCTTGAAGTCGGATTCCATCCATCTCCGGCGGCTGCACCGCCGTGAGGTTCAAACCTCGAGCACCTTGCTCTGAGGTGCGTTTTTCTCCATTTCTTTTGTTTGCTTTAGTTTCTGGTAGTAGTAGGATCGTAGCTCCATCCACCAGACAGCCATCCACCCATCCGATCACCTCCGTTTTCCCCTCGCCGGAGCGTGCTCCGGCGAGCTCCTCCCCCGTCGCTTTTCGTCTTCTTTTGCTGCTAGGAGAGGCGAGGCATTTTGCCCTCGCCTCCCTTAACGTCTTGTGCAGGTTCCAGGAACAAGGGACCCCTGTCTGGGGTCGAGTTTTGAAGGTTTGAAGCACCTGGAGTGCCCCATCTTCTCCAGCTCCGCCAGACGACACCGGCGCTCCAAGCGCCCGTTGGAGGCCATCTCCTGAAGAGGAGGAGCTCCAGCTCCATTTTGCCCTCGTCCTTTCATGCCCAGGTGGTCGGAGCGGTGAAGGGGGAGAGTTTGAAACTCAGCCCAGCTGAGTTCTTGAGCTGTTCATCCAACCCCTCTCCGAGCCGTCTGATCTCCAAGCCTCTCCAGGACGCATAGCACCCGTCATATCTTGGATCCCCCATAGCCGTCGATCTTCATCCGTAGCATCTAATCACGGCCCTCAGATCGCGAAGGGGTATCGCCTCCTATGCGCACGCCACGTGTATTAGTGGGCGAGCATCCACCGTCCATCAGCGCCTCTGCGAGGGTAATTTTGCTATATACCCTCGCATTTTTTTTGTATTTACTTCCAGGGACTTAAACTTTCATCTGAAGGCATAAAAGTTTTGTACTAATTTTAGATAGACCCCCGAGCTTTTGTAGTATTACATTCTAGCCCTTCCCAGTCGCGTGCATCGCACGTGCTTGGGTGGGTATTTTGCGTGAAAAGCCTTGCGTGTTTTGTAATTTAAGTTTGGCCCAGGAAATAGTTTATCCAGTATATATTTTGTGGACATTTTGCAAGTGTGCCCCTTGAAGTTTTGAATATTGCATTTCTACCCCTGCCAGGCATGTTTAATGTTTGAATGCTTGTTGGATTTATTTGAATGATCATTTGAACTCCAAAAATTCCACAAAAATAGACTTAAGTCCCTGGATAGGTGTACTCTGACGCCATATATTTAGTTTTTGATTTTACTTTATTTTTATATTTATTAAAAATCAAAAACAGCCTTTTTGTGTACTGTCTACCTTAGAAAATACCAAAAAAATATCAAAACACCTCCAAAAATTCCCAAAAATTCACCTAGTGTCTATTTTATCCTATTCTAGTGTCAGTCCAAAAATCACTAAAAATTTCAAAAGAAAAACATTAAAAATTTAAAAACACTCAAAAACTTCAAAAAAATATATAAAATAGCAGAAAATCCCAAAAAATACAAACTCAGCTTCTGTTTACTTCTTATTTTGTTCCTTTCATTAGAAAGATAGTGTGAAATATTTTGAGTACTGGTTGCTATTTTTAAAGTACATTTTATTCACATCCAGCCTTATTTTCACTGTTTTCCTTTATTTCAGCCTTTAAAAATATCAAAAACATCTTGAAAAATCTCCAAAAATCACAAAAACAGTAGAAAAACTTAAAAAGACCAAAAACATTTTATTTCTTAATTTTTGAGCATTTTTGCACATCTTTATAAATAGTCTACCTTGCCTTTGATTACATTGCCTTTACTTTCCAATATTGAAAAAGAAAATATAAAAATATAAAATATAAAAATCAGAAAATCAAAAATCAAAATACAAAATTAAAAATAAAATAAAAAAATATAATTAAAAACCCACAAAAAAAATTGTAGTTGCTTGATCGCTTAGCGTAGACACATCACACACTCACACACTTGTGCATTCATTTGCTTGAACTACACTGCTTGCTCCCTGTGTTCGAACTCTCTGCATACTTGCCCTTTACATCATTTGTGCAGAGTTAAAAATAAATTTTAACTCCACATTTATTTCTAACTATTGATTTCTAGTGTGGGTTAATTGTTGATTAATCACGATTTATTGTGGGTCGCACAGCGACATATTTAGACCCTCGATAAAACGCGGTTCATCAAATGGCGCCGTTGCCGGGGAGCAACAGCGCGTAGTTCGAGTTTTTGTTTGTGTTTGTGATTATTTGTCTACCTTTGTGGCTTTTATTTCTGCTTGTTTTATTTTGCATTATTTTTGATATATCTTTTGAATTGTCTAACCACTCTCCTTGTTTGGATTTCGTGCGAGGTACGCGGATCGAGGGAGGAGCCCCTCTTGGAGCACCTTGGCACCCACGTGAAGCGGCTTTAGCTTTGCACGAAGAAGGACTTGGAGGATTTTGCAAGACAATTTCTTAGCATTTATTTTCTTGTATTTATTTTGTAATTCGTAGTGAGGGAGAGACCATTTATTGTAATAATACAGGTACCCCCGAACTTGGACATTCGAGCCTAATTTCCAAGTGATTGTTCACTTGGGGGCTATCGCGGTTTTGTCGGCTTTTTCTTTGCATTTTTATTTTGTTTTGTTTTCCGATTTTATTTCTTTTGTGTGATTGAGCCCTTAGCTTTTAGGATTGCTTGCGATAGACTAAGGCCAAACACTTAATACCTTTGCATGCACCTATAGTCTCGTTTGGACTTAGTCAAATTTTTAAACAGTGGTTCATCATCTTCGATCCGCTGCGCCGCGAGCTCACACCCGAACAAGCGCTTTCTCCTACCTCAAATGTGTTGAGCAGAGGAGGGGTGAGCCTAGACCGGACTCTAGGGTTGAGGATTGGTGGTCAACTTGTGGTTCTTCCCGCTAATAGCAATTTTTGAACTTAGGGCGATTTCATCGGCTTTGCATTTGCATATAGATAGGTTTCAATTCTGCTAAGCATCCTTGCATGTAGAGTGCTGGAGGCAAGGTGAGCATTTACGCTTTAGCATCCATCATCGTTTTGGTCGCTTGCATTGCTTTTCCGCCTCTCTACCTCTGATTTTGCCAACCTAGGATCTTAAAGGAATTGAATCCCCGATAGGATCGTGCATTCTCACTAAAAATCCAAAAAAGTGATAACCAATAAAATCGGGACTGCTAACATTACTCGACCCTAAAACCGACCCAAAAAGAAACATCTTGTATTGGGGCGAGTAATCCCCTCATTGTCTTCGTTTTACATTGCTCGCGCACACGCTAAGGATTAGTGCCCAAATCCTATCTCAGCCCCCTAAGTGTGTGTGAAACTTCTTGACTTCTCACCTAACTCTAAAACAGACAAGATAAAAAGACCGCATTTTACGGTCTCTACCAAGTTGAGTAGGTGAATTGAGGGTTTGATTTGTTTCATTTTTGTCTGTGATTGTTTTTGTGCGTCCTAGATCTCCTCTGCGCATTTGCGCCTTTTTTTCTTCACTCTTTTGACTTGACCTTCGTGCTCCCCCGAATCACTTCCTTTTGTTTTCGAGATGGACCCCTGGAGTGCATTTTATCCGGACTTTGCGGACCCCTCGCTCGCTCCAGCCGGTCCACCTCCTTTTTATCAGGAGGATCCTCCTCCTTCTTTTTCTGATTTTTGTACATATCCGCCTCAGCCACAGTATCACGACTCGGACTTTTACCCACCTCCATCCCCACATGTATATTATCCGCCTCCACGTCCACATCCACCTGAGTCTGACCTGTTGGAGTCACCTCCCACGACCTCCATGAGTGCTGTCATGAACCTAATGCTAGAGCACATCAATTTGATGAAGGAAAATCTTGACACTTTGAGAGAATATCGGACTAGTGCTCTTTCTATCGAGGATACAACTGTACTTGTGAAGAATCATGGGAGCTTGCAATCGCCCAAAATACAAAAAAATGAGAAAAATTTAAAATTCCAAAAAGATTTCGGGAGACACTTGGTTGATCAAGATTTTGAGGAGAGAGACCACTTGCCAGGACCCTGGACCACACATCCATTCACATCCAGTCCCACCTTTGACCCCGAGGATGCCGCTGTACAGACTGCTCTTGGTATGCCTCGTGTAGATGCTGATTCCGACTCCCTCCCGTGTATGGAGGAAGTCCAAAAATTCAAAAAAATGTTATCTGAACCCGAAGTGGTGGCTGCCATTCATGAGATTATCCGTGCCCCACTTCAGCAGGCCATAACCCAATTATCTGCTCCTCTTCCCAAGAAGAGAAAGCGGAGGAGCAGATCTGAGCGTCACATTCTGACCATGGCCACTGCCCTCGCCATCACACACCGTCCCATTCCCAAGAAGAAGAACACAGCTACACCTTTCATCACTTGCACCATCTCTGACCATACTTGTGATCGCACTCTCCTAGACGGCGGTGCTTCGATTAGCATACTACCCTTCTCGCTGGTACAGTCTCTTCACTTAGGGCCTCTCAAGAAGACCAGGATGATCGTTCAGTTTGCTGATGGATCAATCAAGAGGCCGAAGGGTATCCTTGAAAACGCCGTCATTTCTATTCAGGGCACGAGCCACAATGTTGATTTTGTCGTGTTGCCCATGGAGAACTCCACAGGGGAGCCATCTCCAATCATCCTGGGACGACCATTCCTCGCCTCTGCGAGGGTCGTTATTGACTATGGATCAGGAGAGGTTCGCTTCCGTCCTATTGACGGAAACGAAGTGTCGATCACCGCACCCACAGTCGACCAGAGACCGGCACCTGATGCACCTCCACCGATCATAGCTGACTCTGAGGCCCGTGACCGAGCTGATGATACTAGATATACTTCCATAGCGATCCCTGATGAGCCCCGACGGATCCCCCGAAAGGGGAGGAAGTCGGAAAGCATGGACCTCACCGATCCTCCTCCTGGTGTGTGGCGATGTGTTGATGAGATCCAGAGTATTTATGTGATTGAACCATTTGATCAGGGGGCAGATACCAAGATAATTGAGGATGCTTATGAAGTTGCCCATTACTTTGAGAGACCTGATAAGGCAACTAATGACCCAGGTAAGACTAGACAGGACGGACATAGTTTGACTACTTCCACTGATAAATCCGTTCCTGGCCCTTCACAGGTCAAGATGATTGAGGTCGGTTATGATGCTACTATTTATTTTGATAAATTCAGACCTCTTGATGAAGACGAGGATTCAGGTGAGAGTCTTGAGGACGATCTGAGTGCATATACTTCCACGGATGATTTCGTGCCTTTTGATTTTGACCTGGACGAAGACTCGCAGGACGACTCCGATTACACTTCTTTCGAGGATGACGAGTTTGTCCCATTTCACTTTGATATCGGCGAGACTTCCAAGGCTGGACCTAGTCATACTACTTCCATTCACCCGTCTGTGCCTTCACACCATAGGACCACCAAGGGAGAACCGAGCCATACTGCTTCCATCGATCAGTTCGTCCCTTTCCGTTTTGATTTCACTGAGGGCCTTCACCGTGTCGACCCTGATTGGCCTCCGTCCACTGTGGACCCCGATGTCGACATACACCATATCCGATCTATCCCTCAGCGGTCTCGCAAGAAGGTCTGCTTTCCACCTTCTTGATCATATGTACATCCACCTCTGTTGTACATTCTCCTTTGTTCATCTTTCCATCTCCCGTTTTTGCTCGTCGACCCATTTCTCGTGTTTGCCTTGCCTAGGACGCACTTTGTCCTACGTATAGGAGGGGTAGACAAGTTGAGTGTTCTTTCTTTGTCAGTGTCATCACTCCTGTTGTTGCCTATACTTAGGGCGTCTTTTACCCTAAGTATAGGGGGAGTGACGTGTACATCCTCACAATCTCTTCTTCCATCTTCATTTCTTTTCTTCTTTTCTTCTTTTCCTATTTTATCTTCTTCATCTACCGAAAAGGTGCCGCCCTTGTAAACAGTTTTCCATACTTAGGACGAACTTTGTCCTAAGTATAGGGGGGTTGGCACCCCGAGTTTCTCTATTCTTTTCGATCCTCTCCATTGTCTCCTCTTCTTGTCTATACTTAGGGATATTTTACCCTAAGTATAGGGGGAGACAATCTGAGTACGATCTGTTCATTCCCACCCTTGACCCTCCCTACGTTGTGTACAGTCTGCTATACTTAGGATTATTTGATCCTAAGTATAGGGGGGACGGTCAACTTCTCATTGATTCATTCATTTATTATTTATTCTTTAGACTTGCCTATACTTAGTACGAGTTATGTCTTCTCTTTTCTCTCCGATCTATGAGGACATAGCTCAAGCTAAGTATAGGGGGTCGTATATACTACGTATATACTTTTGCCATAACTCGTACTTTCGTATTTTCCTAATAATATGGCTAATAATTCTTTAAAACCCATAAAAATGCTTAATAAAAAGATGTGGTTATTCCTCAAATTCTCTTTCTATCTACTGATTAATAAATCAGGTTAAAATGTTTTTTGCAAAATGTTTGAAAAATAGTTTGAAAATCTTTGTGCACATCTATTGAAAACTATTTTGAAAATATTTTGTTTCGTGTTTTCAACCTGTGTGGTTTGTAAAATTTCTTTTCTTTGTGTGAAAGAAAATGTTTGAAAAATGATTTGCAAATGGTTTGAAAAATGGTTGCAAAAATGATTTGAAAAACCTATATATACTGTTTTGAAAGCCTTTGCAAAATGATTTTCAAATGTGTGTAAAATGTTTGTAAAAACTATTTTGGACTAGAGTTTTCAAAAATTGTGAGAAAATTGTTTTCAAATCAGTTCGAGGAATATTCACATCACACCAGAATCCACTATATGTATATATGTATAAAATTGATCACTTACCCTTGTAAATTCTTAAAATCCAATTCTTGTATATATAAGAAGCACTCCCGTGTACATATTTTAACCTAGTTTTTAGCCAAAACTTTTTATTTTCAAAAATTCCCAAAAACATTTGCAAAATTAAAATCCAAAAACATTTGAAAAATCTTTTTGAAAAATACAAAAAAATTGCATCTGCATGCATGCATCATATTTTCAAAAATCCATAAAAAGTTCAAAATCCTGAAAATTGCATCACAAAAATATTTTCTGCATTACATAGCATTCGCATTTTTCGGATTGAGTTTGATAGTTGAACGAGTCTAAGTAAAATCCGGAGATTGGAGCTTGATTGGACCTTAAAATCTACCTAATAACAGGAACCTTATAGGAACTGGGTTTGAGGTACTTCAGGTCTAGTTGACTTAATTCTTTGAGGATCACGGGACTTGGTTCAATGGATTCTTGACTGCCTAAGTAGAGTATTTCGGAGCACACGCACGATTCTTGTTGATAATGACCTAACCTGGACACTTGCACCTTTCACATGGCTCAACTCAGTTAGAGTGGTGAGGGGATTGGATTTGCCGGTATGAGACGCACACAAGTGGAAACATTTGTCCTCCTCTAGGGAGGGAAGTGCACCCCAACCCGTCCAGTGATTAGGAAGTCTAAAGACAGGAGGCTGTGGGTTGCGATAAAGCTTCAAAAGAGGGATAGTCTGCTGGCTCAAGAGGAAAAACTCCTTATGTAAATGCTGCTGTATATAGTAAAAAAAATGTTCAAGCATGTACAAAAATAAAAAGCCTGCAAAGTATGTACAAAGTCAATAAGCAAGCTTGAGTTCCAAAGTCAAATATGTGAGCCTGCAGCAGGATGACTTGACTACACTGGTCTTGCATCCAAGGATAGGTAGCTACACTGGCTACCGTCCATTCTTCTCTTCACCCCCTCCTCTTGAGCTGGTTGCCACTTGAACTTAGAAGGGAATACCCCGCTCCTCGAGGATGGAGTTGCTGGATTGGGGAATCACTGGGTTGTCGTACTGGAGAAGTCAGTTTCTTTGTCATTCTAGTTGGGGAGAGCCACCATCACTTACACTGTACAAGTCAGATTCATAGTCGTAAGAGTTTGCGTATGAGTTGAGATATTTCTGACCTGGCTATTGAGGAGACTTGAACAGAGTTTTGGGATTCTCAAGGACTGTTGGATTTCAAACACGGTTCTCAATAAGGTTCCGCCCGCACTAAATTTCCAAAGGTCCGACTTAAGCTCCAAACTTTGATTTTGCGAAGACAAGTTTGATAATCAAATAAAATCCAAGTTCTTCTTTTTCTTTTCTTTCTGTTTCTTTTGCACTTATTGCATAAGTGTTTGCTAGGGACTAGCAAAGGTAAAGTATAGGGGGATGATGAATCCAAATTTCATCATCTTTATTCTATCATTTTGGCACCAAAAACCCTAGCGAATGCATGTAAATAGCCTTAAATCAAGCATCTTAGCATTCATGCATGTGCATCTCAACAGTGTGTAAATTACTGTAATTAAGGCCAAAATTATAGAATAAATAAAGAAAAGAAAAAGAGTAAAATATTGTAAATATTTTATAACCCAAAACCCCCGAGACCTAGGCATCCTGATGAATAGGTCGACAAGGAATAAAGTAGGGGGAGATAAGGTCAGAAATACAGTCACAATACCTATACAGTTTGTTCATTCTTTATTCATTTTGGGACCTATTTTTGGTTCCACCTTTCATACATCAAATAAAGAAACTTTGTACATGAAAGTTGTAGATAATTTAATAAAGAAAAAATACAAAATTGATTTCACAGAAAAAGAATGTACAGATGAAAAGTTATGGTCTGAATAAGAATCCAAAATCCCAACTTCCCAGACCCGTATCTCACAACTGACAACTCCAAATGCATCAAACTCAACTTTAATTGTATATAGAATAAAATAATCTATCCAATGGCGGTGGTTTCGCATTTGGCGGAGCTACGGTTTGAAAGTTGACTTTTGGACCCACATTGTATACTTGTACATATTAAAATATTCAATTTATTAATCATTTATTATTTTTATAATTTTATATTTTTATAATGTTGTAAATATTACTTATAATAATTATATGTATTAAAATCAGAATAAAGACATAATTAAAATACAAATAAAAATACTTGTACATATCCAACACATAGGTACATTACCTATATACAAACCTATACAAAACATACTTGTATTTTATTAAATATACAAAACATATCAATAAAATAAAATAAAAATATATTTATGTGTATAAAATTCTATAATTTTATAAAATTATAAACAAAATTTAAGAAATTAAAATACACCAAATAAAAATAATATATTAAAATACATAGGTATTATACCTATAAAGGGCTAAAAAGTGAACTTATAAAAATAGGCCTCATAAAAATAATTAAAAATCGGAATAAAATACTAGATAAAATTATAAACAGTTTTTATTTTATAACCTCATTAAAATAATATTATTTACTATTTTAAAATGATTTTTTAAGATTTTTTTAGGACCTTTTTCCTGGTTGGTCCACGTGGACCAACCAGGGGGCCAGAAGAGTTGACCTCGGGTCAACTCTCTGACCCTAGGTCCTGTAGACTGTCAGGATGGGTTTTGACCCATTTTCAAAGCTTTTTGGGAGCCGCATCTTTCATCTATTCATGATGCTCCCTTCATGACTTTTGTACCTCAAACATCCACCTATCACGCCCAAGGATTTTTTCAGGCATCGCATCGCTGTGGTGCCCGTTTCGTCCTCGTCTTTCACGCCCATCCACCATGTTTCAAAACCAACCCCCCTTCTTCCTCTTCTCTTGGAACCACTTTGGGCCGAGCTTAGACTTCCGGGTGCGGGTAGGAGTGTGCTCCGGTGACAGGGGAACCATTCCACACCTCCGTTGAGGTACGGCAAAGGCTTGAAGTCGGATTCCATCTATCTCCGGCGGCTGCACCGCCGTGAGGTTCAAACCTCGAGCACCTTGCTCTGAGGTGCGTTTTTCTCCATTTCTTTTGTTTGCTTTAGTTTCTGGTAGTAGTAGGATCGTAGCTCCATCCACCAGACAGCCATCCACCCATCCGATCACCTCCGTTTTCCCCTTGCCGGAGCGTGCTCCGGCGAGCTCCTCCCCCGTCGCTTTTCGTCTTCTTTTGCTGCTAGGAGAGGCGAGGCATTTTGCCCTCGCCTCCCTTAACGTCTTGTGCAGGTTCCAGGAACAAGGGACCCCTGTCTGGGGTCGAGTTTTGAAGGTTTGAAGCACCTGGAGTGCCCCATCTTCTCCAGCTCCGCCAGACGACACCGGCGCTCCAAGCGCCCGTTGGAGGCCATCTCCTGAAGAGGAGGAGCTCCAGCTCCATTTTGCCCTTGTCCTTTCATGCCCAGGTGGTCGGAGCGGTGAAGGGGGAGAGTTTGAAACTCAGCCCAGCTGAGTTCTTGAGCTGTTCATCCAACCCCTCTCCGAGCCGTCTGATCTCCAAGCCTCTCCAGGACGCATAGCACCCGTCAGATCTTGGATCCCCCACAGCCGTCGATCTTCATCCGTAGCATCTAATCACGGCCCTCAGATCGCGAAGGGGTATCGCCTCCTATGCGCACGCCACGTGTATTAGTGGGCGAGCATCCACCGTCCATCAGCGCCTCTGCGAGGGTAATTTTGCTATATACCCTCGCATTTTTTTTGTATTTACTTCCAGGGACTTAAACTTTCATCTGAAGGCATAAAAGTTTTGTACTAATTTTAGATAGACCCCCGAGCTTTTGTAGTATTACATTCTAGCCCTTCCCAGTCGCGTGCATCGCACGTGCTTGGGTGGGTATTTTGCGTCAAAAGCCTTGCGCGTTTTGTAATTTAAGTTTGGCCCAAGAAATAGTTTATCCAGTATATATTTTGTGGACATTTTGCAAGCGTGCCCCTGGAAGTTTTGAATATTGCATTTCTACCCCTGCCAGGCCTGTTTAATGTTTGAATGCTTGTTGGATTTATTTGAATGATCATTTGAACTCCAAAAATTCCACAAAAATAGACTTAAGTCCCTGGATAGGTGTACTCTGACGCCATATATCTTGATTTTACTTTATTTTTTCATTTATTAAAAATCAAAAACAGCCTTTTTGTGTACTGTCTACCTTAGAAAATACCAAAAAAATATCAAAACACCTCCAAAAATTCCCAAAAATTCACCTAGTGTCTATTTTATCCTATTCTAGTGTCAGTCCAAAAATCACTAAAAATTTCAACAGAAAAACACTAAAAATTTAAAAACACTCAAAAACTTCAAAAAAATATATAAAATAGCAGAAAATCCCAAAAAATACAAACTCAGCTTCTGTTTACTTCTTATTTTGTTCCTTTCATTAGAAAAATAGTGTGAAATATTTTGAGTACTGGTTGCTATTTTTAAAGGACATTTTATTCACAGCCAGCCTTATTTTCACTGTTTTCCTTTATTTCAGCCTTTAAAAATATCAAAAACATCTTGAAAAATCTCCAAAAATCACAAAAACAGTAGAAAATCTTAAAAAGACCAAAAACATTTTATTTCTTAATTTTTGAGCATTTTTGCACATCTTTATAAATAGTCTACCTTACCTTTGATTACATTGCCTTTACTTTCCAATATTGAAAAAGAAAATATAAAAATATAAAATATAAAAATCAGAAAATCAAAAATCAAAATACAAAATTAAAAATAAAATAAAAAAATATAATTAAAAACCCACAAAAAAAATTGTAGTTGCTTGATCGCTTAGCGTAGACACATCACACACTCACACACTTGTGCATTCATTTGCTTGAACTACACTGCTTGCTCCCTGTGTTCGAACTCTCTGCATACTTGCCCTTTACATCATTTGTGCAGAGTTAAAAATAAATTTTAACTCCACATTTATTTCTAATTATTGATTTCTAGTGTGGGTTAATTGTTGATTAATCACGATTTATTGTGGGTCGCACAGCGACATATTTAGACCCTCGATAAAACGCGGTTCATCAAGAAGCCAGTCTCTTTGTCATTTTAGTTGGGGAGAACCACTATCACTTACACTGTACAAGTCAGCTTCATAGTCATAAGGGTTTGCGTATGATGTAGGCTAGTTCTGACCTGGCTATTGAGGTGATTTGAACCAAGTTTTGTGACTCTCGAAGGATGTTGTATTTTAAATTTGGTTCCCGACTAGGTTCCACACACATTTTCACACCAAGGTCTAACCTGAGCTCTAAACTTTGATTTTGTACAGATAAGTTTAATAGTCATAATCAATTCAATTTATTCTTTAAATTCTTTATTTTTGCTTTTCCTTTTCTTCTTATTCTTTATTCTTTTTGTACTTATTCCATAAGTATTTGCTAGGGACTAGCAAAGGCAAGTATAGAGGGGTGATGAATCTCCATTTCATCACCTTTATTCTATCATTTTGGCCATAAAAACCTCAGCAAATGCATCTAATTAGCATCAATTTGTCTATAATATCATCTATTATTTATTGTATTTATTGTACATAAAATATGGTTTTTAATGCCAAAATTATAGAATAAAGAGAAGAAAAGAAAAAGGAATAAAATATTGCAAATATTTTATGACCCTAACCCTGAGACCAAGTCAAGAAGGGAATTGGTCGACAAGGAATAAAGTAGGGGGAGATAAGGGCGAACAATACAATAAATACCTCATTTATTTATTCATTCATATATTCATTTTTGACACCTATTTTGTATTTAATTATTTATTCATCAAATAAAAATATTTTGTACATGAAAGTTGTAAAAAATAATGTGAATAAAAATACAAAATTGAGTTTGTGCAAAAATAATACACAGTGTACATTTTATACATAGAATAAAAAACCAGAATCTCAACTTCACAGACCGATATCTTGCAAATAAAAATTCAAAATCCACCAAAATCACCTTTAATTGTATATAACTTTTCAAGAACTATTTAATAAAATTGGTTTCATAATTTTTCGAGTTCTTCTACGGAAGTTAAGTTTTTGGCCCTCATTGTACAATCTACCTGATTAAAATATTCAATTTATTCTTCATTCATTATTTCTATAAATTTATATTTTTATAATTTTGTAAATAATACATATAATGCATATACATATTTAAATTAGAATAAAACCAAAAAGAATTTGTAAAATAAAATAAGTCTATGTAATACATAGGCAAAATATCTATGTCATGTATGTATATAAATAAAAGGGGAATACATTCTTTAATTATTTTATTCTTTCACATTTTTATAATATTGTAAATTATATATATAATTTCTTAAAAATACAAATCCAAAATAAAAACCAATAAAATACATTAAATAAATAAAATGTATATAGAATATAGGTAAAATAACTACAAGTATACCTACATACATATACATATACATATTTATTTAAAACTATAAATAAACTCATAAAAATTAAATAAAAATATATTTATACTTTTAAAAATATTTAATAAATTTATAAAATAAGAAAATAAAGTAATAAAACGAAAATACACAAAATAAAAATAAATACATGTAAATACATTCATAAATACTTCATTAAAATAAATTCATAATAAAATATATCAAAAAATAAATAAAAATCATAAATAAATACAACATTATTTAATAAACATATTTTATTCTATAAATAAAATTTAATTAAATCATTTATTATGTTAAAATAATAAGTCAAATTCGTGCAGACGTGGACCAATCAGGTCCTTGTGATTGTTGACCACCTGGTAACTCAACCCCCAGCTGATTGAAGTGACGCGGCTGGTCTTTTCCGCCCATCTTCTCCCGTTATTCTCGTGCGTCTCGTCAATCGTCTGCCAACGCCGCCTTCATGAAAAGTGTTCCTCGATCATTGTGCATCCACGCCCTTGTGTTTGTCCCCTTGTACATAGCCTTGATTCGCCATTACGTCCCGGTCAATAAGGGTTCTCCAATCGTTCATAAATAAACCACCTCCGCCTCTTTTGCAATTTTGGTCAGCCTCTCTCCATTTTCTTCCTTGCATTCGGTCTCGGCGGTGTTCCTTGTGACAGAAGGAGCTCGTCGACGCTTTGAATCGGTCGAAGAGGCAGAGGTTGCACCCAAGCCCGCCGCTCCGGTGAGGCCTCTGCTCCTTGGTGCTTCACCAGGTACGAGCTGCGCATTTTTACTCATTAGTTAGAATTTGTGTTAGCCTTTTATTCGTGCATTTTGATTAGTGGTTAGACCCTAGGTTTAGCTTAGGATGGGTGATTCGTAGTTCGCCGGAGCTCTGCTCCGGCGAACATTTCACAGCACCCCCGATGTTTTCTGACCACCCTCTCGCCTTCATCTCCTTACCCTTTCATTTTCCCACGCCACAGGCACCCTCACTCACACAGATCTTCATCTGATCTGGAGATCAGATCTCCTTCTTCCACCCTTTGCTGGAGATCTTCACCCTAAGCCCCCCTTTCGCCCATTTTCCGTTTTGACGGGACGAGGTAGTTTGCCCTCGTCCCTTGTTTCGTCCTGTGCAGGAGGTGCATTGAGGCACCTGGGGGTGTTCTTCGATGCTCACTAGAGGTACCTGGAGCGCCACCTCAACATATACCTGGTGGCGGCGCTCCAGTGATCTCCTGGCCCATCTAAGGCCTCCTGCGGTTAGTTGGAAGCACCTGCTACGTGTTGAGACCTTTGGGAGCAGCAAAGAACGTCGGGGGAGGGAGAAATAGCCAGAGGAAGTTCGCCTAGGCGAACCTTCCTCCATGTTCTTCCATATGCCCTCCCCGCCGTCGGATGAAGGAGGAGTCCTAGGAGGAAGCTCAGCCGTCCGATGGAGCGAAGCCATGACCGTCAGATCTCCTACGAGATCTAATCTCCATCACTCATCGGCGAAGAGGTATTAGCTGTTGGATGGGCGACACGTGGCAAGTGAAGCGATCCTAGCCGTCCGCCAGCGCGGCTTTTGGGGGTAAATTGCGAAACCATACCCCTGCATTTTTGTATTTAATTTTTAATTCTGTAAATAAAATATAACATTGTAAATAAAATGTAAATTTTGCAGAAGGCACCCTGAATTTTATGGAATTACTTTTTGCTCCATCAGCGCCTCACATGCAGTCCTAAGTGAGGCGCGTGAATTTTGCAATGTAACCCTAGTGCCTTTTTGTAATTGTAAATTAGTTCTAAAAATTAAAATAAATGTTTATATCTTCTGGTAATTTTGCACAGAGCCCCCTGTAGTTATTTTATTTGCAAAAATGCCCCTACTAGGCTGTTTAATTTTTGTGTCTTTTATGCATTTATTAAAAATGCTATGTATCTCCTAAAAATCCACAAAAATTAGGTTAGATGCTTCATGAAGTGTACTTTCACGCCCACATTTTAATTTGCATTTTTTGCATTTAACCTAATTATTAAAAATGAAATAGGAGCCATTTTTGCACTATCTAAATTATAAAATACCAAAAAAATATAAAATGTTTTTTGAAAAATTCCAAAAAATTATATAAGGTATATTTATATATATATTGAGTCCAGAAAATGAAAAAACCTAAAAACAAGAAAAAGAAAAATAAAAAACTCAGAAAGCTCCAAAATCCACCAAAAAAATAGAAAAACCCTAAAAAATCCCAAAAATATATTTTTCTCTTTTATAATTATCTATATATTAATATGTACCTATTAAAATTAATTTGGGTAATTTTTGAACCTATTTTATATTTTTAAAACCAAATTAGTTTCGGCTATTTAATTAGTCCCATTTTAGGGACATTTTTCGAATTAAAAATACATAAAAATTAGAAAACTTCCAGAAAAATAACAAAATATAAAAATATAAAAAAATCAAAAAATATTGTATCTAGTATATATATATTGAGTATTTCTATAAATATATATCCTTATATTACTTCTCTCTCTTCTTATATATATATGTATTTATGTTTATCTATATTATATAATTAAAAATATAAAAATAAAATATAAAATATAAAATATAAAACAAAATAAAAATTATAAAAAAATAAAATAAAAAAACATAAAATCAAAAACCCACAAAAATAATAAAGAAATGGACATGATCATAGAATTGAATATTTGTACAATCAATTTTCATCACACCACCATTCGCCTCCCAATGTTCGACCTCTACTTATGTTTACACCTATACACATTTGCATGTAGAGTTATAATAAATTTTAACTCCACATTTTTTATTTTAATTGCATATATTTCATTGTGGGTTAATTGTTGAATGATCTGGGAATTTTGGAGTGGTCGATTCAGCGACTGGATCTCTCGCCTTGTGAGACATCTAGACCCTCTGAAAATCCCAGTCATCACTGGGTATGTCGATATTGTGAACTATCTTTTGTTCAAGAGAACTACACAAGATTGGTCGATGTTGAAAGTAGACAATTTTTCGTCTAATATCCATTTTGACTAGTGAGAGGATCCATATCTGTCCCATGAGGAGGTAGGTTGCATCTGGAGGAGGTGTATTCCTCAGGAGGAAATTCCGAGTGTCCTTGCACTTTGTCTTAAAAAGAATCAGGAGGACACTATTCAGGAAGACGAACAGTAGCAAAAGTTCTTCGGAGTGGACTTTGGTGGCCTACATTATTCAAGGATGCATAAGACTACATAAAGCATTGCACTGACTACCATAACATGGGCGACACCATAGGAATGAGTCGTACAATGCCTCTGAAGTTCATTCAGATATCATACAGATATATTATGCTTGCTGTCGACTATAGGAGTCGCTGGGTGGAGGCTATTCCCATCCGAACAGCTGATAATCGGATTATCTGTCGACTCTTAAGAGATCACGTCATTACATGGTTCGGGATTCCTAAGATTCTAATATCAGATGGGAGTAGCCATTTCATCAATAAAGAGGTGAAGAATTTAACTCAAGAATACTACATAGAACATCGTGCCACTTCACCATACCACCTGCAATCCAATGGCTTAGTTGAATATTCAAACAGGGAGATAAAGACAATTCTACAAAAGCTTGTGCGTCCAGATCGCATGAACTGGTCTTAGTTACATGATTAGGTTCTTTGGTCTTACAGAACCACGTACAAGTCTCTATTAGGAATGTCCCCCTATCGCCTTGTCTATGGCAAGCCATATCATCTGATGTTGAGCTGATTTACAAATCCTTGTGGCCCATTAACATCTGTAACTTGGACTCTGAGAAAACCAGAAAAAACTGAAAAGTGGATCTGTACAGATTACTGGAATTCAAAGATTATGCATACGACAACAACCTGATGTACAAGAAGAAGGTCAAAAAGTGACATATCCGCCACAAGTCCTTCGAGCCGAGTCAGAAGGTGTGATTGTTAGATGCGAAATTGAAGATATTACTAGGAAAGTTGAAGAGCAAATGGACATGGTCGTTTACTATGAGACATGTGCGTGAAAATGGAAGTGTGATGATATCTTGTCAGTTGACGCATAGGCATTTGTGGTCAATGTACTTCTTCTAAAACCGTATCTTGAACATGACACATTTTTATCTGTTGTTGATTCAGTCCAAGTAACTTATGATGATGAGTCGAATACTCCCATCGTTGTAGTAGAAGACAAAGCACATCAAAATATTTTTGAATGACTTCTTCTTTTCATTCTTTGGTTTCTTTCTATTCTGAAAAAGATGTCATCCCCTTCATCATTGTTATGCTTAGAACATACTTTGTCATAAGTATGGGGGGGGGTGTCCTCGAGTTGTTCATTCTTTGATCATCTCTACTATCTCATCTTCTTTTCTATACTTAGGATATCTTACCCTAAGTATAGTGGGAGATAGTCTGAGTACAATCTATTCATTCCCACCCTTGACCCTCCATGCCTTGTGTACAGTCCGCTGTACTTAGGATTATTTCATCCCAACTATAGGGGGGATGATCGACTTCTCATTTGTTCATTCATTCCTTATTCGTTTGCTCGTTAGACTTTTCTATACTCAGTACGAGTTATGTCTTCAATTTTTTCTCTCGGATCTTTGAGGACATAGCTCATGCTATGTATATGGGGTCGTATATACTGCGTATATACTTTAGCCATAATTCGTATCTTTGTATTTTAATAATAATAATTATGGCTAAAAACACTAACTAATATACTATTAAAATAAATAAGATCACATGATAAAAGGATGTCGATTATTCCTCAAATTCTTTGTGTATATACATTAAATCATGTAAAATGTTTTGCAAAATGTGTGAAAAAGAGTTTGAAAATCTATTTGAAAAATCTTTTGAAAGCTGTTTGAAAAACATTTTGTAAAATATTTTTAACCTTTGAAAAATTGTTTGGTTTGTAAAAATTTCTTTTCTTTGTGTGAAATTAAATGTTTCGAAAACCTATTGCAAATGGTTTTGGAAAATGGTTGCAAAAATATTTGAACAATCTATCTATACTGTTTGAAAAACCTTTGCAAAATGATTTTCAAATATGTGTCAATGTTTGTAAAAATTATTTGCGAAAACTATTTTGGACTATAGTTTTCAAAATTGTTTGTAAAATCATTTTCAAATAAGTTCAAGGAATTTACACACCATATTAAAATTCTTTATAAATTCTTAAAAAAACTCAACTCTTGCAAATATAAAATGCAACCCTGTGTAAATATTAGTACCTGTTTTTATCTAAGATCTTTTTTTTTCAAAAATCAGAAAACCATTTGCAAAACAAAAAATACTAAAAACTTTTGCAAAATCTTTTCGAAAAATAAATATTAGCAAAACCTTTTCAAAAATCACAATAAAGTTTAAAAGTTTGAAAAATTACATCACAAAAATATTTTTCTGCATTGTACATAGCATTTGTATAGCATTCACATTTTTTGGATTGAGTTTGGTAATTGAACAAGTCTAAGTAAAATCCAAAGATTGGAGCTTGGTGAACCTTAAATCCAGGAACCCTATAGGAGCTAGAATTGAGGTACTTCTGGTCTTGTTGACTTAATTCTTTGAGAATCACGAGACTTGGTTCAATGGATTCTTGACTGCCTAAGTAGACTATTTCGGAGCACATGCACGACTCTTGTCGATAATGACCTAACTTGGACACATGCACCTTTCACTTAGACTAGAAGGAGGGGGAAAAAGAATCCACTTGGATACATCTGCCCCTTTCCCCTCGCTCGACCCCCAAACTATTAACATCATCCTACTCTCGCGATATATTAGGACAACTAGGGCAATCAAGAAACCAGCATATAGAGTGACTTGGAAAATGGAAGGTCGGCCTCACCCGGCTTTTTTCGCTAGTCAGTTGAAGAAGCTATTCCCGCCCTCTGCTAAGCCACTAGTAGCTCCATCCTAGATGTAGACGTCGAGCCAACCAACTAGGCAAGCAGGAAGAAGAGGCAATTCGGCAGGCAGGGAGCTGGTTGAGTTATAGGATGAAGTTGACCCCGAAACTATATCAAACTAGTGTGGTAAAAGAAGATTTGCGAGCGGAAAGGACATGAGCCACCACTTCGTGGACGAGAGGCCTCACTGAATCGCTTTTGACCCCCTCGATCATAACTTGGTTCGTTTCCGGTCCTCCCCCTATTTTCGCGCACTAGCTTATCTATGATTACCAGCATATTTAGTCATCCCATTATTTCTATTTTCCCTCTCAAATCATGCGCATTGCATACTATTCTCCCATCAGATATCTTGTGAGCGACTTATAGAACTGCCAAAAAACAGATATTTCAGGATTCACAGCTTCCACAAGTGAATCGACCAGTTGAATGTCTTGCTTGTTGCTTTCCTGGGCCTTCTCCCTGCACTTCTCATTTCCCTATTCATCACATAATCCTAGGAGGAAAGTTCGTCAAGAAACCCGCCCCAGCTGGCGTCGTTCCAACAACCGGCGGGGAGCACCTTAGTATACGATCGTGCTCATTAACTGGGATTTCTTTCCCACAGGAGCCTTATCAGGGCTTTCTAACTCCATATACTGGATGGAAGAACCCCCAACTTCACAGTGCTTTCTCTGTCTCTAGAAGATGATGCCTAGGCTGAGCCATTAGCCGCTACGAAAACAAAGAAAGTCAGAAAATCTCAATATACCACATGCCTAAACTAGGCATTAGACGGGGCAATCAAAATATAGACTGACCTGGGGTAGGGTACAGTCAGCTTTCCGCTAAAGGCTCTCATTTGACCTTTTCTATAGTCTAGTCGGGAAAGAAGCCCTTCCTCACGAAGAAGCCATTCCCACACGAAGAAGCCATTCCTCACAAAGAAGCCATCACACTAGAGCTCGGGTTGCATCCCCATTAAATAAGACATGCCCTCAGGGGAATATATTCTTTCACGGGAGAAAGAATGGCTAGACCCCTTGGGGGAAGACATGGCTTAGCCTCACAAGCTAGGTGACATGTATGGTTTGCGGCCAAGCCTGAACTCCTGACTCTGAAGATGATAGGCGGTTTTTTCCGCACTATAGAAATCTAGAAATCTAGTCTACGCAGCCCCCCAGGACATACTAGACATAACCTGGGGGAATGCGACGTTTTTGTTTGTTTTGGGAAGCTCCTATTAATTATTAATATAGTCGAATTCAGGGAGCCGCACCTCTACTTACGGCCAATTATAGGTCCTACTTGTTCTCCTGTGCTTAAGCTAGCAACTTCCTAGGTCCCTATACTTCTCGTAACTGCAGCCTTTCTTAGTTGGTGATATTGGGTTATAGAACAAGAGTGTGTCCATTATATAGACTTGCTTTAAAGAGAAGAAGTGAGTTAGGACTGAGTTCTGAGCTCTTTCCCTACTCACCCTCTCATTCCAGTAGAGGTGAGGATGGGCTCCAGTCGAGAAATCGCCTCTTGACTGTAGAGGAAGCTCCCTCTAGAGTAGTTCTACTGTATCGTGGAGTCATTTTCCAGTAGAGTACAACATTGCCTATCGACCAACCTATTATACTGTCTGGCCTTCACTTATCCTCGGACCTGCTCCTATCCATGTTGCTGTCCAACCAAGAAGTACGACTGGGACGCTATGAGATCTTATTAAAGATTTTCAAGAAAGTCAGATATTATCTTTAAGGTAGGCTCCTTTTGGAGAGGTTAGGTGGTTTAGTCGAAGTAGAGAAGGAGACTAAGTCATCGGTCGGTCTCTCTTTCCGGGTCGTACTGCCGCATCAAATTGTAGATTATATAAAAGATGATAAATAAACAAATTTCAAATTTTCACTATTTATATCAAACAGAAAATATAGCTGCGAATATGCTTGAGTCCTATCTAGGCTTTTCATCAATGGCGGCTTCTTGACAATCCCGTGGGATTCTCTCATTTCTTGTGGCCACAATCCTTTCGAGAACTTTGACTCTCAATTTAGGTCCCCTGAGAAATGTGTAGAGATAAGCCAAACCCTCACAGGGACATAAAATCAGGCCTTTCGAATAAAATAACTCGCTCAGGCTCGGACCTTTCTGAGGCGCCAAAGGTTAGAAGATCAAGTAGTCCTGTTATATCAGAAAGTCATCCACGAAGATGGTGACCTGCTTTGATATCGCATAGTTGTCATCTCAGCCCTCATATATATCTAGATATAAATACCTTTCACTTGAGGTCTCGGGCCTCTTTTCATTTCTTTCAAAGACGTGCATTCTGCTAATATATTAAACAACAATAAATAGAAGGGAAGTTTTCTTAAGTAGCAATGACCCAAGTCAGGCCCCTGATCGCTCCTACTCCCGATCCGTAGACTCCTTCCGTCTGCTAGGTGATGAATCCACGTTTCATCATCTTTATTCTATCATTTTGGTCTTAAAAACCCTAGTAAATGCGTGTAAATAGTCGTAATTCATGCATTTTAGCATCTATGCATATGTGTGTAAATATTGTATAAAATGCGGTTTTTAAAGCCAAAATTAGAGAATAAAGAAAAGAAAAGAAAAGAATAAAATATTGTAAATATTTTATGACCCGAAACCCCGAGACCTAGGCATCTTGATGAATAGGTCGACAAGGAATAAAGTAGGGGGAGATAAGGGCCAAAATACAGATAAAATACTTATACCTTTTATTCATTCTTTATTCATTTTGGGACCTATTTTTGATTCCACTTTTTACACATCAAATAAAGAAACTTTGTACATGAAAGTTGTAGATAATTTCATAAAGAAAAATACAAAATTGATTTCACAGAAAAATAATGTACAGATAAAAAGTTATGGTCTAAATAAAAATCCAGAATCCCAACTTCCCAGACCCGTATCTCACAACTGAGAACTCCAAATGCGGCATATTCACCTTTAATTGTATATAGAAGAAAATAAGCTATTTAATGGCGGTAGTTTCGCATTTGGCAGAACTACGGTTTGAAAGTTGAGTTTTGGGCCCCTATTGTATAAGTGTACAGAATAAAATATTCAATTTATTATTTATTTATTATTTTTATAATTTTATATTTTTATGTTGTAAATATTACTTATAATACTTATGTACATTAAAATCAAAATAAAAACATAAATAAAACTCAAATAAAAATTCTTGTAGATACCATATACATAGGTATTTCACCTATAAATATACCTATACTTGTTATACTTATATTTTATTTAATGTACATAATACATCAATTAAATAAAATAAAAACATATTTGTGTATCTAAAAGTATTATATGATTTTATAAAATACTAAATAAAAATAATAAAATTAAAATACACAAAATAAAAATAAAAGAATAAAGTATATAGATAATATACCTATATAGGGGTATAAAAGAAACTTGTAAAAATACATCTCATAAAAATATTTAAAAATCATAATAAAATAATTTATAAAATAATAAACATTTTCTATTTTATAACTAAAAATTAATAAAATCATCTCCTATTTTAAATCGAATTAACAATTCATTTTTTTCAAGGTTTTTTCTGGTTGGTCCACGTGGACCAACCAGATTTCTTCCTTGTTTGACCTCGGTCAACTCTCTGACCGAGGTCTGGCTATTATCAGAAATGCGTTTTTCAAGGTTTTTGCCCCTTTTTGGAGGGCGCACCTTGCATCCTTTGTTGCTGAGGTCTGAATGACTTTTCTTCCTCGATATACCATCTTACACGCCCAAGGCTTGGGTGGATCTTTGGACCATCGATTCATGAGATATTCCTTGATCTTCGAGCCACCTCGTCCAACTTTTCAAAAACCGACCCAAACCTTCCATATCCCTTTGAACCCTTTTGCCCCTAGTTTTCCCCCGCGCCTTGGAGCTCTGGACTGGAGACGGTGACAACGCTCCTCCAGCTTCTTGGCGCGAGGCAAAGCGACGGCCGAGGAGCTTCCATTCACCTCCGGTGGCCACCGCCGTTGAGGTTCCTATCTCCTGGTTTTCCCAGCCAGTCGAGGTGTTTTTATTCTATTTTCTTCGTTTTTTCTATCACCCGTAGGATTAGGTAGTCAATCTATAGCCTCGTTGCGTGATTTGACCAGTGTTTTAAGCTTCAATTCCAGTCGCATATCCTCGCCGGAGTTCTGCTCTGCCTTCCACCATTTCCCACCTTATTACCCTCGCGTCTCCACCAATAAGACCGTAGGACCTTTTACTGTGGTTATTGAGCTTTCTTTGCAGGTTCCAGGGTCAAGAGACTCTCTCTGGAGTCGATTTTTGGGAAACAAGAAGGTTTCCTAGAGCAGCACTTGCCATATCAAGTCGCGGCGAACCTCTGGATGTTCCTAGCCATTTTGTGGTCGTCGGCAGCTCAAGCTTCCCTCCAGGAACATCCGTGGGCAATCTGAGCGTTGTTGGAGGTCGGAGAAACTCAGGGGGCTCGATCCAAGCTTACTCAGGCCATGTTCTTCGCCGTTCGTCCACCAGGACCCTGAGCTGTCCGATCGCCCTCCGTTCTTCCAGCCGCACAGCAGCCGCAGGATCAACAGTGCCTGGACCATCCCTCACGATCAGATCTTCTAATCCAGGCCATTCAGTTGAAGCGTTATCGCGAGCCCACGTCGCGCCACGTGTATTAGTGAGATCGCCCAGGCCGTTGGATGCGCCCCTGGCATGGGTATTTTGTGATCTCACCCCGCCATTTTGTCTTTATTTTATAATCTCGAAACTTGCATCTGCTTTGAAACATTTATGTACTATTTGCAAAACATGCCTCAGTGTTTTTGATAATTGCGCAGACGTCCTTGCCAGGCGCGTGCACATCACGCGCGCCTTGGCGAATTTTGCTGGGCCCCCTCGCGCCTTTGGTTATTAACGTCTAGTCCAGAAACTATTTTCTTTAGTCAATTATTTTGTGGACATTTTGCTTTCTGGCCCCCAGACTTTCCTGATATTACAAAAATGTCCCTGCGAACATGATTTTTCTTTTTTTGCTTCTTGTATTTTATGCATGCATCTATAAAACCCAAAAAATCTCCAAAAATCATATTAAGCTCCTGCTGTAGTGTAGTTTATCATCATATTTTTATTTTCTATAGTTATTGCATTTTTATATTTATTAAAAATTAAAAATAGTCATTTTGTGCATTGTCTAGCTTATAAAATCCATAAAAAATAGAAAAACACTCCAGAAAAATCCCAAAAAAAATATATTTTGTCTACTTTAGTTTGTTTTAACTCCCAACCAAAAATCATTAAAAAATACAAAACCAAACTCCTAAAAATTGCAAAACTTTAAAAAGCTTCCAAAAAATCTTGAAAATTCCTCAGAAATCCTAAAAATACAAACTTTGTCTCTGAAATTTCTTTGTTTTATTGTCTTTAATAGAAAATTAATTTGGAAATTTTTGCTACTGATTTCTATTTTATTTCTCCATTTTAGTTTCAGCCTTGCATTTTATTTACTGTTTTCTCTATTTTGACAATTAAAAATATCAAAAACATCTTGAAAAATACCCAAAAATCACAAAAACAGTAAAAACTCATAAAAATACCAAAAAAGACTTTATTTGCTAATTTTTGGACATTTTTATCTATTTTTATAAATATCTCTTTCTCCCTTTTTATTACATTGTTTTTATATTCCAATATTGAAAAAGAAAATATAAAAAAATATAAAATATAAAAAGAAAATATAAAATCAGAAATTTTAAAATCAAAATACAAAAATACAAAATTAAAAATTAAATAAAAATATAAAAATTAAAAATCCACAAAAAATAGCATAGTAGACACTTGATCACATTCACACATTTGAACAATTTTGCCCCGATCTACCTGTCTGCTCCCTGTGTTCGACCTCTACACATACTTGCATCTATACACATCTTGTTGTAGAGTTATAATAAATTTTAACTCCGCACATTTATTTTCATTGCTTGATTTATCTGTTGTGGGTTAATTGTTGTTTTAATCCGAATTTCGTGTGGTCGATTCAGCGACTGAGTTCCCGCCTTGTGTGGAACTTAAGATCATCAATTTTCAGGTTAAACAAATGGCGCCGTTGCCGGGGAGAAACAACGCGTAGTTCGGGTCTTGTTTGTGATTGTGATTTATTGTCTATTTCGCGGCTTTCATTTTTGCTATTTTATTTTCTTTATTTTTAATATATCTATTGAGCTGTCTAACCTTCTCTTTTGTTGACTTCGTGCGAGGAAACACGGATCGAGGGAGGCGCTCCACCCTAGGCGCCTACGCACCCACGTGAAGCCGGCTTCTGCCAGCTTAGCACCAAGGAGACGAGGAGAGATTTTTGAAGATCGAGCACTACTTTAGTTGTAGAATTTATTTCCTGCATTTATTTTTGGAATTTTTGTGAGAGAGAGACCACTATATTTGTAATAATACAGGTACCCCCGGACTTGGACATTCGAGCCTAATTTCCAAGTGATTGTTCACTTGGGGGCTCGCCGCGGTTTTTGTCGGCTTTTCTCGCATTCTTTTTATTTTTGTTTTGTTTTTCGATTTTATTTATTTTTGTGTGATTGAGCCCCTAGTCGTAGGATTGCTTGCGTAGCATTAGGTCCAAACACCTTAATCAACTTTGCACGCACCTATAGTTTCGTTTGAACTTAGTCAAATTTAAACAGTTGATTCATCATCTTCGATCCGCCGTGCCATGAGCTCTCCCCGTAAAGCGCTTTCTCCTAAATACAAGTGTGTTGAGCAGAGGAGGGGTGAGCCTAGACCGGACTCTAGGGTTGAGGATTGGCGGTCAACTTGTGGTTCTTCCCGCTAATAGCAGTTTCTGAAACTTAGGGCAATTTCATCGGCTTTGCATTTGCATATAGATAGGTTTCAATTCTACTGAGCATCCTTGCATGTAGAGTGCTGGAGGCAAGGTGAGCATTTCTCTTTAGCATCCATCATCGATTTGGCTTTTCCGACTCTCCCTCTGATTTTGCCAACTTAGGAGCTCAAAGGAATTGAATCCCCGATAGGATCGTGCATTTTTATTAAAAATCCAAAAAAAGTGATAATCAATAAAATTGGGACTGGTAACATTACTCGACCCTAAAATCCACCAAAAAGAAAAATCTTGTATTGGGGCGAGAAATCCCCTCATTGTCTTCACTTTTACTTGCCCGCGCACACCCTAAGGACTAGTGCCCAAATCCCATTCAGCCCCCTAAGTGTGTGTGCAACTCTTTTGACTTCTCACCTAACTCTAAAACAGACAAGATTAAAAGATCGCATTTTGCGGTCTCTACCGAGTTGAGTAAGTGAATTGAGGGTTTGCATTATTTTCATTTTTGTCTGTGATTGTTTTTGTGTGTCCTAGATCTCCTCTGTGCATTTGCGCCTTTTTTCACTTCTCTTGACTTGACCATCGTGCTCTCCCGATCATTTTCTTTTGTTTCGAGATGGCCGACTGGAGCGTATTTTATCCGGACTTTGCGGATCATTCGTTCACTTCAGCCGGTCCACCTCCTTTTTTCCAGGAGGACTTTGCTCTTGATTTTTGTACATACCCGACCAACCCACTATTTCAGGATTCGGACCTTGACTTTCACCAATCATTTCCACCACCATCACCCTCACATTTCGACAACCCACTCTTCCTTGGGTATCCTGATCCGGAATGTGATTTTTGTCCACCCCCACCGCCCACATTCGACTCACCCGATCCTGAGATTTTGGAGTCACCTTTCATGGTATCCACACTTGAGACTTTGAACCAGATGATGGAGCATATGAAAAACACCACCTGATCAGCTTCTCGAATCCTGCGAAGAAATCAGAGAAAAGAAGAATTCGGTCGTTGTATCGACCAGGTGAGTTTTGTCAGAAAAGATTAAGGTGAGTTAATCTTTTATTTTTTATTTATACTCCTAAACAAATGTATAGTGGATTCGTACGGGAGTGTCGAACTCAGGGAGGCAAACTGTTTTAAACTAGGGAGAATCGGTGGAAAAACTTAGGTAAAGGGTCTCCTAATTTTTATTTTATTTTTAGGAATTTTTCTGAATTTTTATTTATTTTTATGAATTTTATATTGTTTTTTTGTATTTTTTAATTATTTTATGATTTTTTTATTTTAGAAAATGTTTAAATTTTTATTTTATTTTTATTTTGTTATTTTATATTTTTAGTGTGTTTTACTGTTTTTATGGATTTTTAGATGGTTTTTATGATTTTTATGGGTTTTGGTTAACTTCTAATGTAGAAAACAAAAAGGTTATTAAAAAACAGGGGCGTATTTGAAATTTTTAAGGTTGAATATAGTGAAGAAATATTTTTGTTGTATTTTCTGTAGAAAGTAGATGAAAATACCTTCAAAATGATATATTGTGCATTTTAAGGAGATTTTTCTTGAGTTAGTTATGAATTTTTGAAGTTTTTATCAAATTTGTATTTTTATTGATTTTAATATTTTTTTAATATTTTTTTAAAACGTATTTATACTGTATATTACGTAAAATACTGTAATTATATGATTTTTTATATATTTTTTATGTATTTTACATTTTTATTTATCAAGTACGGGATATGGGAGTAAAAAAAATACTGATACTGCAAGGGCCTTCACGCAAGATAGCAAAGTGGACGAGGATGTGAATGCAATTTGTTGTGAAATGTCTTCTCTATACGTGAAGTGCAAGTGAGGCTTCTTTTGTCAGGAGCTGTATGTATTTCAACGGAAAGTGGGAGGTATACGCGCAAAATATCCGCAAATACTTGGTGCACTCGAGGTTCACGTGACAGGTGCGAGCTCCAGTACCTGTTCGCAATTAGAAACAATGCGTTGGGGTTAGACGCGTAATTCCCAAAAGTAACCTCAGTTAGCACACGCGCGTAGTACGTGATCGAATTAAAGCGGCGGGGCGGTGCGTCTTATGTATACGCGCGGCTGGCTAAGGGCCCTTGGATCAGAGCGGATCCACGGGTGACTGTAGCACCTGGTTGCTTCGTCCGTTCCTCCCCAAGTAAAGCTTGTTGATGCGATTCGCCGTCGACACGTAATGTAGGCACGAAATGAAACTCAAAGTCACAGAGATCTGATGCGGCAGTTCGGGAAATGCTCGGCGGAGCGGTGGTGCGTTTCACACTTCCAAGCAATGTTGATCTATCGATGTTCAAACTCAGCCGCTTCTTCAGATCGTGAATAACGACTCAGTTGATCTGTTGAGGCTGCAATGTTTCACGAGGTCCACCCTCGACGGCAAGGAGGCGGTGTTTGGGAATCCAGGCAGCGGTTTGGATTGAAGGATGTCTATGTTCCTGTTCTCAGGCCCCTTTGCTTCGGTGATGCTCTGATCGGAAGCTCGATAACGTGAAGGCTTCAAAAACCTCTCCGATGCTCGAAGACGATTTCGTGCAATCAATGATGTTCCTGGATGAGTGGATGAAGGATGCGCGCGTCTGTGGATGCGAGAGCTCAGCTTGTCATCTCGTTCACTCTATATGCTCTCCTCGACGTGAAGCGATGGATCCGTCTTCGATGGCGCCGAGATGGCCTGCGGCGAACGTTGACGCGGTGGTGCTCTGATGTAGATTCGGCAATTCAGCTCTTCCCGATCGACGATGAGACTCGGGTGTAGTGTACTTCAGATGTTTTAATCTACAGGAAGTGTTGCTTTGTTCATGCGAGATTCCAACTTGTTAATAGCAATCAATCCTTCTGTGCCTATAGATTATACAACAACTCGAGACGATGTCTCGGTCCCAAACACATACAGAGAAAAGTGAGCGGAAATGGTCTAAATGCATCCGATCTGGAGATCTGCAATTGTGGATATACGGCTCGAAGTTCTACGATCCTCGGCCAAATGTTATGGATAAGAGCAAACGACGAGTTTTGGTGAATACATGAACGATCCGAAACTAGATGATGAATTTGATCGGATCTCAGATCAGGAGTCAATCAGAGGTGGAAAATTATGACATAAATTTCGGAGAAATGGATAAGTTGATAAGTGATGAGTGAAATCAGAGAATTTTGAGAGATTTTACTGGAAACGATTGAAATTAATTGAGAGAAACTGGAAAACGGAAGTGTGGAAAAGTGAATCCAGTAGTGGCTTGAAGATGGATCGTGAATCCAAACGAGAATGAAATCAGAATGATACGAAAACCGAGAGAGAGAGAGATAGAGAGAGATGAGAAGAGAAGTAGGAAGGGAAGGTAAGAGGAGGATCTAACCTGGAAAGTAGAAGGAGAAAACAGACGAGTTGCCTGTGGGCGGAGCTCCAATGGAGGGGCTCCTGGTTGTGGCCTCGACACGGCGGCTGCGTGGAGGCTCTGCACGCGGCGGAGCGGGGCTCCACACTGGCGGCGTGATCTCGTCGGGCTCCAACTCCTCGCTCAACGGATGCGGGGCGGAGCTCCTGTCACAAGCTCCCTCACTCGCTCTCTCCGGAACTTGAAGGTGGAGAAATAATGGCGGATCCTTGGAAAAGGAGGGGAAGGGGGTTATTTATAGGGAAGGAGGAGTATGAATCTGGACGGGAATCAGAGAAGATGAAGATACTTGGGGAGCACGTTGCCGGATCCCGTCACCGGCGGTGGGTATGGTCACCGGAGTCGGTTGAGGAGATTGGAGGAGAAGAGGAGGTGGGAGGAAGAAGAAGAAGGAAGAAGAAGAAAAGGAAGGAGGAAGAAGAGGCGTGGGGAAGAAGAGAAAAAGAGGGAGAGAGAGAAAAAGTAAGAACTAATGGCAGCCTGCCATGTGGCGGAAATGAGGAGAAATAAATAAATATGAATAGGACAAAATAGAGAAAAGACAAAAGAGTTATATATAAGTATAAGAATAAGAGGTAAATGGGGCTGCCCCCAGGGAGTAGCCAACTTGGCTACTCCCACCCCTATTTTTCCCTCATTTTTTTATTTTTTTTAGAAAATAAAAATTTGTATATTCATCACTATATCACTCTAACATTCTATTAAAATTTCGTCAGAAACAGAGACTCCTAGGCCCTCCATCCAGACGTCATTTTTTTTAACGGTCGTAGGATTTTTTAAATAGATCTTGTTTGGATGGAGGCCGTAGGAGTCTCTGTTTCTGACGAAATTTTAATAGAATGTGAGAGGGATATAATTATGAATATACAAATTTTTATTTTCCAAAAAAATAAAAAAATGAGGGGAAAATAGGGGTGGGAGTAGCCAAGTTGGCTACTCCCTGGGGGCAGCCCCATTTTACCCTAAGAATAAATACCTTATACATTATATTAAGTAAGTAAATAGTGTGGATAAAATTATAAATAATTAAATTAATTAATTAATTAAATAATTTAGATAAATAAAGTATTATTTCTTTAAAATAAACATAAAAGATTAATGTATTAAATAATAATAACGTATGGTTTATTGTACAAATATACTAATACGGACCCCGAAAACCGCATTTTTCGCATTAACTCCAATTTTAACGAAACTGGTGTCATTTTGTAGATAATTGAAAAATATAATTTTAGGGACAAAGTTTGCTCAATTCGGAGTTCATACGGCCGAGTTATGAGGCCCGGACGAAAAAAGTAGCGGCTTCGGGCTTTCGATTTTTTCGGTATTTTGGCTTTCTTATATTTTTATATTTTTATAGATAATTTTAGATGATTTTAGGAAAAAGAATTAGGTTAATCGGGTTTGCGGTTATTTAATTAAAAATCCCGGAAGTTTCTACATATAGTACATATATACAACGGGTCCAAAAAGCCGAAACTCACCGGTTTTATCCGAATATTTTTCTGATATTTTTAATAAATAGTACTATATACAAAACGGATTTTAAAAGTGAGTTTGGTCAATTTGGAGTTTTCTATAAATAGATATGAACCTCGGAAGTCGGCTTTTACGGCTTTTCCGGTTCATTATCGTTATTTTATTTTTGTGCCGAAATATTTTTCTAATATTTTTATAAAATATTACATATTTTTATGAACAACTTTTGTAAAAGAAGTGTTTTCATTTGAGGTGATTTTGATGATAAATAAAATAGGTGAAGTATTTACATTATGAGAAATGGATAAATTACATTTTTGGTCTTTATTTTCTGAATATTTTTATAAGTTAGGATCCTTATATCCCCCTACTTCTTTCTTTTGTCGACCCGGTCAATATTGACCTGATCTCGGGGTTAGGATCAGTCTGTATATTACATATACATCCTTCTTTTATTTTTATTTTCCTTTTTCTCTTTATTCTTTTATTTTGGATAATTTAAGTGTTAATTATATAATATTAATATTTGTGGTTAGAATGTTAATTAGATGGAATTAGTGGATATTTACATGTATTTTACCAAGGATTTTAGCCAAAATGAAAGAATAAAGGCGATGAATCACGGATTCATCATTCCCCTATACTTTACCTTTGCTAGTCCCTTAGCAAACACTTATTCTATAAATAAGTGCCAGCAAAAAGAAAAAGAAAAAGGAAAATAAAAGAACTTAGAACATGCTAGTTTCTTTAAACCGAATTTTACTTCGTCCAAAATTTGGAGCCTGGATTTAGACCTTTGGATTAATAGTGTGTCGGGACTCTATTAGGCTTAGGATTTAAGCCTCGACAGCCCTCAAGTTCCACGAATCCTTATCCAGATTCATCTTAACAGCCAGCTCAGATCCACCTATCCATCACGCAAACTTTTCGGCTTTGAAAGCAATCAGTACTGTGTGTGAGAAGTTTTAGCTCTTCCTGCTTAGAGAAGCGAAGAAACCGCCCATACAGCTACACACTTCCATTGGGCCCTTATCCAGCAACTCAGTCCTCGAGGAGGGAGGTATTTCCTTCTGAGGTCAGGTCGTGCTGTGTCCACAATCGAGTAAGAAAGATGGTAGAAGAAGGAGAAGAGAACTGGAGTGTGATCAGTGTAATCACATCTCCGGTGAAGCCTGGCCAGTTTAGCCAAGTCTCCACGAAGACATGCAGGCTTTTCTGAAGCTCGGACCATTGTGGTCATTTTTGGAATTTGGTGTATTTGGCTTCTTTGGTAGTAATGATTGTTGCACTGCATCGGTCTTTTGTGCTCCGACGGATATAGCATCTTTTCATTCCGCCCATTTTTTGGGGGTCTTGGAAAAATTGTGCCAGCAGTTCCTTCCCTCATCCGAAGCTTTATTTCAACCCCAATCTCTCCCGTCTTTAGACATCACCACCACCAGATAAGGATGGAAACGCAAGACCGAAATGGATTGCCCTTCGCAACCCCAGGCAGGTCGAGCTAAGTGCAGAGTGCATGAGCTCAAAATTGGTTCAAATGGAGAAGAGTTCAACGGATGACACCAGGTGTCCTACTTAGGCACTTTCAAGTTGAATTCCGAACACGGTCTCATGGAACCCAAAGAATTAAGTCTACAAGACCTGAAGAGTCTCAATTCCTGATCCTAATAAAGTCCCTCTTGAATTAAGTGGATTAAGGCCTAAACCAAGCTCCATCTCTCGGACTTAGATCAATACGGTTCAAGAATCAAACTTGTTCTGAAAAATACTAATGAATGCAACAATTTTTATGAGGTACATTTTTCGGCTTAAATGTTTTAAGTGGATTTTGAAGAATTTTGCAAATTTTTATTGGATTTTAAACTTTTCAATTTTTAGGGGTCTTTTTGTAAAAGTTAGTGGATTAATTCGATTTACAAAAATTTTACACGGATTTTTGTGTATTTTACAAGGATTTTATACAAGTTTTATATACAAGTTATACGGCTTTTATACAAGAATTTTTACGAGGATTTTATTTTTCAAATTTTTAAGGATTTTATCAAAGAATTTTACAACTTTTTTTATCTACAATTTTTAAGCTATTTTTTATAAAACATTTTTACGGTTTTCTTGCGGCTTTTAAAAACCCAAAATATAAACCCATACTTTTAAGAAGCCTTATTATTAAAAATACGAGAAAGTACGAGTTATGGCTTCTAAAGTATATATAGCATATATATACGACACCCCCCTATACTTAGCGTGAACTATGTCCTCATAGTGACCAAAGAAGCGGCAAAGGAAGACATAACTCGGGCTAAGTATAGATCGGTGAAAAGAACCTATACTACAATGACTCAAAGAATAATGAATAAAAGAATAGAAGTCGGTCATCTCCTCTATACTTAGGATCAAGTGGTCCTAAGGATAGCGGACTCAAAACCGAAGATGACCGAGGTCAAGAGAATGCACATACTCAGTGGCTCGGCTTGTCCCCCCTATACTTAGGGTAAAATATCCCTAAGTATAGAGACGAAAATCAAAAGGTGAGGGATAAGCGAGGGAGCAGACGAGACAAAAACCGACGACGATCAAAAGCCGAAATGAGCGAGATCACCCCCCCCCCCATACTTAGGGTAAAGCACACCCTAAGTATAAGCAACAACAGGGGTGATCGAACAGGACGATACAAGCAATAACACGGTGTCTACACCCCCCTATACTTAGGATAAAGCACATCCTAAGTATAGCAAAATCTAGATGAACCTAAGGGTGTAAGACAAACAAAGAAGAAAGAATGAAATCGAAAGTATATACAAGATCTGGTTAATCAGGTATGAGATGCATAGTGTAAGAGTGAAAAGATCATCTCATACAAAATGGATTGGGGCGACTTCAACGGTCTGCGGATTATGATCGAGAAATGGTTTCAATCGCTGACCGTTGACTCGAAAGGTGGACTCAGATGACAACTCAGATATATCAATGCTACCGTTGTCGTACACCTTTCTGACAATGTAAGGGCCTTTCCATTTACTCTGAAGTTTCCCTGGAAATAGTTTCAATCTCGCATCGAATAGCCAGACTTTCTGATCAGGCTCAAACTGCTTGTGGCTGATATGAGCATCATGCCACTCTTTCATACGCTCTTTGTAATGCAGGCTACTCGTGAAGGCTTGATCTCTCAGCTCTTCCAGGGCTGCCAGTTCAGTCTGCCTCTGATCTCCCAAATCATCTAGTCCAAAGATCACTTCTTTCACTGTCCACCAGGATTTGTGCTTGATCTCAACAGGTAAGTGACATGGCTTGCCATAAACGAGCCGAAAGGGAGATGTGCCTAATGGAGTTTTGAAGGATGTTCGATATGCCCAAAGAACCGAGTCCAAAAGCTGCGACCAATCCTTTCGGTCTGGGCGAACAACCTTCTGCAAGATCGTCTTGATCTCCCTATTCGAAACCTCGGCTAGACCATTCGTCTGAGGATGATACGGAGTAGCAACCCGATGGTCTATACCGAACTCATTAGCAAGTGCTCTTACCTTGTCGTTGATGAAGTGGCTACCCCCGTCTGAGATCAGAACTCGAGGGACTCCGAACCGCGTAATGATATGCTTTCTTAGGAACTTGCAAACCGTGTTTGCATCTGCGGCTCGGGCAGGAATAGCCTCCACCCAACGACTCACATAATCCACAGCTAAAAGGATATACTCGAACCCCTAACTTTTAGGAAATGGGCCCATAAAGTCGATACCCCATGCATCGAACACTTCACAGAAGTGGATCGGCTGCATTGGCATCATGTCTTTATGTCCACAAGTGCCCATCTTCTGGCAGTCAGTACATCTCTTTACGAATGCATGAGCATCCGCAACGAGCGTAGGCCACCAAAGGCCGGATTGGAGCACCTTTTGTGCTGTCCTCTTCCCTGAATGGTGTCCTCCAGCTTCTAATCGATGACAATACATGAGGACACTCTGGTATTCCTCCTGAGGAATACACCTACGCCAGACGGAATCCGCTCCTTCATGATAAAGGACTGGATCCTCCCAATGGTAAGACTTGGCTTTCGCGAGGAAAGTCTCAAGTCTCTGTCTGGACCAACCTTGCGGAACTTTCTTAGCAACAAGAAAGTTCACAATGTCGGCATACCATGGCAGCGAGGCGACAACAAGAATCGCCTCGTCGGGGAAGGTCTCGGTGATTGGTGTATCAAAATCAGAAGTCTCGGGTAGTTCTAGTCGGGAGAGGTGATCCGCCACCACATTCTTGACTCCAGGCTTATCCTTGATAACAATGTCGAACTCCTGGAGTAGAAGGATCCATCTGGTCAGACGCGGCTTCGAATCCTTCTTATCCATTAAGTACTTGATGGCGGTGTGATCAGTGAAGATTGTGACTTTGGATCCTAAGATGTGGGATCTGAATTTGTCTAAGGCAAATACTACAGCTAGCATCTCTTTCTCTGTAACCGTGTAATTCCGCTGCGCGGAATCCAAAGTCTTGCTAGCGTAGTGTATGGCGAATGGAAGGCCATCCCTCCTCTGTCCCAACACAGCCCCAACGGCAAAATCTGAGGCATCCGTCATGATCTCGAATGGAAGAGACCAATCGGGTGGCTGAAGGACAGGAGCCTCTACAACCATATTCTTGAGAGTATCGAAAGCCAAAAGACACTTATCATCAACTATAAACTCGGTGTCTTTCGCTAGAAGATCAGACAACGGTCGGGCAATATTGCTGAAGTCTCGAATGAAACGTCGGTAGAAACCGACATGCCCGAGAAATGACCGAAGCTGTTTCAGATTGGACGGTGGATTGAGTTTCTTTATGATATCCACCTTGGCCGGGTCCACCTCCATGCCCCGGTTGGAGATGATGTGACCAAGGACCGTCCCCTGAGTCATCATGAAATGACTCTTCTCCCAAGAAAGCATGAGGTTAACTTCCGTGCACCTCTGAAGCACGCGGTCTAGGCTAGAAAGGCAAGAATCAAAATCATCGCCGTAGACCGAGAAATCGTCCATGAAGACCTCCAAGATATCTCCCACCATGTCCGCGAATATCAAAAGCATGCACCTCTGGAATGTAGCCGGAGCATTACATAATCCAAAGGGCATCCGTTTGAAAGCATACGTTCCGAACGGACAGGTGAATGTCATCTTTTCTTGATCTTCTGGAGAAATGGCTACTTGATTATATCCTGAGTACCCGTCGAGAAAGCAATAATGGCTCTTCCTGGCTAACCGTTCGATGATCTGATCGATGAATGGTAGAGGAAAGTGATCCTTCTTGGTTGCTTGATTCAAACGTCTGTAGTCCACGCAGACGCGCCAAGAAGTCGGTACTCGGGTAGCGATCTCCTCTCCGTCCTCGTTGATCACTGTGGTGATACCCGTCTTCTTGGGTACCACATGCAAAGGACTAACCCATTTCGAGTCGGAGATGGGATAGATAAAGTCGGCGCTCCACCACTTGGATATTTCCTTCATAACCACTTCTCGAAGATTTGGGTTCAGCCTGCGCTGAAACTCACGAGATGGCTTGGCGTCATCCTCGAGAAAGATGTGGTGGGAGTAGAGAGCCGGACTAATCCCATGGAGATCGGCTACTGACCACCCGATCGCCTTGCGGTTCTTTTCAAGAATCGCCATCAGACGGGATTCTTGATCTTCGGTCAGATTAGAAGAGATGATGACCGGAAACATTTTCGATTCACCTGCAAGGAATCGGTACTTCATGCTTTGAGGTAATGGTTTGAGTTCAGAGGGAGAAGGGGCAGGGAGGGCGGGTTTGATTAGAGCCTGGGTGTAGGCTACTAGATCGGTGTGCATGAGCTCTGCCTGCTCTGACTCAGAAAGATCTGGAGATGGTTGGATGTTCTGATTCGATATGGTCTCCAGGTTGGTTGTAGGCTCTGATAAAGGAGTCTGAAGTGATAGGAATTCAGCAAAGCACTGCCAATCAGCATCGTCGGAATCGGAATGATCTGCGGATGACTGATGACTCTGAGTATTCACTTCTGACTCGGAGGGATATAGAATGCATGAATGATCTGAAAAATTATCAGAATCGTCTCTGTCAAGATTCTCGATGTTCTCTTCTAGGATTGTGCTCTCCAATCTCCCATCCTCAGATATCTGAATTTCGGCTTCAACTGAAGGTGGAATGAAAGATTGGGTACTCGGTTCGGCCCAGATGGCCTCATCATCGGTTTGTACGAAGTCACAATCCTGATGACTGTCGGGCTCGTCATCAGATGCTCTCTCTGATCCAGCTGCTCTAGAGTTATGATCTTGGATCGTCTCTATATGTATACTTTCGCCCTGGACGCGAAAGTACACCTTCACAGTACTATAATCGGATACGGCCTTTGCTGTTGCCAGAAAAGGTCGTCCTAATATGATCGGGGTATCGGACACACATTCAGGGACCGCCATGTCCAACACGACGAAGTCCACGGGGAATTGCAAACCCTGAATGGTGACGATAACGTCTTCGATTAAACCCTTAGGCCTCTTGACTGATCTATCAGCAAACTGCAAGACCGTTCGGCTTGGTTGAAGAGGCCCGAACTCGAACTTGTCGAGTAAGGAAGATGGAAGGAGATTAATCGAAGATCCGCTATCTAATAGAGTCCGATCGAAAGTCTGATCGAGGATCTCACATCTGACATACGGCGCTCCCGTATCTGATCTCTTGGCCGGGAGTCGATTCTAAATAGCGTAACATGTATCCTTGGTCAACACATGGATCTCAGAACAATGATTGCGCTGCCTCTTCTTTCTACGGACGGTGGTTCGTTCTTTTAAGCCTTTCTGCAGAAGAGGAATGTGAGCCAAGGCTTCCGAAAGAGTGAGTTGGATTGTAAACTTTTCGAGCATCTCTTTCGTCAGATCATTCATCTGAATCTTTTTGGAATTTTCTTTTTTAGCGCCTTTTCCTAAGCAGAGTGCTTTCGGAAAAGGTATCTGTACATCCTCCGGGTTAGTCTGTACAATCGGAGGATCAGAAGAAGTAGAAGCAAATGTTTTTGGAGAACAGGGACTTGCTTTCTTCGAACAATCAGAAAGATCAAGATCTGAATCAACAATCTTTTTATTCCTTTTTCGAGTTCTTCTCTTTTTTACATTTTTTTGTGATTTTCTATCATCATCATCAGAAATGAAAAACGGTAAAGCAGCTATGTCGACGTTCGGCTCTGGCTGCTCTTCAGACTTGGTGGCTTTAGCACCACCATCTTCATCGTCAAAGGTTGCGGCTTCAGCACCGCCATTAATGTCGTCTATAGGCTCGCTTGCATGATCTGAAGTATCGTCCTCGAGCCTAGTAGAGTCTCCGCCTACTGGAATCCTACCGCTCCTAAGAGAGATGAAGTCAGCGTCATCACAGTAAAGATAGTCATCGGAGAATACCTGTGATTGGAGGGTGGGCTCGGTCAAATCTACCTGCTCAGACTTTCGCTTCAGGTTGTTCGGGTTGGGCTCTATCTGGGCAGGCAAGACGGACTTCCCCTTGACGAGGTCAGTGACATGGGTTTTGAACTCATCCATTTCTCGCCTGAAAGAAGCATGCTGATCAGTGATAAGGTTAGCGAGATATTCTAATGATGGGTTGTCATGGAAAGGTCCATGAGACCCGGATGAGTCGCCTCGGTGATACTGAGGCTGCTGCGGAGCTGGCTGCTGCTGTGGAGGATATTGTTGCTGCTGCTGAGGCTGGTAAGTGCTCTGCCTCCACTGAGGATTCTGATATTGCCGAGGACCGTAATGCTGCTGCTGATGATCTCTGTTCTGCCCCATGGATGCCTGCGGTTGCTGTTGGGAAGAGGCACCTCCTGTAGACCAACGGAAACCAGGGTGATCACGACGGATCCCTGGTTGCTGCGGTCGATCATACCAGATCCCATTGACCTCAGTCAATGATTCAGGCATCTCCGAATAAGCTGGGGGCATAGATGCCAAGGGCTGATCGCTCTGATACACCACCATTTGGGTGTCAGATGATGGTGTCTGCTGAAGTTGCGGGTACGCCGAGGCATGATGAACAGGCTCAGAATGCACATGGTAGATGTGCTGAACTGGAGGCCTAGGAAGGATGCCTCGGTCTCGGCTACTAGAGTCAGCCTGTGACCTCGAAGACCGGTTGGAATCTGTGTGTAGTTCTTGAAGGCACATAATCTGTGTCTTCAGATCACTGAGGCATCTCTCAAGCTCGTCAAGTTTATCGAGCTTGTCTAAGTTCTAGCACTTCTTCTCAATTATTTCCATGCGATCCAACTTCTGGGAAATGATCCCCATATCAGCGGTTGGAGATTCGGGAGAATTAGAAACTACAGAAGATGGATTCCCTTCTATTTGTGCCACTCGGGAATGCTGGTGATAGGTTTGTGGCTTCGTCTGGTTGTTAACTTGAGTCTGCGACATCGTGGTGTAATTCTCTGCCATTTTCTTGTAAATGGCCCAGACTCGGTCTTCGTGCATCGAGAAATACGATCCACCACAGGCGGCATTCACCAGTCCCTGTAACTCCTGTGTCAGCCCACCGAAGAAGCTCTGTACAAGAGTCGGCTTCGAAAGGTCATGGTGGGGACATCGATCAATGAGATCTCTAAAACGGTCCCATGCCTCGTGGAACTGTTCGTTCCCGATCATGGAGAAATTGCTAATCATGGCTCGAGCAGCATTCGTTCGACCAAGAGGGTAATACTTATTCAGATATGCGGTTCTCAGCTCCTCCCAGGTCGAAATGTATCTCCCTAAGTGTTTCAGCCAGTAGGCTGCTCGATCAACAAGGGAGAAAGGAAACACGATCAGTTTGATCGTATCCTCGTTCACTTCCGCATCATGCACCGTGCTGCAGATAAGCTCGAACTCCTGAAGGTGCAAGTGCGGCTCCTCAGTAGATAGCCCATGAAACTTGGGCAACAGCTGGATCGTCTGAGGTCGGAACTCGAAGTTACCGCGGATGACAGGGAGACGGATCCATCGATGGGTCGTAGTAGCTCCAGGGTTGTAGAGTTGCTGCATCGTGCAATTCGGGTCCTCTGGAGGCCTCTCTGGTCCTTCTTGCGGCTCCTGATCCTCAGGTCCTGGAAGCTCAGCTGCAGGCTGATCTCGCTGCGCACGAAGCTGAGTCAGCTCAGCTCGGACATCATTCATCATTCTACCTTGCTCCCTAATCTGATTCTGTATTGCCTCAAGGGAAGCAAGTAGACCACTGTTGATCGCAGCCTGATCGATAACAACTGAAGTGGTTTGTGGTCCTTTGCCAGCCATGTCGTCTGGAAAGGAGAAAGAATCCAAATCAGGCTTCGCCAAATCAATGTGTAGCTGCTGTTGATCTGGAAGTGGAGGTGATGATGGTAGAGAATGAGTATGAGAAGGAATCTGAGAAGAGTTTCCAGGGTCAGAGTCACGCCTGGAAGAAGAATGTTGTTCTGATTCTGGCTCGAATAGGAGGTTCTCGCGAACCGAGCCAGGAGACATGATCTCAGAGGGAAATGGATAGATCTCTGGTTCAAAGAGGGGGTTCTCTTGAACCAATCTAGATAAATGGGCACGAATGCGTGAGAGCGGTGCCGTAAGAGTCGGACGAAGTGATCGTCTGCCCATCATCCTGAGAGTCAGATGACAATTGATTGATGATATTGAGATCTGGAAGATATAGGACTCACACCACAAATCAAACGCAAAGCAAACACCGAATTCACCAACACAACCCTGGTGATGACCGTAAGAGTTCGGTCGTTTATCTTTTCGATTTTAAGTTGTTTGGCAAGCAACGTTCTCTCAGATTGGCGAGATTAGATAGGTGCCCGAAACTTCAACGTCGTACTGTCCCGAGTTCTCACCAAAACTCACCTAGTCTCAGCCAGTATGGAAGTAAGTACGGACCGTTTCCGGCTACCCGTGTTACTTGAGGACGGAGCCTTACGCAGTGTCCTCTAAACCTTCCACTCTGCTAAGTGAACTCGGACCGTTTCCGGCTACCCGAGAGCACCCACTGAAATAAGGTGGATCAAGGCGTGAACTAAGTAGTATTTCAATAGAAGCCCAGACTCTGGCTCTACCTTATGTGTCGTCTCTCTCTCGCAAAGTCTGAAGTTGAGATCTGAGTATGCACTTCGGGGGTTGCTCTCCCCCAAAATAAGTGGAGTCCTTACGTTTGTTTTAGAGTCAGATAGAGTTTGCAGTCCCTGTTTTAATTTTCGGTTATCACTTTTTTTGGATATTTTCAGAGAAAAATCATCTAACGTATTTTTGTCTTTTTGGGATTGGCCCTAGATACAAGCACCTAGGTGTCGAATCCTATGCAAGCATCTAAGATAAGCTAAGCTACGATGCGCAGAGAAGGGAAAAAGCCGAAAAACACCCAACAAGCACCTATCTCGGAAAAGCCGCGGAAAACCGTCGAGAAAATCACGATCGAGAAAAGCCACGGTGGGTGCCCTGCTCCCCCAGGAGTACAGCCCTGGTGAAACAGACCCCGAGAAGATACAAGTCGGGATGCCTTTACGAGGCCCCTTTCTACGACACTTTTTTATATGTTTTTTTTACAAGAAATTACAAGAGTTCTAAACTACTTGGTTTCACGGTTTTGAGTTGCGCGGCTCGAGCTGTGCTGCACAAATCAAAAACAAGAAACTGTTAGGTCAGAGAAATAAAATCGCGAAAATGAAATCTATCCTAAGAGCTTCGCGATCCTCCTAGCGCTGCCTCCCCGGCAACGGCGCCATCTGAAAAACACCACCTGATCAGCTTCTCGAATCCTGCGAAGAAATCAGAGAAAAGAAGAATTCGGTCATTGTATCGACCAGGTGAGTTTTGTCAGAAAAGATTAAGGTGAGTTAATCTTTTATTTTTTATTTATACTCCTAAACAAATGTATAGTGGATTCGTACGGGAGTGTCGAACTCAGGGAGGCAAACTGTTTTAAACTAGGGAGAATCGGTGGAAAAACTTAGGTAAAGGGTCTCCTAATTTTTATTTTATTTTTAGGAATTTTTCTGAATTTTTATTTATTTTTATGAATTTTATATTGTTTTTTTGTAATTTTTAATTATTATATGATTTTTTTATTTTAGAAAATGTTTAAATTTTTATTTGATTTTTATTTTGTTATTTTTATATTTTTAGTGTGTTTTACTGTTTTTATGGATTTTTAGATGGTTTTTATGATTTTTATGGGTTTTGGTTAACTTCTAATGTAGAAAACAAAAAGGTTATTAAAAAACAGGGGCGTATTTGAAATTTTTAAGGTTGAATATAGTGAAGAAATATTTTTGTTGTATTTTCTGTAGAAAGTAGATGAAAATACCTTCAAAATGATGTATTGTGCATTTTAAGGAGATTTTTCTTGAGTTAGTTATGAATTTTTGAAGTTTTTATCAAATTTGTATTTTTATTGATTTTAATATTTTTTTAATATTTTTTTAAAACGTATTTATACTGTATATTACGTAAAATACTGTAATTATATGATTTTTTATATATTTTTTATGTATTTTACATTTTTATTTATCAAGTACGGGATATGGGTGTAAAAAAATACTGATACTGCAAGGGCCTTCACGCAAGATAGCAAAGTGGACGAGGATGTGAATGCAATTTGTTGTGAAATGTCTTCTCTATACGTGAAGTGCAAGTGAGGCTTCTTTTGTCAGGAGCTGTATGTATTTCAACGGAAAGTGGGAGGTATACGCGCAAAATATCCGCAAATACTTGGTGCACTCGAGGTTCGCGTGACAGGTGCGAGCTCCAGTACCTGTTCGCAATTAGAAACAATGCGTTGGGGTTAGACGCGTAATTCCCAAAAGTAACCTCAGTTAGCACACGCGCGTAGTACGTGATCGAATTAAAGCGGCAGGGCGGTGCGTCTTATGTATACGCGCGGCTGGCTAAGGGCCCTTGGATCAGAGCGGATCCACGGGTGACTGTAGCACCTGGTTGCTTCGTCCGTTCCTCCCCAAGTAAAGCTTGTTGATGCGATTCGCCGTCGACACGTAATGTAGGCACGAAATGAAACTCAAAGTCATAGAGATCTGATGCGGCAGTTCGGGAAATGCTCGGCGGAGCGGTGGTGCGTTTCACACTTCCAAGCAATGTTGATCTATCGATGTTCAAACTCAGCCGCTTCTTCAGATCGTGAATAACGACTCAGTTGATCTGTTGAGGCTGCAATGTTTCACGAGGTCCACCCTCGACGGCAGGGAGGCGGTGTTTGGGAATCCAGGCAGCGGTTTGGATCGAAGGATGTCTATGTTCCTGTTCTCAGGCCCCTTTGCTTCGGTGATGCTCTGATCGGAAGCTCGATAACGTGAAGGCTTCAAAAACCTCTCCGATGCTCGAAGACGATTTCCTGCAATCAATGATGTTCCTGGATGAGTGGATGAAGGATGCGCGCGTCTGTGGATGCGGGAGCTCAGCTTGTCATCTCGTTCACTCTATATGCTCTCCTCGACGTGAAGCGATGGATCCGTCTTCGATGGCGCCGAGATGGCATGCGGCGAACGTTGACGCGGTGGTGCTCTGATGTAGATTCGGCAATTCAGCTCTTCCCGATCGACGATGAGACTCGGGTGTAGTGTACTTCAGATGTTTTAATCTACAGGAAGTGTTGCTTCGTTCATGCGAGATTCCAACTTGTTAATAGCAATCAATCCTTCTGTGCCTACAGATTATACAACAACTCGAGACGATGTCTCGGTCCCAAACACATACAGAGAAAAGTGAGCGGAAATGGTCTAAATGCATCCAATCTGGAGATCTGCAATTGTGGATATACGGCTCGAAGTTCTACGATCCTCGGCCAAATGTTATGGATAAGAGCAAACGACGAGTTTTGGTGAATACATGAACGATCCGAAACTAGATGATGAATTTGATCGGATCTCAAATCAGGAGTCAATCAGAGGTGGAAAATTATGACATAAATTTCGGAGAAATGGATAAGTTGATAAGTGATGAGTGAAATCAGAGAATTTTGAGAGATTTTACTGGAAACGATTGAAATTAATTGAGAGAAACTGGAAAACGGAAGTGTGGAAAAGTGAATCCAGTAGTGGCTTGAAGATGGATCGTGAATCCAAACGAGAATGAAATCAGAATGATACGAAAACCGAGAGAGAGAGATAGAGAGAGATGAGAAGAGAAGTAGGAAGGGAAGGTAAGAGGAGGATCTAACCTGGAAAGTAGAAGGAGAAAACGGACGAGTTGCCTGTGGGCGGAGCTCCAATGGAGGGCCTCCTGGTTGTGGCCTCGACACGACGGCTGCGTGGAGGCTCTGCACGCGGCGGAGCGGGGCTCCACACTGGCGGCGTGATCTCGCCGGGCTCCAACTCCTCGCTCAACGGATGCGGGGCGGAGCTCCTGTCACAAGCTCCCTCACTCGCTCTCTCCGGAACTTGAAGGTGGAGAAATAATGGCGGATCCTTGGAAAAGGAGGGGAAGGGGGCTATTTATAGGGAAGGAGGAGGATGAATCTGGACGGGAATCAGAGAAGATGAAGATACTTGGGGAGCACGTTGCCGGATCCCGTCACCGGCGGTGGGTATGGTCACCGGAGTCGGTTGAGGAGATTGGAGGAGAAGAGGAGGTGGGAGGAAGAAGAAGAAGGAAGAAGAAGAAAAGGAAGGAGGAAGAAGAGGCGTGGGGAAGAAGAGAAAAAGAGGGAGAGAGAGAAAAAGTAAGAACTAATGGCAGCCTGCCATGTGGCGGAAATGAGGAGAAATAAATAAATATGAATAGGACAAAACAGAGAAAAGACAAAAGAGTTATATATAAGTATAAGAATAAGGGTAAAATGGGGCTGCCCCCAGGGAGTAGCCAACTTGGCTACTCCCACCCCTATTTTTCCGTCGTTTTTTTATTTTTTTGGAAAATAAAAATTTGTATATTCATCACTATATCCCTCTCACATTCTATTAAAATTTCGTCAGAAACAGAGACTCCTAAGCCCTCCATCCAGACGTCATTTTTTTAACGGTCGCAGGATTTTTTAAATCGGTCGTGTTTGGATGGAGGCCGTAGGAGTCTCTGTTTCTGACGAAATTTTAATAGAATGTGAGAGGGATATAATGATGAATATACAAATTTTTATTTTCCAAAAAAATAAAAAAATGAGGGAAAAATAGGGGTGGGAGTAGCCAAGTTGGCTACTCCCTGGGGGCAGCCCCATTTACCTCTAAGAATAAATACCTTATACATTATATTAAGTAAGTAAATAGTGTGGATAAAATTATAAATAATTAAATTAATTAATTAATTAAATAATTTAGATAAATAAAGTATTATTTATTTAAAATAAACATAAAAGATTAATGTATTAAATAATAATAACGTATGGTTTATTGTACAACTATACTAATACGGACCCCGAAAACCGCATTTTTCGCATTAACTTCAATTTTAGCGAAACTGGTGTCATTTTGTAGATAATTGAAAAATATAATTTTAGGGACAAAGTTTGCTCAATTCGGAGTTCATACGGCCGAGTTATGAGGCCCGGACAAAAAAAGTAGCAGCTTCGGACTTTCGATTTTTTTCAGTATTTTGGCTTTCTTATATTTTTATATTTTTATAGATAATTTTAGATGATTTTAGGAAAAAGAATTAGGTTAATCGGGTTTGCGGTTATTTAATTAAAAATCCCGGAAGTTTCTACATATAGTACATATATACAACGGGTCCAAAAAGCCGAAACTCACCGGTTTTATCCGAATATTTTTCTGATATTTTTAATAAATAGTGATATATACAAAACGGATTTTAAAAGTGAGTTTGGTCAATTTGGAGTTTTCTATAAATAGATATGAACCTCGGAAGTCGGCTTTTACGGCTTTTCCGGTTCATTGTGGTTATTTTATTTTTGTGCCGAAATATTTTTCTAATATTTTTATAAAATATTACATATTTTTATGAACAACTTTTGTAAAAGAAGTGTTTTCATTTGAGGTGATTTTGATGATAAATAAAATAGGTGAAGTATTTACATTATGAGAAATGGATAAATTACATTTTTGGTCTTTATTTTCAGAATATTTTTATAAGTTAGGATCCTTATCTCCCCCTACTTATTTCTTTTGTCGACCCGGTCAATATTGACCTGGTCTCGGGGTTAGGATCAGTCTGTATATTACATATACATCCTTCTTTTATTTTTATTTTCCTTTTTCTCTTTATTCTTTTATTTTGGATAATTTAAGTGTTAATTATATAATATTAATATTTGTGGTTAGAATGTTAATTAGATGGAATTAGTGGATATTTACATGTATTTTACCAAGGATTTTAGCCAAAATGAAAGAATAAAGGCGATGAATCACAGATTCATCAGCATATGAATTCGAAGATCAATGATCTTACTACTTTAAATAAGAACCAGAATGTCGCTCCATTATTTGAGGATATGGATTCATTTGAGGATTTCCCTGATTGCTTGCAATCGCCCAAAATACAAAAAAATGAGAAAAAATTAAAAACACAAAAAGATTCCGGGAGACACATGATTGAGTCGGACTGTGAGGAGAGTGCCCACTTGTCAGATCCTCTAACCACACAACCTCTCACACCTAGTCCCACCTTTGACCCCGAGGATGCCGCTGTACAGACTGCTCTTGGCATGCCTCGTGTATATGCTGATTCCGACTTCCTCCCTTGTATAAAGGAGGTCCAAAATTTCAAAAAAATGTTGACTGAACCCGAAGTGGTGGCCACCATACATGAGATTATCCGTGCCCCACTTCAGCAGGCCATGACCGATTTATCTGCTCCTCTTCCCAAGAAGAGAAAACGGAGGAGCAGATCTGAGCATCATATCTTGACCATGGCCACTGCCCACGCCATCACACATCGTCCCATTCCTAAGAAGAGGAACACTACCACACCTTTCATTAGTTGCACCATCTCTGACCAAACATGTGATCACACTCTCCTCGACTGCGGTGCTTTGATTAGCATCATACCCTTCTCGCTGGTACAATCTCTTCACTTAGGGCCTCTCAAGAAGACCAGGATGATCGTACAGTTTGCTAATGGATCAATAAAGAGGGCGAAGGGTATCCTTGAAAACGCCGTCATCTAAATTCAGGGCATGAGGTACACTGTTGACTTTGTCGTATTGCCCATGGAGACCTCCACAGGGGAGCATTCTCCAATCATCCTGGGACGACCATTCCTCGCCTCTGCGTGGGTCGTTATTGATTACGGATCAGGAGAGATTCGCTTCCGTCCTGCTGACGAGAGCGAAGCATTGATCACCGCACCTACTGCTGACCAGAGACCTGCACCTGATGCGCCCTCACCTATCTTGGCTGACCTTGAGGACCATGACCTTGATGATACTATCAGAGAATTTTGCTGCTTATTGGATTCCACTGAGACCCGAGAATTCCTCCCTGTTGAGGAAAACTCGGAAAGTATGGACCTCGACGTTCCTTCTTCTGGGACTTGGCGTTGTGTTGATGACATCCGCGGGATTTACACGATAAACACCATTGAGCGGAGGGCAGATGTAGAGACTAGACAGGACGGACATGACTTGACTACTTCCACTAATGAGTCCGCTCCTATCCACGTAGATCCTGATGAGCCAAAGGCCGAATTTGATTTGGTTGCTTTTCTTCAGAGATTTGGGCCTTTTGATGAGAAAGATGATCCGGTTGAGATTATAGAGGACGAACAGAGTTCGACTACTTCCACCGATGAGTTCGTTCCTTTTGGTTTTGACCTGGACGAAAACTCGCAGGACGACTCCGAGTATACTACTTCTGATGATGATGAGTTCGTCCCATTCCACTTTGATATTAGCGAGACTTCCAAGGCCAGACCTAGTCGTACTTCTTCCACTACCCGTCTGTGCCTCCACACCCTAGGGCCACGGAGGACTTACTCCCCGTCGACCCTGATCGGCTTCTGTCCACTGTGGACCCCGATGTCGACCTGCATCACACCAGATCTATTCCTCAGCGGTCCCGCAAGAAGGTTCGCTTTCAACCTTCTTGATCATCTGTATATCCATCTCTGTTGTATATTCACTTTTGTGTACCTCTGTTCTCTCTACCGTATTGCTCGTTTGCCCATTCCTCGTGTTTGCTTTGCTTAGGACATACTTTGTCCTAAGTATAGGGGGGTGGACGAGCCGAGTGTTCGTTCTTCGTTCTGTGTCATCGTTCCTGTCGTTGCCTATACTTTGGGCTTCTTTTACCCTAAGTATAGGGGGAGCGATGTGTATATCCTCTAATCTCTCATTCCACCTTCAGATCTCTTTTCTTCTTTTCTTCTTTTCCTTTTCTATTTTCTTTATCGATCAAAAAGGTGCCGCCCTTGTAGACAGTTTTCCATACTTAGGACGTACTTTGTCCTAAGTGTAGGGGGGTGTGCACCCTGAGTTTTTCCATTCTTTTCGATCCTCTCCATTGTCTCCTCTTCTTGTCTATACTTAGGGATATCTTACACTAAGTATAAGGGGAGACAATCTGAGTACGATCTGTTCATTCCCACCCTTGACCCTCCCTGCTTTGTGTACAATCTGCTATACTTAGGATTATTTGATCCTAAGTATAGGGGGGACGGTCAACTTCTCATTCGTTGTCCATCCATTCCTTTATTTATTTAATCGTTAGATTTTCCTATACTCAGTACGAGTTATGTCTTCTCTTTTCTCTCTGATCTATGGGGACATAGCTCAAGCTCAGTATAGGGGGGTCGTATATACTGCGTATATACTTTAGCCATAACTCGTACTTTCGTATTTTACTGATAAATATGGCTAATAATTCTTTAAAGTTCATTAAAATTCTTAATAAAAAGATGTGGTTATTCCTCAAATTCTTTTTGTATTTACTGATTAATAAATCAGGTGAAAATGTTTTTTGCAAAATGTTTGAAAAATAGTTTGAAAATCTTTGTGAACATTTATTGAAAACTATTTTGAAAATATTTTGTTACATGTTTTCAACCTTTGTAAAAATGTGTGGTTTGTAAAAATTTCTTTTCTTTGTGTGAAATAAAAATGTTTGAAAAATGATTTGCAAATGTTTGAAAAATGGTTGCAAAAATATTGTGAAAAATCTATATACTGTTTGAAAAACCTTTGCAAAATGATTTTCAAATGTGTGTACATGTTTGTAAAATGTTTGTAAAATTTTTTTGGACTATAGTTTTCAAAAATTGTGTGTAAATTGTTTTCAAATAAGGTTGAGGAATATATACATCACACCAAAATCCACTATATATATCTATATGCATAAAATTGACCACTTACCCTGTAAATTCTTAAAATCCACTTCTTGTAAATTTAATAAGCACTTCCGTGTACATATTTTAACCTAGATTTCAGCTAAAACTTTTTTTTTCTTTTCAAAAATCCCAAAAACATTTGCAAAACTAAAATCCAAAAACATTTGAAAAATCTTTTTGAAAAATACAAAAAAATTGCATATGCATACATGCATCATCTTTTCAAAAAATCCATAAAAAGTTCAAAATTCTTGAAAATTGCATCACAAAAATATTTTCTGCATAGCATTGCATAGCATTCGCATTTTTCGGATTGAGTTTGATAGTTGAACAAGTCTAAATAAAATCCGGAGATTGGAGCTTGATTGGACCTTCAAATCTACCTAATAACAGGAACCTTATAGGAACTTGATTTGAGGTACTTCAGGTCTAGTTGACTTAATTCTTTGAGGATCACGGGACTTGGTTCAATGGATTCTTGACCGCCTAAGTAGAGTATTTCGGAGCACACACACGACTCTTGTTGATAATGACCTAACTTGGACACCTGCACCTTTCACATGGCTCAACTCAGTTGGAGTGGTGAGGGGATTGGATTTGCCGGTATGAGACGCACACAAGTGGAAACACTTGTCCTCCTCTAGGGAGGGAAGTGCACCCCAACCCGTCCAGTGCTTAGGAAGTCTAAAGACAGGAGGTTGTGGGTTGCGATAAAGCTTCAAAAGAGGGATAGTCTACAGGCTCAAGAGGAAAAACTCCTTATGTAAATGCTGCTGTATATAGTATTCAAAAAAAAGAGAGAAGAAAAAAAAAGAAGTTCAGGCATGTACAAATATAAAAAGCCTGCAAGTATGTACAAAGTCAATAAGCAAGCTTGAGTTCCAAAGTCATATCATGTGAGCCTGCAGTAGGATGACTTGACTACACTGGTCTTGCATCCCAGGATAGGTAGCTACACTGGCTATCGTCCATTCTTCTCTTCACCCCGTCCTCTTGAGCTGGTTGCCACTTGAACTTAAGAGGGAATACCCCGCTCCTAGAGGATGGAGTCATTGGATTGGGGAATCATTGGGTTGTCATGCTGGAGAAGTCAGTTTCTTTGTCATTCTAGTTGGGGAGAGCCACCATCACTTACACTGTACGAGTCAGATTCATAGTCGTAAGGGTTTGCGTATGAATTGAGATATTTCTGACCTGGCTATTGAGGAGACTTGGACAGAGTTTTGGGATTTTCAAGGACTGTTGGATTTCAAATTCGGTTCTCATTAAGGTTCCGCCTGCACTAAAATTCCAATGGTCCGACTTAAGCTCCAAACTTTGATTTTGTGAAGACAAGTTTGATAAATAAACTTAGTCCATCTTTCTTCTTTTTCTTTTCTTTATTTTTCTTTTTCTGCACTTATTGCAAAAGTGTTTGCTAGGGACTAGCAAAGGCAAGTATAGGGGGATGATGAATCCACGTTTCATCATCTTTATTCTATCATTTTGGCCTTAAAAACCCTAGTAAATGCGTGTAAATAGTCGTAATTCATGCATTTTAGCATCTATGCATATGTGTGTAAATATTGTATAAAATGCAGTTTTTAAAGCCAAAATTAGAGAATAAAGAAAAGAAAAGAAAAAGAATAAAATATTGTAAATATTTTATGACCCGAAACCCCGAGACCTAGGCATCTTGATGAATAGGTCGACAAGGAATAAAGTAGGGGGAGATAAGGGCCAAAATATAGATAAAATACCTATACCTTTTATTCATTCTTTATTCATTTTGGGACCTATTTTTGATTCCACTTTTTACACATCAAATAAAGAAACTTTGTACATGAAAGTTGTAGATAATTTTATAAAGAAAAATACAAAATTGATTTCACAGACAAATAATGTACAGATAAAAAGTTATGGTCTAAATAAAAATCCAGAATCCCAACTTCCCAGACTCGTATCTCACAACTGAAAACTCCAAATGCAGCATACTCACCTTTAATTGTATATAGAAGAAAATAAGCTATTTAATGGCGGTGGTTTCGCATTTGGCGGAACTACGGTTTGAAAGTTGAGTTTGGGGCCCCTATTGTATAAGTGTACAGAATAAAATATTCAATTTATTATTTATTTATTATTTTTATAATTTTATATTTTTATGTTGTAAATATTACTTATAATACTTATGTACATTAAAATAAAAATAAAAACATAAATAAAACTCAAATAAAAATACTTGTAGATACCATATACATAGGTATTTCACCTATACATATACCTATACTTGTTATACTTATATTTTATTTAATGTACATAATACATCAATTAAATAAAATAAAAACATATTTGTGTATCTAAAAGTATTATATGATTTTATAAAATACTAAATAAAAATAATAAAATTAAAATACACCAAATAAAAATAAAAGAATAAAGTATATAGATAATATACCTATATAGGGGTATAAAAGCAACTTGTAAAAATACATCTCATAAAAATATTTAAAAATCATAATAAAATAATTTATAAAATAATAAACATTTTCTATTTTATAACTAAAAATTAATAAAATCATCTCCTATTTTAAATTGAATTAACAACTCATTTTTTCAAGGTTTTTTCTGGTTGGTCCACGTGGACGAACCAGATTTCTTCCTTGTTTGACCTCGGTCAACTCTCTGACCGAGGTCTGGCTATTGTCTGAAATGCATTTTTCAAGGTTTTTTGCCCCCTTTTGGAGGGCGCACCTTGCATCCTTTGTTGCTGAGGTCTGAATGACTTTTCTTCCTCGATATACCATCTTACATGCCCAAGGCTTGGGTGGATCTTTGGACCATCGATTCATGAGATATTCCTTGATCTTCGAGCCACCTCGGCCAACATTTCAAAAACCGACCCAAACCTTCCATAGCCCTTTGAACCCTTTTGGCCCGAGTTTTCCCCCGTGCCTTGGAGTTCTGGACCGGAGACGGTGACAGCACTCCTCCAGCTTCTTCGCGCGAGGCAAAGCGACGGCCGAGGAGCTTCCATTCACCTCCGATGGCCGCCGCTGTTGAGGTTCCTATCTCCTGGTTTTCCCAGCCAGTCGAGGTGTTTTTATTCTATTTTCTTCATTTTTTTTCCATCACCCGTAGGATTAGGTAGTCAATCTATAGCCTCGTTGCGTGATTTGACCAGTGTTTTAAGCTTCAATTCCAGCCGCATATCCTCACCGAAGTTCTGCTCCGCCTTCCACCATTTCCCGCCTTATTACCCTCGCGTCTCCACCAATAAGACCGTAGGACCTTTTACTGTGGTTATTGCGCTTTCTTTGCAGGTTCAGGGTCAAGAGACTCTCTCTAGAGTCGATTTTTGGGAAACAAGAAGGTCTCCTGGAGCAGACCTTGCCATATCAAGTCGCGATGAACCTCTGGCTGTTCCCAGCCATTTTGCGGTCGTCGGCAGCTCAAGCTTCCCTCCAAGAACATCTGTGGGCAATCTGAGCGTCGTTGGTGGTCGAAGAAACTCAGGGCGGCTCGATCCAAGCTTACTCAGGCCATGTTCTTCGCCGTTCGTCCACCAGGCCCCTGAGCCGTCCGATCGCCCTCCGTTCTTCTAGCCGCACAGCAGCTGCAGGATCAATGGTGCCTGGACCGTCCCTCACGATCAGATCTTCTAATCCAGGCCATTCAGTTGAAGCGTTATCGCGAGCCCACGTCGCACCACGTGTATTAGTGAGATCGCCCAGGCCGTTGGATACGCCCATGGCATGGGTATTTTGTGATCTCACCCCGCCGTTTTTGTCTTTATTTTATAATACCGAAACTTGCATCTGCTTTGAAACATTTATGTACTATTTACAAAACATGCCTCGATGTTTTTGATAATTGCGCAGACGTCCTTGCCAGGCGCGTGCACATCACGCGCGCCTTGGCAAATTTTGCTGGCCCCCCTCGTACCTTTGGTTATTAACGTCTAGTCCAGAAACTATTTTCTTTAGTCAATTATTTTGTGGATATTTTGCTTTCTGGCCCCCAGACTTTCCTGATATTACATAAATGCCCCTGCGAACATGATTTTTCTTTTTTTACTTCTTGTATTTTATGCATGCATCTATAAAACCCAAAAAAATCTTCAAAAATCATATTAAGCTCCTGCTGTAGTGTAGTTTATCACCATATTTTTATTTTCCATAATTATTGCATTTTTATATTTATTTAAAATTAAAAATAGTCATTTTGTGCACTGTCTAGCTTATAAAATCCATAAAAAATAGAAAAACACTCCAGAAAAATCCCAAAAAAATATATTTTGTCTACTTTTCTTTGTTTTAACTCCCAGCCAAAAATCATTAAAAAAATAAAAAACCAAACTCCTAAAAATTGCAAAACTCTAAAAAGTTTCAAAAAATCTTGAAAATTCCTCAAAAATCCTAAAAATACAAACTTTGTCTCTGAATTTTCTTTGTTTCATTGTATTTAATAGAAAATTAATTTGGAAATTTTTGCTGCTGATTTCTATTTTATTTCTCCATTTTAGTTTCAGCCTTGCATTTTATTTACTGTTTTCTCTATTTTGACAATTAAAAATATCAAAAACATCTTGAAAAATACCCAAAAATCACAAAAACAGTAAAAACTCATAAAAATACCAAAAAGACTTTATTTGCTAATTTTTGGACATTTTTATCTATTTTTATAAATATCTCTTTCTCCCTTTTTATTACATTGTTTTTATATTCCAATATTGAAAAAGAAAATATAAAAAAATATAAAATATAAAAAGAATATATAAAATCAGAAATTATAAAATCAAAATACAAAAATACAAAATTGAAAATTAAATAAAAAATATAAAAATTAAAAACCCACAAAAAAATAGCATAGTAGACACTTGATCACATTCACACATTTGAGCAATTTTGCCCCGATCTACCTGTATGCTCCCTGTGTTCGACCTCTACACATACTTGCACCTATACACATCTTGTTGTAGAGTTATAATAAATTTTAACTCCGCACATTTATTTTCATTGCTTGATTTATCTATTATGGGTTAATTGTTGTTTTAATCCGAATTTCGTGTGGTCGATTCAGCGATTGAGTTCCCGCCTTGCGTGGAACTTAAGATCATTGATTTTCGGGTTAAACACTAGGCCCCTCTCGTCTGACGGGTCTATTCATTCCTCTTATATATATATATATATGACCGAGGTCAAACTGGTCGAAGCGGTCGAACCACGGGCGGGGCGGGAGGTCGACGACCTTATAAAGAAGAATTGACTGAAGAGTCAAATGCGAAGCGGAGAGGTAAGGGGAAGAAAGCCCCTATCATTAGGCTAAGACTCTTGATAAAAGAGAAGATTCCAAGCAAGTTAGAAATCCATGAACCAGATCCGAAAGTCCCAGAAGAGAAAATGACATCAAAGTGACTGAAAACCGCTTCTTAGAAAGCTTTCAACGAAAGCAGACCGACTAGCTCCAAGGAAGACAACAACATTGCCTCCGGCGTATACTACTAATATTCATTCTTCTTATATCAGGAAAAAGAAGACCCTAGTAGGCCTATGGCTTTGACTTCGGATACCATTCATTCGTTGGCATGCATGTACCTTCCTTTTTTTGTTTGTTTGGAACATAACAGAACATATATAGTCACCTCCGCCCCCAAAAAAATCTTGTGGTGTTATTGTAAGTGGGGGGGGGGGGGGGGTTGCGCGAGCAGTTCATCTAGATTCTCAAGCTAGTTGGGAAAGGTCTTGGTCAGTTTTCCCTTTATGCAGTCCACACAGATTTGGAGATAAGTGAAATCTCAATTGGGAAGAAGAAAGTATTCACTGCTGTTCCCGCCTCTCTCCTACCTCGATTCCCTGCCAGTCGACCCCGATAAGCTAAGTTGACTTTGTCAGTGCTTTCATTTCCTATTTCGAGACGGATGACATGCGACTAATGTCAGAAGCAACTTCCCTGTCTCCTCTCGATACTCGCTCAATCTTTTCAGTACCCAACAGCTCGTTCCCTATATCGAGACCATCCCGATCTTTGGTACCAGTTAGATATATATATCGTGTTGGTGTTCTTTTATTCCTACTTCTTTATTTAACATTCTATTTCCCTTCCTAGAATCCTGAGCTCACTCTCTCTTCTTCCGAAAAGGCCCGAAAGGCAAAGTGACTCAGGAAGAGAAGGTGAAGCGGTTCCACAGACCATAATGAGAAAGGGAAGGAAGGTCTGGTGACATTCCCGCGGGGGGGCTCTAGTACAAGGGTCAAGCCGAAGACCCCGACTTAGAGGGAGATGAGTCGGAGTCATGCCTACATTCCCGTCCGTGCCCCGTGCGTGTGAAATATCCGGGAGTGCTCTCCGCTGCGGTCGCTCCTTCCAACTAGTATATAAATGCGCCACATCAAGGGAAAAAGAATAATATGACATTCTTTCACACTTCAATCCTACATCAGTCCTAATTCCAATAAAGAGTTCCAAACCTTTTTGCGTAAATACTCAATGTCCTAAATAGGAGGAGGAAGGTAGAATGTCCTCAGACATCCCTAATCAATCAGTCAGTGAAGTAGAGCACGGAGACTCAGATTCCCCAGCGGTATCAGAGGGCAAGGACCAAGATCGACTTTCGAGGACAACTAGACTTTCAAATATGTCGTAGGACGGGGCTTGGAGTGGCTGATTCAGTGTCCGCCTCGTGGATTGAGAAGGCAAGGTCAGAATAGCCAGCTAGTGCACAAAAGTTCTAAAAAATAAAAAAAGGATGACCAATCTTCAATCCCGGGAAAGAGAGCAGGGACTGGAAATGCTCACTATTTCTGGAATCTTCAAGGGAGATCTTTATTTGGCCTATTGAGAATGCTAGACTGAAGACCTTAATCGTGTCTGAAGTCGTCTCTGCCTATCCGCAAGAAAAGAGTTGGGACGAGGCTCCGGTGTCCATCTAGTCATCTTTAGCACCGTGAAGTCAATGAGTGAATTGGGATTGGAAAATGGGTGAATAACGGGGATTGAACCCGTGCGTGGTGGATTCACAATCCACTGCCTTGATCCACTTGACTACATCCGCCCCTACCCCCGCTTAGGGTTAATTCCACTATCCTAATAGTCTTCGAGACCAACGTCACTATAGGAGGTGAGAAATGGACTAAGTGTCCACCCCGAACCCTAATTATATAGATTTATATATTTTCGGTTCCATGAGAAGTCCAACCTCCCGCGAACAAGGAAGAGTCCTCTGGCTATAGAACTCCTTCCGTCTCGCTTGCTGGAGCATGAAAAGGTGCATGCAGGATCCTTTTCGAAGCTATCTTTTCTATGCCTTACCGCACATCACTTTATATTAGTCGGTCCTGATTAGCATCACCTTTCTAGGAATCCGTGCAGTTATGTAATATGCCTTAGCAAATAATTACAAGACGACTAAACCACACCGACGCTCTCTGATCTCTCCGCCTAAGCTCGCTGAATCGCTCGCTGACCTCTTCAAGCTTTTCCGGGACCTTTGAGTTTGTGCTTGGAAGAGCGGAAATCGCCCCTTTAAGATCATATGGGCATTCCATCATTGTCGTGGGACCTTACCTTTCATTACACCAATGCGGATTACCTCGAGAAATAGCCCGCAGCAAGAGTGAGTAGTGTAGTAGTTTCTCAGGGTACAGGATACGAGACGGAACGAGACGGTGCCCTGCGTGATAAGTCAGGATGTAGAACCAAAGGAAGGGATGAAAAAGGGCATTTTTTGCTTTCTAGACACATCTGAATTCTTTTGTTCCTTGACTCTTTGCATTGAAAGAGCAGATCAAGAAAAATAATGAGATGATTCAACCTCCAACCCTTTTGAATGTAGCGGATAACTGTGGGGCTAGAGAAGGCGCTTCTAAGCCAACTGCTCTCTGGTTTCCTGGGAGTCAAAGAGATCTCGAGGGAGACTCGCTCTGCCCCCCTCTTTTGAGGGAGGCAAACCCTACGAGACGTGAACCTCGTCGACTCGCGCACATCTTTGAACCTACTCGCACGCAGGATGTCAGATCTTGTATTAGCTTTCATCCACGGTTTCTTTTGCAAGATGCCAAAGCTCCACAGAGGTCTCTTCTAGCTTTGATATTAGTGCCTTCTCCTGATCTATTTTTCCCTCCCGAATTCCTGTCGACCCTCACTCAAATGGGAATCACATGTTTGTCTTATCGCTTTCCACGTCGGGTTAGCGAGAACTGAAGCCCATTTCTTTCCTCCGATAAGATGGCTTGAACCTTTCCCCGGAACTATAGAAAAGGCCGGTCTAGGCTTTCACCTTCCAACTAGTAATGAGAGTCATAGCAAAAGGGTGCGAGACGTAGTTAAAAGGGTCAAGAAAAGCGAGTGTGAAACAGTGCGAGGCTATGTGCTCTGGTAGATGTTGTGCGAGCCGTAAGGTGAGCTAGTTTCGAGTTCTCTACAAAGCCTTTAACGTGAGGTCGAGCTCAGGGGAGAGGAGAGGGTTTTTGGGCTATTTTCATTACTTTGCTAAAATATTTTTTCACCAATTCGAGTCGAGCCCGGTTAAGAGCCAATAAGTGCACCAGGTATGATTCCAAGCTCGGAAAAGTAGCCCGCCCGCAATGGGCGAAAGCCTGATAGAGTAATGCCGCGTGGAGGTAGAAGGCCCACGGGTCGTGAACTTCTTTTCTCGGAGAAGAAGCAATGACGATATTTGAGGAATAAGCATCGGCTAACTCTGTGCTAGCATCCGTGGTACGTCTGGCCTGCGTTAGATAAAGTCACTTGCCAACTAGACACCTATATCGCCTAGGGTCATCAAAGTCTTCCTCATCTGCTGTCCGGAAATTGACTTTGGGATCCATAGGCAGACACATATTAGAGATCTTTTGTGCCCTCATCTTCCCGGCCTCATCTTCCCGGTGCCTCTGCCAGAAGCCTCCTTCGGCCTCAATCCATGTAGCCGGAGGGACCTCGGCATCCTTCCTTCTTCTCTCTTTGTTCCGAGGCAAACTATATATTTCAGGCCCCTCTTTCTCTCTTTTCTTTCCGGAAAACTGAGCCTGGATTCTTTCTCGGATCCGAAGGATGACCAAGCTCATTATGCATTTACTGGCATCGCATGCTTCATATAAGTACTAGGTGGATTGCTTAGTGCCTGGGCCTGAACCTCCTCGCGGATACTCTTCCCTCATCTCAGCTGGACTGCCCGATTCATCGTATAGTGCTTGCTACCATGGCGGATCATACAAGCCCTTGGTTTCCCGGTAGGGAAAGACTGAAGAAAGTGATTCCCTACTAGTTTGCAGGTTAGTGAGTAGACATCTGCCCCTCCCTAGCATCGTTACCACACAATCAAGCTAACTTCACTTGGCTCAACCCAGTTGGAGTGGTGAGGGGATTGGATTTACTGGGATGAGATGCACACACGTGGAAACATTTGTCATCATCTAGGGAGGGAAGTGCACCCTAACCCGTCTAGTGGCGTCGCCATCTGAAGACAAGAGAGTTTGGGTTGCAATAATGCTTCAAAAGAGGGATAGTCTACTTACTCAAGAGGAAAAACTCCTTTTGTAAATGATGTTTTATATTAGTATTTAAAAAAAGAGCAAAAAGCAAAAACTCCAAAACGGTCAGGCCTGATTGATAATGGAACACCTGTTGGAGTGTACATATTTGTATAGTCAATAAGAAAGCTTGAGCTTCAAAATCATATAATGTGAGCCAGTAGCTGGATGACTTAACTACACTGGTCATGCATCCTAGGATAGGTAGCTACATTGGCTATTATCCATTCTTCTCGTCACCCCCTCCTCTTGAGTCGGTTGTCACTTGAACTTCGAAGGGAATACCCTGCTCCTCGAGGAAGGAGTTGCTGGATTGGGGAATCATTGGGTTGTCATACTGGAGAAGTCAGTCTCTTTGTCATTTCAGTTGAGGGGAGCCACTATCACGTACACTGTACAAGTGAAATTCATAGTCATAAGGGTTTGTGTATGAGTTGAAGTATTCTGACCTGGCTATTAAGGAGACATAAGAAGAGTTTCGGGATTCTCGAAGGCTGATGTCTTTCAAATCTGATTCACAATAAGGTTTCGTACGCACTAAATTTCCAAAGGTCCAAATTAAGCTCCAAACTTTGATTTTGTGAAGACAAGTTCAAGAATTAAGTTTAATCCACCTTCTTTCTTTTTCTTTTCTTTGTTTTTGATTTTCTGCACTTATTGCATAAGTATTTGCTAGGGACTAGCAAAAGTAAGTATAGGGAGGTGATGAATCTCCATTTCATCACCTTTATTCTATCATTTTGGCCTTAACAACCCTAGCTAATGCATGTAAATAACCCTAATTTGTACAAATTAACATCCATTCTTTATTTAAAAAATACTATATAAAATATTATTTTTAATGCTAAAATTATAGAATAAAGAAAAATAAATAAAAAGAATAAAATGTGAAAGGTATTTTATGACCAAAATCCCCGAGACCTAGGCATCTTGATGAATACGTCCACATGGAATAAAGTAGGGGGAGATAAGGGCCAATAAATCATTACAAATCCCATTTATTAATTCATCATTTATTCATTTTTGGGACCTATTTTATTTTCGACTTTTTGTACCTTAAATAAAGAATATTTAACACTAAAGTTGTAGATAATAATATATAGAAAAATACAAAATTGATTTCATAAGGTATTTATGAAAAGTAATACTCTAGATAAAAAGTCAAAATCCTAACTTTTCAGACCCATATCTCTCAAATATAACCTTTAATAAACTATTTAATGGAGGTGGTTTCATATTTTTTTGACTTAAGGTGTGAAAGTTCGGTTTTGGACCCCTATTGTATAATATACCCAAACAAAATATTCATTTTATTTTTTCCTTTATTATTTAATACATTTATATTTTTTATAATTTTGTAAATATTACTTATAATATAGGTACATATTAAAACTAGAATAAAACCAATAAATAAAACATTAGAATAAAATAAGACACAAAAATATATAAATAAATATACAATAACTATACCGATACAATATACACCAATATTTAATTAAGTGAAAATTTTATATCAGAAAAATGCAATAAAATATATTTAGGCATATAAAAATAAGTTATAAATATATAAAATAAGAGAATAAAATAATAAAATTAAAAATACAAAATAATAAAAAAATGCAAAACGTAGATAAATATATCTAAAAATAAAACCCCTAGAAAGTAACTTGTAATAAATAAGACCATAAAAAATTAAAAAATGACATTAAAGCAGTACATTAAATAATAAAAAATTTCATGTTTATAGTTCTTTGAAATTTGATTAATTTTTATTTCATTTTAATTTATTTTCCATTTTTAGTTATATTTTGTCCTTTTCCAGCTGATGTGGCCCAATCACATGAGGCTGGTGGTTAACCCGAGGTCAACTATCGGACCTTGGTATTGGGGTCGTCAGAACCTCGAGTCACACCATATTCATCGATTTTCTATGCCTAATACATCGATCGAGGGACCTCGATTTCTTCATGAGGGTTGACTGATGAATCTCGTATTCATCATGCTAAAAGCCACAAATTAAACCCCCTGCTTAATCAATCCAATAAAAATCACCTGCAATTCTTTATTTTTATACTGTATCATATTGTGAATAATTTACCATTAAATTATTGTATTTAATTTCCTTTATTTCTTGTAATTATTTTATCCTCAAAAACCCCTAAAAATTAGTTAGAATAATTTTCTATTAATCACTGGCCATTAAAAACACTAAAAAATACAAAAACATCTCAAAACCACAAAATCGGTGTTTTTATCCCCTTAAAAATACCCCAAAAAATACCTTTTGTATAGTTGACCTCTTTTGGTTTTTTGACCAACATGAAAGTTGTAGATCTCGTCGAGATAAGCAACTTTTATGTTTTAACTTTTTCATAATTTGGCCTCTAACTATTTCTTTTATATTTATATTTGAATTTATGCTTTGAATTTTTCTGATTGGGCCACGTAGCGCCCTCTGGGCTGTCCACGTGGCCGCTTCCAGCTCTCTCCACCCGGCGCTCTTCCTGACCATCTGATCTCCTCCATTCCTCCTTCATCTGAACCGTTCAGCCTTCGCCCACCTCTAGCCCTTGGATCTGATCTCAGATCAGATCTCCACCGTTACCTCGCGCCCCATCCACAACCATCTGATCCACTCCCTATCAAGCGGCCGATCGCCCTCCACGTCGTTCTCCATCTCAACCCTCCGATCCCACTTGAATCCGATGGACCACCGTCCTCCACGACATCCATTTATCCCCAACCATTGGATCTCCCCCATACGTCCATCCTAACCACTCACCCCCGCCTATCTCCTAGCCACACGATCAGATCCTAAGGATCTGATCGTGGCCCTCCGCACGCGCTCCACTTCCAGCCGTTGGATCCCTAGATCCAACGCCTAAGGTTCATCGTCAACTTCCCACTCACCCAACTCCAGCTGTTGCACCTCGTAACGGCCGCACTCCCTTCCTATTTTGGAAGCCGACTCCGGTCACCTCTCCGTCTCCTAACGCTCGCCCCGCGTAACCCTTCCCTCCGCCATCCTCGTGCCACCATCAACACCCCTCGCCATTACCCCCTCACCATTAAACCTCCAGTGAAAAACGCCTCGCCATCAACAGAACCCCCAGTCGCCTCCGCCTATTTAACCCCCTCCCCCGCCACCAGAATCCTTGTCACCATTATTGGACCTTCTCCTAGCTTCTTCTGCCCCTCCAGTGACAGCGGAGGGGCGGAACATTGAGGCGACAATGGAGTTGGTCCGGTGTCCCCGCAGCGCCTCCGCCGCGTATCAATGACCTCCGGGCACCGCCGAGAACCAGGGAGCGGTCACCCCTATCGTGCAAAGACCCAGGATTCCAACCGAGCCAGGCACAGACCACCTCCTCCGCCCAACACCTTACTCCGGCAAGGGGATATTTTTTCTAATTTCTCCGAATTTCCCTGACTCCATTACTCGCTGCCACCCTCATTAACCCACCTTCCTACCTTCACTATTCATCAAACACCCTCGCCGACCACCCTCCTTCCATCAGAACCCCACCACGCTCCGACACCACTCCTCCATCATCACGGCGGAGGACTTCCCTGAGCCCCACCTTCTCCACCTCCGCACGGCTCCCATTCCATTTCACCTCACTCGCGCTACCCACACGCACGCTTCGGCTATTACTAATGCTTGTAGGTACCTTCAATGGCCGGAGTTCTTATTGGAGCTCCTTTGAGTTTTTCCCCTCCGGCGATGCTTCACCGACCGTCACCTCCGATCAGCCTCGGAGCATCGCCGCACCACCAACGTCTTCGCGGTGTCCCCAGCTATCTTCTCCGACCATCAGCAGACCTCACGGGGCACGGAAGAGCTCCATCGAGTTCACCGGAGTCCTACCTCCTTCGGTGGCTCACGGTGAGGATGACGTTACAGTTGCCCTCCGATCACCAGGATCGAGCAGCTAGGATGATGCCATGTGCCCGAGCCTCCACTCTGAACCTATAGGCTCGGGTGGACCGAACCTCGCGCCGAACCTCCAGAAGCGTCCAGGTGGCCCGAACCTGCAGGACTGTCCCGAGCCTGGCCCCTCACGTGCAGCGCACGTGAGGTGCTGGGTAATTTGCATTGAAGACCATGGAAGAATTGCTATTTACATTTTGGTCCCTAGGCACGTGCCTCACGTGCGTGCCTGGGTATTTTACAGGGGAACCCTTCAACTTTTTGGAAATTACAAAAATGCCCATGTGCGCAAATGGTGAAATTACATAAGGGCCCAGGTAGTTTTTGGTAATTGCATTTAGGTCCTTCCAGGGACCTAAATGCAATATTTATCCCTTTATTTTGTTGCATTTTTATTACAATTATGCCCCTACATTGTTTTTAGCATAACTTGAGCATCGTAGGTCCAAATTGCATGATTTTAGTGTCGTTTTGATCCTTATTTTGTCCTCTACATCTTAGCATCCTTAATTGTCACATTTGCCACAATTTTAATTAAAGTGATTTTTTTTATGTGAATAATTGGACTCTGCTCTCCTTGTCTTGCTTTGATCTGATGATCGTTTTTTTAATGTGATGATTAATATGACACTGATTTCATTTCTATTTTATTACTCACTTTTTAGGGTATAATTGTAGCCATGTATTTAGCATGCTTGTAACCTTGCACAATTATTCATGCATCGCTTTAACTTGCATAAAAATAAATAAAAAAATTGCATCCATCTTAGAATCGCTTTGTAAATTGCATAATCCTTCATATGGACCTGAAATTGGAATTAATTCACATTGTGCCATCATGAATCAAAATTCGATAAACATATTAGGTATCTGTGTCCCTGTGTTCGACCTTGGTAGACTTGCCAAGTATAAATATTCCACGACATTAAAAGTTCGTGGTTTTTGCTGAACCAAATTCGCCTCCTATACTACGACTATTTTCTCACTTTTAAAGGGGTGAATTTGACGTTCATCAAATGGCATCGTTGTTGGGGACACGGCTTTACTTAATTATTGAATTTTGATTTTTTGTTGAATAATTTCTAGGTCCTCATTTCATGCATAAATTTCATGCATCATATCTGCTGATTTAATTTCTCGGTGTGGCTAACTTTTCTCTTTTATGGCAGGGCCCATGATGAACGAGGATGCTTGATCCTCATGGAGGCGTGAAGTCGGGAGCTTCCACTGAAAAGGCCGCAAAAGAATTCGGGAAGAAATTTTAGGAATTTTAGATCAGACAGCCTGCATTGCATATTGTAAAAAAAACATTGCATCTGCATATTTATTTCCAGTTTTGCATGTTGTACACAAAAAATATAGTACCCCCCCACACACCTACACTTGGACATACTCACCCCCACCATCTCCCCGTGTATATTTCACTCTCTCTCTCTCTATCTCTATCTCTATCTCTCTCTCTCTGTATATTTCACGAACCCCCTCCCCCTCACCCTTCTATCGTAGAACACCCTCCCCCCTAATTCAGACCTTACTTAGGCTATTTGTAGCCTATGTATAGGGAGGACCTGCCTACCCATCCCTCCCTCATTCTGTCTTCTTGTACTTAGGCCGATTTTGGTCTAAGTATAGGGGGACCCTCCTCCTCAGTTCCGCTATATCACCCTATATTTGTACCGAGCCTTGGCTTCATGGCACTTGTGCTATGAGGACATAGCAAAATTTAAGTATAGGGGGTATACCGTATATTACTGTATAATTACTTTAGCCTTAGCTCATGTTTTAAAAAATTTTTGAATTATATTTTTGGGTTGGGTTTTGGTAAACTTGTGAACTGAGGGTTGTAGAAACTTGTAAGAATTGTTTATTAAAATTGAGGGATTAATTTTTGTAAATATTCCTGTTTAAAAAAATTAAAAATTAAAAATCTTTCTTGGAATTTGACTCTAACTACTAGGCTTAGTACACATTTTCAGTGAGGGAACCTCAGTCTCCCTTAGCAGAGTGGGTGGTTTTGAGGACATCACATCTGGCCCCGTCCTCAAGTAACACGGGTCTCGATCCGTACTTACACCCATACTGGTTGAGAGTGGATACTTTTATTTGAGCCTGGGCCAGTCATTGTCTCTTCGAGGAATTAAAAAAAATAAAACCCATAAAAATCTGCAAAAAACAAAAATCATACAAAAAAATCACTAACCTAAGGAGTTGGTGTATTCCTGACACATTCACACTCACTCAAGGCTTGAGGATTTTGAGGACACCAAACTTTTGTGATCTTGAGAGTCTGAGTTAACATGCCTTAGTCATTAGGGTTTTTAAGACTTAAATATCCACACTTCTCTGGTTTGAAAGATTTGAGTGCTATATTGCACTCTTCATCTCTACCTTCAAGAAAATTTGATCAGCACAGTCACTTCCACAACTGCATGATTGATGAGCTGAGTTGAGATATCACTTGAGGAACTAAGAACAGAGATTTAAGTTTAGACCCGATCTAATGATATTCGAGGATGGGATAAGGTTAATGAAGGATTCAGAAAGCCTGAGTGTCAGCAAAACCCTAGCCAGTATGTGAACAAGATTCATATGCTATCTCTTTGATATTTACCTATGTGCCAAGGTGTGATGAAACTTAAAGGAATTTGTTGATCAGTGTGCACCAACTTTTGGTAAAAGAAGTGGAGCTAGCCAACAAAAGAAATGAAATGTCAAAGAAAAAGCTTTGAATATCAAAGTCAAATTACAAATGAGCTTCCACCAATGGCGAGCGCTCCCAAACATTTTCAAAGTGTCCACTTGGACCAAGAGCTAATTAGGACCAAGGAGTCGGGCTGACACCACAAAAAGGGCCCTGCATCGTAAGCGATACAAGTCTGGGTGTTGAAGGTATCTTGGATACTCAGAAAAGACACACCCCAGTGTACTCCCAGAAAAACAAGTGCAGACGACTCCAACTCTCTTGACGGACACATTGATAAAAAATATTAAAATTTTACAAGTGTTGAGTAAAAAGGCACTCGAGAGGCCCCTTGTTCGAATGTGAGGGTGAGAAAAATTGACACAATCCCATTACCTCCATCATCTAGCCGTCCATCAACATTTCAAGTCTGACAAACTAATGAGACGGTTGACTGGAGCAAGAATAGACTTATTCCCTAGTATTAAGGATTAGGTCTAGAGGAGAGTCTTTGGGACTGGAACTTTAAGCAATGCGTCGACTCGGCTCTCATGAAATGCAGTACACTAATTGTCATATCCTTATATTATATGTACAAAAAGAGAGTCTGAAAATTAGAGAAGTTGGATTCCTTCTGACTAAGGCTTGGATAGACCAAGAATCTTAGGATCACTTAGGTCAAGGGTCTTCGAAAGATCGAGCCTTGAAAATTCCACGCGCACTGTCAGGAATTAATCTGACTCCTTCATTCTTTAGATGCTCGAGGACGAGCATGGTTTAAGTATAGGGATATGATGAATCTCGTATTAATCATGCTAAAAGCTGTAAATTAAACCCCCTGCTTAATCAATCTAATAAAATCACCTGCAATTCTTTATTTTTATACTGTATCATATTGTGAATAATTTACCATTAAATTATTGTATTTAATTTTCTTTATTTTTTTTGTAATTATTTTATCCTCAAAAACCCCTAAAAATTAGGTAGACTAATTGTGTATAAATCACTGGCCATTAAAAACACTAAAAAATACAAAAAGATCTGAAAACCACAAAATCAGTGTTTTTATTCCCTTAAAAATACCCCCGAAAATACCTTTTGTACAATTGACCTCTTTTGGCTTTTTGACCAACATGAAAGTTGTAGATCTCGTCGAGACGAGCAACTTTCATGTTTTGACTTTTTCTAATTCGTCCTCTAACTATTTCTTTTCTATTTATCTTTGAATTAATGCTCTTAATTTTTCTGATTGGGCCACGTGGCGCCCTCTGGGCCGTCCACGTGGCCGCTCCCAGCTCTCGCCACCCGATGCTCATCCTGACCATCCGATCTCCTCCATTGCGCCTTCATCTGAACCATTCAACCTTTGCCCACTTCTAGCCCTTGGATTTGATCTCAGATCTGATCTCTACCGTTACCTCGCACCCCATCCACAGCCATCCGATCCACTCAGATCTCCACTGTTACCTCGTGCCCCATCCACAGCCATCCGATACACTCCCTATCACACGGCCGATCGCCTCGCCCCTCCATCTCAACCCTCCGATCCCACTTGAATCCGATGGACCACCGTCCTCTACGACATCCATTTATCCCCAACCACTGGATCTCCCCCATACATCCATCCTAACCACTCACCCCCGTCTATCTCCTAGCCACATGATCAGATCCTAAGGATCTGATCGTGGCCCTCCACACGCGCTCCACTTCAAGTCGTTGGATCCCTAGATCCAACAGCTAAGGTTCATAGTCAACCTCCTGCTCACCCAACTCAAGCCATTTCACCTCGTAACGACCGCCGTCCCTTCCTATTTTGGAAGACGACTTCGATCACCTCTCCGTCTCCTAACGCTCGCCCCACGTAACCCTTCCCTCCGCCATCCTCGTGCCACCATCAACTCCCCTCACAAATAAACCTCCAGTGAAAAACGCCTCGCCATCAACATAACCCTCAGTCGCCTCCGCCTATTTAACCCCCTCCCCCGCTACCAGAATCCTTGTCCACCATTCTTGGGCCTTCTCCTAGCTTCCTCCTCCCCTCCGGTGACAGTGGAGGGGCGGAACATTGAGGCGACGATGGGGTTGGTCCAGTGTCGACCCGCGACGCCTCCGCTGCATATCGGTGACCTCCGGGCACCAGGGAGCGGTCGCCCCTGTCGTGCGAAGACCCAGGACTCCAACCGAGCCCGGCACAGACCACCTCCTCTGCCCAACACCTTGCTCTAGAAAGGTGATATTTTTTCTATTTTCTCCGAATTTCCCCGACTCCATTACTCGTTGACACCCTCATTGACCCACCTTCCGACCTTCACTATTCATCAAACACCCTCACCGACCACCCTCCTTCCGTCAGAACCCCACCGTGCTCCGACACCACTCCTCCGTCATAACGGTGGAGGACTCCCCTGAGCCCCACCTTCTCAACCTCCGCACGGCTCCCATTCCATTTCACCTCACTCGCACTACATGCACACATGCTTCGGCTATTACTAATGCTTGCACTTCAATGGCCGGAGTTCTGATCGGAGCTCCTTCGAGTTTTTCCCCTCCGGCAATGCTTCATCGACCGTCACCTCCGATCATCCTCGGAGCATCGCCGCACCACCAACGTCTTCGCGGTGTCCCCAGCTATCTTCTCCGACCATCAGCGAACCTCGCAGGGCACAACGGAGCTCCATCGAGTTCACCGGAGTCCCGCCTCCTCCGGTGGCACGGCATGGATGACATTACAGTTGTCGTCCGATCACCAGGATCAGGCGGCTAGGATGATGCCACGTGGCGACTCCAGACTCCACCCGAGCCTCCACTCTGAACCTATAGGCTCGGGTGGACCGAACCTCGCGTCGAACCTCCAGAAGCGTCCACATGGCCCGAACGTGCAGGACTGTCCCGAGCCTGGCCCCTCACGTGCAGCGCACGTGAGGCGTTGTGTAATTTGCATGGAAGACCTTAGAAGAATTGCTATTTACATTTTGTTCCCCAGGCACGTGCCTCTCGTGCGTGCCTGCGTATTTTATAGGGGAGCCCTTCAACTTTTTGGAAATTAGAAAAATACCCATGCGCGCAAATGGTGAAATTGCATAAGGGCCCATGCAGTTTTTGGTAATTGCATTTAGGTCCTTCCAGGGACCTAAATGCAATATTTATCCCTTTATTTTATTGCTTTTTATTACAGTTATGTCCCTACATTGTTTTTATCATAACTTGAGCATCGTAGGTCCAAATTGCATGATTTTAGTGTTGTTTTGATTCTTATTTTGTCCTCTACATCTTAACATGCTTAATTATCTCATTTCCCACTGTTTTAATTAAAGTGATTTTTTATGTGAAAAATGGGACCATGCTCTCCTTGTCTTGTTTTGATCTGATAACCGTTTTTTTAATGCGATGATTAATACGACACTGATTTCATTTCTATTTTATTGCTGACATTTTAGGGTATAATTGTAGCCGTGTATTTAGCATGCTAGTAACCTTGCACAATTATTCATGCATCGCTTTAACTTGCATAAAAATAAATAAAAAAATTGCATCCATTTTAGCATTGCTTTGTAAATTGCATAATTCTTCATATGGACCTGAAATTGGAATTAATTCACATTGTGCCATCATGAATCGAAATTAGATAAACATATTAGGTATCTGTGTCCCTATGTTCGACCTTGGTAGACTTGTCAAGTATAAATATTCCACGACATTCAAAGTTCGTGGTTTTTGCTAAACCGAATTCGCCTCCTATACTACGACTATTTTCTCACTTTTAAAGAGGTGAATTTGACGTTCATAATTGACCCTCGATCTTTGGTCTTTCACGGTAGTAGCTCCCCTTGATCGATGTACCCTCGTACCCCCTGTTCTCTTTGATCAACACTCCTCCTGTATAAGTCATCTCCTCCATCAACCCATGAAACATGATCCCTCTTCCGCCTCTTGACCATTGATCTGAGCGTTGATTCATTCTCCTGGTGACAACGAGAACTAATCAAACCATTTTGGTGTGAAGAACGACGTCGAATCGAGCTCTCATCCAGCTCTCCGCTCCGTCGCTTGGAGCTTCTGTCGAGGAGGTGCTCCAGTAAGTCTCACTACTCGCTTTCCAGTTATTTCCATTCGTAGACAAAATAGTAGTGTATTCATATCTCTATTTCATTTGATCTTATCGCTTATTTCCTAAAAATCCAAAAAATTTTGGCCGCTAGAAGCCCGACTCCGGCCATACCCACACCCTCCACCTCGCATATCACCTCCGCAACCTCCTCTTTCTCCATTTTATCGCTTCAGGCACTTCTAATCCCCTCGTTCTTGCATGGAATGAGATATCAGTCCTCCCTTCTTTGCCACCCGTCTGAGGATACCATTTTGACACATCTCCATTCCATCCCTCCTCAGATCTCCATCTTTTTTCCTCTAACATCTCCTGCATAAAAAAATAAAGAAAGGAGTTTCCTTTGAGCCCCATCGAGTTCCAGGACCACCTCCAGGAAAGAAGCGCTTCCAGGGCTCCTCCGATGAGCTCTGGACCTATCTGAGGCCCTTACCAGCCGTAGAGCAACTTTGACGAACATGCGCGAAACATCAGCAGCTCAGAGCACCACTGGAGATGCGTGCCATCATCGATCGAAGCTCGCCTGATAAAATTCTTCCCCGCTCATCCAGGTGGCTTCTTTGTCATCCAATTGGAAGCCTCTCCCAGGTGTACCCATAACCGTCTGATATCGAACAGATCCAATCGTTCGAGGCGTCGCCCAGTCTAATCTTGGAAGCACATCGACGAAGCATCGTCAGACGCCAAAAGCTCCAAACGAGGATAAGTGGGATGTTCTCAGTCGTCCGCTCCCGCATGATATAAGGGCATTTTGTAGATCAACCCACACGTATTTTGTACTTTAGTTTTGATGCTCAAACATTCTTCTATCGTTCAATTATTTATGTAATATTTATGATTTGGACCCCCAGCTTTTCGTATTTGCATATCCGTCCTTGCTAGCTCACCTCATGTGCTGTCCCACGAGAAGAGGGCATTTTGCAGGCAGTCGCTTGGGAGTTGTTTTATTTCATTTTGGCCCTGAAACATTTTATTCACGCTTTATAATTTTGTGAAAATTCCAAATTGACCCCTACCAATTATTTTTATTTACATTTATGCCTATGTTATGTTGTAGTTTCTTTTTATTGTTTCTCATTTATTAAAAATACCTATTGTGCTCCAAAAAACACCAAAAAAGGATTAGATTCGTGAGATATCATAGATTCATGCCACATTTTTAATTTTGATTTTAGGCAGTTTTCCTATTTCCCAAAAATCGAAAATAGCACAAATATTCTGTCTTTGCAGTATAAAACTCATAATAAATATAAAATATTTTTGAAAAACTCCAAAAAAATATTTTGTCTAACTCTTAAAATTAAAAATCTTAAAAATTGAAAAAAGAAAATACATAAAACCCAAAAAGCTCTAAAATCTAGTATAAAAAGGTTAAAAATTCCTAAAAAATACCAAAAGTATATTGTTCTATCTCTAATTTTCTTTATAATATTTTTTATTAATTAAAATTGATTTAGAAAATTTTGGATAGTATTTGTTATTTTTAATTGCAATTTCAATTTTGCTTATTTATTAAATCCATTTGGGTATTTTGACTTTAAAAATATATAAAAATTAGCAAAATTCACTAAAAAAACATAAAAAATTGTAGAAAAATATTTAAAACCAAAAGATTTTATGTTCTGTATTTCGGCTATTTTTATTAGTATTTATAATTATATTAGCTTACATTATATATATATACTCTTTTATGTCCTATATTATATTTTTAAAAGAAACAAATATTAAAATATTAAAAAATATAAAAATTTAAAATTAAAAACAAAAGACAAAATATTAAACAAAAAAATACACAATTAAAAACCCACCAAACCATATTTTGGCTAAGCGTTTGAGAGACAAATTATGCTTGATTTCTTTTATTCACATTTCTATACACCATTACTTCCTGTGTTCGACCTCTACACATACTTGCACCTATACACATATTTGTCATGGAGTTGTAATAAATTTTAACTCTACATATTTATTTGCAATGCTTTATATATATTTGTGGGTCAATTATTGATTGATCCGGGTTTTGTGAGCGGTCACTTCAGCGACATTGTAGTTCTCACCTTTGTGTAGACTACTCTAGATCCTCGCAAAATCTGTGTTATCAAAAGGCACAAGTGTACTGTATTTATTATTGATCTTGATAAACACAATACAAATCCTAGGTTCACCAACTCACATAGTGAAGGCTGCAAGAGTCTGTCCAGTTATCTTGCCAATTTTAATTGGTGATAAAATAAATCTTGTGTTCGTAAGCGAGTTGTTAGGTGCTGAAAATTTTCCTAAAGGTTGTTCTTAATTCTTATGGCTATATGCATCCAATTTCAACCAGCATGGGTGTAGGTATGGACCGTAAAATGACTACCTGTGTTACTTGAGGATGGTGCCAATCGCATTGTCCCTTAACCACCCACTCTACTAAGGGAGACTGTAGTTGCCTCATCGAGACGTAGCTAGTAATTTTTAGAATCAGTAGTCCAAATGAAGATTCTGGAGCTTGTCTCTATCCTAATTGTGCATCCCTTTCTCGCTCTAAAAGATAAATAAGTCCAAGGATGGGGTTATTCTCTTACAAAGATTCTTGATTTTATGGATTAATTAAATTTGGCATTGTTTAACAGTCCTAATTTTAATTTAGACGATCACTGAAGATTTAAGTGAGCAGAAATGTACGTCTACCATCCAGTCCCAATATCATTTAGATCATAAGTGATAAAACAAGAGAGATAATTGATAAAAACTGATGCACACGAGAAACAATGATGTAAGCTCAGTTAGAAGACTTAAAATGGTTCCTCGCATTCTTTATGTGGGATGTAATACAAGAATTGGAAATTATTCTATATGATATGCAAGCCGACAAAACCACACCTAGTAGAAAGTTCTATTAGTCCGAAAGAAATTGATTTTTTGACTAGGTTGAACGATCTAAAAGTGCATCTCAATTAGGTGCAGTGTGGTCCTAGGTTCTACGAGCACTAGCAAAATTATCCTAGTAGCTCCAATAGCCACAAGTGCAGGTCTAACCTATGAACCACTCAAGTTAGGCCCCACCGTCATCGGAGAATGAAACAGGTCCACCACATCACAAATAAAAAATTCTTGTTTACTTGTGCAAGATTCCAAATGGAAACCACTATAAGCAGGAAATTAATTACAAATAATAAAGTCTTAAAATAAATCCTAGACTCTATGCTCTCTCACGAATCGACATGATCTTAATTTGATATAGCTTTTTGGCAGGATGTAGAGATGCATCAATTTCTGAAAAATCGCTCCAAGTACGTCAGGTACCTCACTCACAAATAAGAAAGAAATTTCAAGAGAGTTGACACAAAAATAAATCAAAAATAGAAGATAGAAAATAAATGATGAAACAGAAAGAAATACTGGACAATAAAAATGGAAAGTTTACAGTGACAGATTGGAGTCAGTCATACCCAAATGTATGGAAACCTAACACTAATTTTCTAGAAAAGAAACTAAGCCAGTTGCCTCCTTGGCAATGGCGCCATCTGAAGAATCGCTAAAATGCTTTGTTAATTTGTTGTTTTTATGTTGTAGTCAGGTACTTAGGGATCACTCAAAAATAACCACAAATTAATTATTCAATTAATATGATGTGGATTTTATTTAATTTAGCCTAGGAAAGCCATATGGTCGAACTCAAGGTGGCAAAGGAACAACCTAAGTTTATGTCTATCAAATCAGATGTGTGGTTTTTGAGGTGAATATATTTGGTATTTTTAGTGCAATTTTTTAAGGTAGATGCAAATGCAGGCCAATTTAAGGATGAGTTAATTAATGTCAATCAAGTGATGGCAAAAAACAAGAAACTTGGTCAAGATGTTAATTATGATGAAATGAATGAACTAATTTTTTTTGGAATTTTATGATGCAATATGAATATTTAATGAATTAAATAGTGCAGACAATGTGATTTTAAAAAATTACTTATAATAAATCTAAAACCTATTTATTTTTAGGGAATACAATTATCCAAGATATATCACTATGTGATCTATCTCAGAAAAATCCATAATCCTAAAAATTTAAAGTTTAAGACCTATTAAAAGTTAATTACTTAGATAAAAAATGATTTTTACATAATAAAATTGGCATGCCAATGCAACAATTTTTGGGCACAAAGTATAATACAAACTAATTCTAGCAAATGTGATATTTTAAATTTTTTGAGCAGTAGTTAATTAATTATGAATTACATATCATTAATTGGACAAAATATGCAATTTTAAAGAAGAATAATAATTATTAAATAACTTTAAATCACAAAATTATAAATCAAATGCCACACTATAATGATATAGTTGTTCTACAATATGCAGAATTTTAAATAATATAAAGCTAAAAATTTGTTGTTTAAATTATAGATAAAACATAGGGGTCTAAATGCAAAATACAATAATAAAATTAAAATAAAATTGCATGCAAGGGCATTGATGATAATACCTAAACCCGGTGGGGGGTTTACGTAAAATGCCCAATGTGCCGTGTGTGCCTCATATGACCCCTAGGAGACGAGGCCATCAGTGGAATAAGGATGTTCCTTTGGGACTTTGGTGCAATTTTCACACGTGCAAGGCATGTAAGGTTCCTTTGGTCTCTATGCCCGGAGGAGGAAGAGCGGAGCTTGGGAGGAGCGGTTGTCGAAGGCGGACCTCGTGCTGTAGAGCCTGATGTTGTAGGGTTTCCGATTGAGTCGAGGAAGAAGCCGACAATGCTATGGTCGACACACTACCTTGGATCATCGATAAAGGTTGAGGCGTTCAATCGAGAGGGCTTCGATGGCCGCCAATGCTCAGTGTGGGATGATGCTGCTCTTATTATCGGAGGATGATGGGCGAAGAAGGCATTGTTGTAGGCAGAAAAGAAGGTAGATAGACCGAGGGAGTTGGGTTGGTGGTGCATGCGATTGAAGAAGATGTGCCAATGAAGTTCGGTAGCGGTGAAGCAATGTTTGATAGATAGAAGCAGAAGTTGACGATAGTAAGCAAAGTCATGAGTGATATGCATTGTAAAGGTAGATCATAGTGGATGATCGATAGGGGAATGAAGGTGCGAAGGCCGAGGAAGCGATGACGGTCAAATGAAGAGTGGTGGTGTAGCAGGGGTTACCTGGTTGTGGGCTCAATGACGACAACGGCTGGAGCATGCAAAACATCTCGGCGAGGTGCAGTGACGACCATGTCTAGATCACATCAAGGAAGGAGGGATCGGGCTGTCACCACCGTTGTCCTCTTTCAATGTGCAGTTGGAGCATGATTTGGAGAGGGAGGCGGTGAATTTCTTATAGCGATGGAGGGTGTGGCCAGAGATGGAATGTGCACAGTGACGCATTCGATGAGGCTTGGCTGAGATTGTGATGATGGAGATCTGATGAGGTGTTGATTGATTGGAGAAGGATTTTATGGGATATGACTGGCGACAATGGAGGAACTTAGGAAGGAGATCATGGCATTGGGGATCGGATTCGATGGACAACAGCGATGTCAATTGGGAAGGCTATGGCAAAATTGGGGGAGGAGATAAGGAGCAGTGGCTATCTAATCGACCAAGATCAGACGACCAAGATCGTTCCAGTGAAAATTTATTTTTTAATATTTTTTTTAAAAATAAACGAAATATATATCCCCAAAAATGGGTGACACGTGGTGGCTCCAGGAGCTGCCACATGTCACTCCTATAAAATTCGAAAAATAAAATGAAAAAAAAAGAAATAGCAAATGACCTCGGATCGAAAACTTCTATGCACAAAAGTTCTTTGTCTCGATGAGATCTACAACTTTCATGAAGATACTAAAACTAAAATAGGACATTTACACAAAGTGATATTTTTGGTGGAAATCTCTATACATATTATTTTTGGTGGCAATCTCTGTACATATTATAATTTGAATTTTTGGTTTTGTAATTTTTTTTCATTTTTAACTGAGATAAATTTAAGAAAAAATACGATAAAATAAAAGAAAAATATTCACACATTAATATATTTTTTAGATTTTAATAACTCTGTAAATGAATAAAATAAAGGGGAATTATTGTACAAATTCTCAAGGAAGACTCAGACTCAGTTAGTTTCTTTAACTTCAAGCTCATTTTAGGTTTGGATTTTTACGTACTTTAATAAATTTTTTATCAAACAATAAGTGAAAAAGAAATAAAAGAAAAAGGGTTAATTATGTGCATAAAATAATAGGTCAAAATCAGGTGAAATACATAATGTACAAAAGAGGCCCAAAACTCCACTTTCAAATATGAGCTCTGATTCTTTCAAATTTGGTCTTGTTTTGAAGATAATTGAATGTATATTAGTTAAAAAGTGAGTAGGATTAAATCAGACATTGTATGTGTGAACCCCCGAGGATCCGGGTACCCGTTTACGTTACTTTCGCGGCATTTCATTCACATAAGATCGCACATGCTACAGAAAAACAGGGAATTTTTTCACGTTGAAATCATTGCATATAACATTCACATCCACATTCATAACCACAAGCTAATAGAGACAAATACCACCAAAATCTCAGATCAGATCTCTACCGTTACCTCGCGCCCCATCCACAGCCATCCGATCCACTTAGATCTCCACTGTTACCTCGCGCCCCATCCACAGCCATCCGATCCACTCCCTATCACACGACCGATCGCCTCGCCCCTCCATCTCAACCCTCCGATCCCACTTGAATCCGATGGACCACCATCCTCCACGACATCCATTTATCCCCAGCCACTGGATCTCCCCCATACATCCATCCTAACCACTCACCCCCACCTATCTCCTTGCCACACGATCAGATCCTAAGGATCTGATCGTGGCCCTCCGCACGCGCTCCACTTCTAGCCATTGGATCCCTAGATCCAACGGCTAAGGTTCATAGCCAACCTCCTGCTCATCCAACTCCAGCCGTTTCACCTCGTAACGACCGTCGTCCCTTCCTATTTTGGAAGACGACTCCGATCACCTCTCCGTCTCCTAATGCTCGCCCCGCGTAACCCTTCCCTCCGCCATCCTCGTGCCACCATCAACTCCCCTCGCCTTTACCCCCCTCACAAATAAACCTCCAGTGAAAAACACCTCGCCATCAACATAACCCTCAGTCGCCTCCGCCTATTTAACCCCCTCCCCCGCTACCAGAATCCTTGTCCACCATTCTTGGGCCTTCTCCTAGCATCCTCCTCCCCTCCGGTGACAGCGGAGGGGCGGAACGTTGAGGCGACGATGGGGTTGGTCCAGTGTCGACCCGTGACACCTCCGCTGTGTATCGGTGACCTCCGGGCACCAGGGAGCGGTCGCCCCTGTCGTGCGAAGACCCAGGACTCCAACCGAGCCCGGCACAGACCACCTCCTCTACCCAACACCTTGCTCTAGAAAGGTGATATTTTTTCTATTTTCTCCGAATTTCCCCGACTCCATTACTCGTTGCCACCCTCATTGACCCACCTTCCGACCTTCACTATTCATCAAACACCCTCACCGACCACCCTCTTTCCGTCAGAACCCCACCGCGCTCCGACACCATTCCTCCGTCATCACGGTGGAGGACTCCCCTGAGCCCCACCTTCTCCACCTCCGCACGGCTTCCATTCCATTTCACTTCACTCGCACTACACGCACACATGCTTCGGCTATTACTAATGCTTGCACTTCAATGGCCGGAGTTCTGATCGGAGCTCCTTCGAGTTTTTCCCCTCCGGCGATGCTTCATCGACCGTCACCTCCGATCATCCTCGGAGCATCGCCGCACCACCAACGTCTTCGCGGTGTCCCCAGCTATCTTCTCTGACCATCAGCGGACCTCGCAGGGCACAGCAGAGCTCCATCGAGTTCACCGGAGTCCCGCCTCCTCTTGTGGCACGGCATGGATGACATTACAGTTGCCGTCCATCACCAGGATCGGGCGGCTAGGATGATGCCATGTGGCGACTCCAGACTCCACCCGAGCCTCCACTCTGAACCTATAGGCTCGGGTGGACCGAACCTCGCGTCGAACCTCCAGAAGCGTCCACGTGGCCCGAACGTGCAGGACTGTCCCGAGCCTGGCCCCTCACGTGCAGCGCACGTGAGGCGTTGTGTACTTTGCATGGAAGACCATGGAAGAATTGCTATTTACATTTTGTTCCCCAGGCACGTGCCTCTCGTGCGTGCCTGCATATTTTATAGGGGATCCCTTCAACTTTTTGGAAATTAGAAAAATACCCATGCGCGCAAATGGTGAAATTGCATAAGGGCCCATGCGGTTTTTGGTAATTGCATTTAGGTCCTTTTAGGGACCTAAATGCAATATTTATCCCTTTATTTTATTGCATTTTATTACAGTTATGCCCATGCATTGTTTTTATCATAACTTGAGCATCGTAGGTCCAAATTACATGATTTTAGTGTTGTTTTGATCCTTATTTTGTCCTCTACATCTTAGCATGCTTAATTTTCTCATTTTCCACTGTTTTAATTAAAGTGATTTTTTATGTGAAAAATGGGACCATGTTCTCCTTGTCTTGCTTTGATCTGATGACCGTTTTTTAATGCGATGATTAATACGACACTGATTTCATTTCTATCTTATTGCTCACATTTTAGGGTATAATTGTAGCCGTGTATTTAGCATGCTAGTAACCTTGCACAATTATTCATGCATCGCTTTAACTTGCATAAAAATAAATAAAAAAATTGCATCCTTCTTAGCATTGCTTTGTAAATTGCATAATTCTTCATATGGACCTGAAAATGGAATTAATTCACATCGTGCCATCATGAATCTAAATTAGATAAACATATTAGGTATCTTTGTCCCTATGTTCGACCTTGGTAGACTTGCCAAGTATAAATATTCCACGACATTCAAAGTTCGTGGTTTTTGCTAAACCGAATTCGCCTCCTATACTACGACTATTTTCTCACTTTTAAAGAGGTGAATTTGACGTTCATAATTGACCCTCGATCTTTGGTCTTTCACGGTAGTAGCTCCCCTTGATCGATGGACCCTCGTACCCCCTGTTCTCTTTGATCAACACTCCTCCTGTATAAGTCATCTCCTCCATCAACCCATGAAACATGATCCCTCTTCCGCCTCTTGACCATTGATCTGAGCGTTGATTCATTCTCCTGGTGAAAACGAGAACTAATCAGACCATTTTGGTGTGAAGAACGACATCGAATCGAGCTCTCATCCAGCTCTCCGCTCCGTCGCTTGGAGCTTCTGTCGAGGAGGTGCTCCAATAAGTCTCACTACTCGCTTTCCAGTTATTTCCATTCGTAGACAAAACAGTAGTGTATTCATATCTCTATTTCATTTGATCTGATCGCTTATTTCCTAAAAATCCAAAAAATTTTGGCCGCCAGAAGCCCGACTCCGGCCATACCCGACACCCTCCACCTCGCATATCACCTCCTCAACCTCCTCTTTCTCCATCCTATCGCTTCAGGCACTTCTAATCCCCTCGTTCTTGCATGGAATGAGATATCAGTCCTCCCTTCTTTGGCACCCATCTGAGGATACCATTTCGACACATCTCCATTCCATCCCTCTTCAGATCTCCATCTTTTTTCCTCTAACATCTCCTGCAGAAAAAAATAAAGAAAGGAGTTTCCTTCGAGCCCCATCGAGTTCCAGGACCACCTCCAGGAAAAAAGCGCTTCCATGGCTCCTCCGATGAGCTCTGGACCTATCTGAGGCCCTTACCAGCCGTAGAGCAACTTTGACGAACATGCGCAAAACATCAGCAGCTCAGAGCACCACTGGAGATGCGTGCCATCATCGATCGAAGCTCGCCTGATAAAATTCTTCCCCGCTCATCCAGGTGGCTTCTTTGTCATCCAATTGGAAGCCTCTCCCAGGTGTACCCATAGCCGTCTGATATCCAACAAATCCAATCGTTCGAGGCGTCGCCCAGTCTAATCTTGGAAGCACATCGACGAAGCATCGTCAGATGCCAAAAGCTCCAAACGAGGATAAGTGGGATGTTCTCAGTCGTCTGCTCCCGCATGATATAAGGGCATTTTGTAGATCAACCCACACGTATTTTGTATTTTAGTTTTGATGCTCAAACATTCTTCTATCGTTCAATTATTTATGTAATATTTATGATTTGGACCTTAAGCTTTTTGTATTTGCATATTCGTCCTTGCTAGCTCACCTCATGTGCCGTCCCACGAGAAGAGGGCATTTTGCAGGCAGTCGCTTGGGAGTTGTTTTATTTCATTTTGTCCCTGAAACGTTTTATTCACGCTTTATAATTTTGTGAAAATTGCAACTTGACCCCTACCAATTATTTTTATTTACATTTATGCCTATGCTATGTTGTAGTTTCTTTTTATTGTTTCTCATTTATTAAAAATACCTATTGTGCTCCAAAAAACACCAAAAAAAGGATTAGATTCGTGAGATATCATAGATTCATGCCACATTTTTAATTTTGATTTTAGGCAATTTTCCTATTTCCCAAAAATCGAAAATAGCACAAATATTCTGTCTTTGTAGTATATAACTCATAATAAATATAAAATATTTTTGAAAAACTCCAAAAAAATATTTTGTCTAACTCTCAAAATTAAAAACCTTAAAAATTGAAAAAAGAAAATACATAAAAGTCAAAAAGCTCTAAAATCCAGTATAAAAAGGTTAAAAATTCCTAAAAAATACCAAAAGTATATTGTTCTATCTCCAATTTTCTTTATAATATTGTTTATTAATTAAAATTGATTTAGAAAATTTTGGATATTATTTGTTATTTTTAATTGCCATTTCAATTCTGCTTATTTATTAAATCCATTTGGGTGTTTTGACTTTAAAAATATATAAAAATTAGCAAAATTCACTAAAAAATCATAAAAAATTGTAGAAAAATATTTAAAACCAAAAGATTTTATGTTCTGTATTTCGTCTATTTTTATTAGTATTTATAATTATATTAGCTTACATTATATATATACTCTTTTATGTCCTATATTATATTTTTAAAAGAAACAAATATTAAAATATTAAATAATATAAAAATTTAAAATTTAAAACAAAAGACAAAATATTAAACAAAAAAATACACAATTAAAAACCCACCAAACCATATTTTGGCTAAGCGTTTGAGAGACAAATTATGCTTGATTTCTTTTATTCACATTTCTATACACCATTACTTCCTGTGTTCGACCTCTACACATACTTGCACCTATACACATATTTGTCGTGGAGTTGTAATAAATTTTAACTCTACATATTTATTTGCAATGCTTTATATATATTTATGGGTCAATTATTGATTGATCCGGGTTTTGTGAGCGGTCACTTCAGCGACATTGTAGTTCTCACCTTTGTGTAGACTACTCTAGATCCTCGCAAAATCTGTGTTATCAAAAGGCACAAGTGTACTGTATTTTATTATTGATCTTGATCTATGCATAATACAAACACAATACAAATCCTAGGTTCACCAACTCACATAGTGAAGGCTACAAGAGTCTGTCCAGTTATCTTGCCAATTTTAATTGGTGATAAAATAAATCTTGAGTTCGTAAGCGAGTTGTTAGGTGCTGAAAATTTTCCTAAAGGTTGTTCTTAATTCTTATGGCTAGTTGCATCCAATTTCAACCAGCATGGGTGTAGGTATGGACCGTAAAATGACTACCTGTGTTACTTGAGGATGGTGCCAATCGCATTGTCCCTTAACCACCCACTCTACTAAGGGAGACTGTAGTTGCCTCATCGAGACGTAGCTAGTAATTTTTAGAATCAGTAGTCCAAATGAAGATTCTGGAGCTTGTCTCTATCCTAATTGTGCATCCCTTTCTCGTTCTAAAAGATAAATAAGTCCAAGGATGGGGTTATTCTCTTACAAAGATTCTTGATTTTATGGATTAATTAAATTTGGCATTGTTTAGCAGTCCTAATTTTAATTTAGACGATCACTGAAGATTTAAGTGAGCAGAAATGTACGTCTACCATCCAGTCCCAATATCATTTAGATCTTAAGTGATAAAACAAGAGAGATAATTGATAAAAACTGATGCACACGAGAAACAATGATGTAAGCTCAGTTAGAAGACTTAAAATGGTTCCTCGCATTCTTTATGTGGGATGTAATACAAGAATTGGAAACTATTCTATATGATATGCAAGCCGACAAAACCACACCTAGTAGAAAGTTCTATTAGTCCGAAAGAAATTGATTTTTTGACTAGGTTGAACGATCTAAAAGTGCATCTCAATTAGGTGCAGTGTGGTCCTAGGTTCTACGAGCACAAGCAAAATAATCCTAGTAGCTCCAATAGCCACAAGTGCAGGTCTAACCTATGAACCACTCAAGTTAGGCCCCACCGTCATCGGAGAATGAAACAGGTCCACCACATCACAAATAAAAATTCTTGTTTACTTGTGCAAGATTCCAAATGGAAACCACTATAAGCAGGAAATTAATTACAAATAATAAAGTCTTAAAATAAATCCTAGACTCTATGCTCTCTCACGAATCGACATGATCTTAATTTGATATAGCTTTTTGGCAGGATGTAGAGATGCATCAATTTCTGAAAAATTGCTCCAAGTACGTCAGGTACCTCACTCACAAATAAGAAAGAAAATTCAAGAGAGTTGACACAAAAATAAATCAAAAATAGAAGATAGAAAATAAATGATGAAACAGAAAGAAATACTGGACAATAAAAATGGAAAGTTTACAGTGACAGATTGGAGTCAGTCATACCCAAATGTATGGAAACCTAACACTAATTTTCTAGAAAAGAAACTAAGCCAGTTGCTTCCTTGGCAATGGCGCCATCTGAAGAATCGCTAAAATGCTTTGTTAATTTGTTGTTTTTATGTTGTAGTCAGGTACTTAGGGATCACTCAAAAATAACCACAAATTAATTATTCAATTAATATGATGTGGATTTTATTTAATTTAGCCTGGGAAAGCCATATGGTCGAACTCAAGGTGGCAAAGGAACAACCTAAGTTTATGTCTATCAAATCAGATGTGTGGTTTTTGAGGTGAATTTATTTGGTAGTTTTAGTGCAATTTTTGAAGGTAGATGCAAATGCAGGCCAATTTAAGGATGAGTTAATTAATGTCAATCAAATGATGGCCAAAAACAAGAAACTTGGTCAAGATGTTAATTATGATGAAATGAATGAACTAATTTTTTTTGGAATTTTCTGATGCAATATGAATATTTAATGAATTAAATAGTGCAGACAATATGATTTTAAAAAATTACTTATAATAAATCTAAAACCTATTTATTTTTAGGGAATACAATTATCCAAGATATATTACTATGTGATCTATCTCAGAAAAATCCATAATCCTAAAAATGTAAAGTTTAAGACCTATTAAAAGTTAATTACTTAGATAAAAAATGATTTATACATAATAAAATTGGCATGCCAATGCAACAATTTTTGGGCACAAAGTATAATACAAACTAATTCTAGCAAATGTGATTTTTTAAATTTTTTGAGCAGTAGTTAATTAATTATGAATTACATATCATTAATTGGACAAAATATGCAATTTTATAGAAGAATAATAATTATTAAATATCTTTAAATCACAAAATTAAAAAATCAAATGCCACACTATAATGACATAGTTGTTCTACAATATGCAGAATTTTAAATAATATAAAGCTAAAAATTTGTTGTTTAAATTATAGATAAAACATAGGGGTCTAAATGCAAAATACAATAATAAAATTAAAATAAAATTGCATGCAAGGGTATTGATGATAATACCTAAACCCGGTGGGGGTTTATGTAAAATGCCCAATGTGCCGTGTGTGCCTCATATGACCCCTAGGAGACAAGGCCATCAGTGGAATAAGGATGTTCCTTTGGGACTTTGGTGCAATTTTCACACGTGCAAGGCATGTAAGGTTCCTTCGGTCTCTATGCCTGGAGGAGGAAGAGCGGAGCTTGGGAGGAGCGGCTGTCGAAGGCGGACCTCGTGCTGTAGAGCCTGATGTTGTAGGGTTTCCGATTGAGTCGAGGAAGAAGCCGACAATGCTATGGTCGACACACGACCTTGGATCATCGATAAAGGTAGAGGCGTTCAATCGAGAGGGCTTCGATGGCCGCCAATGCTCAGTGTGGGATGATGCTGCTCTTATTATCGGAGGATGATGGGCGAAGAAGGCATTGTTGTAGGCAGAAAAGAAGGTAGATAGACCGAGGGAGTTGGGTTGGTGGTGCATGCGATTGAAGAAGATGTGCCAATGAAGTTCGGTAGCAGTGAAGCAATGGTTGATAGATAGAAGCAGAAGTTGACGATAGTAAGCAAAGTCATGAGTGATATGCGTTGTAAAGGTAGATCATAGTGGATGATCGATAGGGGAATGAAGGTGCGAAGGCCGAGGAAGCGATGACGGTCAAATAAAGAGTGGTGGTGTAGCAGGGGTTACCTGGTTGTGGGCTCAATGACGACAACGGCTGGAGCATGCAAAACATCTCGGCGAGGTGCAATGACGACCATGTCTAGATCACATCAAGGAAGGAGGGATCGGGCTATCACCACCGTTGTCCTCTTTCAATGTGCAGTTGGAGCATGATTTGGAGAGGGAGGCGGTGAATTTCTTATAGCGATGGAGGGTGTGGCCAGAGATGGAATGTGCACAGTGACACATTCGATGAGGCTTGGCTGAGATTGTGATGATGGAGATCTGATGAGGTGTTGATTGATTGGAGAAGGATTTTATGGGATATGACTGGCGACAATGGAGGAAATTAGGAAGGAGATCGTGGCGTTGGGGATCGGATTCGATGGACAACAGTGATGTAAATTGGGAAGGCTATGGCGAAATTGGGGGAGGAGATAAGGAGCAGTGGCTATCTAATCGACCAAGATCAGACGGCCAAGATCGTTCCAGTGAAAATTTATTTTTTAATATTTTTTTTAAAAATAAACGAAATATATATCTCCAAAAATGGGTGACACGCGGTGGCTCCAGGAGCTGCCACATGTCACTCCTATAAAATTCGAAAAATAAAATGAAAAAAAAAAGAAATAGCAAATGACCTTGGATCGAAAACTTCTATGCACAAAAGTTCTTTGTCTCGATGAGATCTACAACTTTCATGAAGATACTAAAACTAAAATAGGACATTTACATAAAGTGATATTTTTGGTGGCAATCTCTGTACATATTATTTTTGGTGGCAATCTCTGTACATATTATATTTTGAATTTTTGGTTTTGTAATTTTTTTTCATTTTTAACTGAGATAAATTTAAGAAAAAATACGATAAAATAAAAGAAAAATATTCACACATTAATATATTTTTTAGATTTTAATAACTCTGTAAATGAATAAAATAAAGGGGAATTATTGTACAAATTCTCAAGGAAGACTCAGACTCAGTTAGTTTCTTTAACTTCAAGCTCATTTTAGGTTTGGATTTTTACGTACTTTAATAAATTTTTTATCAAACAATAAGTGAAAAAGAAATAAAAGAAAAAGGGTTAATTATGTGCATAAAATAATAGGTCAAAATCAGGTGAAATACATAATGTACAAAAGAGGCCCAAAACTCCACTTTCAAATATGAGCTCTGATTCTTTCAAATTTGGTCTTGTTGTGAAGATAATTGAATGTATATTAGTTAAAAAGTGAGTAGGATTAAATCAGACATTGTATGTGTGAACCCCCGAGGATCCGGGTACCCGTTTACGTTACTTTCGCGGCATTTCATTCACATAAGATCGCACATGCTACAGAAAAACAGGGAAATTTTTCACGTTGCAATCATTGCATATGACATTCACATCTACATTCATAACCACAAGCTAATAGAGACAAATACCACCAAAATTTTTATTTCATAACTTTCATTTATTTTACAACATGTACAATGACTAACAGTACATACAGTATTCCCAAAAATCTGTCTGAAGAGAAAAGAAACATATTACAGAAAAAAGAAACCATCCCGTCTAGTATATACCCTGTCTCCTGGAAACATCAATAGCTACTGAACTGCAGGTTGTTTGCCTGCTAAAACATGTTTAGGAAAGAAACAGAGTCACAATTGTGAATACAATCCGTAGTTTAAAAAATAAATAACAAGTAATTTATTATGTGCAAAAGAGAGCAAGTAGAAAGCTGGAACAATTACAATTTACATCTACTTACGTAAGTAAAAAGGTTATCAAGTTGTTTATAAGTATCTCTCATGATCATTCGTTAATCCAACACTTCCCATATATGACATATTTATAATGTAATTGAATATTCATGAATGTATGAGTATAAATATATAACATCATTTTCTTCGGAGACCACGTTTGTGAATGATGATGGAAAAGTTTAATATTGGATAGATTTCTTGATTTATTTAGATTCTTAAGTCTAGTGGATAGGCTGTGGTCTTGGTTAGTGTGTAACCTCACACTATGACTCTAAGACTTTGGGAATGTCTTAGGGTTGGGGTGCCTCCGTAGGCTTGCAGTGTTGTGTAATGCATCCTAACTAAGTTCCCAACACGTCCACTGGCTTAAAGGAATTTCGAAACAGATTATAGTCACTACCATTTACTCAACTTTAATTGTAATCCCTTCAATCCTCAAGTGCAACTCTCTCAGATGTAACACCAGATGATGTAGATATAGATATGGATGATCTAGATGTAGAATCTCCAGTCTGTTGGTGAAAGTAAACTCAAGCGGTAAAGAAGCCTACAAATGACCTTTCCGTCTCGCCCTCTAGTTGGAAGTGCGGTCCAATAGAGGGATAGGTCTACTCCCAAACTACACCACTGAGACGGGTGAGAGAGACTTCCCGGAAAAGTCGCTCTAGAAAATGGCCCGACTAGTATGGGAAACCGAGCTCGTACGTAAAACTGAAAAATCAAGGATCCCCCACCTGGGTATCCTAAAACAAAGGGTCAACGGAATGGTCTAAAGTCGGGATCCCAATGAGGCGTAAAAACACTGCGAGCTCGCATAAAAATCGAAAAGGGACTGGGATCCTAGACCCGTGCACTTGGTGGTCGCTGCCCTAACTGGGCTTCCTTTCCTCCACCTAGTTGAGGGTCACCGCGCCCTCACACAGTCAGGTGTAAGAACCACTACGACTGGCGCTATATATTATTAGTCAATACAGATTCACCATCACCAAAATTTGATATCTTATTCCTTTCTTAATCACATCCGTGGTCAACCATCATCATATTTGATTTCTTATTCCTTTCTTAATCACATATGTGGTTATCTCAATGGATCTAAGTATTAATGAATTTACTAGTGATGATAACTTTGAGTTGATTTGTGTGGCAGATATACATACATATATATTTTGGAGTGAACTTCCAGTAAATATGTGAATTCCATGTGAGCTTACTAACCTCAGTTAATATATTCTTACACGATTACTTATGAGCCTAATATACTATAAATATACCCTGTTGAAGAAAGTAGTACAAGTAATGGACAACTGCCAGAATGTATTCTTTGATGTTGTGAAATTACACTTTCCAATTATGCCATGATCATTGGATTCAAGATGTTTAAAATGTAACTAAAGCTTCTTGAGTTTCTATTACTGACTGACTTTACAGAGTAAATAAACATATACATATATATATATATATGTAATCTAGTGTAATAAGAATATCATAAATGCGACTATGTGATTGTGAGGTATGGGATCAACAAGATAAATTTCAAAATACTTCTCCCTCAATTTAGATTTCCAATCCAAGACTTAAATTGGTATAAGGTAGTGATCAACCCAGAAAATGAATAGAAAAGTCATGAGGATTTTTTTTCACAAGGAGAATTTCTATTACCTCCTCCAAGACTGTTCATTAAGTCCCTTTACTTCAACTTTTCTAATGTAGCCTAATAAGATTTATCTTTCAAGCTAGTATATGATGCACATAATGACAACCATCATGTTTATCAAGACGCTGTCACGCTAGACAGATCTTAATATGGAAAAATATGTCTATGTAGGTAGGGAACTATTTTCCGCTACTAAATGTATGAATAATAACCGACATTTACATCTTCAAAACATAAAAAAAACGTGTATATCATATAACCTCTCTCGAAATCAATCTCTACTTTTATTTGGCCAATTTGTAATGCATCCTGGAACTTTGACATTTTTTTTAAATTTTCTTTTGGGTTGTTCTAACTTGAAAGAATGAAGATCAATTATCAAAAGTTGCTGCTCTTGATAATTAATGTTTCAGGAATTGAATTAAAATATATTTCTTAAGTACCAATTGATAATTATAGAGGCATGAGTGGAATTTTTATTACTATGATAATCACTACGTAATGCTCATGTATATAATAAGCGAAGAGAAATTCGCATGTTTGTTTTTGATAAATAGAAGAATGATTTATATCAAAATTTTCATTTTGTTGAACAGGGGCTGCTAGTTGCAATACCAAATCCAGTGATAAGAAAATTCTTCATATATAACTAAATCTCTAATAACCTTATTAACCACAGATCAGATTGGTATAAGAGAAAATGGCTTTAGATTGTACCCAAGATGGTAATATAGAAGCTGGAGATGATGCATGCATGACATCAAAAGTAGAATTTGATGAAACATGTGTGGCAACAAAGGAGGTGGTAAGGGATGTACCTATAATCTCAATTTATAGGATGGTCTTGACATGAAAGAAGATCTCTAGAAACTGTAGTTGCTGGCTTCACATCAGTTCCAGGAGGGCAGATGCAACCGTTGCTTGGAATAATTGCAGAATTTTCAGTAGCAGAAAGTGGCTGCTGCAAATTCCAGCTCTGCAGTATGGATTTCCATAATGGCAGCAACTATAAGGAGATATTTGGGGCTCTCTCTCACATGGCTGGAAGGGAGGTTTAATTAAGGGGAAATGGGATTCTTATTGGGGAATGAAAAGGAGATTTTTGGGAGACAAGAAGAAGACCGGGAGGTGTTGTCGTTGGAAATAAGGGAAGAGATATATATAGGGAGATGGCATGAAAGGGAGGGAAGTTTCCTGGAAACTTCCCTTCAATATATATTATTATTATTTTACAACAATCGTAAGCAACTGTAACAGAAATTTTTTAATATATAAATATATTCATTTCTTTCTTCCTTTTTGAGATATTTAAAATTTGTTTATATTCACACCTCAAATGTCGGACTTCGATGTGCAATATCTCGATTTGATCGTCTCTGAAAGGCGATCAATATGAGTATACTGTTGATATACTTCCAAACGGGTTGAATACTCGAAATTTTCGGATACGGTTTTTGTTTAAAATTAAATTTTGTGATTTAAAAATATCAAACGACCTCCGATTGACAAATGGTTGATTCCTTTGGTCTTGTATTGTCAAATAGAATCTAATGACGGTCTCGGTTTGTTTCATGGTTTCTGAATTTGCGTTGCGGCTTTTTCACGACGTGCATTACGAAGCGACCGATTTTTGGTCGATTTCGTCCGAATGACTTCTGATTCACAATCTATTGGTCAATTTAGGTTATCTAATATTGTCAGATAACTTTATTAGGTTAATCAGACCCAAATCAAATCGGGTCTGGGTTTGATTGGAAACCGAAAGTTACAATATGAGAGAGATATCGGTGCTTTAGTACGACTATCCTGCAATTAGGGTTTTACTTTGTGAGCCACTTATTCCTGTTAATGATTTTTATGTATTTTCTATTTATTCTTGTTAGTAATATGTATACAATGGAGGTAGTTTCAGGTGATTTGGAGTTAGCATGAGTTAATTAAAAATCGAGGAAGCTAGCCAATTTACCGATCAAACGTGTTAAGATTTCTTGACTACTTATTTTATGCAATTATGCATGATAAAATGCAATTATTATTTATACATGCATCAATGTCAATAATGCAATATAGAGGATGAAACGTCAATGAATTTTGGAGATCTGAGCTTAATTAATGTATTTTAGAGTGATGAATAAGTCTCATCAGACAACGAGCAAAATATATTCAAAACCTTGACCTTTGGGAAATGGGCCCATGAATTAGTGCCCCGCATCAAATACGTGTGATATCTGAATGTATTTTAAGAGCATTGTATCTCTGAATCCTATGGTTCCCCTATCTTCTGATAGTCTCTACAATGTTTCACGAAGCCTTCCGTATCTTTGAATAGAGTCGGCCACTAGATGCTGCATTGGAATACTTTCATTGCCATTCTTTTCCTAGAGCAGTGTCCTCCAAATTCTCGGTTATGGCAATGTTCGAGGAAAATATGGACTTCTTCCTAAGGAATACACCTTCTCCAGTTGCAATCTGCCTCCTCATGAAACAAATTAGTATCCTCCCACTAATAGATCGGCTAATCTTGCGGAGTTCTCTTGGAAACAAGAAAATTCACAATATCGGCGAACCAAGGGAGTGAGATGGCTGGCAAAATTACTTCATCTAGAATGTTCTATGTAATCAATATCATGCTCTTCTTAAGAGTGTCTGTCTCTAGTAGTCTTGAGAGGTGATCTACCACCATATTTTTAATTTCAGGTTTGTCTCTAATTTCAAGATCGAATATCTGGAGTAGAAGGATCCATATGACTAATCTTGGTTTGGAATCCTTCTTGCTTTTCAAGTGCTTGATGGTAGAATGATCGCTGTAAACTATGCCTCTCGATCCCAGTATGCGATTTGAATTTCTTCGTGGCAAATACAAATGCTAGCAACTCTTTTTCTATTACGGTGTAATTCTTCTTATCTTTAACAAATGTTCTGCTTGCATAGTGAATAGCAAATGGTAAACCATCTCTCATCTGTCCCAAAGGAACTCCAATGTCATAATCAGAAGTATTTGTCTTGATCTCAAATGGAAGAGACCAATCTAAAAACAGTAGGATAGGGACTTGAGTGATCAATTATTCCAATTAATTGAAGGCTTGGCAGACTCTAGCATCAGTCAATGATTGAACAATTTTTCTGAAGTCTTTTATGAATCTTCAATAAAATCCCACATGCCCAAGGAATGACCAGACTTGCTTCAGATTTGTAGGTGGCTCAACTTTGGAAATGACATCCACCTTCATAGGATAAACCTCCATGCCACGTTTTGATATGACATGGCCTAACATGATTTCCTCAGTCACCATGAAGTGACTCTTTTCCCACGAGAGGACAAGGTTAACTTCACATCATCTCTTCAAGACTCAGTCTAAATATGTAAGGCACTTATCAAAGCTATATCTGTAGATCGAGAAGTCGTCCATGAAAACCTCAAGAAAATTACCAACCATATCTGCAACTACTACCAACATGCACCTCTAGAAGGTCCTTGGATTGTTACACAATCCAAAAGGCATTCTACAAAAGACATGTGTCCCAACTGGACAGGTGAAGGTGGTCTTCTCTTTATCTTTAGGAGTTATGAAAAATTGGTTATAACCAGAGTATCCATCCAAGAAACAAAGGTACTCCTTCACGGCCAGTCTTTCAACTATCTGGTCGATGAAGGGATGTGGGAAATGATATTTCTTGGTCACTAGGTTCAAGCGCATGTAATCCACACAAACACGCCAAGAAGTTGGAAATCTTGTTGGGATCTCCTCTCCTTTGTCATTCTTTACAATGGTAGTTCCTGATTTCTTTGACGCAATGCGTGGGGTACTCACCCATTTTGAGTCGGATATGGGATATATGAATCCATCATCAAACCATTTTGTAATTGCATTCAAGACAACCTCTGAGAGGTTAGGGTTCAATCTGTGCTTAAATTATTGGGAGGGCTTTCTATCTTCTTCTAGGTAGATGTGATAGGAACACAGTGAATTACCTTGCAATTTCTTTCTAAAACCTCGAGCAGACGAGGTTCTTGGTCCTTGGTCAGATGTGAATTATGATGATCGGTAACATACTATATTCACCCGCAAGGAAGGCATATTTCATGTTTGATTGTAATGGTTTTAGCTCAAGTGGATTTAGAATCAATTCTGTAGCAACTTCAACAACTGTGCAAGACAATGGTGTCGGATTCATCTACGTTAAACTGTCCACCATCGACAATGCAAGCTCTGAGTTCAATGCTGCATAGAAATTTTCAATAATGTCTTCTTGTTCACGACCATTTTCAATAATTTCCTCCTGCTCAACTAATGACATGTGGCCAATAATGAGTTCATTCAACAAATCAACGATGATCTCATCTTTAAAGACAGAGGGGAATTCAACTATGTTGTCCACTCCTTCCTCCTTGGAGAGTAATTCATTGGTCTCGATATAATACATGAACAGATTTGTATCTTTGATTTATGCCAGAAAGTCACAATCCTCTATTCTTTGATGTTCATGCTCACCCTCATCTGATGCAGACTCTATCGGCTTTGGTACTTGGACTGTCTCAAAGGGTACCTTATCGCTACTAGAACTAAGGTGATCAGTATGGTGTCGCAGTCCACAACTACTTTAGTTGTTCGAAGGAACGACGGTCCGAGTATAATCGGGGTATGAAGTAAAGGAGGTAAGGTGTCCATGTACAACACAATGAAGTCCATGAAGAATTGCATCCCATGAATTGTGACAATGGCATCCTCTAAAATGCCGTTGAGCCGCTTGATTGAGGTATCTACAAACTACAAGGTCATTCTAGTAGACTTTAGCGGTCCCAACCCAAATTCTTTGAGCAGTGAAGTAGGCATCAGATTGATGGATGATCCACTATAAAGAAGTGTTACGTCAAACTCTTGGTCAAACATCTGGCATCTGACGAGAGTGGCTCCCGTGTCTTTCTTCTTACTTACTCCCATGTCTTTCTTCTTACTTGGAAGATTGCTGATTGCATTGGCATTAGCCGCAACCAGAATATGCTCTACATATCTCTCTCAGACTCTTAGCGGTTGTCTCTTTGAAGTACATGCCTCCTTAGGTCCTTTCTTGATGTTAGCCATGTACTTAAGTCTTTTAGCAGAGGTATTTCAAGGACAAGATTCTCAATTATTTTAATGACATCAAGAACAGACAAGGTTGTTTTTAATTTTTCTAATTTTTTGGATTTTTGCATCGCATCAGGAAAAAAATATACATAATCAAAAGTATAAGCATTGTTCTTTTACATTAGAATTTCTGTCCAAATCATGTTGTACAAATGGATGAAAAAATGGAGTACAATCATCTATTAGAGGTAGGCATCCAAAATAATGTAGGTTGAGCTCCATCAGTTGATATTAAATTGGTTGTTGGTGTAGTCCTCTCCATGGTTGTCGCGGTATCGCTTCATCTGCTTCTTTCTTTTTGTATTTTTTTACTTTGCTTATTTTTTGGCTTCCTCCTCACCCGCCTTAGTTGTTAGATCGATTGATGCATATGATGATGATTCACCAACAAAAGCTTTATTCTTCCCCTTTGTGGTAGCAAAAGGCTCCAACGTCCTACCACTCCTGAGAGTGACAACATTAGATAAAAACCTATAAAGCATGTCTGACTCTATTAGATCAGATGGGAAATTACAAACTACTTGCTCTCTCTTTCTGAAAATTTTTGGGGTTGCCTCCACCTATATTGGAATGGATGTTTTGGCGGTGGTGAGGTCATCTATTTTCGTGCTCATTTTTGCCAGGCTCTTTACCAACTGAGCCAAGTAGTCCAGAGTTGGGTTCACGAGAGTAGCCTGAAATGGTTCCGCATGTTGGATATACTGAGACTATGAATGGTGTGAAGGTTGCTGATAGGAATAGTGAGAATTATACTAGGGATAATTATGATGCTGGTAGTATCGAGGAGGAGGGTATTGATATGGAGTAACCACGTACTACTGATATTGCTGATGTTGACGGTATGCCAACTGTCGGTAAGAATTCAGTCTCCAATTGTTTTGACATGGTGGAGATTGTTGGTGCCTAGGCTGGTTATTCTGGATAAATCTCCCTCCTTGATGTTGAGTGAATGGACAGTTGGTTGAAGAGTGGCCTTGCTGATGTCTGCCTACTAGCTGTGCATCATTGGATCATACACCATTCACCTCTTAAATGAGAGGCGGAGGTAGAGAATATGGATCGGGAGGGATCTGAAGCTTGGGATAGTAGACAACCAACTACTATTGCGTTACAAGGGTGATGTTGGCTCAAGGGCTTGCACGTAGTGCACATGCTAGACTGCTAGTTTCCTAGGACTCTGTTGAGGGGATTGAGCCGATTAGGGCTCCTTTGTCTCAACAGGAGTCGCGACTGGTGTTGTCACTGATTGGGAGGAGTTAATTGTTCTCACCAGCAACTCCAACTGCTTGGGGATTTGATCTAGATTGTCCGGGTTCTGTGTCCTCTATTTGATCACAACAAATTTCTCAAGATCTTGTGATCATTTCTCGATTACATCTACTTTGGACAGGTTGCTCTCAGTGATGCTAAAGTTGGAGATCACATCTCTGTCTAGATCATGTGTTACCACTATATGAACTGGTTTTTGTTAGATCTATGGATGATGTTGATATGTGTGAGATAATGATAAGGTAGCTTCTCCTTCGGTCGTCTCCTCGAAGATCTATAAAACAACGTTCTAGTCTTTATTGAAATGCGACCTGCCACAAGCAACATCTATGAGCCTTTGGATCTCGAGAGTAAGTCCCTCTGAGAAATATTGAACAAAGCTAGTCCGAGGAATATCTTGGTGGGGACATTTATTCTGTAGATTTCTAAAAAACTCCCAAGCCTCATCAATAGACTCATAGGCGGCTTGGGAGAAATTGGCGATTCTGGCTCGCATCAAATTAAGCCGACAAGAGGGTAGAATTTAGGGATACCAGGTCATGACAAACTTCTCCAGATGGCTTATCTAGTAGAGTGCCTTGTCTTGCAGGATGAATGGAAATGCCATCATCTTGACTACGCCTAACTGAATGTTCGGGTAGTGTGTTATTCCGCACATGCGAGCAAACTGTTGCAGATAGATGTATGGTTCTTCATTTACATTCCCATGGAAGGTGGGAAGAAGAAATATAAGTTGAGGCTTCATCTCAAAATGTGCATGGACAAGTGGGATTTGGATCCACTTGCTCATCTGGCAAGCGCCAGGGTTGTAAGTCTCCTTGAGAGTAGGCTTGGGCCTCTCTCCTCTAGGCTCATATATCGGCCCTCCATGAGCTACATCTTCTCGTTCTTCCTCAAATCATCCTCCTCCTACTGGGTTTTCTCTCCTTCCCCTCAGATAATTGAGCTTGTCTTGGAAGGCAACCTGGGCCAATGCTTGATATGTAAGCTTTTGTTGAATGGCTTGAATGGAGGCAAGTAGCCGGGCATTCATGACATTCTAGTCTGGCTGGCCTTATTCTGCATGTGGAGGATGTTGTAGTCCTTTACTTGTCCAGTAGGATCCATGTCTAAATTGTAGTATGACAAAATCCTGGGCTCTAGATTGGGCTCTTGCTTTATAAATTGAATAATGTCCCAATCTGTCTAGATAGAAGCACCAAATGTAGAGAAATATTTTATGTTAAGGTCAGCACAAAACTTCATTAGGTATGAATATGTGTAAGTAGTGAAATCTATTTCCATCCAAAATGGGCAGAGTTCGGGATAAGAGTGATTCTGTATTACTGAAGAAGGTGGGGAGTCTGGAGAGCGGTTCACAAAGTTTAGACCATATTCTAGCGTAGTGAATCGCAAATGGTACATTATCTTTTCTCTGTCCAAGTACAGCACCAATGGCATAATCTGATGCATCGGTCATTATCTCGAAAGGCTGAGTCCAAATCGGTGGCTGTAAGACAGGGGCCTGTGTGATTAGTTCTTTCAGTTGATTAAAGGCAAGGAGCACACGGTCATCTACAATGAATTCATTCTCCTTGCCGAGCAACTCAGTCAACGGTCTGGCCAGTTTGATGAAATCTTTGATGAATCATCGGTAAAAACCAACATGGCCCAAGAATGACCTGACTTGTTTGATTGTTGTGGGTGGATCAAGTTTGGAAATTACCTCCACCTTGGTTGGGTCAACCTCCATGCCACGTTTAGAAACAACGTGACCCAGCACGATTCCTTCGGTCACCATGAAGTTGCTCTTTTCCCACGAGAGCACGAGATTTACTTTGCAGCACCTCCGTAAAACTCGGTCTAAATAATCCAGACATTGATCGAATGAATCCCCGTAGACCGAAAAATCATCCACAAAGACCTCAAGAAAGTTGCCCACCATATCGGCAAAAACTGCAAGCATACACCTCTGAAATGTGGTTGGGGCATTGCAAAGCCCGAACGGCATCCGTCTGAAGGCATATGTTCCAAAAGGACAGGTCAACGTGGTCTTCTCTTGATCTTCAGGAGCAATAGCAACTTGATTGTATCCAGAGTAACCATCCAAGAAGCAGAAGTATTCCTTCGCGGCCAATCTCTCCAAGATCTGATCGATGAAGGGTAAAGGGAAATGGTTCTTCTTGGTGGCGAGGTTAAGTCTTCTGTAGTCCACACATACTCGCCAAGAAGTGGGTACTCTAGTTGTGATCTCCTCTCCTTTGTCATTCTTCACAATGGGGATCCCTGATTTCTATGGCACAACATACAGAGGGCTCACCCATTTGCTGTCGGAGATGGGATAAATGAATCCCGCATCACACCATTTCTAGATCTCTTTCATAACAACCTCCTGCAGATAAGGATTTAATCTCCTCTGAAGTTCTCGAGAGGGCCTGCAATCTTCTTCCAGAAAAATGTGATGCGAGCACAGTGACCTATTAATCCCATGGAGATCCAAAGTTCGCCAGCCTATCGCCTTGCGGTTGCGTTCAAGAACCTCCATCAGACGAGATTCTTGGTCTTCGGTCAGGTATGCAGTGATAATGACCAGGTACATGTTCGGCTCCCCCGTAAGGAAGGCATATTTTATGTTGGAGGGCAAGGGTTTTAACTCTGGTGGGGTCTGAGCTGCTTCAGATGTGACCTCAGCTATTAATGCAAGTGATGATTCTTTCATCTGTTTTGTGTCCACCATAGTCTGTTCTACCTCTTCTCTCAAATCATGACAGAATGTCTCGATGAGTTCCTCTTTATCATAAAATTTTTCAACAATTTGCTCTTGGTTCTGAAGGCACAACACCCCCGAGGTAGTCTCATTCAACACATCAGCGAGTTCCTCATCGTGATCGATAAGGGGAAATTCGACTGCAGTTTCCACTCCCTCCTCAAGGCAGAGGAGTTCATGGATCTCATTGTCATCCAAAATCAAATTGGTGTCTTGAATTTCTGCTAGAAAGTCGCAGTCGTCAGAAGACTCAATCATCCTTGCACATGATGCAGATGTTCGTTCGGTTGGTGTTCCCTCAGGCAAAGTCTCCACTCTGATTGTTTCTACACCTGCGCCAAAAGTGATTTCTCCCGTTCCATAGTTCACTACTACGTTCGATGTCCGCAGGAATGGTCTTCCCAGTATGATAGGGGTAAGGAGTAATGGAGCGGGGACGTCCAAATCTAGTACCACAAAATCAGTCGGGAACCGCTTTCCCTGAACCGTAACTATCACGTCCTCCAACAGGCCCCTAGGTCGCTTAACTGACTTGTCTGCGAACTGCAGAATCATCTTTGTAGGCTTGATTAGTCCTAACCTTAACTCTGTAAGCAGTGAGGCTGGCATCAGATTGACGGAAGACCCGCTGTCGAGAAGTGTTCGTTCAAACTCCTGATTAAACATCTGACAACGCACAAGAGGTGCTCCCATATCTGGCTTTTTATCCGGGAGGTTGCTGATGGCATTAACTGTGGCCATTGTGAGGATATGCTTTTCGGCCTTGCTACCTTTGCTTCTGGAGTCATGGAGGTGTGGCCTGCGCTTGGTTGTGCATGCCTCTTTCAATCTTTTCTTTACAGCTGGCATGTACTCAAGAGCTTTCATCAATGGCATGTTTAATACTAAATTCTGAATGATTTCAATGATAGCACGATCAGAAAAAGCATTTTCAAAATTTTCAATTTTTTCTATTTTTCATTGCTTCTGGGAAAGGAATATTTACAAACTCTTCACCAATGTCATTCAAAATATTGTCAGTACTGTTGTTTATAGGTAGATGGCTAAAAGTAATAGAATCATCTACAAGATGTGGACCAAAAATGGCAGGCTTGACTTCAAGTGCTGGCATTGGACTCGCTGCAAGTGCAAGATTTCTTCTATCGGTGGCAGTCTCTGTAGCAGGTGCAGATGTCTCCAATGTGCTAGCCTATCTCCACCGAGGCTGCTGCTATCTTTTTGTGTTTTGTGGTTTTCTTCATTTTTTGTGATTTTTTGGGTGATGGTGTTGCTCCCAAAATACTTCCTGGCCCTGGTGTTGGCTTCGCTGACGACTTACTGTCAGATGCAAGATGCTTCCACTTCGCAGTAGCTGATGACTGGAGTTTCCTACCGCTCCTGAGAGTAATAGCATTAGATAAAAAATAATTTAATTTACCTGAATCGGGCTGGACACTACCGACTACCTGCTCCTTGCGTCAGAAATTGTTCGGGTTGGCCTCGCCTTGAGCAGGGATGGTTGTTTTCACAGCTGTCAAGTCGTCGATCTTCTGGTTCATCTCAGCCATATTCTTCATTAATTGTTCTAAGCAGGCCAGGGCTGGATTAACCAACACAATCTCAGAAGAATCCCCCTGTTGGGGCCTAGAGTGATGGTATGAAGGCCGAGGCTGTGACTGGTAACCCTAAGAAAGATGGTGAGGAGGAGGGTTGGAGGAATATTGTGAGCTCTGATTATTAGTAGCAGCCGGTTGCTGATGATACCCTTGTCCGCGGTATCCGGACTGCTGAGGACCATGTTGGTAAATCTGCCTCCATGTGTTCCCGTGAGATTGAGGCTGGTACTGATAAGAGGGTTGGAAGGGTCTCCCACCGTACTGCTGCTGGTGATAGGGCTTGTTGCCCATGTTCTGACCCTGGGGATGTCCCTGAGGACGGGTCAGTTGCGCTTCATTATTTCATACACCGTTGATCTCCTGAATCAGCGGAGGGGGTGGAGAGAACTGCTCGGAGTAGACAGGCTGGGATTCAGGTTGATATACAACCATTTGTGTCTGAGGCTGCGGGGGCTGCTCCGGAACCTGCACGTAATACACATGTTGAACAGGTTGGGGCTGCAGTGGAGTCGGCTGAGGGTTCTGCTACATTGTAGGCTCCTTCTTCTCAGCATTCGGCTCGACAGAAGTAGACACAGCGTTGCACATGTCGGCATTCAACGCACGAACGAGCTGCTCCAGCTGCTAGGAAATCTGATCGAGCTTTTCCAAGCCTTGGGTCCTCTTCTCAATGACAGATAACTTTTTGAGGTCCTGCGGCCTCTTCTCAATGATATCCACCTTATACAAGTGGCTCCCAATGATGCTCAGATTGGAGCTCTCATCCTTGTCCTCGGTGTGAGAAGCCATGTTCACTGGCTTGCTGACGGCAGTTGACACCTTCATGTAGATTCGGGACGAGGATTGAGCGGCTTCTCCTTCAGCCATCTCCTCGAAGAAGTTACATACCACGTCCCTATCCTTATTGAAATGCGAACCACCACAAGCGGCATCTACGAGCTTTTGTCTTTCAAGTGTAAGCCCACCAAAGAAGTATTGTACAAGGCTGGTCTTTGGGATTTCGTGGTGGGGACACTTCTCTTGAAGATCCTTGAATCTCTCCCACGCTTCGTGGACAGTCTCGTGAGGCTGTTGGTGAAAACTAGAGATACGGGCACGCCTCTGATTCAATTGCCTGAGAGGATAGAACTTGTGGAGAAATGCAGATTTCAGCTCCTCCCAAGTTGTGACTATATTCCCTAGATGGTCGACCCAATATAGGGCCTTATCTTGCAGGCTGAAGGGAAAGGCGGTCATCTTGATAACCCCCGGAGGAATACCAGGGTAGTGAGCAGTAGCACAGATGCGGCCAAACTTCTTGAGAAAGATATAAGGTTCCTCAGTGGGGTTCCCATGGAATGTGGGGAGCAGGGACAAAAACTGTGGCTTCAGCTCGAAGTGGGCATGGATTCGTGGAACTTGAATCCACTCTGTGATGCGGCCCTCTCCTAGGTTGTATGTTTCCTTCAGCATGGGCTTTGGCAGCGGTGGGTCTGCTTCTGCTGCATCAAATTCCGGTCCTCCCACTGAGAACTCATCTCTGACCTCTTCAAAATTAGGCTCTTGATTTGGATCATTCTCCCGTCGGTCATCTCTTGTGCCGACCCTCCTCCTCAGATCATTCAATATATCTTGGAAGGTGGTCTGGGCCAGGGCTTGATTAGTCAACTGCTGCTGAATGGCTTGGATAGAAGCCAGCAACTGACTGTTGACCTCATTCTGCGTGGTATACTGCCCTTCCCCAGGATTGGTATCAGCTTCATGTTGGGGATGTGGTCCCTTTCCTCTTCCACCGGCCATCTCAGATTCTGCTTGGTATGCTGGCTCGGAATCGGGTTCTAAGTCTGCACATGGAAGAATGCCCTGATCATTCTGAATTGCAGCACCAGATAAAAAGAAATGGTCTGTGTCAAGGTCAACACAGAACTTTGTTAAGGACGGTGATGTGTACGAAGTGAAATCAATTGTCATCCAAAACGGACAGAGTTTGGGACGAGAGTGATCCCAGTTTATTAAAGAAGATGGGGAGTCTGGAGATCAGTCCACGGAGTCTGAACCGAGTTCTCGAGAATCGCCCCGAATTATTAGAGAGGGCGAACAGATGGAACCGATATGGGTGTCGACGGAGTCTCGACTGAACTGTCCATTCCTCACCATCTCGAAGGTTAAAAGGAAGATCGATGTGGATGAAGATATGGAGGTCAACTAGAAACAAACGGAGAGAACAAAATGGTGCAGAGGCGCGATGTTTTTGATCTTGACCTTAATTCAACTAATCAATCAAACCCAAAGCAAAGGATTCACCAACTCGACCCGTGAAGCCGTGAAGGTTCGGTAATTATCTTTGTGAGTTTTAGATTTGATTTTCAGGCAATTATCTTTTCACGAGTCCTTAGAGCGCTACGCCTATAGGAGCGAGAGTACTACCGGAAAAGTATCCCGTACTTGTCCTCCTCTTGTGTAACCTGTAGTTTGTACTTTTTGAGGTCCTTGTAACCCTTCCTGGATCCCTACTAAGCCAAAGAAATAGAGGGAGGAAGCCGATAGGCGAAACCAATACTTCGGATCTCGCTCGCAACGGAATCACCCGTGAGCGTGCGAGAACCTACTCGGACGCAAGACGATGAGACAGACACACCCGTGAAGGCATGGCCTATGCTCGATACTTCGGACCAGGTCAATGCTCCACACAATAGGGAGTCATCAATGGCGACCAAGCCCTACTCGTCTACGTACGATAGTAGCGCCAATACTTCGGAAATCCATGTGATACACAAGGCAGCCACAGACTGGGTTTTTGGCTCTAATCCTTATGACGGCGCTTACCTCACTGGGGAGGAAACCTTCCTATGCAACCTGAAAACAAATGAGGGCTTTGCTCACCCCAAGGCATTGAGTCCAATTAATCAATTTTATTTAGATCAAGTTTTCTTTAGCAGTCCCTTTTTAAAATTGTTTTGGTGTTATCACTTGTTTTGAGTCGATTCAATACAAATGCCTAACAGTTTTGTATTTTCTTGATTCCTACATGATCCAAAAAATAGAGGGAGAAGAGTCGGAAAATCCATGCAAGTTGGCACCAAGATGGAAATCTCACCTTTGTTCCTAAATGATGAATGCTAAGATAGAAGACTTACAGCGCCTCCCAGCTCTCTCCATGCGGGATGCAAAACAGGAATTTATAAACCTAATCTATATGCTGAGATGCACACGGAAATCGTCCTAAGCAGGCAATTACTATCATGAAGAACCACAAGTTGATCACCAATCCTCAATCCTAGAGTCCGGTCTAGGCTCACCCCTCCTCCTCGCGACAAATCAAGTTCAGGAGCAGCGCTTGGCAGGGTGGGCTCGCAGCGTGGCGGCTCGAAGATGGTGAAGAAACTGTTTAATTTAAACTAAGTCCAAAAACACACTATAGGTACATGCAATGGTTATTAGGGTATTTGGACCTAATTTACTCGATCAAGCAAAGCCTACAAGCTAAGGGCACATTCCACAAAAGAAAGGAAAAATAAAATAAAACCAGAAAATGACAGGCGATGAAAACACGTCAAAACTGCGGTGAGCCCCCACGTGAACAAACACTTGGAAATTGGGCCCGAGGGTCCGAAGTGTCCAAGTACATGTATTATTACAAATTATAAATGGTCTCTCTCTCACCAAATTGAAAAGAAACTAACTATCTCTCTCTATTTAGTTCTTCTGCTCTCTCCTGCCGGCTAGGATAGAATAGCCGGCGCCTCCTCCCAAAGCTGCTCAGGATCCCCTAGGCGATCATCCTCAGTCGGTGGTCCCTCGCAAGAAAACAAGAAGAGATGTCAGACAGTTCAAAAACAATTATACGATAAAATCAACAAGTCAAAAATGGCTAAGCAAGTAAACAAACACAAGTCTACTCTACAAGCCGATGCTCCCCGGCAACGGTGCCATTTGAAAAACGAGAATGCGAGAGCCGCTAAATAATGGTCTGACAAATCAGACTCACTGCCGCTGGGGCGACTACTCAAGCATTCACGTTCGTCAACAATTAACCCACACAATTAATTAAATAATCAAGAGCAAGGATCAAAATTTATTATTCCCTACTAAAAAGGTACAATGGCAAGCAAGTAGGGGTCGAACACAGGAAACAAGGGTGTAAAGTGTAGACAAAAAGTCAAGGCGTATATCTAATGAACTACTTGGCCAATATGGATTTTTTGTGGGTTTTTAATTTTATATATTTTTTATTTGATTTTCAATTTTATATTTTTATGTTTTGATTTTAATTTTCTGATTTTATATTTTTTATATTTTATATTTTTTTGTTTTTATAAATAGAATAGATAAATAATATAAGAAAAGAGGTGATAAGATATTTATAAAAATGAGGAAAATACTAAAAAATTAGGAAATAAAATATTTTTGATCTTTTTATATTTTTCTACTATTTTTGTGATTTTTGGGATTTTTCAGAATGTTTTCGGTATTTTTTAAAAATAAAAATAAAGAAAAACAATGAATAAAGATACTAGCCGAGATTAAAATGGGAAGGAAAAATAGCAAACAGTAGCAAAATTTTCCCAAATTAATTTTAAAATAAATATAGTAAAATAGGGAAACTACAGGACCTGAGTTGTATTTTTTAGGAATTTTCTATGATTTTTTAGATTTTTATGAAATTTTAGGGGTTTTCTAATTTTTAAGGTTTTTGTTTGAAATTTTTGATGATTTTTGGTCAGTAATTAAAAGACACTAAAATAGACAAAATATAATTTTTTTAGAATTTTTCAAAAAGTTTTGCTAATTGTTATGGATTTTCTAATGTAGAAAGTAGCAAAAATGCATGTTTTTGATTTTTAATAAATATCAAAACGCAATAAAAATGTAATGCAAAAATATAGCGTGAATCTACAACTAAACAGGAGCTTAAGTTGATTTTTGTGGAATTTTTGGGTGTTTAGAGATGCATGTAATAATTAAAGATAACAAAAAGAAACTATAAGCCTACAGGGGCATAAATGCAAATATAATAAACTACAAGGCAAGCATTGCAAATTCACCAAAAGACACGCACAAAGCACGTGTTATGTAGTTCACAGGGGTATATTTGTGAATAATAAAAACCGGCAGGGCAGGAGTGCAAATATCCCAAAGATATATTATAATACCTACGCATAGGGGTATAAATGCGAATACATAAAAGTCCAAGGTTTTTAATGCAAAATGCCCAAAATCACGTGTCACCGTCACGTGAGGTGACGTGGACATGGACTAAAGTGCAAATAAAAGAAGTCCAGGGTCCTAGTTGCAATTATTACAAATATTTTTGAACTAGAAATTAAAATTTTTAGACTAAAGCATAAATACAAAAGCTCTTGGGTTGAAAGTGAAAAATACCCAGGATAGAGATCGTGCAGCCGAGGGAGATCCACTTATCCACGTGGCGCATCCAGCGGCGGAGGCGAAGGCACGGATGGACGGCTGAGGTGCGCGGCGATGAAGATCCAACGGAGGCGACCGAGCCTCGATCCAACGGTGGCTGAAGCACCTGGGACGAGCCCTCGATCGGATGGTCCTCAAGGATGGTGGAAAAACATGGCTGGTGGCAAGCTTCGACGGCTGATTCCAGCCGACACACGGCCTCTTCCGGCCCAGGACCAAGGGCAAAAGGGTCCTGGGGACGTTCCGCATCGAATGAAGGCCTCAGGCGAGCTAGGCGTGAAGTGGTCGGACGGCGGAGGTGACCTGGGGGCTTCGTTCATGGACTATCGAGGCTCGATAGAGCCTCCTCTTTGGCTCTGACCTGCAGGGTTAGAAGCACAAAAACCAGGCGGGGATACAGGGTCCTCGGATGAAGATATGGAGGTGATGCGTGGCTCGGGCGTGGAGCTCCGACGAAGGGCGGAGAAGGAAGCTCTGATAGCTCGATCTGAGCGAGATCGAGGTGGATGGAAGGGTGGAGCGGAGCAACGGAGCAACGAGGAATGAAATGGAGGTGATCGTGGAGGCTGTAGGTGACGAATGAAGGGGAGAGTGGAGGCGGAGATGAGCTCTGCCGTGGAATGACTTGTGGGTTCACAGCGAAGGGATGAATGACAAGTAAAACTGCTACTAGGGTACGCTAACCTACAGCTAAGCTACAAGAAAATACGAAAAGAAAGGAGAAAGGCTCACCGGGGGTGAAGATGGCGACTTCGGGCGGAGCTCCGGCGAGGGGCTGGATCGACCTCGATTCGACACCAAATGGCACATACCCAAGCTCAAATCGCTTCCTGTTGTCACCAGGAGTGCAATGGACTAGGAGTTTATGGGAGAAAATGGAGGAAGAGTGATCAAATTCAAAATGGAGGTCGAGGGGGGTTTTGAAGAATTGGATCTGACATGACCTTCAATGCAAGATCACGGGCGAACGGGGAAGATCTTGGAAGATCTAATATGCCGGCGAGAATCATGATGATTCGCGAACGATTTTCATGAAGGTACCCTCCTCCCTCGAGCAACGGATTGATGGCGGAAAAATCAAGAAGAGGAGGGTGTCGGACTTCTGACAGGAGGCGCAGGGCTAAGGCTAGAGAGTTGACCCGCGGGTCAACTTTCCAAGCCACCTGGTTGGTCCACGTGGACCAACCAGGAAAATCCCTGGAAAAAATGTTTCTAAAATCATTTAAAAATAGTAAAAGATTTTATTAATTTTTGTTATTAAATAAAAATATTTTGTAATTTTATAAATTATTTTATGTTGATTTTTAATTATTTTTATGAGGTATAGTTTTATAAGTTACATTTTATAGCCCTTATAGGTATAGTACTTATATATTTTTTTATTTTATTTTTATTTGATGTTTTTAGTTTATTTATTTTTGTTTAGTGTTTTATAAATTTGTAAAATACTTTTATATACTTAAATATTTTTTTATTTTATTTTTCTGAAGAGTTTTGTACACTTAATAAAATATAAGTATAAAATTTACAGGTATGTATATAGGTATTTTACCTGTGTGTACTATATAGAAGTATTTTTATTTTGTATTTCTTTTGTATTTTAAATCTGATTTTAATGTATATATATACTATAAATAATATTTACAAAATTATAAAAATATAAAATTCTAAAAATAATGAATAAATAATAAAATGAATATTTTATTCTGTACAGGTATACAATAGGGGTCCAAAAACTCAACTTTCAAAGCGTAGCTCCGCCAAATGCAAAACCACCGCCATTAAATAGCTTATTTTAAACTATATACAATTAAAGGTGAGTTTGATGCATTTGGAGTTTTCATTTGAGAGATACGGGTCTGGGAAATTGGGATTCTTGATTTTTGTTCAAACCATAACTTTTTATCTGTATATTATTTTTCAGTGAAATCAATTTTGTATTTTTCTTTATTTAATTAACTACAACTTTCATGGTAGAAAGTATCTTTATTTGAGGTATAAAAAGTGGAACCAAAAATAGGCCCCAAAATGAATAAAGAATGAATGAAAAAATTTGTATTCTGGCCCTTATCTCCTCCTACTTTATTCCTTGTCGACCTAGCCATCAAGATGCCTAGATCTCGGGGTTTTGGGTCATAAAATATTTACAATATTTTATTCTTTTTCTTTTCTTTTCTTTATTCCATAATTTTGTCTTTAAAACCGTATTTTATACACAATTTACATGCACATGCATGAATGCTAAGATACTCTAATTAAGGGTATTTACATGCATTTACTAGGGTTTTTGAGGCCAAAATGATAGAATAAAGATGATGAAATGTAGATTCATCAGTTGTCTAACCCCCTCTCTTGTTGACTTTGTGCGAGGAACCACGAATCGAGGGAGGCGCTCCACCCTAGGCGCCTGTGCACCCATGTGAAGCCGGCGACAGTCTGCCAACCTAGCATCGAAGGATACTTAGAGAATTTTGAAGACCAAGCTCCATTTATTTTGTAGTATTTATTTCGGTAGTTTTAGTGAGAGAGAGAGACCACTACTTGTTGTAATAAAACAGGTACTCGAACTCTGGACATTCGGGCCTAATTTCCAAGTGATTCTTCACTCGGGGGCTCACCGTAGTTTTGTCAGTTTTCTTCGCATTCTTCATTTTGTTTTCTCGATTTTGTTTTCTTATTTTGTGTGATTGAGCCCCTAGTTTTAGGATTGCTTGCGATAGATTAAGGCCAAACACCTAATATATTTACGTGTACCTATAGTACGTTTTGGACTTAGATCAAACTATAAACAGTCGCTTCATCAACTTCGAGCATTCGTGTCGCGGGCCCACCCTGCCAAGCGCTGCTCTTGAACTCGGTGTGTCGAGAGGAGAGGGGTGAGCCTAGACCGGACTCCTGGATTGAAGATCGGTGACCGACTTGTGGTGCTTCATGATAAGGGTGAAAATCGGTTTCGCGGCTTTTTAAAAGGAAACTCGGTCGATGTAGCAAAAAGCCGTGAAACAAGACGATCTTCAACCTTTCAAACAAATTCAGTTTTCTTTCAGAAAACCGTCACTAAATCTTTACCAGGCAAGTGTGTCCTGGGTCGAGACTCAAGGAGATAGAATAGAATCCTTTGATTCTTTCGGAGATTTCTTTGTAATTTTATTTTTACCTCTTCTCAAAGTTATCAAGGCAATAAGCTTTTTTGTTGATTTTATTTTTATTTTTATTTGATTTTATTCTTTTCCAATTTTTATTTAATTTTCAAAAAGGGAGATTTTTTCAAAAATATTTATTTATTGTATAATAGGTGGCTATTATATAGGTGGTAAAATATAGTAAGGTGAACGGAGTCGAGCAGCGAGTTCGAACAACTCAAGAAAACAAAACAAAACGAGGCGATCTTCGACAAAATCAAAACACGACGAAAACACATCAAAAACACTCAAAAACTTTGTACGAAGTATATGGGTAGTTGCGTAACTACCCTAAAGAAACCGTCGAAGAACAAAGTCAAACGGAGGTCAAAATAGCCCCTACAGCCTAGGGCATAAGCGCAAGAAAAACTAATCAAAAAGTTTACAAAGGGTCCTCAGGATTGTTCTGAAAGAAAGGTTATACAAATTTTTAAATTTAGGTCCCTGTGGAGGGACCTAAATGCAATTACCGAAAACCTGGGGGATGGGAGTAAATCTTCTAGAAGCAGCTAGGTTTAGTTCACAATTTTTCCACCGATTCAAACGGCCACGATTAGAACTTCCAGGCGCCGATCTGATGGTTCTACTGCTGCCACGTGTCGCGCGCCTGTACCTCCTCTGTTCTTAAGCGGTTGAACAACTGACGATGGAGCTCTTCTTCTCCGAATTTCTCCGGTCAACCGACGAATGCTTTGGCACGCCGGCGGGGCCAGAGGGGTGGCTCCTCCACCCCTCGAGCTCGCCCGCGGTAGGGTAATGGCGGAAGCTGCTCCGAGCGGCAGAGATACAGCGATAAAGACGGCGGTCCACCCTTCTTGGAGGTTGTTGCAGCCTGGGTGCCTTCCTTCGAAATGGATTTGACAAAGGTCGAAGGCTCCCAGATGTGAAGAAATGGCATCTGAAGAAGTTGAACCTGCAATTAACAATGTTCTATGTTCGATTCACGATGAATCGGCTCAAGGATTACAAGAAGCAAGCTCAAAAATGATGAAAAAATACGGATTTCAGAAGAAATACAAAACGCGTGCGAATGGTGATGATTGATGAAGCAATTCGAATGGAGTCTAATCGAAATGAAGATGGGAATTTGATGCGCGCCTAAGACAGATGATTAATCTACCTAAAGATGCAATTAGCGTTGCTAATCAACGCACGAAGATCGAGGCAAAAATCCTAAGAAAATGGAGGAAAGGTCTGGGTAAATCCAAGGTTTATTACCTGGGAACGTGCTCGACGGCGACCCTTGACCGAAGCTCCGACACGTGCTTGGGCAACGATGCAAGGCTGGCGAAGCCTTGGAACCTTCTCCGACGTCTCCTCCTCCTCGCGGGCTCCTCCACGGTGCTGTCACCACCTCAGGTCGGCCGAGACGAGGTTTGGAAGATGGGGAGTCGGGCTTCTGGAATTGGGGTTTCAGAGAGCTGGAAGAGTTGGTTGTTAATGGCGGAAGTTAAGGGCCTTATATAGATCGTTTGCTTGGGCACCAAGCTTAGATCGAAGGGTGGCGATGGAGTAGGTAGTTAGGAGGGTAGATCTGAGGGTTGAGTTTGGCTAGAAGGTTCTCGATGGGCGCGGGAAAAATGGGGGAAGTCAGCAGGTCAGAGCACAAGTCGGCATATCAGATTCTTGAAGAAGATGAACTAGGTGCTGACACGTGTCAGCACCTGGTTGGCCAAAGGTGAAAATTCTTTATAAAGTAAGAATTAAATATTAAATGGAGTTATTTTAAATAAGTATAAATACAAGAAATGTATATAAATTAATTCTCTAATTTATGGCTAATTATTTTTAATAAATAATAAATATTATTTAAAATATAAATATTATATTAATAAATAAGTATTTATAAATAGGTTTTAGATTTTTAATTTAATAAATAAATACTTAAAAATTAATTTTACATTTTCTTAATTATTAGAATACTAAATAAGGTTTATATGAATTTTTATGGATTTTAATAATTTAATTTGCATATTTTAATAAATAAGATAGTAACTAGGTAGTTCATTTATACATATATTTTTAGGGTTTTTGATTTTATTAAAATAATAAATAAGGTCCACAAATTATGAAATAATTTAGGGTGAAACTACAAGATCATGAAATAATTTAAAAATTATAAAATCAAGAAAATTATAAATAATGTGTGTTACATAAAATAAATAGCCCAGAAACCCCCGTTGTCTTTAGGTCCCAAAACCGACTTTTTTACAAACGGACTTTGAATTCGATGAAACCACCTTTATTAATTAGAGAATATTATTTTATGAACTTTAAATGTGAGTAGAGTGAAATTGGAGTTCGTATGAGGAAGTTATGATGTTCGGAAGTTGAGATTTTGACAATTATAGGTTGAGTTTCTTGGCATATATGCAGGGTAATATTTTTAACTTATTTTTATATTTTTATATACATTTTTAGAAATAATTAGGAGAAGAGTTTAGTGACAAATATGGTATGGATTAATTAAAATTCTTTAAAGTTTTGTATTTATTGTATAAATAAGGGAGAATGTATGGAGTGTGTATAAATTATTTTTTTATTTTCTTTCCTTATCTCCCCCTACTTATTGGTTTGTCGACCAATCCATGCTGACTTGGTCTCGGGGTTGGGATATAAATATATCTTACAGCTATATTTATATTTTAAGTCATATTGTATATATAAACATATATTCAATCTGCCTTTTCTTCTTTTTCTTGTTCTTTATTTATTTACATGATTTTAGTGTTAAAAGTGAATATTTTACACATGAATAGTGATTTGTTAAAAGATGAGAATTAATGGATATTTACATGCATTTGTTAAGGGTTTAAAGATAAAATGCGACAGAAAAGTTAATGAATCATGGATTCATCACTTCACGCTAATAACAGCTTCTCATCTTAGGGCGATTTCATCGGCTTTGCATTTGCATATAGATAGGTTTCAATTCTGCTGAGCATCCTTGCATGTAGAGTGCTGGAGGCAAGGTGAGCATTTACGCTTTAGGCACTCATCATCTATTGCCGCTTACATTGCTTTTCCGCCTCTCCCTCTGATTTTGATCACCTAGGTGCTTAAAAGAATTGAATCCCCCGTTAGGGTCATGCATTTCTCATTAAAAATTCAAAAAAAAGTGATAACAAATAAAATTAGGACTGCTAACATTACTCGACCTTAAAATCGATTAAAAAGAAAAATTTTTCTCTTGAGGCGAGTAATCCCCTCATTGTCTTCGCTTGTACTTGCTCGCGCATACACTAAGGATTAGTGCCCAAATCCCATTCAGCCCCTAAGTGTTTGCACAATATTTTGACTTCTCACCTAACTCTAAAACAGACAAGATAAAAAGACCGATTTTTCGGTCTCTATCGAGTTGAGTAGGAGAATTGAGGGTTTGTATTCTTTTCATTTTTGTTTGTGAGTTGATTTTTTGTGCAGACCAGATCGCTTTTGCGCATTTGCGCCTTCTTCTCCACTCTCTTGACTTGACCGTCGTGCTCTCCTGATCGTTTCCTTTTGTTTCGAGATGGACCCCTGGAGCGTATTTTATCCGGACTTTACGGATCCCTCGTTCACTCCAACCGATCCACCTACTTTTTTCCAGGAGAACTTTGCTCCTGACATTTGTACATATCTGCCTCGGCCGCAGTATCAGGACTCGGACTTCTACCCACACCCACCTCCACCTTTGTATTTCCCACCTTCACATCCACCCGAGTCTGAGCTATTGGAGTCACCACTCACGATGTCCACATTTGAGACCTTGACCCAGTTCATGGAGCAAATGAATTCGAGGATTGACAACCTCACTTGCATGAATAAGAGACACATTGATGCTTCACGATTTGATGATTTTGAATCATTTCAGGATTACCATGAGAGCTTGCAGTCGCCCAAAATACAAAAAAATGAGAAAATTTTAAAAACACAAAAAGAGTTCGGGAGACCATTGGCTGATTCAGACTGTGAGGAGAGGTACCATCTGCCAGACCATTTACCCACACAGCCTCTTACACCTTGTCCCACCTTTGACCCCGAGGATGTCGCTGTACAGACTGTTATTGGCATGCCTCGTGTAGATTCTGATTCTGACTTCCTCCCTTGTATGGAGGAAGTCCAAAAACTCACAAAAATGTTGATTGAACCCGAAGTGGTGGCCACCATTCATGAGATCATCCGTGCCCCACTTCAGCAGGCCATGACCGATTTATCTGCTCCTCTTCTTAAGAAGAGAAAGAGGAGGAGCAGATCTGAGTGTCATATCTTGACCATGGCCACTGCCCATGCCATCACACACCGTCCCATTCCCAAGAAGAGAAACATTACCACACCTTTCATTAGCTGCACCATCTCTGACTTTACATGTGATCACACTCTCCTAGACGGCGGTGCTTCGATTAGCATGTTACCCTTCTCGCTGGTACAATCTCTTCACTTAGGGCCTCTCAAGAAGACCGGGATGATCGTACAGTTCGTGATGGATCAATCAAGAGGCCGAAGGGTATCCTTGAAAACACCATCATTTCGATTCAGGGCACGAGCTACAATGTTGACTTTGTCGTATTGCCCATGGAGACCTCCACAGAGGAGCCCTCTCCAATCATCTTGGGATGACCATTCCTCGCCTCTACGAGGGTCGTTATTGATTATGGATCAGGAGAGATTCGCTTCCGTCCTGTTGACAAGAGCAAAGGGTTGTTCACCACACCCACAGTCGATCAGAGACCTGCACCTGAAGCACCTTCACCGATTATAGCTGGCTCTGAGGCCTGTGACCGATCTGATGATATTAGAGATGTTTGCTTAGGGACCACTGATGAGACCCGAGGAATCCTCCGAAAGGGGGGGAACTTGGAAAGCATAGACCTCGCAGTTCCTCCTTTTGGTGTGTGGCTATGTGTTGATGAAATCCAAGGAATTTACGTGATTGATCCCATTGAGCGGAGGGCAGATACCAAGACTAGATAGGACGGACCTATTTTGACTACTTCTATTGATAAGTCCGTTCCTGGTCACTCAAAAGTGATGATGATTGAGGTCGGGTATGATGCGAATTTTCAAAATTTCTGGCCTCTTGAGGAAAAAGAAGATCCGGGTGAGACTCTTGAGGACGATCTGAGTTCGACTTCTTCCATTGATGATATCGTTCCATTTGGTTTTGACCTGGACGAGACCTCGTAGGACGACTCCGATTACACTACTTCTGATGATGATGAGTTTGTCCAATTTCACTTCGATATCAGCGAGACACCCAAGGTCAGACCTAGCCACACTTCTTCCACTCACCCGTCTGCGCCTTCACACCATAGGACCACTAAGGGTGAACCTAGCCACACTACTTCCATTGACCAGTTCGTGCCTTTTCAATTTGACTCCACTGAGGGCCTTCACCCTGTCGACCCTGATCGGCTTCCGTCCATGGTGCACCTCGATGTCAACTTGCACCACATTAGTTCTATCCCTCGGCGGTCTCGCAAGAAGGTCTTCTTTCTACCTTCTTGATCTTCTGTACATCTACCTCTGTTGTACATTCTCCTTTGTTAACCTCGGTTCTCTCTACCGTATTGCTCGTCCACCCATTCTCGTGTTTGCCTTGCTTAGGGCGTACTTTGTCCTAAGTATAGGGGGTGGACGAGCCAAGTGTTCATTCATCGTTCCGTCTTATCACTCATGTTGTTGCCTATACTTAGGGCTTCTTTTACCATAAATATAGGGGGAGTGATGCGTACATTCTTCTCTATCTTCTTCCATCTTCATCTCTTTTCTTCTTTTCTTCTTTTCATTTTCTATATTCTTCTTGTACCAAAAAGGTGCCGCACCTCGTAGACAGTCTTCTATACTTACGACGTACTTTGTCCTAAGTATAGGGGGGTGTGCACCCCGAGTTTCTTTCATTCTTTTCGATCCTCTCCATTGTCTCCTCTTCTTGTCTATACTTAGGGATATCTTACCCTAAGTATAGGGGGAGACAATCTGAGTACGATCTGTTCATTCCCACCCTTGACCCTCCCTGCGTTGTGTACAGTCTTCTATACTTAGGATTATTTGATCTTAAGTATAGGGGTACGGTCAACTTCTCATTTATTCATCTATTTACTCTTTAGCCTTGCCTCTACTTAGTACGAGTTATATCTTCTCTTTTCTCTCCGATCTATGATGACATAGCTCAAGCTAAATATAGGGGGGGCGTATATAATGCGTATATACTTGATGAATCCACATTTTATCATCTTTATTCTATCATTTTGGCACCAAAAACCTTAGCAAATGCCTGTAAATAGCCTTAAATAGAGCATCTTAGCATTCATGCATGTGCATCTAAGTAGTGTATAAAATACTGTAATTAAAGCCAAAATTATAGAATAAATAAAAGAAAAGAAAAAGAATAAAATATTGTAAATATTTTATGACCAGAAACCCCGAGACCTAGGCATCTTGATGAATAGGTCGACAAGGAATAAAGTAGGGGGAGATAAGGTCAAAATACAGTACAAAATACCTATACCTTTTATTCATTCTTTATTCATTTTGGGACCTATTTTTGGTTCCACTTTTTATACATCAAATAAAGAAACTTTGTACATGAAAGTTGTAGATAATTTAATAAAGAAAAAGACAAAATTGATTTCACTTAAAAATAATGTACAAATAAAAAGTTACGGACAAAATAAACATCCAGAACCCCAACTTCCCAGACCCGTATCTCACAAATGACAACTCCAAATGCCTCAAACTCACCTTTAATTGTATATAGAATAAAATAATCTATTTAATGATGTGGTTTCGCATTTGGCGGAGCTACGGTTTGAAAGTTGAGTTTTGGGCCCCTATTGTATACTTGTACATATTAAAATATTCAATTTATTATTTATTAATTATGTTTATAATTTTATATTTTTATTATTTTGTAAATATTACTTGTAATATATATGTATATTAAAATCAGAAGAAAACCCCAAAAGGAACATAAAATAAAAATACCTATATAAAATACATAGGTATTATACTTATAAATATACCTATACAATACTTATTCATATTTTATTAAATATACAAAACATATCAGAAAAATGAAAGAAAAATATATTTACATGTATAAAAGTATTTCATAATTTTAGAAAATAATAAATAAAAATAATAAAAATAAAATACACAGAATAAAAATAAAATAATAAAATACATAGGTAATATACCTATATAGGGCTAAAAAGTGAACTTGTAAAAATAGACCTCATAAAAATAATTAAAAATCATAATAAAATACTACATAAAATAACAAATATTTTTTATTTTATTATAATTATTTAATTAGGCTTATTTCTATTTTTAAATGAATTAACAAAATAATAATCAGGGATTTTTCCTGGTTGGTCCACGTGAACCAACCAGGTTTCAGCCCCAGTTGACTTCGGTCAACTGGTCTCCCTTCCCCCACCTATCTCCTATCAGAGGCCTGTTTTTTGTCACATATGGAAACCTTTTCTAGGTCGAATCTTTCACCATTTCACCTCGACTTCTTCTGTAATCTTCTTCCTCGATCATCCACCTTGCCCGCCATATGTTTACATTGGGCCAAGGATCACTGAGGCACTGGAGAATCGTTGATCTTCGAGCCCCTGTAGCTCGAGGTCAAACCAAATAAAGAGAACCCCTCAACTTCGATTTGATTTTAGAACCACAATTCTTGGCTCTCTCGTGCTCCTTTGCATTCCATTCAATCCCTGGAGGTGACAGCTTCAGGAGAGACGCATCGAGGAGGCGAAGCAGCGGCCTAGGGCGTTCCAAGCACCTCCGACCGACCACCGTCGAGGTACCCCCAACCTCAGACATGCCAGGCCCTTGAGGTATCTTTCTTTCTCTCTTTTTCCTCGCCGTACTTTAGTTATCATCTTAGGATTAAAACCCCCCAAAAACATTCGAGTTCCATCACCTAAATCCCCCGATTCATCGACTTAGCCGGAGCGCACCTCCGGCCGTTCATCGCCACGCCGCTCCACGCTCTATCACGCCCATCCAGAGGTCCATGCATTTTACCCTGGACCTCCTAATTCTTCTTTGCAGGTCAAAGCATATTGACTCGCGCCAGGAGCCATTTTGGGAAGCTCGCCGGAGCTATCGCAGCCCTCCAGCTCCGCCAGCCACCAGCGAGCTCCACGGCTCTCGCCGTGGATTTTTGACGATTCCAGGAGGAAGAGGAGGACCACAGGACGCTCCACGTCCGTTTTGAAGCCCTGCCATCGCCGGAGGACGGAGATCGGGGACGACGAAGTTCGCCTCGCCGGCGTTCTTCGTTGTTCATCGTTATCACCTCCCAGCCGTTGGATCAAGGAGCTCCTCCCAGATCGCATAGCCCCCGTCCGATCCTCCTTCGCCTCGACCGTTGGATCAACCAAGGAGGATCTAATCCAAGCCTCTCATCGTCGAAGCGTCATCGGTCGTCCGCAGCGCGCCACGTGGATACGTGGCATCCTCTACGCCGTTGGATCGCGCGCAAAGGGGTATTTTGCACCTCACCCCCTGCGCATTTTGTATTTATTCTTTAGTCTACAAACTTTCCTCTGCAATTATATATTTTTGTAAATTTTGCAAAAAGACCCTCGAGCTCATAGTATTTACATATAGGTCCCCTGCCACATCACCTCACGTGACCTGTTCACGTGAGGTGTGGGCATTTTGCAAGGGAACCCTCGGACTTTGGGATATTTCGTTTTAGTCCCAAAATTTTATAGTCCAGTATTAAACTTTTGGGATAGTTTGCATACGAGCCCTGGAGAGTTTTGAATATTGTGTTTAGGTCCCTGTCAGGCGCGTGTGTAGCACGTATTTAGCATGGACATTTTGTATTGAGGCCCCTCCGGGTTCTGTAATTTGTTTCTAGTCCAGCAAATTCAAGTTTTAGTTATATATTTTGTGGCGATTTTGCATGTTTACCCCTGGATGTTCGGATATTTGCATAAATGCCCCTGCTAGTCCTTTAATTTGTGCTTACTTGTAGTATTTATTTGAAGCCCCATTTTAATCCCAAAAATTCTCAAAACGTTAAGCTCATGTATGCTTGCACTTTAACGCCCTATTTTTAGTTTTTGATTTTATTTCATTTTCATATTTATTAAAAATCAAAAACATGTTTTTTCTCTACTGACTAGCTTAGAAAATACCAAAAAAATATCAAAAGACCTCGAAAAATTCCAAAAAAATCCCCTACTATCTATTTTAACCTATTTTAGTGTCAATCCAAAAATCACTTACAATCTCAAAAGAAAAACCCTAAAAATTCAAAAATACATAAAAACTTCAAAAAAATATATAAAATTAAATAAAACTCAAAAAATCATAAACTCAATTCCTGTTTACTCTATATTTTATTATCTTTATTTGAAAAATAGTGTGGAAAAATTTTGTGGCTATCTGTTATTTTTAATTTCCATTTTACCTCCAGTCAGTAGCTTCCTCACTGTTTTCCTTCATTTCAGTATTTAAAAATACCAAAAACATTTGGAGAAATACCTAAAATTCACTAAAATAGTAAAAAAAATCATAAAAATCTCTAAAAGATTTTATTTCTGAATTTTTGGTTATTTTTGCATATTTTTATTAATATTTTATCAACCCTTTTATTACATTGTCTTTATATTCCAATATTGAAAAGAAAAAATATATATAAAATATAAAATATAAAAATCAGAAAACTAAAAATCAAAATACAAAACTAAAAATTAAATAAAAATATTAAAAATATTAAAATTTAAAAAAACCCACAAAAATTTCTTTGTTTGCTTGCTTAGTGTAGACATCACCACACACTTCACACACACACACATCTTTTTGAATTACCATGTTTGCTCCCTGTGTTCGAACTCTCTGCATACTTGTCCCTATACATCATTTGTGCAGAGTTAAAAATAAATTTTAACTCTACATTTATTTCTAATTGTTGATCTGTAGTGTGGGTTAATTTTTGATTTAGTCAGGATTTAGTGTGGTCAACACACCGACTGTTGACTCGCCTTGTGAGTCAATACGACCGCGCTCGATTTTGGCTTTATCAAATGGTGTCGTTGCCGGGGATAAGCCTGGAGTCAAAAATGTGGTGGTGGATCATCTCTCCAGATTGGAGAATCTTGAGGAATCTGAGCCCAGCGCACCTATCACAGAGACGTTTCCAGATGAGGCGATCTTGGCTATCACCTCGCTTCCGTGGTATGCCGACATTGTGAACTATCTTGTTGCCAAGACAGTCCCACAAGGTTGGCCCAGGCAGAAACTCGAGACCTTCCTGGCAAAGGCCAAGTTTTACCATTGGGAGGATCCTGTCCTTTATCATGAAGGAGGGGACAGTATCTGGAGGAGGTGCATCCCTCAAGAAGAGCATCATAGCGTCCTCACATACTACCACAAGCTTGAGGCATGAGGACATCATTCTGGAAAAAAGAACAGCACAGAAGGTGCTTCAATCCGGCTATGGTGGCCTACTCTCTTCAAGGACTCTGATGAGTTCGTGAAGAGATGTACTGACTGTCAGAAAATGGGAACCTACGGACAGAGAGACATGATGTCCATGCAACCCATTCACTTTTGTGATGTTTTTGATGCATGGGGGATTGATTTCATGGGCCCGTTTCCTAAGAGTCAGGGATTCGAGCACATCCTGCTCGCTGTTGATTATGTCAGCCGATGGGTTGAGGCCATCCCCGCCCGAGCCACAGATGCTAAAATCGTGTGTAAATTCTTGAGGAAAAATATCATTTCACGGTTCGGGGTACCTAGAGTCTTGATTTCAGACGGGGGGTCTCACTTCATCAATGACAAGGTTAGGACCCTTGCAGACGAGTTCGGCATTGACCATCGGGTTGCCACACCGTATCACCCTCAGACTAATGGTCTTGCCGAAGTATCGAACCGGGAGATAAAAACAATCTTGCAGAAAGTTGTCCGCCCAGACCGAAAGGATTGATCACAGCTTTTGGACTCTGTCTTGTGGGCTTATCGGACTTCTTTCAAGAATCCATTGGGGACATCTCCCTTTCGTCTCGTCTATGGCAAGCCGTGCCATTTGTCAGTGGAGATCAAGCACAAATCTTTTTGGGCAGTCACTAAGTTGTTGTTAGATCCCGAGAGTATAGGAGAACAGAGAAGAGCAGAATTGGCAGCCCTGGAAGAACTGAGAGACACAGCCTTTTCCAACAGCCTACAATACAAAGAGAAAGTGAAGACATGGCATGATTCCCATATCAGCCATAAACAGTTTGAGCCAGATCAGAGAGTATGGTTGTTTGATTCCTGGCTGAAATTATTCCCAGGGAAATTACAGAGCAAGTGGAAAGGTCCCTATGTGGTCAGGAAGGTACATGACAATGGAAGTATAGACATATCCGAACCGTCATCTTCATCTACCTTTCGTGTCAATGGTCAACGCCTGAAACTATATCTAGATCATGATCCGCCGACCATTGACGTTTTCCCCATTCTTCTGGTATGAGATGTGTTCTTTGACTCACTTCATCTGCATCTCATACATGGTCATCACTTCCATCTTCCGTTGTATAGATCACTTCCATCTTCCGCTGTATAGATCATCTGTCCATATCACTCTTTCATCTGCTGATTTATTTTCTTATTTTCTTCTTTTCTTCTTTTCCTTTTCTATCTTCTTTCTCTATCAAAAAGGTGCCTCCCTTGTAGACAGTTTTCCAGACTTAGGACGTACTTTGTCCTAAGTATAGGGGGGTGTGCACCCCGAGTTTTCTCGATTTCTCGATCCTCTCCATTATCTCCTCTTCTTGTCTATACTTAGGGATATTTTACCCTAAGTATAGGGGGAGACAATCTGAGTATGATCTGTTCATTCCCACCCTTGACCCTCCCTGCAATGTGTACGGTCTGCTAAACTTAGGATTATTTGATCCTAAGTATAGGGGGGACGGTCAACTTCTCATTCATTGATTCCTCCATTAGTTATTTATTCTTTAGACTTGTCTATACTTAGTACGAGTTATGTCTTCTCTTTTCTCTCTGATCTATGAGGACATAGCTCAAGCTAAGTATATGGGGTCGTATATACTATGTATATACTTTAGCCATAACTCGTACTTTTGTATTTTATTAATAATATGGCTAAAAGTTCTTTAAAATTCATTAAAAACCCTAATAAAAAGATGTGGTTATTCCTCAAATTCTTTTCGTATTTACTGATTAATAAATCAGGTGAAAATGTTATTTGCAAAATGTTTGAAAAATAGTGTGAAAATCTTTGTGAAAATTTATTGAAAACTATTTCAAAAATATTTTGTTACATGTTTTCAACCTGTGGAAAATGTGTGGTTTGTAAAAATTTCTTTTCTTTGTGTGAAAGGAAATGTGTGAAAAATGATTTGCAAATGGTGTGAAAAATGGTTGCAAAAATATTTTGAAAAATCTATATATACTGTTTTGAAAAGCCTTTGCAAAATGATTTTCAAATGTGTGTACATGTTTGCAAAAATGTTTGTAAAAACTATTTTGGACTATAGTTTTCAAAAATTATGTGAAAAGCTGGTGTCAAATAAGTTTGAGGAATACATACATCTCACTAAAATCCACTATATATGTATAAAAATTGATCATTCACCCTTGTAAATTCCTAAAAATCCACTTCTTGTAAATATAAGAAGCACTCCCGTGTACATATTTTTCACCTAGTTTTCAGCCAAAATCTTTTTGTTTTCAAAAATTCCCAAAAACATTTGCAAAAATTAAAATCCAAAAACATTTGAAAAATCTTTTCGAAAAATACAAAAAATGCATATGCATCATCATCATGTTTTCAAAAATCCATAAAAAGTTCAAAACCTGTGAAAAATTGCATCACAAAAATATTTTCTGCATTGCATTGCATAGCAGGAGCATTTTTCGGATTGAATTTGATAGTTGAACAAGTCTAAGTAAAATCTGGAGATTGGAGCTTGATTGGACCTTAAAATCTACCTAATAACATGAACCTTATAGGAACTGGGTTTGAGGGACTTCAGGTCTAGTTGACTTAATTCTTTGAGGATCACGGGACTTGGTTCAATAGATTCTTGACTGCCTAAGTAGAGTATTTCGAAGCACACGCACGACTCTTGTTGATAATGGCCTAACTTGGACACCTGCACCTTTCACATGGCTCAACTCAGTTAGAGTGGTGAGGGGATTGGATTTGCCGGTATGAGACGCACACAAGTGGAAACATTTGTCCTCCTCTAGGGAGGGAAGTGCACCCCAACCCGTCCAGTGATAAGGAAGTCTAAAGATAGGAGGCTGTGGGTTGCGATAAAGCTTAAAAAGAGGGATAGTCTACTGGCTCAAGAGGAAGCACTCCTTATGTAAATGCTGTTGTATATATTATTTCAAAAAAAAAAGTTCAGGCATGTACAAAAATAAAAAGCCTGCAAAGTATATACAAAGTCAATAAGCAAGCTTGAGTTCCAAAGTCATATCATGTGAGCCTGCAGTAGGATGACTTGACTACACTGGCCTTGCATCCCAGGATAGGTAGCTACACTGGCTACCGTCCATTCTTCTCTTCACCCCCTCCTCTTGCGTTGGTTGCCACTTGAACTTAGAAGGGAATACCCCGCTCCTCGAGGATGGAGTCATTGGATTGGGGAATCATTGGGTTGTCATGTTGGAGAAGTCAGTCTCTTTGTCATTCTAGTTGGGGAGAGCCACCATCACTTACACTGTACAAGTCAGATTCATAGTCGTAAGAGTTTGCGTATGAGTTGAAGTATTTCTGACCTGGCTATTGAGGAGACTTGGACAGAGTTCTGGGATTCTCAGGGACTGTTGAATTTCAAATTCGGTTCTCACTAAGGTTCCGCCTGCACTAAAATTCCAAAGGTCCGACTTAAGCTCCAAACTTTGATTTTGTGAAGATAAGTTTGATAATCAAATAAAATCCAAGTTCTTCTTTTTCTTTTCTTTCTTTTCTTTTTTGCACTTATTGCATAAGTGTTTGCTAGGGACTAGCAAAGGTAAAGTATAGGGGGACGATGAATCCACATTTCATCATCTTTATTCTATCATTTTGGCACCAAAAACCTTAGCAAATGCCTGTAAATAGCCTTAAATAGAGCATCTTAGCATTCATACATGTGCATCTAAGTAGTGTATAAAATACTGTAATTAAAGCCAAAATTATAGAATAAATAAAAGAAAGAAAAAGAATAAAATATTGTAAATATTTTATGACCAGAAACCCAGAGACCTAGGCATCTTGATGAATAGGTCGACAAGGAATAAAGTAGGGGGAGATAAGGTCAAAATACAGTACAAAATACATATACCTTTTATTCATTCTTTATTCATTTTGGGACCTATTTTTGGTTCCACTTTTTATACATCAAATAAATAAACTTTGTACATGAAAGTTGTAGATAATTTAATAAATAAAAAGACAAAATTGATTTCACTTAAAAATAATGTACAGATAAAAAGTTACGGTCTGAATAAAAATCCAGAACCCCAACTTCCCAGACCCGTATCTCACAAATGACAACTCCAAATGCCTCAAACTCACCTTTAATTGTATATAGAATAAAATAATCTATTTATTGATGGTGGTTTCGCATTTGGTGAGCTACGGTTTGAAAGTTGAGTTTTGGGCCCCTATTGTATACTTGTACATATTAAAATATTCAATTTATTATTTATTAATTATGTTTATAATTTTATATTTTTATTATTTTGTAAATATTACTTGTAATATATATGTATATTAAAATTAGAAGAAAAACCCAAAAGAAACATAAAATAAAAATACCTATATAAAATACATAGGTATTATACCTATAAATATACCTATACAATACTTATTCATATTTTATTAAATATACAAAATATATCAGAAAAATGAAATAAAAATATATTTACATATATAAAATTATTTCATAGTTTTAGAAATAATAAATAAAAAAATAAAAATAAAATACACAAAATAAAAATAAAATAATAAAATACATAGGTAATATACCTATATAAGGCTAAAAAGTGAACTTGTAAAAATAGACCTCATAAAAATAATTAAAAATCATAATAAAATACTACATAAAATAACGAATATTTTTTATTTTATAATCATTATTTAATTCAGCTTATTCTATTTTTAAATGAATTAACAAAATAATAATCAGGGATTTTTCCTGGTTGGTCCACGTGGACCAACCAGTTTCAGCCCCAGTTGACTTCGGTCAACTGGTCGCCCTTCCCCCACCTACCTTCTGTCAGAGGCCTGTTTTTTGTCACATTTGGCGGCCTTTTCTAGGTCGAATCTTTCACCATTTCGCCTCGACTTCTTCTGTAATCTTCTTCCTCGATCATCCACCTTGCCCGCCATATGTTTGCATTGGGTCAAGGATCACTGAGGCACTGGAGAATCGTTGATCTTCGAGCCCCTGCAGCTCGAGGTCAAACCAAATAAATAGAACCCCTCAACTTCGATTTAATTTTTTGAACCCCAATTATTGGCTCTCTCGTGCTCCTTTGCATTCCATTCAATCCCTGGAGGTGACAGCTTCAGGAGAGACGCATCGAGGAGGCGAAGCAACGGCCCAGGGCGTTCCAAGCACCTCCGACCGACCACCGTCGAGGTACCCCCAACCTCGGGCACGCCAGGCCCTTGAGGTATCTTTCTTTCTCTCTTTTTCCTCGTCGTAGTTTAGTTATCATCTTAGGATTAAAACCCCCCAAAAACATTCGAGTTCCATCACCTAAATCCCCCTATTCATCGACTTGGTCGGAGCGCACCTCCGGCCGTTCATCGCCACGCGACTCCACGCTCTATCACGCCCATCCAGAGGTCCATGCATTTTGCCCTGGACCTCCTAATTCTTCTTTGCAGGTCAAAGCGCGTTGACTCGTGCCTGGAGCCATTTTGGGAAGCTCGCCGGAGCTATCGAAGCCCTCCAGCTCCGCCAGCCACCAGCGAGCTCCACGGCCCTCGCCGTGGATTTTTGACGACTCCAGGAGGAAGAGGAGGACTACAGGACGCTCCACGTCTGTTTTGAAGCCCTGCCGTCGCCGGAGGACAGAGATCGGGGACGACGAAGTTCACCTCGCCGGCGTTCTTCGTTGTTCATCGTTATCACCTCCCAGCCGTTGGATCAAGGAGCTCCTCCCAGATCGCACAGCCCCCGTCCGATCCTCCTTCGCCTCGACCGTTGGATCAACCAAGGAGGATCTAATCCAAGCCGCTCATCGTCGAAGCATCATCGGCCATCCGCAGCGCGCCACGTGGATAAGTGGCATCCTCTACGCCGTTGGATCGCACGCAAAGGGGTATTTTGCACCTCACCCCCTGTGCATTTTGTATTTATTCTTTAGTCTACAAACTTTCCTCTGTAGTTATATATTTTTGTAAATTTTGCAAAAAGACCCTCGAGCTCATAGTATTTACATATAGGTCCCCTGCCATGTCACCTCACGTGACCTGTTCACGTGAGGTGTGGGCATTTTGCAAGGGAACCCTCGGACTTTGGGATATTTTGTTTTAGTCCCAAAATTTTGTAGTCTAGTATTAAACTTTTGGGATAGTTTGCATACGAGCCCTGGAGAGTTTTGAATATTGCGTTTAGGTCCCTGCCAAGCGCGTGTGTAGCGCGTGTTTGGCTTGGATATTTTGTATTGTGGCCCCTCCGGGTTTTGTAATTTGTTCCTAGTCAAGCAAATTCAAGTTTTAGTTATATATTTTGTGGAGATTTTGCATGTTTACCCCTGGATGTTCGGATATTTGCATAAATGCCCCTGCTAGTCCTTTAATTTGTGCTTGCTTGTAGTATTTATTTGAAGCCCCAGTTTAATCCCAAAAATTCTCAAAATTAGGGTTAAGCTCTTGTATGCTTGCACTTTAATGTCCTATTTTTAGTTTTTGATTTTATTTCATTTTATATTTATTAAAAATCTAAAACATTTTTTCTCTACTGACTAGCTTAGAAAATACCAAAAAAATATCAAAAACCTCGAAAAATTCCAAAAAAAATCCCATACTGTTTATTTTAACCTATTTTAGTGTCAGTCCATAAATCACTAAAAATCTCAAAAGAAAAACCCTAAAAATTCAAAAATACATAAAAACTTCAAAAAATATATAAAATCAAAGAAAACTCAAAAATTTATAAACTCAGTTCATGTTTACTCTATATTTTATTATCTTTATTTGAAAAATAGTGTGGTAAACTTTTGTGGCTATCTGCTATTTTTAATTTCCATTTTACCTCCAGCCAGTAGCTTCCTCACTGTTTTCCTTCATTTCAGTATTTAAAAATACCAAAAACACTTGGAGAAATACCTAAAATTCATAAAAACAGTAAAAAAATCATAAAAATCTCTAAAATATTTTATTTCTGAATTTTTGTTATTTTTGCATATTTTTATTAATATTTTATCAACCCTTTTATTACATTGTCTTTATATTCCAATATTAAAAAGAAAAAAATATATATAATATAAAATATAAAAATCAGAAAACTAAAAATCAAAATACAAAATTAAAAATTAAATAAAAAAATAAAAATATTAATTATTAAAAAAACCCCACAAAAATTTCTTTGTTTGCTTGTTTAGTGTAGACATCACCACACACTTCACACACACACACACACACACATCTTTTTGAATTACCCTGTTTGCTCCCTGTGTTCGAACTCTCTGCATACTTGTCCCTATACATCATTTGTGCAGAGTTAAAAATAAATTTTAACTCCACATTTATTTCTAATTGTTGATCTGTAGTGTGGGTTAATTGTTGATTTAGTCAGGATTTAGTGTGGTCAACACACCGACTATTGACTCGCCTTGTGAGTCAATACGACCGCGCTCGATTTTGGCTTTATCAATACTTTTGCCATGATATGTACTTTCGTATTTTCTTAATAATGATGGCTAATAATTCTTTAAAATTCATTAAAAACCTTAATAAAAAGATGTTATCATTCCTCAAATTCTTCTTGTATTTACTGATTAATAAATCAGGTGAAAATGTTTTTTGCAAAATGTTTGAAAAATAGTTTGATAATATTTGTGAAAATCTTTTGAAAACTATTTGGAAAATGTTTTGTTACATGTTTTCAACCTTTGTAAAAACATTTTTTGTTTGTAAAAGTTATTTTCTTTGTGTGAAATAAAAATGTATGAAAAATGATTTGCAAATGGTTTGAAAAATGGTTGCAAAAATATTTTGAAAGATCTATTTATACTGTTTGAAAACCTTTGCAAAATGATTTTCAAATGCGTGTACATGTTTGTAAAATTGTTTGTAAAAATTATTTTGGACTATAGTTTTCAAAATTGTTTGAAAAACGTGTGTCAAATAAGTTTTAGGAATATATACATCTCACCAAAATTCATTGTATATACCTGTAAAATTGATCACTTACCCTGTCAATTCTTAAAATCCACTTCTTATATATATATAAGAAGCACTCCCGTGTAAATATTTTAACCTAGTTTTTAGCCAAATCTTTTTTATTTCAAAAATCCCAAAAACATTTGCAAAACTAAAATCCAAAAACATTTGAAAAATCTCTTTGAAAAATACAAAAAAAAATGTATGCATCATCTTTTCAAAAATCCATAAAAAGCTCAAAATTCTTGAAAATTGCATCACAAAAATATTTTCTGCATAGCATTTGCATAGCATTTGCATTTTTCAGATTGAGTTTGATTGCTAAACAAGTCTAAGTAAAATCCAGAGATTGGAGCTTGATTGGACCTTAAAATCTACCTAATAACATGGACCTTATAGGAACTGGGTTTGAGGTACTTCAGGTCTAGTTGACTTAATTCTTTGAGGATCGCGAGACTTGGTTCAATGGATTCTTGACTACCTAAGTAGAGTATTTCGGAGCACACGCACGACTCTTGTTGATAATGACCTAACTTGGACACCTGCACCTTTCACATGGCTCAACTCAAGTGGAGTGGTGAGGGGGCTGGATTTGCAGGTATGAGATGCACACAAGTGGAAACACTTGTCCTCCTCTAGGGAGGGAAGTGCATCCCAACCCATCTAGTGATGAGGATTTCTAAAGACAGGAGAGTGTGGGTTGCGATAAAGCTTCAAAAGAGAGATAGTCTACTGGCTCAAGAGGAAAAACTCCTTATGTAAATGCTGCTGTGAATAGTATTTCAAAAAAAAAGGACAGGCCTGTACAAAAATAAATGCCTGCAAAAGTATGTGAATATGTTGTAAAGCCAATAAGAAAGCTTGAGTTCCAAAGTCATATCATGCGAGCCTGCAACTGGATGACTTGACTACACTGGTCTTGCATCCTAGGATAGGTAGCTACACTGGCTACCGTCCATTCTTATCTTCACCCCTCCTCTTGAGCTAGTTGCCACTTGAACTTAGAAGGGAATACCCCGCTCCTCGAGGAAGGAGTTATTGGATTGGGGAATCACTGGGTTGTCATACTGGAGAAGTCAATCTCTTTGTCATTCTAGTTGGGGAGAGCCACTATCACTTACACTGTACGAGTCAGATTCATAGTCGTAAGGGTTTGCCTATGGGTTGAAATATTTCTGACCTGGCTATTAAGGAGACTTGAACAGAGTATTGGGATTCTCAGGGACTGCTGGATTTCAAATTCAGTTCTCATTAAGGTTCGGCCCGCACCAAAATTCCAAAGGTCCGACTTAAGCTCCAAACTTCGATTTTGTGAAGACAAGTTTGACAACTAAATTTAATCCATCTTTCTTCTTTTTCTTTTCTTTGTTTTTCTTTTCCGTACTTATTGCAAAAGTGTTTACTAGGGACTAGCAATGGCAAGTATAGGGGGATGATGAATCTAAGTTTCATCATCTTTATTTTATCATTTTGGCCTTAAAAACCCTAGTAAATGCGTGTAAATAGGCTTAATTTAGGCATTTTAGCATTCATGCATCATTGTGTAAATATTGTATAAAATGCGGTTTTTAAAGCCAAAATTATAGAATAAAGAAAAGAAAAGAAAAAGAATAAAATATTGTAAATATTTTATGACCCGAAACCCCGAGACCTAGGCATCTCGATGACTAGGTCGACAAGGAATAAAGTAGGGGGAGAAAAGGGCCAGAATACAATAATAATCCCTTTCATTTCATTCATTCTTTATTCATTTGGGACCTATTTTTGGTTCCACTTTTTATACCTCAAATAAAGAAACTTTGAACATGAAAGTTGTAGATAATTAAATATAGAAAAATACAAAATTGATTTCACTCAAAAATAATGTACAGATAAAAAGTTATGATCTAAAAAGGATTCCAGAATCCCAACTTCTCAGACCTGTATCTCACAAATGAAAACTCCAAATGCATCAAACTCACCTTTAATTGTATATAACTGAAAATAAGCTATTTAATGGCGGTGGTTTCGCATTTGGCAGAGCTACGATTTGAAAGTTGAGTTTTGGGACCCCATTGTATACTTGTACAGATTAAAATCTTCATTTAATTTATTATTCATTATTTTTATAATTTTATATTTTTATAATTTTATAAATATTATTTATAATATATATGTACATTAAAATAGGAATAAAATCCTAAATAAAATACAAAAATAAAATGTTTGTATATTATACATAGGTATAAGACCTATACACATACATAAACTTATACTTTTATTTTATTAAGTGTACAAAATACTTCATAAAAATAAAATAAAAATATAATTAAGTGTATAAAAATAATTATAAATTCATAAAATAATAAACAAAAAATACATACATTAAACAAACAAAACAAAAATAAATTACTAAAATATACAGATATATATACCTATAAAGGGTATAAAAGGCAACTTGTAAATTAATACCTCTAAAAAATAAATAAAAATCACAATAAAATAATTTATATAATAATAAATTTTTTTTATTAATAACCTAAAAATAATAATATCATTTACTATTTTAAATTGATTTTACAAAACATTTTTTAGCCTTTTTCCTGGTTGGTCCACGTGGACCAACCAGGTGGGCTGGAGAGTTGACCTCGGGTCAACTCTCTGACCCTTGCCTGTGCATATCAGAACTATGTTGTTTTGTCATCTTTGACCTTTTTTCGAGGGTGCACCTTGCACCATTTCAGATTGCATTCTTCACGACTTTGCTTCCTCGAGGATTGGACATACACGCCCATGGCTTATCTTGGCCTTTGGACCCAAGATTCGCCAGATATTCATCGTTCTTCAAGCCTCTACACCTCTCGTTCAAAACCAAACCCGCCATCTCTATCCTCCCTCGAACCTCTTTTGGACCCTGTTTTGAGCCTCTCTTCCAGCTCCGGATCGACGCCGGTGACAGGGGCGTCTCCAGTTGTGCTAGGTATGCTTAAGCGAGGACGGAGGAGGTCTCCAACCCCCATCTCCGGCCACCTTGGCCGTGAGGTCTATCTCAGGTGTTAAAACCTTCATGGTCTGCATTTTCCTTAGTTTTCTTGCACGTTTTCATTCCTTGTACCAGTAGGAGTCATTTCTACCTTCTATTCCGTTCATTGCATCATCAATCGTCGTTTTCACCCCGTCGCCGGAGCAAGCTCCGGCGAGCTTCCATCTTCGCCACCCGCATCCTTTTTTGCATGCTGGAGGGTCGCGACACTTTGCCCGCGACCCTCTTCACCTTTCCTGCTGGTCCCGGTGCCAAGAGAGCTACCTGGAGCTCATTTTGGGCCTCATCTGTGAAGCTGAGCGCCGCCGTGTGTCCTTGTCCCCGCCGGCGTACCTCGGGCCCCGCCGAGGCATTTTGGAGCTTCCAGATAGAAGAGGACGTCCCCAGGAGATGATTGAGCGATTTTGGAGCGCCAAATTCCGGCGAGGAGGGAAGATCTGGGCAGGAGAAACTCGCCTCCCCGCGAGTTCTCCTCTGTTCTTCGTCAACCCCGATCAGCCGTCTGATCTGCTCCATCCCTCCATGCCAGCAGCAACCATTGGATTCCGCATGCCCGTCAGCCGTCCGATCTTTGAAGCCCGATCTAATCTGGGTCGTGCATCCACGAAGGGGTATCGTGAGACGTGGGGCTGCCACGTGTTTCAGTGGGAGGGATCCCACCGTTGGATAGCGCCTTAACATTGGGTAATTTGCATTGACGCCCGATCGTTTTTGCTATTTGTTTATTAGAACTGAAACTTTCCTTTTCCGCTATACAACTTTTAAAATTTGCTAAAAGCCCCTCGTTGTTTTGGAATTTGCAATTCGGTCCTGGCCAACTCACCTCACGTGGGTGATCACGTGAGGTGGCATTTTGCAGTACAAGTCCCATCTTTCTAGTTATTTACGTTTAGTCTGTAAACTTTTTTTATCTAGTTATAATGTTTATGTGAAAATTGTGATAAAGCCCCCAAGTTCTTTATATTTACTTTCGGATCCAACCCAGGCGCGTGCGCAGCACGTGCGTGGGTGGGCATTTTGCATGAAAGGTCCTACGCTTCTGGGTATTTGTATTTACTCTGTAAAAGTTTTATTCAGTTATAAATTTTGGTGGAAATTTACACACAAGCCCCTGATTTTCTTGCTTATTACAAAAATGCCCTTGCCAGCTTGTATTTTCTTTATGCTTCTTCTAATTATTACATGCATCTCTAAAGTGCCAAAAAATCTACAAAAATTTGCATAGGTTCCTGTTGCACTATCTTTGCATGCTATATTTTTATTTTGCATTTTTATTGCATTTTATTATTTATAAAAATTCAAAACACTCATTTTCAACACTGTTTGCATTAGAAAATACATAAAAAAATTATAAAAACATCTCAGAAAATTCCCAAAAAAATATATTTTGCTTATTTTAGTTACTTTTAATTTCAAATCAAAAATCATAAAAAATATAAAAGAAAACCCCTAAAAATTATAAAACTCTAAAAACCTTAAATATATATATATATATAATTTATAAAAAAATCTAAAAATTGTGTTTTCTTTTCCTGAATTTTCTTTATTTTATTACCTTTAATTGAAAATTATTTTGGAGAATTTTGTTACTGTTATCTATTTATTTCTCCATTTTAGTTTCATCCCTTTATTTTATTCATTGTTTTTAGTATTTTTGACTTTAAAAATACCAAAAAATTGGAAAAATATAGAAAAATCACAAAAACATTATAAAAATATAAAGGCCTAAAAACATTTCATTTCCTGAATTTTCCTTATTTCTACCTAATTTTATAAATCCTTATTCCTTTCCTCTCTTATATTGTATATATATTCTCTTTAAAGAAAAAGAAAATATAAAATATAAAATATAAAAAGAAAATACAAAATTGAAAAGATTAAAAATCAAATACAAAAATATAAAATTAAAAATAATTAAAAAATATAAAATAAAAAACCCACAAAAAATAGCATAAATAGACAAATACATCACATTTACACATTTTATGCATCACTGCCCCGTTCTACCTGTCTGCTCCCTGTGTTCGACCTCTACACATACTTGCACCTATACACATCTTTATTTTTAGAGTTATAATAAATTTTAACTCCGCACATTTACTTTCATTGCTTGATTTACTTGTTGTGGGTTAATTGTTGTTTGAATTTTAGATTTCGCTGGAGGTCAAATCAGCGACTGCTGATTTGCCTTAGGAATCGTCACGACCTCTGCGATTTACGGTTCAACAACGGGCTTTGTCCTTATTCTAGCTTGCTTGTGATTGGTCCACGTCTGAAACGTCTACTCAGGTCAACCCCCTCTTCTAGGTCTTGACCTGACCCGATCTCTCTGCCGGACCTCCTTCTCAAAATTTGTTGGGCTGGATTACGTGCTTGTTTGCTCCAAAACTCCGCATGTGCCTTCACCCATTGATCCATGATCCTCGCAGATCCCTAGGGAAGCGCGGATCCTCCTCAATTAGCATGCTTCTACCTGATTCTTCCTGCCACCTAGGACTGCTATAAAGTCTTTCATCCACCTCCCCAGGTCGGCAGCTCGTGCCTCACTCCCTCTCGATATCCTAGAAACCTTCAGCGTGGTGACAGCTGTCTGAGGAGCCATATGGTGGTTGATTTGGTGCAGTGCCGCCGATTGATTTGATCGAAATTCACGTGGTCTAAATGTGTCTCACATAAGGCGGAGACAACAGTCGTTGTGGCGACCCTCAATGAATCCCGATCAAAGTAAACAATGAACCCGCAATCAAATCAATCAAACAATGAGAAGTAAGTGTGGAGTCAAATTTATTTTAACTCTAAAAATATGTGTATAGTGCAAGTATGTAGAGTGTCGAACTCACGGAGCAAGCAGGATAGATCAAGCAAATTGTGCAATATGTGTGACTGTGATCAATGTCTACAAGTATACAAAATTTTGTGGTTTTTTAATTTTTAATTTTTTTTATTTAATTTTTAATTTTGTATTTTTATATTTTGATTTTAATTTTCTGATTTTATATTTTCTTTTTATATTTTATAATTTTTTTATATTTTCTTTTTCCAATAATTAAGTATGTATACAATATAAGAAAAGAAAGGATAAGGTATTTATAAAATAGGTAAAAATAGTCAAAAATTAGGAAATAAAATGTTTTTGGGATTTTTATGATTTTATAATGTTTTTGTGATTTTCGGACATTTTTCTGAATATTTTTGGTATTTTTAAAAGTCAAAATACAAGAAAACAGTGAATTAAGCTATTAGCCGAAATTAAAATGAGGGTTAAAAATACTAAACAGTACCCAAAATTCCTAAAATTAATTTTAAAAGAAGGAAATAAAATAAGGAAACTACAGAACCTGAGTTTGAATTTTTAGGATTTTTTAGGATTTTTTAGATTTGTATGAAGTATTTAGGGGTTTTCTAATTTTTAAGGTTTTTGTTTTGAAATTTTTAATGATTTTTGGACTGAAGTTAAAAGACACTAAAATAGATCTAAATAATTTTTTTGGAATTTTTCAAAAAGATTTGATATTTTTTTGGTATTTTCTAAAGCAAACAAAAAATGCATGTTTTTTATTTTTAATAAATATTAAAATGCAATGAAAATGAATAATAAAAATATAGCGTGAATAATCAAGCAAACAGGAGCCTATGTTATTTTTTGGTAATTTTTCGAGTTAAGATGATGCGTGAAATAAATGCAAACAACAAATAAAAATCACACATCTGGTAGGGGCATTAATGCAATTATCCAGAAAGTCAGGGGCCTAAGTGTAATTTTTACACAAAATATATTACTGAATAAACAACTTAATGGACCAAATATAAATATCAAAACCTGTGGGGGTACCCTTACAAGAACACCAAGACTACGTGCGCAGGCACGTGCGCCTGGCAGGGGCACAAATGTAATTAACGAAACATACATGGGGCTATAATGCAAATATCACAAAAATATTACACTGCGTTTAAAAGTTTCTGGACTAATCACAAATACCCAAATGGCTGAGGGCCTCTTTGCAAAATGGCCACGCTCCTCATGCGCACGGGCACGTGAGGTGACGTGGCCAAGGACCTATTTGAAAATAATGGAAAGTGCGGGGGCCTTACTGTAAATATTACAAAATTAAAGAACTGTTGATGGATGTTTGAGTATTTAATAAAATAATACAAAAACGCCTGATGCTATCCGATGGTTGCGAGCTTCTCACTTGACATGTGACGAGTCCTCGTTGTGCGATACCCCTTCGTGTTGTGCGGCTGGGATTAGAAGATGCTCAGATGATTCGACGGCTAGAGCTTGCACGATCCAACGGCGACTACTGCTTCTGGGACACCCTCAAGATCCAACGGCTCCAAAGGTCCTTCGACAAACTGGGAAGAACAAGCGTGGAAGTAAGCTTCCCAGGCACCAATCTCCCTCCTCAGCTGCTCCTTTGTGCTCCAAAATGGTATCCAACACTTCTGCGGTGATCCTCGATGTGCTGGTGACTCCAGAAATCTCCAACGGTGGCCGGAGGGCTCGCGTGAGGTTTCCAGAGCGGAAGGGCCCCAGATACCACCGCCTCCTTCAAAAACGAGTCCCAGGAGCTTTTCAAGGCTCAAGACCTGCACAAAAATGATTAAACCTTCGAGGGCAAAGTGCCTCGAAGGTTGGGAGAACAAATGGACGTGGGGGTGATGAAGATGGTAGTTGGCCAGAGGTAGCTCCGGCGAGGAGATCGATTGTGTAAATCGAAAGGCGAAATACGAGATTAACGATGGGAAACGAATCCTAGAACTATTGGGAGTAACTGGGACAACAAAAAAGAGAAGAAAAAGCACCTCTAAGGAGTGAACCTGAGGTAGAAAAATACCTCGACGGTGGGGTTCGCTGGAGGTGGTGGAACTCACCCAATCCGCGACGAATCTCCGCCGTGCAGGGCCTAATCTGGAGCTGTCACCTCCAGGGAGCCAAAGAACATGAAAGGGAGAGAAAATCGGGACAAAATGGGGTTCGAAACTCAATGGAAGGAGAAGGTGAGTCTTTTGAATGGCTGACCGACGGGGCTCAAAGAACAGGGAATATCGGGTGAATCGATGGCCCTCTCCCCCAAAATACACAAGGACGTGTATCCTCGATCAAAGGCAAACAAAAGTCAAGAAGGCTCCATTACAAGATGATGTAAGTGGCACCCTCGAAAAATCGTTGAAAATGGTCAACAACACAGGTCTGACAAGGTCCAGACCTCGGTCAGAGAGTTGACCCAGGTCAACCAACGGAGCCTTCTGGTTGGTCCACGTGGACCAACCAGAAAATTCGTTGGAAAAATCCTTGTAAAATCATTTAAAAATAAAAAACAAATTATTTAATTTTTGGTTATTATTAAAAAAATGTTTATTATTTTATAAGGTATTTTATTATGATTTTTAATTATTTTTATGAGGTATAGAAATAAGAGTTTCCTTTTATATGCTATATAGGTATACATATTTATGTATTTTATTAATTTATTTTTATTTTGTGTTTTTAATTTATTTATTTTTGTTTATTATTTTATAAATTTATAAAGTATTTTTATACCCCTGAATATATTTTTATTTTATTTTTCTGAATTGTTTTGTATACTTAATAAAATATAAGTATATTTTATGAAGGTATACTTATAGGTATCATACCTATGTATTATCAATACAAGTATTTTTATTTTGTGTTTTATTTGAGTTTTTATTCCTATTTTAATACACATATTTATTATAAATAATATTTACAAAATTATAAAATATAAAATTATAAAAATAATGAATAAATAATAAAATGAATATTTTAATCTGTACAAGTATACAATAGGGGTCCAAAACTCAACTTTCAAACCGTAGCTCTGCCAAATGCGAAACCCCTGTCATTAAATAGCTATTTTAAATTATATACAATTAAAGGTGAGTTTGATGCATTTGGAGTTTTTATTTGCGAGATACAGGTCTGGGAAGTTGGGATTCTCGATTTTTATTTAGACCATAACTTTTTATCTGTACATGATTTTTGAGTGAAATCAATTTTGTATTTTTATTCATTTAATTATCTACAACTTTCTTGTACAAAGTTTCTTTATTTGAGGTATAAAAGGTGGAACCAAAAATAGGCCCCAAAATGAATAAAGAATGGATTAAATAAAAGGGATTTTAATTGATCTTGACCCTTATCTCCCCCTACTTTATCCCTTGTCGACCTATTCATCAAGATGCCTAGGTCTCGGGGTTTCAGGTCATAAAATATTTACAATATTTTATTCTTTTTCTTTTCTTTTATTTATTCTATAATTTTGGCTTTAAATACAGTATTTTATACACTATTTACATGCACATGCATGAATGCTAAGATGCTGGAATTAATGATATTTACACGCATTTATTTTTTGAGGCCAAAATGATAGAATAAAGATGATGAAATGTGGATTCATCATCCCCCTATACTTTACCTTTGCTAGTCCCTATAAAACACTTATGTAATAAGTGCAGAAAGAAAAATAAAGAAAAGAAAAATAATAAGGTGGATTAAGTTAAATTATCAAAGTTGTCTTCACAAAATCAAAGTTTGGAGCTTAAGTCGGACCTTTGGAATTTTAGTGCGGGCGGAACCTTAATGAGAACCGAATTTGAAATCCAACAGCCCCTGAGAATCCCAAAACTTTGTCCAAGTCTTCTAAATAGCCAGGTCAGAAATACTTGAACTCATACGCAAACCCTTACGACTATGAATCTGACTCGTACAGTGTAAGTCATTGTGGTTCTCCCCAACTAGAATGACAAAGAGACTGACTTCTCCAGTACGACAACCCAATGATTCCCCAATACAATAACTCCTTGCTCGAGGAGCGGGGTATTCCCTTCTAAGTTCAAGTGGCAACCAGCTCAAGAGGAGGGGGTAAAGAGAAGAATGGACGGTAGCCAGTGTAGCTACCTATCCTAGGATGCAAGACCAGTGTAGTCAAGTCATCCAGCTGTAGGCTCACATAATTTGACTTTGGAACTCAAGCTTGCTTATTGACTTTACAGCATATGTACATACTTTTGCAGGCATTTATTTTTGTACAGGCCTGTCCATTTTTTCCCTTTTTTTTAAATACTATATACAACAACATTTACATAAGGAGTTTTTCCTCTTGAGCCAGTAGACTATCCCTCTTTTGAAGCTTTATTGCAACCCACACTCTCCTGTCTTTAGAATTCCTCATCACTGGACGGGTTGGGTTGCACATCCCTCCCTAAAGGAGGACAAGTGTTTCCACTTTTGTGTGTCTCATACCGGCAAATCCAATCCCCTCACCACTCCAACTGAGTCGAGACATGTGAAAGGTGTAGGTGTCCAAGTTAGGTCATTATCAACAAGAGTCGTGCGTGTGTTCTGAAATAATCTACTTAGGCAGTCAAGAATCCAATGAACTAAGTCTCGTGATCCTCAAAGAATTAAGTCAACTAGACCTGAAGTACCTCAAACCCAGTTCCTATAAGGTTCCTGTTATTAGGTAGATTTTAAGGTCCAATCAAGCTCCTATCTCCGGATTTTATTTAGACTTGTTCAACTATCAAACTCAATCCGAAAAATGCTCATGCTATGCAAATGATATGCAGAATGCAGAAAATATTTTTGTGATGCAATTTTCAAGATTTTGAACTTTTTATGAATTTTTGAAAAGATGATGATGCATATGCATTTTTTGTATTTTTCAAAAAGTTTTTTCAAATGTTTTTGGATTTTAATTTTTCAAATGTTTTTGGAATTTTTGAAAACAAAAAGAGTTTGGCTAAAAGCTAGGTTAAAAATATGTACACTGGAGTGCTTCTTATACTTACAAGAAGTGGATTTTAAGAATTTACAGGGTAAGTGATCAATTTTATAAGTATATATATAGTGGATTTTGGTGTGATGTATGTATTCCTCAAACTTATTTGACAATCATTTTACAAACAATTTTCGAAAACTATAGTCCAAAATAATTTTTACAAACATTTTACGAACATGTACACACATTTAAAAATCATTTTGCAAAGGTTTTCGAACAGTATAAATAGATTTTTCACGTGTTTTTGCAACCATTTTTCAAACCATTTGCAAATCATTTTTCAAACATTTTATTTCACACAAAGAAAATAAAATTTTACAAACCACATATTTTTACAAAGGTTGAAAATATAACAAAATGTTTTCAAAATAGTTTTCAAAAGATTTTTCACAAAGATTTCCAAACTATTTTTCAAACATTCTGCAAAAAACATTTTTACCTGATTTATTAATCAATACATACAAAAAGAATTTGAGGAACGATCAACATCTTTTTATTAAGGATTTTTAATGAATTTTAACGAATTATTAGCCATATTATTAAGAAAATACGAAAGTACGATTTACGGCTAAAGTATATACGCAGTATATACGACCCCCCTATACTTAGCTTGAGCTACGTCCTCATAGATCGAAGAGAAAAGAGAAGACAAAACTCGTACTAAGTATAGGCAAGTCTAAAGAGTAAATGAATGAAGAAGAATGAACGAATGAGAAGTTGATCGTCCCCCCTATACTTAGGATCAAATAATCCTAAGTATAGCAGACTATACACAAAGCAGGGAGGGTCAAGGGTGGGAATGAAGAGATCGTACTCAGACTGTCTCCCCCTATACTTAGGGTAAGATATCCCTAAGTATAGATAAGAAGAGGAGACAATGGAGAGAATAAAAAAATAGAACAACTTGGGGTGCACACCCCCATATACTTAGGACAAAGTACGTCCTAAGTGTAGAAACTGACAACAAGGGGCGGCACCTTTTTGATAGATAAAGAAAATAGAAAAGGAAAAGAAGAAAAGAAGAAAAGATATCAACAGATGAAAGAATGATATGGACAGGTGGATCTGTACAGCAGGAGATGGTAGTGATCACCATGTATGATATGAAAATGATATAAATCAAAGAACACATCTCATACCAGAAGAATGGGGGCAACATCAACGGTCGGCGGATCATGGTCTAAATATATCTTCAGGCGCTGACTGTTAACACGAAAGGTCGAGGAAGATGATGGCTCGGATATATCATTGCTACCATTGTCATGTACCTTCCTGACCACATACGGACCTTTCCATTTGCTCTGTAATTTCCTTGGAAATAATTTCAGCCTGGAATCAAACAATCATACGCGCTGATCGGGCTCAAACTATTTATGGCTGATGTGAGAATCGTGCCATGTCTTCACTTTCTTCTTATACTGTAGGCTGCTAGAAAAGGCTATATATCTCAACTCCTCCAGGGCTGCCAACTCTGCTTTCCTCTGTTCTCCTATACTCTCGGGATCCAATAATAACTCAGTGACTGCCCAAAGTGACTTGTGCTTGATCTCCACTGGCAGATGGCACGGCTTGCCATAAACAAGACGAAAGGGAGATGTCCCTAATGGATTTTTGAAGGAAGTCCGATAGGCCCACAAGACTGAGTCCAAAAGCTGTGACAAATCCTTTCGGTCTGGGCGGACAACCTTCTGTAGGATAGTCTTGATCTCCCTATTCGAAACTTCAGCAATACCATTAGTATGAGGGTGATATGGTGTGGCAACATGATGGTCAATGCCGAACTCGTCTACAAGGGCCCTAACCTTGTCATTGATAAAGTGAGACCCCCCATCTGAAATCAAGACTCTAGGTACCCCAAACCGTGAAATGATATTTTTCCTCAAAAATCGACACACGGTCTCATCTACAGCTCGGGCGGGGATGGCCTCAACCCATCGGCTGACATAAATCTACATCGAGCAAAATGTGCTCAAACCCCTGACTCTTAGGAAATGGGCCCATGAAATCGATACCCCGTGCATCAAAAACCTCACAAAAGTGAATGGGTTGCATGGGCATCATGTCTCTCTGTCCGCAAGTACCCATCTTCTGATAGTCAGTATATCTCCTCACGAACTCATCTGAATCATTGAAGAGAGTAGGCCACCAAAGGCCGGATTGAAGCACCTTCTATGATGTCCGTCTCCCAAAATGGTGTCCTCCTGCCTCAAGCTTGTGGCAGTATGTGAGGATGCTATGCTGCTCATCTTGAGGAATGCACCGCCTCCAGATGCTATCCCCTCCTTCATGATAAAGGACGGGATCCTCCCAATGGTAGAACTTGGCCTTCACCAGGAAGGTCTCAAGTTTCTGCCTGGGCCTACCTTGTGGAACCGTCTAGGGCAACAAGATAGTTCACAATGTCGGCATACCATGGGAGCGAGGTGATCGCCAAGATCGCCTCATCTGGAAATGTCTCTGTGATAGGTGCGCTGGGCTCAGATTCCTCAAGGTTCTCTAATCAGGAGAGATGATCCGCCACCACATTCTTAAATCCAGGCTTATTCTTAATCTCAATATCAAATTCCCTGGAGCAGAAGGATCCATCTGGTAAGGCGTGATTTGGCATCCTTCTTGGCCATTAAGTACTGGATGGCGGTGTGACATGTAAAAATAGTCACTCTAGATCCGAGAATATACGATCGATACTTATCCAAAGCAAAGACTACGGCCAACATTTCCTTCTCTGTCACAGTATAATTCCACTGAGCAGCATCCCAAAGTCTGGCTGGCGTAGTGAATGGCATACGGCAATCCATCTCTCCTCTATCCAAGCACAGCCCCAATGGTAAAATTAGAAGCATCCATCATGATCTCGAATGGGAGAGACCAATCGGGTGGCTAAAGGATAGGAGTCGTGACAACCATACTCTTGAGAGTCTCAAAAGACGCAAGACACTTATCATCGACAATGAAGTCGGTGTCTTTTGTCAGCAAATCAGTAAGCGGTTGGGCAATACGACTGAAGTCCTGAATGAACCGTCGGTAGAAACCGACATGCCCCAGAAAAGACCGCAATTGACGCAGATTAGACGGTGGATTGAGTTTTCTAATGATATCCACCTTGGCCGGATCGACCTCCATGCCCCTGTTGGAGATGATATGACCAAGGACTGGCCCTTGAGTCACCATGAAGTGACTCTTCTCCCAAGACAAGACAAGATTGACCTCTATGCAGCGCTAAAGCACACGGTCTAGGCAGTCAAGACAAGCATCAAACCCATCGCCATAGACCGAGAAGTCATTCATGAAGACCTCTAAACAGTCACCCACCATGTCTAAGAAACTGGACAACATGCACCTTGGAATGTCGCAGGGGCGTTACATAGACCAAAGGGCATCCGTCTGAAAGCATAAGTCCTAAACGGACAGGTGAATGTCATTTTCTCCTGGTCTTCGGGCGCAATGGCCACTTGATTGTAACCGGAGTACCCGTCAAGAAAACAGTAGTGACTCTTCCCAGATAGCCTCTCGATAATCTGATCAATGAATGGCAGTGGGAAATTATCCTTCTTGGTGGTCTGATTCAATCATTTGTAGTCCACACAGACCCTCCAAGAAGTGGGTACTCGGGTAGCGATCTCCTCTCCGGACTCATTCACAACTGTAGTGATACCCGTCTTCTTGGGTACCACATGTAATGGACTAACCCACTTGGAGTCGGAGATGGGGTAGATAAAATCAGTGCTCCACCACTTCGATATTTCTTTCATGACCACATCTCGAAGATTCGGGTTCAGCCGTCGCTGGAACTCACGCGAAGGCCTAGCATCCTCCTCAAGATAGATGTGGTGTTAGCACAGAGCCGGACTAATCCCATGGAGATTAGCTATACTTCATCATATTGCCTTGCGGTTTCTTTCAAGAACCTCCATCAGACGAGGTTCTTGCTCTCCAGTCAAACTGTTGAGATAATGACTGGGTGCATATCTGGCTCACCCGCAAGGAATCTGTATTTCAGCACTGTGGCAAGGGTTTCAGTTCTGGAAAACTGGGAGGTGGCAGATCTGGCTTCTGATATGTCTGTGTAAAGGCTACCAGGTCTGCATGTGAGGAACTCTCACTGTGAATGAGAATCTGACGAAGGGAACCCTACTGAATCATCTATGAACTGTACTGGCTCGCACTCTGTCCTAGCTGTCAGCTCAGAAGAAATCAGACACGGCAAATAATCATCAAAATCATCCCAATCAATGTCTGAATCTGAGGGATCTGAACTAGATGAGCAAGACTGAAAATCAGCACTACTCGTCCCACAACTGTCAGCCTCAAAGGTATCCTCATCCAAGGGTGTCCTCTCCAAACTCTCAACTGCCATAAGTTGTAAGTATGGTGAATCTGCGGGCAGGGCGAGGGCTTGTGCTACTGGATTTGTCCAACTTGATTCATTATCTGTCATCATGAAGTCACACTCCTGGTGGATGTCTAGCTCATCCTCTGTCATCTGTGCGGCATCACTGGACTGCTCTGAGCATGCATACTCTCTAGCTCTAGTCTCCACGATCGTCTCTATTTGTATGATCTCGCCCTCTACGCAAAAACATACCTTCCCACTATTATGATCGGTCACTGCCTTGGCTGTGGCCAAGAATGGGCGTCCAAGTATGATGGGGGCATCAGTTACCGACTCAGGGATCAACATGTTAAATACAACAAAATCTATGGGGAATTTCAGGCCCTAAATGGTAACGACCACGTCTCTCAACAACCTCTTCGGCCTTTTAGTCGATCTATCAGCAAACTGAAGGACTGTCCTACTCCTAAGAAGAGGACCAAACTCGAATCGGTCGAGTAAGCTGCCGGAAGAAGGTTGATAGAAGAGCCGCTGTCTAATAGAGTACGATCAAACTACTGCTCCTGAATCTCGCATCTAACATAGGGAGCTCATGCATCAGGTCTCTTGGCTGGCAATTTGTTCTGAATGGTGCAGCAAGTGGAATGGGTGAGCACATGGATTTGATCTCTGTGGATCCTCCTCTTCCTGCGGACTGTAGTTTTCTCTTTCAAGTTCTTTTTGAAGAGGGGGATGTGCTCAAGTGCTTCCTGTAGAGTCAGCTAGATCTGGAATCTATCAATCATCTAGTTGCTGAACTCTACCTGTTGGGTCTTTTTGGGATTTTCTCTTTTATTCCCCTTCGCCAAGCAGAGTGCTTCAGGGAAGGGGATGGTAGGGGCCTCCGCAGATGGAGGACTAGGAATAGGTCCTTGTGCCTGTGAAGGAATAGAATCCATACCATGATCATCATTCAACATATCTAGATCTGAAGTGTAGACAGAAACCTTTCCTTTATTCATTTTTCGGTCTTTTTATTACCTGATGAATCTCTATTTCATCACCTTTATTCTTATCATTTTGGCCTTAAAAACCCCAGCAAATGCATGTAAATGACATAAATTTATCCATAATAGCAGTCCTTATTTATTGTACTTATTGTACATAAAATAAGGTTTTTAATGCCAAAAGTATAGAATAAAGAGAAGAAAAGAAAAGGGAATAAAATATTGCAAATATTTTATGACCCGAAACCCCGAGACCAATGCCAGCATGGAATTGGTCAAAAAGGAATAAAGTAGGGGGAGATAAGGGCCAATAATACAATAAATACCTCATTTATTTATTCATTCATTCATGCATTGTGACACCTATTTTGTATATACTCATTTATTCATTAAATAAAAATATTTTGTACATGAAAGTTGTAGATAATAATGTAAATAAAATTACAAAATTGAGTTTGTACAAAATGATACACAGTGTACATTTTATACCCAGAATAAAAGGCCAAAATCTCAACTTCACAGACCCATATCTTACAAATAAAAACTCAAAATCACCCAAAATCACCTTTAATTGTATATAACTTTTCAAGAGCTATTTAATAAAATTAGTTTCATAATTTTTGGAGTCCATCTGTGAAAGTTAGGTTTATGGCCTTCATTGTACATAATACCCGATTAAAATATTAAATTTATTCATTATTCATTATTTTTATAAATTTATATTTTTAGAATCTAGTAAATAATATACATAATACATATACATATTGAAATTAGAATAAAACCCTAAAAGAATTTGTGAAATACAATAAGCTTATGCAATACATAGGCAAAATACCTATGGTGTATATGTATATAAAAAAGAGGGATTTCAGTATTTCATTCTTTATTCATCTATATTTTTATAATATTATAAATATAAAATATAATTTACTAAAAATACAAATCCAAAATAAAATCCAATGAAATTCATTAAATAAATAAAAGATATATAAAATATAGGTAAAATACCTATTAATGTACCTACATACCACATACACCTATTTATTTAAATATGTAAATAAACTCATAAAAATGAAATAAAAATATATTCACACTCAGAAAAATAAGTTATAAATTTATAAAATAAGAAAATAAAATAATAAAATAAAAATATACAAAATAAAATTAAAAGTATATAAAATACATGGAAATACACTTAAAAATACATCATTAAAATAAACCTATAATAAAATAAATCAAAAAAATAAATAAAAATCATAAATAAATACTACATTAATTAATACACATTTTTTATTTTATAAGAAAAAAATAAGAAAATCATTTATTAGGATAAATAAATTAATTTCGAATAAACAGCTATTATCTGTCTTGTAGTGATCCTAGGTGGACCACTTAAGATGCATCCCGAGTTGACCGCCCGATCAACTGTCCCATCTGGGACCTGGCGCTTCAGAACTATTCTTTCCCTGATTTTCCTCCCTTTTTTGCGGACGTCTCGTCCACCGATTACACTTGATTTCTTCACAAGATATGTTCGCCATTCATTGTACAATCACGCCAACTCGTTAGATCATTTGTAAATACGCTAGATCAAACCATAATCATCGGTCAATAAGGGTTCCCAGGATTGTTTATAAATAAACACCTCTTCCTCCTTGGTCGAATTTGGCCAATTTCACTTCCCCCAAAGAGCTTGAATCGATTCCTGGACGAGCCCTTGTGAAAGGAGGAGCTTCCCAACACCTCGAATCGGCCGGAGGAGGAAGAAATTTTGTCGTGGCAGAGCTCCGGCGTCCGTCCTGCTCCCTGGAGGCCCCCAAGTATAAGAGATGTCCTTTTATGTTATTTAGGTAGCTTTTTATTTCTGCATTTCATTCCTGCCATTTATTTAGCCTTTAGATCAGTAGCATAGCCTAGTTTGGACAAATCGAAGTTCGCTGGAGCTCAGCTCCGGCGACTTCTCCATAGTGCTTTCGTGATCTTCCGCTCTCCCTTCCACCTCCATATCACTCATGTACGCATTCTCCATCTTCCAGCCACCTTTGTTCAACCAGAGCATCATCGGCTCTGCGAATCAAAGCTCCTCCATCTCCTTCCGCCGGAGCTTCTCCGCCCATTGTCATTCCCTTGCTTCCATCTTCAAACCCCGGGTCGAGGAGAAAGCCCCGAACCCCTCTACCTTCCTGTGTAGGTCAGGAGCGCTAAAATGTGCCAGGGGACGAATCACAAGAGGGCGGAGGTACCTGGAGCCGCGTTTCTTCATCGAGCTCACGGTGGCGCTCCAGCGTACCTCGTCCCGATCCGACACCTCCAGACGATAGAGGAACCTGTCAGGAAGAGTTTGAGACCCTCAGGAGCAACAAGGACCGTCAGGGAGGAGAGATCTCACCAGGAGAAACACGCCAGCGGCGAGTTCTTCCCCTGTTCTTCCTTGTGCCCTCCCTGCCGTCGGATGAGGAGCAAGCTTCCAGATGTGACAGTAGCCGTCAGATCACGCACGCATCAGCCGTCAGATCTCGCTTGGAGATCTAATATACGCCGTGGATCCACAAACCGGTACCAGCCGCTGGATGCACGCCACGTGTTTAAGTGAATCATCTGTGTCGCTGGATCCAGCGCCTGTTGGGGTAAATTTCACATATAACCCCCGCTCTCTTTGCATTTAATTTTTAATTCTGTAAAAAAATTCATGTTATAAAATAAATGTAAAATTTGCAGTAGGAGCCCCTGTACTTTATAGAATTGCATTTTGGTCCTTTCGCGCCCCACGTGTAGTCCCACGTGAGGCGCGTGAAAATTGTATGTGTACCTTGGCGCCTTTTGGTAATTGTAAAATAGTTCTTAAAAATAAAATAAATGTTTTTTCTTCTGTTATATTTGCACTGTGGCCCCTGTGTTTATTTTTATTTGCATTTATGCCCCTACCAGACTATTTAATTTGTATGTCTTTTATGTATTTATTTAAAATGCCTAGCTAGCTCCTAAAAATTCACGAAAATTAGGGTAGATGTCTGGTACCTTGTAGATGCACGTTGTATTTTTGTTGGGAATTTTTGGGCATTTTATCTATTTATTAAAAATGAAAAAGGAGCTAATTTTGCACTGTTTAGATGAGAAAATACAAAAAAATTATAAAATGCTTTTGAAAAATTACAAAAAAAATTATATGTGATATATCTATACATTTATTGAGTCCAGAAAGTGAAAAATCATAAAAACAAGAAAAAGAAAAGTAAAAAAATTAGAAATCTTCAAAACTAAACAAAAAAATATAAAAATGCAACAAAATGTCAAAAATATATTTTCTTATACTCTAATTATCTAGATATTATTATTTATGTATTAAAATTAATTTGGGTAATATTTGGATTTATTTTATATTTTTAGTGCTCAAATTAGTGTCAGCCTATTTAATTAGTCCATATTAGGGACATTTTTGGAATTACAAATACATAAAATTAGAAATATTAAAAAATGTATAAAATATATATATAGATATTATATATAATATATATAGTGAGTATTTATAAAAATATGTATATAAATATATCCATGTATTATATTTCTCTTTCTTCTAATATATATATATATATATCTCCTTATATGGATATATATATACCCATATTATATAAATACTATAAATAATATATATAATACAAAAACAAAATAAAAATTATAAAATATATATATATAACCCCAAAACCCACAAAAATAGAATTCATTCAAGAGTGACCGAGATGTACATGAACAACGTAGGCTACCCAATTTTATTGCTCTCTGAGCTTCGACCTCTACATGCTTATACACTATGCATTTTATGGTAGAGTTAATAAATGTTAATTCACAATTTTGGGACTCAATTGATTTACTCTTTGATGTGGATTAATTGTTGATCAACTAGTGTTTTGTGAGCGGTCGCCTCAGCGACACTATATTTTGACCCTCACAGAATGCTCGTTATCAAATGGCGCCGCTGCCGGGGAGCAATGAGCGTAGCCTATTGCATTTTGTTATTCTTGTTTGAAAATTCAGTCATTTATTATTTCTTTTGTGAATAGTTGTTTATTTATAATTGTTCAACCATACATGATTATTTGATTAAGCACATTTATTTATTGTGATTAATTACTTTATGCTTCATTTCATTGATTGATCTTGTATTAATTCTATTTTGTTGTGACTTTGCTGCGAGGGCCCGCCACGCGAGGATGGTTTCTTAGGAAGCCAAGGCAGCCGAGCTTGGAGGAGGTTGGTCTTCACCTCATGACCAGCTGGAGAGAGCACCAAGGGCGCAAAGTAATGAGAACTAATTAGGCCTCAAGCAATTAGGAGAAATTTCTTTGTAATTTATTATGAGAGAGAGAGAAATTTTGGCCTGTAATATAACTTGGACTCTACTCTTCACAACGAGGTCCAGTGCCCAGGTGTATGTTCACCTGGGGGCCTCGTCGCGGCTTTCTCGTGTTTTTCTGCTTTATTTTCTTTGTTTCCTGATGTTTTGAGTTTTCCGCCTTTATTTTATTTTGTTTTGTGTGCAAGGAGCCCCTAGACATAGGATTGCTTGATCGAGTAGACTAGGTCCAAACACCCTAATAATCTTGCATGCACCTATAGTACGATTTTGGACTTAGATCAAACTCTAAACAGTCGCCTCATCACCTTCAAGTTAACGTGTCGCGAGCTCTCCATGCCAAGCGCTTCTCCTGAACTCGATGTGTCGAGAAGAGGAGGGGTGAGCCTAGACCAGACTCCTAGATTGAAGGGTGGTGATCGACTTGTGGTTCTTCACGCTAATAGCAGCTAATGTTTAGGACGATTTTGTCGCCTGCATATCGCCATGTAGATAGGTTTAAAAATTCAGTTTTGCATACCGCATGGAGAGAGCTGGGATGCACTGTAAGTCTTCTAACTCAGCATGCATCATTCGGTTCAATGGTAAGATTTCCATCATGGAACCACTTGCACGGCTTTTCCGCTATCTCCCTCTGATTTTGAGCACCTATGACATAAATAAAAATCTACAAAAACGTTAGGCGTTGGTATGTAAACAGACTCAAAAAAAGTGAAAACCCAAAAACTAAAATAAGGGGACTGCTAAATAAACTTTGACCTTAATTAAAATCTGTAATGGACTATCATTGTACTGGGTTCATAAAGCCATCATTGTTTTCAGGTACCTTCGGAGGGGGACCAAAACCCTACTCCCATGAGTGAGGCACGTCCCATAAGGAATAGAGCCAAAATCCCAGTCTGCAACTGCCTTGTGTAGCGCCTGGATTTCCGAAGTAATGGTGCTTCTATCGTACGTAACCGAGTAGGGCCTTGTCAGCGATGGTGTTCCCGCCTTGTGTGGAATATCGCCATGGTCTGAAGTACTGAGCGTAGGACACGCCTTCACGGGGGTGGCCGTCTCATCGGTTTGCATCCGAGTAGGTTCTTGTACGCTCACGGGTGATTCCGTTGCGAGCGAGAACCGAAGTATTGGTTTCGCCTATCGGCTTCCTCTCTCTATTTCTTTGACTGAGTATGGATCCCAGAAGGGTTACAAGGACCTCAAAAAGTACAAACTACAGGTTACAAAGGAGGAGGACAAGTGCGGGATTCTTTTCCGGCAATACTCTCTCCTATAGGGTTAGCGTGCTAAAGACTTGTTAAAAGATTTGCCTAAAAGAACAACTCTAAAACTAAAAAGATAATAAATAGACGAACCTTCACAGCTTCACATGGCGTGAGTTGGTGAACCCAATTTTGTATTGTGTTTGTATGGATCTAGATTAAGGTTCAAAGATCGAGTCCTGCGCCTTTGCGCAAATTTTATTGTGTCATTCTCCATTGACCCCCGCTCAGCTGAGCCTTTCTACTGTTTTGCACTCCTTTTTATTCCTCGTTGACCATTGTATCCTTCTTCCAACATCCAATCCTCTTTTGTGCTTTGCGAAGTTGATCCATGGATGGTTTCCATCAGGACCTCGCTGACACCCGCATCGATTCCATAGACTCAACTCCGCCAATAAATTCGAGGCGATTCCCGAGAACCCGATCCAGACTTTGCGGATCGATCTCCAGACTCCTCGTTTTCTACCTTTCTCTTGGCCACCCAATAAACCGGGATCACTTTTGTCTCGCTTTCACCATTGTGAATGGAAGTCGATTACATTCCACATCTTTTTCCATTCACAACATGCTGGGGTTGACCTGAATTCCAGCTTCATCATGACAGCTGAACCATATTGCAAGTGGTCTGATTTGGACTCTCTCATCCTGTAGATAGAAGATAGATCAAGCCCTGGAGTCTACTCCAGAGTTCATTTCATCAGATTCAGACCCTGATATGGCTCCTCAAGGAAAGGGCAAGGGTCAACAGCCACCCCAACCAGAAGGATAGTTGCCAGATCAGAATCTGGTTAATGCACAACTGCTGGCATCTATCCAGGCTATCCAACAGCAGCTGACAGAGCAAGCCCTAGCGCAGACAGCTTTTCAGGATATGTTGAACGATGTGATGAACAGAGCCGAGGGAGGATGAGGCAGAAGAGGAGGCGGAGGTGGGGGTGGAGGTGGTGGTCCACCTAACGATGACGAACCAGAAGGAGGGAGACCCAAACCTACACTGAAGGAGACATATAATCCTGGAGACAGCCATATGACCGAGTGGATCCTCATCCCACCGGTGCACGCTCACTTTGAGCTGAAACCCTAGTTCCTTGCTCTTCTCCCAGCGTTCCATGGAAACACCAGTGAAGAACCATACATCCACCTGCAGCAGTTCTCACGCATTTGTCGCACCACTCACTATCCCAATGTCCCTTTGGACATTGTCAAGACGATGGCGTTCTCCTTCAGCTTACAAGACAAGGCCTTTACTGGGTCAACCATCTGGGGAAGGTTGTGACGACCTGGGAGGAATTGAAGTTTGCTTTCTTACATAAGTTTTATCCTCTCGGTCGGCTCAACCAAATGCGAGCCCGAATCAGCAACTTCTTCCAAGGAGCCCACGAGTCCATACATGAAGCATGGGAGTGTAGGAGAAATGCCCCCACCATGAGATACCGAAGACCAGTTTGGTCCAACACTTCTTTCGGGGCCTAAACATCGAGAGCCAAAGGCTCGTTGACGCGACATGTGGGGATTCGCACTTCAACAAAGATGAAGATGTGGTCTGGCAGATATTCGAAGAAATGGCTGAAGGAGAGGTCGCCCTCTCTTCATCCAAAGCATATCAGAAGCAGCCCCAGATCCTCCAGAAACAAGTACACATGGCAGCGTCCCGTGAAGCGGAGAGAGATGAGAGCTCCAACCTCAGTATCATCGGGGGCCATCTCTCGAAAGTTGATATCATTGAGAAGCGATCACAGGACCTTGAAAAACTTGCTGTGATCAAAAAGAGGCCTCAAAATCTAGACAAGCTTGATCAGATCACCAAGCAACTTGAACTGTTGGTGGGCACCATCAACTCTGTTCAGTCGGCAGCACCATCAGACGCTCCAGCTGAGAGGAAGGACGAGCAACCACCGCCACATCATCCTCAGCCGATCCAGCAGCCACCAGCAGTCCAGCACGTGTACTACTACAGGCGCCCGACTGATAAGGCTAAAAATCGGTTTCGCGGCTTCTTAAAAGAAGAAGGTTGTCAGTTGTAGCAGAAGCCATGAAACAATGAAAATCGATCTTTGAACCTATCAAACAAATTTACGATTTCCTGTCGGAAAACCGTTTCACTATTTATTTAACCAGGCAAGTGTTCCTGGGTCGAACTCAAGGAGGCAGAATATATTCCCTAATTTTTCTTCTTCGTAATTTTATTTTAATTCTTCTCTAAGTCAGAGTGCCCTTTTTTAGTGGTTTTATTTTTTTGTAATTTTTATTTGATTTTTATTCTTTTCAAATTTTTATTTAATTTTCAAAAAGGGATATTTTTCAAAAGATTTATTTATTATATAATAGGTGGATAGAATATAGGTGATACAATATAATAAAGGTGATCGAGGTTCGAGCCGCGTACTCGAACTACACAAGAAAACAAATCAAAACGAGGCGGTTTTCGAGAAAATCAAATCACTTCAAAAACTCGTCGAAAAGCCGCGAAAACTTTATACTATGTAGCTGGGGTAGTTGTGTAACTACCCCTCAAGAATCGTCAGAATCCGAGGTCAGATGGACAAGATATAGCCCCTACAGCCCAGGGGCATAAGCGTAAAGATTACTAATTAAAATGTTCTCAAAAAGGTCCAAAAGGACTGTTCTGTAAGAAAAACTAACAAATTCTTACACTTAGGTCCCTGCGGAGGGACCTAATTGTAATTAGTAGAAACTTTGGAGGCGGGTGTAAATTCTAGAAAATCAGCTGGATTTATGATGCAATTATTCCATCGTTTCAGATTCCACGGCCAAGATTAGAATGTCCGCGCGCGATCTGATGGTGCTGGCACTGCCACGTGGCGCAAGCCTGTGCGTCGGGGCGTTCTTGAGCAGTTGGCGCGGGTAACGGACTCGCCTTCTTCTCCGAAATATCGCGGCCGGCCGGTGACGATTCTGACGCTCCGGCGGGGCCAGAGGGGTGGCTCCTCCACCCCTCGAGCTCGCCCACGGTGGATATGGCGATGGCGGCACTCCGAGCGGCGGCGGTGGCTCGAAGAAGATGGCGGCTTCAGCACTGGTGGCTTGAATACTGTTCTGGCGATCCAACTTCAAGATCGAAGATCGGCGATGTCGTAAGCCCAAACTCCGATGCAATTGCTTCGCGAGCTACCTGGATCTGCAAGGAATGTATGACTATGCTCGATTCAAATGGAATCGGCCGAGATGATTAATAATTGGAGCCCAAAAGTTAAAGAAAATCACACGTACTTCCAGCCAAACAACCAGAACGTGAAGATGGTGAAAGTTTGATAATCGATTTGAGATGAATGTGACGTGAATCGAATGGATCTATCAAATGTGCGTTAAAGCTTGGTTATTAGTATACCTAAAACAGTGATTAGCCACGCTAATCGTGGCACAGCTACCGAGAAAGAAAATTGCAAAATGGATGAAGTGGTCTATGGAATTTCCAAGTATATGACCTGGAAGAAGAATGCTCAACGGTCGACCTCGCCGGAGCTGTACGCGGCGCTTGGCGGCGATGCAAGGCGAAGCTCCGCCTTGGATCTCTTCTCCGACGTATCCTCTCCCTCGCGAGCCCTTCCCGTGGAGCTGTCACCTCCGGAGTAGGTTGGAATCGAGTGGGGAAGTTAGGTAGTCGGTTAGCCTGGAGCTGGGAAGCTGAAGGTGGAAGAAGATGGTTTGGACATGGCGACTTGGAGGCCTTATATAGGGAGATTTCGTGGGCTCCAAGTTAGATCTAAGGGCTGGCAGTGTAGCTGGTTGTTAGGAGAATAGGATGGATGGTTTAGATGGGTCGGAGAAGTTAGAGGTTAGGCGGGAAAAATGGTGGAAGTCGGGTGGTTGGAACAGAAGTCGGCAGACCTTCTTCTTGGGGAAGAAGGCTCCAGGTGCTGACACGTGTCAACACCTGGTTGGTCCAGAAATGTAAATAGTTTATAAATTAAATATAAAATAGATAATTAAGTTATTTCAAGTAGGTATAAATACAAGAAAGTTACATAATTTAATTTTCTAAATTATTGTGTACTAACTTTTAATAAATAATAACTATTATTTAAAATATAAATATTTTATTTATAAATATGTATTAATAAATAGGTTTTGAATTTTTAATTTAATGAATACTTAAGTAAAAATTAATTTTATCTTTTCTTAATTATTAGGGCATTAAATAATACTTATACAAATTTTTTTAGATTTTTATGAATTAATTTATATACTTTAATAAATAGAGGAAGTGTCTTTATAGGTCAAATATACCTATATTTTGGTTTGTTTGATTTTATAAAAATAATAAATAGTATCCAAAAATTATGAAATAAGTTATGGTGAAACTAGAGGATCATGAAATAATTTAGAAATTATAAAATTAAGAAAATAATAAATAAGGTGTGTTACATAAAATAAATAGCCCAGAAACCACTTTGTCTTTTGGTCCCAAAACCGACTTTTTGCAAACGGACTCCTAATTCAGTGAAACCACCTTTATTAATTAGATAATATTATTTTATGAACTTTAAAGGTGAGTAGAGTGAAATTGGAGTTCGTATGAGGAAGTTATGATGTTTGGAAGTTGAGATTTTGACAATTTGTAAGCTGGATTTCTTGGCATATTTGCAGGTTAATATTTTTAACTTATTTTTATATTTTTATTTACATTTTTATGAATAATTAAGAGAAAGATTTGGTGAAGAATAAGTTAAGATAAAATAATAAAAATTCCTTGAAATTTTGTATTTATTTATAAATAGTAAAGAATGTATATTCATGAGATAGATTATTTTTATTTTGTTTTCTTTCCTTATCTCCCCCTACTTTTTGGTTTGTCGACCAATCCATGCTGACTTGGTCTCGGGGGTTAGGCTATAAATATATCTTACAGTTATATTTATAGTTTAAGTCATATTACATATATATACATATATTTCATATGCCTTTTTCTTCCTTTTTCTGGTTCTTTATTTATTTACATGAATTTAGTGGTTAAAAGTGAATATTTACACATGAATGGGGTTTTGTTAAAGTATGAGAATTAGTGAGTATTTACATGTATTTGTTAAGGGTTTTAAGACAAAATGCGACAGAAAAGTTAATGAATCATGGATTCATCAACCCCCTATACTTAAACTTTGCTAGTCCCTTAGCAAACACTTATTTTGAAAAAGTAAGTGAAAAAGAAAGAAAGTTAGAATGAATTTGTTTTCCTAAACCAATTCATGAGAACAGACAAAGGACAGAGCTTGATCGGGCATGAAACAAGCATTTTGTCAGAACCTTAACTAGGATTAGGATTTCATCCTCAACAGTCTTCAAGTTCCATAATCCTTACTCAAGATCACTTCATCGGCTAGTTCAGACTCACTTATTCATATCGCAAACTCTATCATCCTTGAAGTCAACTTGTACAGTGTGTGAATTGATTTAGCTCTTCCTACTTAGAGAACCAAAGAAACCGTCAATCCCGGCTATACACTCCTATGGCTTCCTCATCTTGCTACTCTTTCCTCGGGGAGGGAGGTATTCCCTTCTGAGTTCAGTTCTGCTATGTCCACAATCGAATATAGGGAGAAGTTAGAAGAATGAGAAAAGAAGTGGAGTGCGACCAGTGTAGACGCATCTCCTTGTGAAGCCCAACCGGTGTAGCTGAGTCTCCACTAAGATGTGCAGGCATATTTGGTGGAAGCTTTGACCAGTTTGGTCTTATTTGGTGGCTTCTGCTTTGCGTTGACTTTGTAATTTGCTTGCACTGCATTCATCTTTTGTGCCTCGACGGTTATAGAATCTTTTTAATCCGTCCATTTTTTGAGGTCTTAGAAAAATTGTGTCAGCAGATCCTTCCCTCATCCGAAGCAACTATCGCAACCCCAATCTCTCCCGTCTTTAGACGTCAATGCCGCAAAGATAAGGATAGAAATGTACTACCAAGATGTACTGTTCTTCGAAACTCCATGCGAGTTGAGCTAAGTGCAGAGTGCATGTGTTCAAGATTGGTTCACTGGTGAAGAGTTGTACGGATGACTCCAAGTGGTCTACTTAAGCTCAGATGACTTGATTTCACGAATATAGTCTTACGGAACCCAAAGATTTAAGTCACCAGACCTGAAGAGTCTAAATTCCAGTTCCTAATTAGGCTCCTTACAATGAAAGTTAAAGGCCGTAATCAAGCTCCATCCTTTAGACTAGACTCAGTCCTTAGTCCCGGAAATCAAACTTATTCTGAAAAATGCGAATGCAAATGCAATCATGTTTTTGTGAAGTATATTTTCTGGATTTTACTCATTTTTATGGATTTTAAGGATTTTGTAATTTTTACAAATTTTAGGACTTTGTATTTTTATGGATTTTATGATTTTTATAAACAGGGTTTTATTTACAATTTTTACAAGATAAATTTTATTTAAGTTAAGTATCTAATGTATTTTACAAATTTTATCTACAAAGTATTTTACAAGGGTTGAATGATTTTTATACAAGTTTTATTAAATAAGATTTTAAATAAGTATTATACAGATTTTAAGTACAAATTTTAATTACAAATTTTAATCACAAGTTTTAAGCATATTTTACTTATTTACCAGGATTTTATAAATAAGAGAGTGGATTTTAAATTAACCCGTACCCACTTTTTATGGATTTTATAGATATAGAAAATACATAAAGTACGAGTTATGACCGAAAGTATATATACAATATATACGCACCCCCCTATACTTAGCTTGAGCTATGTCCTCATAGCGTCAAAAGAGAAAAAGGAGGGCATAACTCGTGCTAAGTAAAAGTGGGTGAAAAAGAGATATCGATGTCAAGTCAGTCAACCCCCCCTATACTTACGATCTGGTCATCGTAAGTATTATGAGAGAGCAAAAACGGGATGACTGAATGAAAAGGATAAATAACGAAGAAATCAAAAGGAAGGAATACAAAATCATCGAAATCACTCGGTCCCCCCCTATACTTAGGATAAGGCATCCTAAGTATAAAAAGAATGTAGCCAAAAATTGGGGATCAGTGATTCGTGAAAAAGAATGGCTATACAAAAGAATTAGTACAAAAATAAAACGTGAATCAGCGGACAATCGGTCCCCCCTATACTTAGGATCTGGTATCCTAAGCATAGAAGACGAGCAAAAATGGGGACGATTGTGATCTATGAAGAATATACAAGTGTGGTGAATCTCCTGAATGGCTCAAAAGGATTTGTGCAGGAAGAAGTAAAAGAATGATCATGATTCCTGTACAAAATAGATCACTTCAGTTCGGGCCAGATGATCAGTGGTTTCTACGAAGTGCTTCAGCATCTGCCCGTTAACCACGAACGGCTATCTGATTACTCAACCAGGATCATACTGAATTTTCTGCTTCTTGTGTGCGTATTGATCTTTGGCTGCAAAAGTAGAGCCTCCTCTGTAAGTGAACTCTGTATACGTCATAGCTCTCTTTTCTGAAATATGCGTCTCTGGGGTCGGACTACAGAAGGTGTCTATATGTGTCAGCATTACACCATCCGACTCTCTATGCTGAATAGACTGTATGATCTGTTTAATGTATTCGATTGACTCTTGTGTTGTAATATGTGTACTTTCAATCTGCGGCATAGAGATATCTTCTGCAGGTGACTGTTCATCTGAATCTGATATGAAATCTGTCTCTGTATATGAACAATCATCTGAAAAACTAGGTACCAAGTGATCTACCCTATCCTCGTGTAGGATATCTTGGGTATCAAAATAAACACTCTCAAGATCAGGAGACTGTGTCTCATCTATGTTCTGGCAATCTTCCGCAAGACTGGTGTCCTCTGAAGTAAATGACAATACTGATCTAGGACTGCTGCATTCTCTCTCCATCTCAATGTGTATCTCTCCGTTGTCTGTGCGGAATGATACTCTCCCAGCATCATAATCGAAGAGTGCTCTTGTTGTCTGCAAAAAGGGTCTCCCGAGAATGATTGGAGCAAGGTGTAACTGTGTAGGGCATGTCATATCTAGGACCGTAAAGTCTACGGGAAACTGCGAACCCTGAACGGTTACAATAATGTTCCTCAACACACCTCTAGCTCTCTTTATAGATCGATCTGCAAACTGAAGTATCGCTCGTGATTTATAGAGAGGACCTAGCTTGAGCTTATCAAGCAAAGAAGATGGAAGTAGATTGATCGAGGAACCATTATCTAAGAGAGTTCGATGGAATGTAGTGTCTTCAATCTGGCAATTGACATAGTGAGCTCCCAACTCTTTCTGCTTCTTCGGTACCTTGTTTCAAATTGCACATGAAGTTGCCTTGGTCAATATATGCTTTTCAACTCGTGATCTCTTTTTCCTACGAGTAGTACATTTGTTCCTCAACTGATTCTTGAGCGTAGGAAAATGATCCAAGGCATCGTGCAGAGGGATCTTCAGAAAGATATGATCTTTGAGCATCTTCTCAAATTGTGGAGATTCGGGATTATTTTTGGTCTTTTTCTTTCCTTTTCCAAACAAAGCATCGAGAAAAGGAATAAAGTCAGGAGTCAGAAAATCAGAACTTTTATTGAAATCATTGGAATCAGCTTGTACATCGAGAGTCTCAGAATTATTTACAAAACTCTCTAAGACAGGGGAAGAAATGTTTTTTTCTAGGGATTCTGCCTGACCTGGCGTGATATTATCGTCTGAGTCGCCAGTATCCATATCTGAACTATTGGCATTGCTCCCATCTCTCGATTCTACATCCTCATCCCCTTGTGGTTTCTCCTCCTTGGCATTCGGATCATGCTCGTGCTCCTCTGGTTCCCTCTCCTCTCCAGTAGGTGTTTGCGGTGATCTATCGCTCCTGAGACGAATTAAGTTAGATAAAAATTCAGGAAACGAGATCTTACCTGTAGTATCTACCTGATCTGGATGCCTCCTCTTGTTGTTCGGATTCATTTGAGGCTGGGCTGGGAGAGTGGTCTTCGGCACGGTTAACTCGTCCAGACGATGGTTAACCTGCTCCATTTCTGTCTTGTGCGTAATCTGGAGCATGCTGAGCTTGTCCATGATCTGGTTGAGCGCCTGGGCCTGTGAAGACATCTCTGGTTCGGTATGGTGGCCCTGGCTAGCTCCTCTCTCCTGCTTTGGCGTGAAGTGCTGAGAGGTGGACGGCTGGGAGTAGCGTTGTGGTGTAGAGGAAGGTTGTTGCGGCTGCTGAAAAGAATAATTCAATGAAAACTGAGCAGGGTGCTGATAAGTAGGTTGCGGTCTCTGATGGTAGACGTTCGGATGAGACTGCTGCGGCGTGAAATGCTGCCGGTGCTGGAATTGCGGACGTCCATGCTGCGGATGACCGTACGGCTGCTGCTGATGATGATTCGGTATACTCGGCTGTTGAACTGGAGTATACCAAATCCCATTGATCTCGAAAGTGGCTTGCGGCTCCACCTCCATCTCTGCAGTGCTGATGACCTGGCTGGCATTGGCATGAGACTGATCCTCATGCCAATCAATCTGCGGAATCTCGGGCTCGCTCTGAACATATTGTATCTGACGGGTGGGTGGAGCGGGTGCGATCCTCCGTGCTGGCTGTGAAGAAGTCTGATTCTGCTGATACTGAAGCTGGAGATCAGAGACCTTCTTCGAAAGATCACTCAGCTGCTGAGGTAGAGATGAGAGTTTCTCCAACTCTCGCAGCGGCTGTAGGTCCTGGACCTGCTTGTGAATCACATCCACCAACGTTAATTTCTCACCAATGAAGCCCATGTTGGTGTTGGATTCAGAGTCTAATATATTCGCCACCTTGTGATGCTCTCGATGATGTGGTGGCTGCGGGGCTTTCTGATATGTCCGAGTAGAGTCTACAACTCTCGAGTTCTCAGCCATCCCTTCGAAGATGGCCCAAACTGACTCGGCATCCTTGTTCAAATAACTGCCACCACATGCGGCACTAACTAGCCCCTGGATTTCCGGCTGGAGTCCTCCGAAAAAATTCTGTACTAGCACCTTCATTGGTATCTCATGATGAGGACATCTCTCTGTCAGGTCCTTGAATCGATCCCATGCCTCATGGAATGATTCGTTCGATAATTGCGTGAAATTGGAGATCTGACTCCTCATCATGTTCGTCCTTCCTAGAGGGAAATACTTGCACAAGAAGGTGGACTTCAGGTCATCCTACGTGGAGATTTCTCTCCCTAGATGGCTCAGCCAATAAAGGGCTTTATCGGCTAAGGCAAAAGGAAAAGCCTTTAGGCGCACGGCTTCCTGTGTCACTCCTGGATAACAGGTCGTTCCGCAGATCATTTCAAACTGCTGTATAAACGTGAACGGCTCCTCTGCGGCATTCCCATAGTACTTGGGAAGCAAAGAGATGAAGGACGGTCGGAGTTCGTATGGCCCTTGATTCGGCGGTAGCCGAATCCAATGATGGAGCGTTCTAGAACCCGGGTCATACTCGTCCCGTAAAGTAGCGGGAACCGCAGGCGGTAACTGGTTCCCGGCCCCTGCTCTAAGTGCGGCTAATTCAGCCTGCAGCTCAGTATGAACTCTAAACTGTTCTCGAATCTGTAGATTCATCTGCTGAAGTGTGTCGAGAATACCTGTCGTGACATCTCCGTTCAGATCTGCTCTTCCCTCCTGATGGTCCTCAGCTGCTGGCCTCTCATCTGCTGCCGGTGCTTTCCCACGAGCCATCTGATTATCTGAAAAACGGAAACTCTCGTAAGAACTCATCGAGAAATACTCAGGAGATCTAGATTCTGTTTTGAGGCGAAGGTCTGCCTCAATGATCTGGCCTGGAGGCGAGGGAGTCTGGGTCTGACTCACCTCGAGATCGGATGGGACCAACTCGGGAAGAGGGTCATCCCGAGCCTGTGAAGACGTACGCTCGACAGTGGACGGTCGAAAGCTCACAGAGTCTGAGCTGAAAAGCCGTCGAGACGTCATCTTCGATGTCAAGAGAAGATTGGGAGAGCACGTATACAATTCAAAAAGAAGAAGGAATGCGAAAGCCGCGGAAACTCACGCCCCGCAAACAAACACAAGGCAAACCCCGATTTCACCAACTCAACCCTGATGAAGACCGTAAGAGTTCGGTCCTTTTTATCTTTTCGGTTTTAAGGTTGTTTTAGCAATCGTTGCGTTTACGCGGGCTGAGCAAGCCAATAGGAGCCCGATAGTTTCTCCAAGATGCTGGCCCGAATCCTTACGCTAGACCACTCGCACTCAGCCAGTATGGGAGTAAGTACGGACCGTTTCCGGCTACCCGTGTTACTTGAGGACGGAGCCTTGCGCAGTGTCCTCTAAACCTCCCACTCTGCTAAGTAAACCCGGACCATTTCCGGCTACCCGAGCTTACCCACTGAGGAACAGTGATCAGGTGTATGGACCCAGTAGTATCCCGCAAGAAATACGGGGTTTTGCTCTATCCTTAAGTGTCGGCTCTCAACTCGCGCAATCTGAGAAATGTGCGGGGGTTACTCTCCCCAAATCAATTGAATCGATTTTGCGGTTTTTGGTCAGATATTTTTAGCAGTCCCAATTTTAAATTTTGCAATTTTTATGGGTTTTCAAACAACGTCTATTTTTATCTTTTTGTTCAAACCCTAGAGCAAGCACCTAGGTTGCAAGTCCTAAAACTAGCTACGAGGCACAAGCAGATAGAGCGAAAAACCTAAGCAAGCATCTAGAAAACCGCGGAAAACCGATAAGCGATAAAAGCCGCGGTGGGTGCCTTGATTCACCAGATACACGGTATCCGATGAATCAAGCCCCTAAAAAATGAAAATTTTATTAATCTAAGTACAACTCTCTCCCTTTCTCTCTCAAATAAAATGATACTAAATCGATGCTCTTCTGCAGTCGGCTCGTGAAGAAGGAGCCGACCTCTGCCCTTTCAACTGACTCGGCTTCCGAGGAAACCGGTTGATCCTGCAGGCCCTGCAAAGATGATTAGCACAAAAGAATATCGAGAAAGCCAAGAAAGCCGTAAAGAAAACAAAAAAAGGAAAACTAAGAAAACAAAGCTCGAAAAAGCCGTACGAAAAACCGTACGAAAAACAAAGAGAAGAAAAAGAATAAGATCACGAAAAACGAAAAATCAAGGGAATCTAACGCCTCCCCGGCAACGGCGCCATTTTGATAAGGCTAAAAATCGGTTTCGCGGCTTCTTAAAAGAAGAAGGTTGTCAGTTGTAGCAGAAGCCGTGAAACAATGAAAATCGATCTTTGAACCTATCAAACAAATTTACGGTTTCCTGTCGGAAAACCGTTTCACTATTTATTTAACCAGGCAAGTGTTCCTGGGTCGAACTCAAGGAGGCAGAATATATTCCCTAATTTTTCTTCTTCGTAATTTTATGTTAATTCTTCTCTAAGTCAGAGTGCCCTTTTTTAGTGGTTTTATTTTTTGTAATTTTTATTTGATTTTTATTCTTTTCAAATTTTTATTTAATTTTCAAAAAGGGATATTTTTCAAAAGATTTATTTATTATATAATAGGTGGATAGAATATAGGTGATACGATATAATAAAGGTGATCGAGGTTCGAGCCGCGTACTCGAACTGCACAAGAAAACAAATCAAAACGAGGCAGTTTTCGAGAAAATCAAATCACTTCAAAAACTCGTCGAAAAGCCGCGAAAACTTTATACTATGTAGCTGGGGTAGTTGTGTAACTACCCCTCAAGAATCGTCGGAATCCGAGGTCAGATGAACAAGATATAGCCCCTACAGCCCAGGGGCATAAGCATAAAAAATTACTATTTAAAATGTTCTCAAAAAGGTCCAAAAGGATTGTTCTGTAAGAAAAACTAACAAATTCTTACACTTAGGTCCCTGCGGAGGGACCTAATTGTAATTAGTAGAAACTTTGGAGGCGGGTGTAAATTCTGGAAAATCAGTTGGATTTATGATGCAATTATTCCATCGTTTCAGATTCCACGGCCAAGATTAGAATGTCCGCGTGCGATCTGATGGTGCTGGCACTGCCACGTGGCGCAAGCCTGTGCGTCGGGGCGTTCTTGAGCAGTTGGCGCGGGTAACGGACTCGCCTTCTTCTCTGAAATATCGCGGCCGGCCGGTGACGATTCTGACGCTCCGGCGGGGCCAGAGGGGTGGCTCCTCCACCCCTCGAGCTCGCCCGCGGTGGAGATGGCGATGGCGGCACTCCGAGCGACGGCGGTGGCTCGAAGAAGATGGCGGCTTCAGCACTGGTGGCTTGAATACTGTTCTGGCGATCCAACTTCAAGATCGAAGATCGGCGATGTCGTAAGCCCAAACTCCAATGCAATTACTTCGCAAGCTACCTGGATCTGCAAGGAATGTATGACTATGCTCGATTCAAATGGAATCGGCCGAGATGATTAATAATTGGAGCCCAAAAGTCAAAGAAAATCACACGTACTTCCAGCCAAACAACCAGAACGTGAAGATGGTGAAAGTTTGATAATCGATTTGAGATGAATGTGACGTGAATCGAATGGATCTATCAAATGTGCGTTAAAGCTTGGTTATTAGTATACCTAAAACAGTGATTAGCCACGCTAATCGTGGCACAGCTACCGAGAAAGAAAATTGCAAAATGGATGAAGTGGTCTATGGAATTTCCAAGTATATGACTTGGAAGAAGAATGCTCGACGGTCGACCTCGCCGGAGCTGTACGCGGCGCTTGGCGGCGATGCAAGGCGAAGCTCCGCCTTGGATCTCTTCTCCGACGTATCCTCTCCCTCGCGAGCCCTTCCCGTGGAGCTGTCACCTCCGGAGTAGGTTGGAATCGAGTGGGGAAGTTAGTTAGTCGGTTAGCCTGGAGCTGGGAAGCTGAAGGTGGAAGAAGATGGTTTGGACATGGCGACTTGGAGGCCTTATATAGGGAGATTTCGTGGGCTCCAAGTTAGATCTAAGGGCTGGCGGTGTAGCTGGTTGTTAGGAGAATAGGATGGATGGTTTAGATGGGTCGGAGAAGTTAGAGGTTAGGCGGGAAAAATGGTGGAAGTCGGGTGGTTGGAACAGAAGTCGGCAGACCTTCTTCTTGGGGAAGAAGGCTCCAGGTGCTGACACGTGTCAGCACCTGGTTGGTCCAGAAATGTAAATAGTTTATAAATTAAATATAAAATAGATAATTAAGTTATTTCAAGTAGGTATAAATACAAGAAAGTTACATAATTTAATTTTCTAAATTATTGTGTACTAACTTTTATTAAATAATAACTATTATTTAAAATATAAATATTTTATTAATAAATATGTATTAATAAATAGGTTTAGAATTTTTAATTTAATGAATACTTAAGTAAAAATTAATTTTATCTTTTCTTAATTATTAGGGCATTAAATAATACTTATACAAATTTTTATAGATTTTTATGAATTAATTTATATACTTTAATAAATAGAGGAAGTGTCTTTATAGATCAAATATACCTATATTTTGGTTTGTTTGATTTTATAAAAATAATAAATAGTATCCAAAAATTATGAAATAATTTATGGTGAAACTAGAGGATCATGACATAATTTAGAAATTATAAAATTAAGAAAATAATAAATAAGGTGTGTTACATAAAATAAATAGCCTAGAAACCCCTTTGTCTTTTGGTCCCTAAACCGACTTTTTGCAAACGGACTCCGAATTCAGTGAAACCACCTTTATTAATTAGATAATATTATTTTATGAACTTTAAAGGTGAGTAGAGTGAAATTGGAGTTCGTATGAGGAAGTTATGATGTTCGGAAGTTGAGATTTTGACAATTTGTAAGCTGGATTTCTTGGCATATTTGCAGGTTAATATTTTTAACTTATTTTTATATTTTTATTTACATTTTTATGAATAATTAAGAGAAAGATTTGGTGAAGAATAAGTTAAGATAAAATAATAAAAATTCCTTGAAGTTTTGTATTTATTTATAAATAGTAAAGAATGTATATTCATGAGATAGATTATTTTTATTTTGTTTTCTTTCCTGATCTCCCCCTACTTTTTGGTTTGTCGACCAATCCATGCTGACTTGGTCTCGGGGGTTAGGCTATAAATATATCTTACAGTTATATTTATAGTTTAAGTCATATTACATATATATATACATATATTTCATATGCCTTTTTCTTCCTTTTTCTGGTTCTTTATTTATTTACATGAATTTAGTGGTTAAAAGTGAATATTTACACATGAATGGGGTTTTGTTAAAGTATGAGAATTAGTGAGTATTTACATGTATTTGTTAAGGGTTTTAAGACAAAATGCGACAGAAAAGTTAATGAATCATGGATTCATCACCGACCAGGGCCAGCCACAGCAGCAGATGGTTGTGTACCAACCAGAGTTTCTTTCCAGATCCGATCTAGTCTTCCCGCCACCACCCCTGATTCAGGAAGTGAACGGGGTATGGAGTAACGAAGCATAGTCGACCCATCCTATGGGACCACCTCAGGGTCAGCTACCTGCCAACCGGCAATACCACCAACCTCAGGGTGGTCGTTTTGGACAGTCCTCTCAACCACCGCAACAGTATCATCAGCCTCCCCAGTATGCAAATCAATGGAGGCAGAATCAGCCATACCAGCAGCTGCAATACCGCCACCCACAATCATTTCATCAGTATGCGGCTGCTCCACCTCAGTAGTACCAGCAGTATCCTCCTCCCTCTTATCAGCAGCTTCAACTTCCTGCACCACCCCAGCACCACCAGCAACAACCTCAGCACCCAACATGCAACAACAGTGTGGTTTGCACGATGAATCCACTGAGGCACCTCCTGTGAACCCAACCATGGATTGTCTGGCCCAACTCGTCAAAGGGCTGGCAGATATGACCAAGAGGCTCGACGACCTGACCGCCACTAGAACCACTATCCCAGCTTAGGTCGAGGCCGACCCCAATAACTTCAAAAAGAAAGAGCAGGTAGAATGTGATGTCCTATCTGTGTCTGTAGAGTCAGAAAATGATATTACTGTTTATTCTAATGTTGTCACTCTCAGGAGCAGTAGGGCCTTGCCTCCGCCTGCTATCAAGAATGGGGTGAATAAAGAAACAGGTGAATCATCATCTTCCGCATCAGCCGTGCCAGCCACAGGGGCGGGTGAGGAGGAAGAAGAAGGAGAAGCCATTCCAATCATCGTGCAGTACCAGCATCCCCAGCCAAAAATGCAAAAAAATCAGCAAAATCAAAAACAACAAAAAGAAGCTTGTAGTCGAAGCGAAGCCGCGCCAGCCTTGGAGGAGCCGCCAGCAGTAGCCGATCCCTCGCCAGCCGATGGAGCAGACGCCATACTTTTTGCTCGCCCCTCAGCACCAGCATGTCAGGATACAGTTTGTACTCCTTTTTGTAGTCTGGATGTACAACATTCTATGGGCGATAATTTTGATGTAAATAAGAACTCTGTTTTTCCTGCTAGAGATGTACATATTCCTTTCCCTCAAGCAATAGAAAAATCCAAAAAATGCTAAAAGAAAAACTGCTTTGTCTGATCATGGAGTTGTGGAAATACTAGACAATTTAACTGTTGAGATTCCCTTACTAAAGGCCGTGGAGTACATGACAGCTGTTAAGAAAGGACTGAAAGAAGCGTGCACGAGTAAGCGCCGCCCAGCACATGAGAACAGACGCAAAGATATAGAAAAGCACGTGCTTTCCATGGCCATTATTGCAGCTATCAGCAACCTTCCACAGAAGAAATAAGACATAGGAGCACTTCTTATCGTTGTGAGATTTTCAATCAAGTCTTCGAGCGCACTCTCCTCGACAGTGGGTCTTCCATCAACCTTTTACCATCATCAATAATGCAAGAATTTGGGTTGGGTCCGCTCAAGCAGACCCGAATGATCCTTCAGTTCGCTGACGGATCCATCAAGCGGCCCCGAGGTCTGTTGGAAGACGTTGTAGTTAAGGTACGGGAGATGCAATTTCCAGCTGATTTTGTAGTCCTTGATATGGACTCACCCGCACCACTGCTCCAAACCCATATCATCCTCGGCCGACCATTCCTACGTACCTTAGGTGTCGTGGTTGATTACGGGTCTGGCAAGATCAATTTTAGCTCGAACAACAAGCAGATAACTATAAACATGATCAGAGAGCCGAACGCCAAGACTGATGAGAGCTATGCAGTATCAGAAGCAGAATGTAACTTTGTTGCAGAGATCAGAGACTCATCACTATCATTGAATGATTCTTGGCCCGAGAAATCCTCACTCTTGAGGAGGACTTGGAAAGCACAGTTACCCTATGCTCTGATGATTCTTGGGAGACAGATTCTCAGATGCAGGTGCATCTCTTTGATCCCGAGTATTCACTCCAGACCGAACACAATGAGCCTAGCACAGAACCGTTCGGCACTTCACCAGGATCTCAACAGAATGTTGAGGATGGTAGCCCCCTCAAAGAAGTACATCCTACCACCAACATAGTATCTGAAGTGACCAACAAGTTGGACAGGTCAAAACCAGAACTCAAGCCACTTCCCGCAGGCCTGAAGTATGCTTTTCTTGCGGGTGAAGAACACATGTATCCGATCATCATTAACAGCAGGCTTAATCCGGATCAAGAATCTCGCCTCCACGATATTCTAGAAAAGAACTGCAAGGCACTTGGTTGGTGCGTATCAGATCTCCGAGGGATAAATCCAGCTTTGTGTTCACACCACATTTATTTGGAAGAAGATGCTAAGTCGTCCTGCGAATTCCAAAGAAGGCTGAACCCAAACCTCCAAGACGTCGTCATGAAAGAAATAACGAAATGGTGTGATGCAGGTTTCATTTATCCCATCTCCGATTCAAAATGGGTAAGCCCACTGCATGTAGTTCCAAAGAAATCCGGGCTTACCGTGGTTACCAATGACAAAGGAGAGGAAATATCCACTCGGGTACCAACATCCTGGCGGGTGTGTGTTGACTACCGCCGTCTTAATGCAACAACTAAGAAGGACCACTTCCCCTTGCCATTCATTGATCAAGTTCTGGAAAGACTAGAAGGCAAGGAGTTCTTCTGCTTTTTGGATGGGTACTCTGGGTACAACCAAGTGGCTATCGCTCCTGAAGATCAAGAGAAGACTACCTTCACTTGCCCGTTCGGCATCTACGCCTACAAGAGGATGCCCTTTGGGTTATTTAATGCACCTGCAACATTCCAAAGATGCATGCTAGTAGTCTTCGTCGAGATGGTAGGCAGTTTTCTCGAAGTGTTCATGGACAACTTCTTTGTCTATGGTGATAGTTTTGATTCTTGTCTTGAGCACCTAGACAGAGTGCTTCAGAAATGTCGTGAAGTCAATCTAGTACTTTCATGGGAAAAGAGCCACTTCATGGTCACCGAAGGCATTGTGCTGGGTTACGTCATTTCCAAACGTGGCATGGAAGTCGACCCGGCGAAGGTGGATGTTATTGCCAATCTAGAGTCACCTCAGTCAGTGAAAAATGTAAGGTCATTCCTGGGGCATGTGGGATTCTACAGACGATTCATCAAGGATTTTAGCCGCATTGCCCGACCTTTGACAGATATTCTGTGCAAGGAAACTGAGTTCAACGTAGATCAGCAGGTTCTCCTTGCTTTCAATCAGCTAAAGGAGCTTATCACTCAGGCTCCAGTCCTACAGCCGTCGGACTAGTCTCTTCCTTTTGAGATCATGACCGATGCGTCAGACTTTGCAGTCGGGGTTGTTCTTGGACAGAGGAAAGAGAGCGCCCTATGCCATTCACTACGCCAGCAGAACATTAGATGAGGCGCAAAGAAATTACACAGTGACAGAGAAAGAGTTGCTGGTTGTGGTTTTCGCCCTTGAGAAGTTCAGATCCTATTTGCTTGGATCGAAAGTCACCATTTTTACAGATCACTGTGCTATCTGGTACCTCCAGCAGAAGAAGGATGCCAAACCGAGACTGATCCGATGGATCCTTCTCCTCTAGGAATTTGATTTGGAAATCAAAGACAAGCCTGGAGTTCAGAATGTGGTAGCAGACCATCTCTCCAGAATTGAGCAGCATGAGCCTCCTCTGAATAGTACACCCATTACAGAAACCTTTCCTGACGAATCAATCTTAGTAGTAGATTCTCTGCCTTGGTATGCTGACATAGTCAATTACCTCACCTCAGGGGTGATACCATCGGATTGGACGAAGAATCAAAAGAATAAATTTATGTCGACCATCCGGTTCTATCACTAGGAGGATCCTCTTTTATTCAGGGAAGGAGCGGACTGCATTTGGCATAGGTGCATTCCTCAGGAGGAGCATTATAGTGTCCTTGAGCATTGTCACTCACTCAAATCCGGTGGACATCACTCTAGAGACCGTACGGCAGCCAAAGTACATCAGTGTGGCTTCTGGTGGCCCACATTATTTAAGGATGCAGAAGAGTTTGTCAAACGATGCATTGACTATCAGAGATTGAAGGGTACACTCACTGCAAAAGATTCGATGCCCCTGAAAATAATTCAGATAGCAGATGTTTTCGATGCATGGGGCATTGACTTCATGGGACCTTTCCCTAACAGTCAAGATTGTGAGCACTGCCTTCTTGCCGTCGATTACGTGAGTCAATGGGTTGAAGCTATTCCCGCTCGAGCCACCGACAGCCGAACAGTGTGTCAGTTCTTGAAGAAGAACATCATTTCACGGTTCGGGATACCAAAAATTCTCATATCATATGGGGGTAGCCATTTTATTAACAAAGAGGTCAAGAAATTAATGAAGGAGTACGGCATCGATCATTGCGTCGCGTCTCCTTACCATCCTCAGACCAATGGCATGGCAGAATTATCAAATAGAGAAATCAAGACTATCCTGCAGAAACTTGTCATGCCAAACAAAAAAGACTAGTCCCAACTCTTGGACTCAGTCTTATGGTCTTACAGAACCGCCTACAAGTCTCCCTTGGGCATGTCGCCCTATCGTCTTATATATGGGAAGCCGTGCCATCTGCCTATCGAATTAATTCACAAGTCTTTATGGGCAATTAACATGTGCAATTTGGACTCACGAAAAGTGCTCAGAAAAGAAAGGATGATCTAAACAGACTCTTGGAGTTCCGAGACTATGCATACGATAACACAACAACGTACAAGGAGAAGGTGAAACGCTGGCATGACCGGCATATCAGACGAATGACCTTTGAAGTTGGACAGAAGGTGTGGTTATTTGATGCAAAGTTGCGGATCTTCCTGGGCAAATTAAAAAGTAAGTGGACAGGGCCATTCCGAGTTTGTGAAGTGCATGACAATGGAAGTATTTCCATATCAGAATTGTCTCCTGACGCACATCCATTCGTCATCAATGGTCAACTCCTGAAGCCTTACCTCGAACCGGATACATTCTTGGTCGTTGTCGACTCCATTCAGCTCGTGCACCATGATGACATATCCACAACAGTGACAGCATCAGAAGATTCAGACGTTGCACCCCAAAACTATTTATCTGATTTTCTTCTTTTCGTCTTTTCTTCTTTTCTTCGTTTTTGTATCAAAAAGTGCTGCCCCTTTTTGTCAGTCTTCTATACTTAGGACGCACTTTGTCCTAAGTATAGGGGGGTGCACCAAGAGTTCTTTTATTCTTTTATCCTCTCCATTGTCTCCTCTTCTTGTCTATACTTAGGAGTATCTTACCCTAAGTATAGGGAGAGACAATCTGAGTACGATCTGTGTATTCCCACCCTTGACCCTCCCTGCTTTATGTACAGTCTGCTCTACTTAGGATTACTTGATCCTAAGTATAGGAGGACGGTCAACTTCTCATTCATTCATTTCTTATTTATAGACTTGTCTATACTCAGTACGAGTTATGCCTTTTCTTTTCTCTTCGATCTATGAGGACATAGCTCAAGCTAAGTATAGGGGGGTCGTATATACCATGTATATACTATAATCCATAACTCATACTGGAAAATAAAACATCACCTCAAGCTAAAAAGTAATGTAAAAGTATTCTTATATTAATGAAAGATGATTGTGAGCTCCTCAGACTCTTTCTACCTTTACTGATTAATAAGTCAGGAAAAGCGTTTTGTGCAAAATGTTCTCTTTGGAAAAATCTTTTGAAAAGTGCTTGAAAAATAGTGTGTACAAGTATTCAAACTTTGTAAATAGCTTTGTCTGTAAAATTTATTTTCTTTGAATGAAATAAAAATGTGTGAAAAATAGTCTGCAAATGATTGGAAAATTTGATTGTAAAATTGCTTTGAAAAAAACTACCTATACCGTTTTGAAAAACCTTTGCAAAAATCATTTCCAAATGTGTGTACATGTTTGTAAAATTATTTTGGACTATAGTTTTCAAAAACCTTTTGAAAATGATTCTTGAATAAAGTCTGAGGAGTCTGCAAAAAAATCTCTCATACAAAAATAAGCATTAATTCCAAATAAAACTTATAAGAGCCTAAACCATGTTGTACATAAAATACAGTTTTTCTTTGTATATACTAATTAATAAATCAGGTTAAATACCTCTACAGTATGATTTGAAAAATAGGGTGAACTGTTTGGAAAACTTGTTGTGAAATGTTTTCAACCTGTGTAAAGTTGCTTTGTTTGAAAAAATTTTCTTTGTGTGAACAAAGGATTTGAAAACCTATGTGTAAATGTTTTGAAAAATGTTTGTAAAAACTATTGTGGAAAATGTATATACCAAGTGTGACAAATCTTTGCAAAATAGTTTTCAAATGTGTGTAAATGCTTGCAAAAATTATCGTGTACTATAGTTTCAAAATTATTTTCAAAATAAACCTGAGGAACCAAAGCATCATTACATATATATGTAAATTATAAATAAAATATATAAAAATTCTTCATCATTTGTATAAATATAGACTAAATAAATTACTTTATCAAAACTTGTAAAATCTTTTAAAATCCATCAATCTTGTAAAATAAAGTGGCACACCTGCGTAAATAATTGTATATACTTTTTATTTATGCCAAGCTTTTTATTTGCAAAAATTCTTTGTGTAGAAAGATTCTTTGATTTTTGTTAATTTTTTTGTGAAAAATTGCATCATTCATTTTGCATAGCATGAGCATACCATTCATATTCTTTTTGAGTGAGCTTGATGATTGAACCAGTCCAATAAAATCTAAAATTGGAGCTTGGTTAGACCTTACCGCACTTAACTGCACTGGAACCTTATGGGAACTAGGTTTAAGGTATTTCAGGTCTATGCAGACTTAATTCTTTGAGAAATCAGGGCTGGGTTCAAGTCATCTCAACTGACTAACTAGAACTTTTCAAGACACGCGCATGACTCTTGTTAACCGTGACCTAACTTGGATACTTGCACCTTTCACTTGGCTCAACTCAGTTGGAGTGGTGAGGGGGTTGGATTTGCTAGTTTGAGATGCACACGGGTGGAAACATTTGTTCTCTTCTAGGGAGGGAAGTGCACCCCAACCTGGTCCAGTAGCCATGAGATCTAACGACAAGAGAGTGTGGGTTGCAATAAAGCTTCAAAAGAGGGATAGTCTACTGGCTCAAGAGGAAAAACTCCTTATGTAAATGCTGTTGTGAATAGTATTTCAAAAAAAAAGGTCAGACCTGTACAAAAATAAAATGCCTGTAAAGTATGTACATATGTTGTAAAGCCAATAAGCAAGCTTGAGTTCCAAAGTCAAATATGTGAGCCTGCAGCTGGATGACTTGACTACACTGGTCTTGCATCCTAGGATAGGTAGCTACACTGGCTACCGTCCATTCTTCTCTTCACCCCCTCCTCTTGAGCTAGTTGCCACTTGAACTTAGAAGGGAATACCATGTCCCTCGAGGAAAGAGTTGTTGGATTGGGGAATCATTGGGTTGTCATTCTAGAGAAGCTAGTCTCTTTGTCATTTCAGCTAGGGAGAGCCACCATCACTTATACTGTACAAGTCAGCTTCATAGTCATAAGGGTTTGTGTATGGCGGAGACCAGTTCTGACCAGGCTATTGAGGTGGGTTGAACCGAGTTCCGTGACTCTCGAAGGCTGTTATATCTTAAAGCTGGTTCCCGACTAGGTTCCACACACATCTACACCCAAGGTCTGACAGAAGCTCCAAATTCGGATTTTGTAAGGACATATATTGCACTGAAAGCAATCCTATTCACTCTATCCTTCTTCAATTCTCTTTTTCTTTTCTTCTGATTCTTTATTCTTTTTGTACTTATTGCATAAGTATTTGCTAGGGACAAGCAAAGGCAAGTATAGGGGGTGATGAATCTCCATTTCATCACCTTTATTCTATCATTTTGGCCTTAAAAACCCCAGCAAATGCAAGTAAATGGCATCAATTTATCCATAATAGTAGTCCTTATTTATTGTACTTATTGTACATAAAATAAGGTTTTTAATGCCAAAAGTATAGAATAAAGAGAAGAAAAGAAAAAGGAATAAAATATTACAAATATTTTATGACCCAAACCCCGAGACCAATGCCAGCATGGAATTGGTCGATAAGGAATAAAGTAGGGGGAGATAAGGGCCAATAATACAATAAATACCTCATTTATTTATTCATTCATTCATGCATTGCGACACCTATTTTGTATATACTTATTTATTCATTAAATAAAAATATTTTGTACATGAAAGTTGTAGATAATAATGTAAATAAAAATACAAAATTGAGTTTGTACAAAAATGATACACAGTGTACATTTTATACCCAGAATAAAAAGCCAAAATCTCAACTTCACAGACCCATATCTTGCAAATAAAAACCCAAAATCACCTTTAATTGTATATAACTTTTCAAGAGCTATTTAATAAAATTAGTTTCATAATTTTTGGAGCCCATCTGTGAAAGTTAGGTTTTTGGCCTTCATTGTACATAATACCCGATTAAAATATTAAATTTATTCATTATTCATTTATTATAAATTTATATTTTTAGAATCTTGTAAATAATATACATAATACATATACATATTGAAATAGAATAAAACCCAAAAAGAATTTGTGAAATACAATAAGCTTTTGCAATACATAGGTAAAATACCTATGTTGTATATGTATATAAAATGAAGGGGGATTTCATTATTTTATTCTTTATTCATCTATATTTTTATAATATTATAAATATTACGTATAAATTATTAAAAATACAAATCCAAAATAAAAATGAATAAAATTCATTAAATAAATAAAAGATATATAAAATATAGGTAAAATACCTATTAATGTACCTACATACCACATACACCTATTTATTTAAATATGTAAATAAACTCATAAAAATTAAATAAAAATATATTCACACTTGCAAAAATAAGTTATAAATTCATAAAATAAGAAAATAAAATAATAAAATAAAATATACAAAATAAAAATAAAAGTATATAAAATACATGGAAATACACTTAAAAATACATCATTAAAATAAACCTATAATAAAACACATCAAAAAAATAAATAAAAATCATAAATAAATACTACATTAATTAATACACATTATTATTTTATAAGAAAAAATAATAAAATCATTTATTAGGATAAATAAATTAATTTCGAATAAACACCTATGTTTTGTCTTGTAGTGATCCTAGGTGGACCACTCAGGATGCAGCCCGAGTTGACCGCCCTATCAACTGTCCCATGTGGGACCTGGCGCTTCAGAACTATCCTTTCCCCGATTTTCCTCCCTTTTTTGCAGACGTCTCGTCCACTGATTGCACTCGATTTCTTCACAAGATATGGTCGTCATTCATTGTGCAATCACGCCAACTCGTTAGATCATTTGTAAATACGCTAGATCAATCCATAATCATCGGTCAATAAGGATGCCCAGCGTTGTTTATAAATAAACATCTCTTCCTCCTTGGTCGAATTTGGCCAATTTCACTTCCCCCAAAGAGCTTGAATCGATTCCTGGACAAGCCCTTGTGATAGGAGCTTCCCAGCACCTTGAATCGGCCGGAGGAGGAAGAAATTTTGTCGCGTGGAGCTCCGGTGTCCGTCCTACTCCCTGGAGGCCCCCAGGTATAAGAGCTATCCTTTTATGTTATTTAGGTAGCTTTTCATTTCTGCATTTCATTCCTGCCATTTATTTAGCCTTTAGATCAGTAGCATAGCCTAGTTTGGACAAATCGAAGTTCGCCCAGCTCCAGCGACTTCTCCATAGTGCTTTCGTGATCTTCCACTCTCCCTTTCACCTCCATATCACTCCTGTATGCATTCTCCATCTTCCAGCCACCTTTGTTCAACCAGAGCATCATCGGCTCTTCGAATCGAAGCTCCTCCATCGCCTTCCGCTGGAGCTTCTCCGCCCATTGTCATTCCCTTGCTTCCAGCTTCAAACCCTGGGTTGAGGAGAAAGCCCTCGAACCCCTCTACGTTCCTGTGCAGGTCAGGCACGCTAAAACGTACCAGGGGACGAATCACAAGCGGGCAGAGGTACCTGGAGCCACGTTTCTTCATCGAGCTCACGGTGGCGCTCCAGCGTACCTCGGCCCGATACGACACCTCCAGACGATAGAGGAACCTGCCAGGAAGAGTTTGAGACCCTCAGGAGCAACAAGGACCGTCGGGGAGGAGAGATCTCGTCAGGAGAAACTCGCCAGCGGCGAGTTCTTCCCCTGTTCTTCCTCGTGCCCTCCCTGCCGTCGGATGAGGAGCAAGCTTCCAGATGTGACAGTAGCCGTCGGATCACGCACGCATCAGCCGTCAGATCTCGCTTGGAGATCTAATCTCCGTTGTGGATCCGCGAACCGGTACCAGCCGCTGGATGCACGCCACGTGTTTAAGTGAATCATCTGCGCCGTCGGATCTAGCGCCTGTTGGGGTAAATTTGGCATATAACCCCCACTCTCTTTGTATTTAATTTTTAAGTCTGTAAATAAATTTTCACATTATAAAATAAATGTAAAATTTGCAGTAGGACCACTGTACTTTATAGAATTACATTTTGGTCCTTTCGCGCCTCAGATGCAGTCCCACGTGAGGCTCGTGAAATTTGCATGTGTACCCTGGCGCCTATTGGTAATTGTAAAATAGTTCTTAAAAATAAAATAAATGTTTATTTCTTCGAGTATATTTGCACTGTGGCCCCTGTGTTTATTTTTATTTGCATTTATGCCCCTGCCAGACTATTTAATTTGTGTGTCTTTTATGTATTTATTGAAAATGCCTAGCTAGCTCCTAAAAATTCACAAAACTTAAGGTAGATGCATGGTAGCTTGTAGATGCATGTTGTATTTTTGTTGGGAATTTTGGGCATTTTATCTATTTATTAAAAATGAAAAAGGAGCTAATTTTGCACTGTTTAGATGAGAAAATACAAAAAAATTATAAAACGCTTTTGAAAAATTACAAAAAAAATTATATGTGATATATCTATACATTTGTTGAGTCCAGAAAGTGAAAATCCTAAAAACAAGAAAAAGAAAAATAAAAAATTAGAAATCTTCAAAACTAAACGAAAAAAATATAAAAATGCAATAAAAATGTCAAAAATATATTTTCTTATACTGTAATTATTTAGATATTATTATTTATGTATTAAAATTAATTTGGGTAATTTTTGGATTTATTTTATATTTTTAGTGCCCAAATTAGTTTCGGGCTATTTAATTAGTCCATATTAGGGACATTTTTGGAATTACAAATACATAAAAATTAGAAATATTAAAAAAAATGTATAAATATATATATATATTATATCTAATATATATAGTGAGTATTTAGAAAAATATGTATATAAATATATCCATGTATTATATTTCTCTTTCTTCTTATATATATATCTCCTTATATGGATATGTATATATACCCATATTATATAAATAATATAAATAATATATATATAATACAAAAACAAAATAAAAATTATAAAAAAAAATTAAAAAATTAAAAAAAATATAAAACCCCAAAACCCACAAAAATAGAATTCATTCAAGAGTGACCGGGATGTACATGAACACCGTAGGCTACCCAATTTTATTGCTCTCTGAGGTTCGACCTCTACATGCTTATACACTATGCATTTTAGGGTAGAGTTAATAAATGTTAATTCACAATTTTTGGACTCAATTGGTTTACTCTTTGATGTGGGTTAATTGTTGATCAACTAGTGTTTTGTGAGCGGTCGCCTCAGCAACAATATATTTTGACCCTCGCAAAATGCTCGTTATCATTACCACATCCTTGAGATACAAAAGGTGGCAACACTACATGTGAGAGCTCAACAAAAGTAGAAGTGGTGGCCTCAGTACCACCAACGGCATCTGACTTCGTGGCATCAACACCGCGCTCTGGCTCAGCATCAAAAATGGTGGCTTCAGCACCACCGTCTGCATCTGGTGTCTGGACGGCCTCAGCACTGTCATCTGGATCTTCATCATTGGTGGCATCAGCACCACCGTCATCAACATCATCATCAGCAGCATCAGCACCGCTTCTCTGCTCATCTGGTGCTCCTAATTCCTTGTGTGGTCGTCGCTCAAATGAGGTGCCGCCGGCTGGCATCCTACTGCTCCTAGTAGTCACAAAATCAGCATCATACAAAGAAGACATGTCACTCAAATAATCACTAGGAGAGGTATCCTCTGTGAACTGTACCTTCTTAGACTTCCTCTTCAGATTGTTCGAATTTGGCTCAATCTGAGCTGGTATGGTGGCTTTGCCCTTGATGATATCCCTCATCTCCTGCCAGAACTCATCCATTTCCTGTCGGAAGGATGCTCGCTATTCAGAAAGCAAGCAGGCAAGGTCATCTAGAGCTGGGTTCTCAAAGGCAGGTGCCTGAGAATCGGAAGTGTTCCCTTGCTGGAAATGAGGCTGTTGCTGGTGAGAATAATGTTGGATGGATAGGGGTATGTCTGTTGAGGCTGCTGACGCTGCCTCCACTACTGTCCCTGATAAGCGGGATGAGGACCCTGCTGGTATTGCTGGTGGGCTGATGAGCCGAGAATTTCAAAACTCCACAAAATCTGGGTAAAGGTATACAAGGGTCGTTGCGACTCGGATCTCACGGTAATCGGCTCGATCAAGAAAAATCAGATAGAACCACCAAAATCAGAGAGATAAAACAATCAAATCAAGGAAAGCGGTCCTCGCTAAAGGATTAACCTGGTATAGCACCCAGGGTCGGATTCAGGGAGCACGAATTGGCCTCGCGGCCTACAAAGTAGTCAAAGTCAATAAAAAATAAAATAATTTTTTTGATGGATTTTAATTATTTTTATATTTTTTTGGATTTTTAATTATGAGGAAAAATGAGAAAAGGTAAAAACAAGCACACACCACAAATTATTTAATCAACCAAAAATGTTCCAAAAATTTCAAACAAAAATAATAAAAGTAGTAAGGGCCTAAGGCGAATTTACCCCTTTATTATTAACCGGACGAGAAGGCGCCACGTGGAGGATCGGACGATGAGGGAGGTTGGCGCCTCTTCGCAAGATGGACGCTCGAGGGTTCACCACTTATAAGATCTGACGGTGCTGGATCGTGGAAAACCCTTCGCTGGATGTACGGTTCGGATCGACTCCTAGATGGATCAAACAGTGGAGGCTCCTCGTGAATGGACGGCTCTGATCAGATCTGGAGCGGGAGGCTCGATCAAATGGCGGTTGGACGACCTCCAAGAACAGCTCGCTGGCGAAGTTTGCCAGCCTAATGCACGCGGTGGAGACGTCCTCTAGAGCTGTTGAGATGGGGAATAGCTAGCCTGGCTGGTCCGCAGCTGGTGGATGCCTCCGATGAGGCCGAGGAGCTCTGGAGAGTCCCAGCGACGCTAGTGGCTGGGAGCTGCTGTGCCCGAATGTTCGGACCCTCGGATGGGCCTCTTTCGACCTGCAAAACACACAAAAAAACTCATGGGTCGAGGGAAAAAGTGCCTCAACCCAGTGAGAGGTGAAATGTGTGAAGGGGTAAAGTGGTATGGCGACCTCCGACGAGGCGACAGCGGAGGAAGGTGAGGGACCTGCTCCGGGGCGAGTTAGGGGGAATGGCTGGGTGAAGAACGTGGAGAGGGGTCTGATGAAGGTGGTGGTCGGGTCGGATTGGCAGATGGGTGGACTGAATGAAGTGAATAAGCCGGCGAAGCCGGCGGTGTGATTTGGGCGAAATCCAAAATTACGCTAACCTACAAGCTATCTACGTTACCTGGTGGAGGAAGTCAACTAGGTTGAAGCTCAGGGAGCTCCAGGGGTCATTGCCTCAAGGGTTCGTCGAGTCCCGAGGCTGAGCGCACCTCGCGGCGGCGCACGGCGATGGTCGTCGCCGGATCGATGGTTCCCAGCTGCCCGGGCCTCGCTGCAACACTCTCGCACACTGCTGTAACTCTGGTGGAGGGGCGGAGCTCACTGGCGTCGAGGGGGAAGGCCAAAGATGAGTGAAAAGGTGCGGCGGAGGTGACCTATATACAGGTAAAGATCCGGCAAAGAATGGGTCGGGCCGAGCACGGTGATGCACGGATCCTTAGGGAAAGTATCGGGCGTGAGTCTCGGATGTATGAAGTATGATTAGGACCTGGGGTTTTGGCAAATGGTGATCGAATCGTCTCCCGAAATTCGGAGAAGGCGGGTCAGTGCAGACAGATCCAAGTCGAATGGTCCAGGGGGGAGTTGACCGGGGGTGAACATCCCCCGTGGACCAATCACATGCCTCCATTCAATAAGTGTTTAGAAATTCAATAAAAATAATAAATGATTTAATTGCGAAAAAGTTAAAACATGAAAATTGTTTATTTATTTTCAAATTATTTTTAGTGATTTTAGTTATTTTTTTGAAAAATAATTTATGTATTTACATTATATTATTATTATATTTAGGTATATACATGTATGTAATTTTTATTTTTATTTTTAATTATCTATTTTTATACTATTATTGCAATTTTATATTTTAGTTATTTATAAAATAAAATTTGGAATAAATAGGTATTTTTATTTTATTTTTGTTATTTATTTACATAGGTTAAATAATTAGTTTTATATACATATTTACATTGTATATATATAAGGTGGAAATTGATTTTTATTCTTTTTCTTTTTATTTTATTTTAATTTTTCTGATTTTTATTTTATTTATTTACACCATGAAATATGGAATATGGAAATATTTTTATTGGATTTTAATTATTTATTTACAAGGAGAAAATAATTAGCTATGTTATTCTATATACATGGTCTATATACATTGATGAGAGGGATTTTATTTATTTTTATTTTTATTTTGTTTTCCCATTTTTATTTTAGTTTTATTTTTATGAATATGTACACAATAACAAAAACATATTTTTATTTTTATTTAGAGGAAAATAATTTTGTTTATATACATAGGTATATGTACACAATAATGAGCTTCCCTATCTCTCTCTACTTGGATTCTTTTGCGGTCAGGCCCATGCTGAGCCCTCCCTTGGGATTAGGTCACTCAATATTTATTCTAAATATTCCCTCCTTTTCTTTTATTTCTTTATTCTTTTTTTATGCACAAAAAACATGCTAATTATGATTATTTACACAATGCATGCATAATGATAATTTATTCTATTTACATGAATATACATGGTGTTTTGCATAGGTTTTGTAGCTAAAATAAGAGAATAAAGAGTGATGAATGGGTATTCATCACCCCCCTATACTTAACTTTGCTAGTCCCTTAGCAAACACTTATTTGAAACAGAAGTGCAAAAGAAAGGAAAAAGAAAACGAGGAGAAAAATGCATGGATCAATGTTGATTATTAAACTTGCCTTCATTAAATTGAAATATGGAGCTCGATCAGATCTTTGGATTATTAATGTGTCGGAACCTTATATGGACTTAGGTTTAAAACTCAACAGCCTCCAAGATCAATCTATAGTCAAGACTCCTCAATAATCCAGATCAGAACAAGTCTACATACACAAACCCTGAAGACCATGAATCTTTCCTTGTACAGTGTAAGTGAGGTATAGCTCTCCACCTCAGAAGTAGCAAAATGACAACCCTCCCCAACAAGGTAACTTTATGACCCCAATCTGGCCACTCTTTCCTCGAGGAGCGGGGTATTCCCTTCTAAGTTCAAGTTCAACTGGCTCAAGAAGAGGGGGAAGAAGAGAATGGACCATGGCCAGTGTAGCCATGTATCCTTGGGAGCTCAACCAGTGTAGCTGAGTCTCCCTGCTGCAAGCTACATAAGATGGAACATGAGTCTCAAGCTTTGCTTATTGCACTATATACACTCCGGTGGGATTATCATTTTCTCTCAGACCCACCACTTTTTTGGAGTTATTTTCTTTTTGCATTTTTTTTCAATGTGCATCTGTACAACATATTTACAAGGTGCAGCATATATACATAAGGAGTTTTTCCTCTTGAGCCAGTAGACTATCCCTCTTTTGAAGCATTATTGCAACCAACAACTCCTATCGTTAGACCTCATGGCAACCAGACCAAGTTGAGATGCACTTCCTTCACTAAAAGAAGAAGAGAGGTTCCACCTAGAAGTACTACCCTCATATGCTACCCCAAGTCAAGGAAGACTGCCTCCTCACCACCTCATCCGTAGAGAGCTCGGTGTAAAGTGTGGGTCCAAGTTAAGCCATTGTCTATATGAGTCATGTGTGTGTTGTTAAGTGCTCTACTTAGGCTCATTGAGATGACATATGATCATAGCCTAGTGGACTCAAAGAATTAAGTCACCATGGACCTGAAAAGTCTCAACCATAAGCCCTATAAGGTTCCTCTTATTATTAGGTGGATTAAGATCTTAATCAAGCTCCATTTTCCAATTTAATTCCAGGCTAGTTTAAATGTCAACTATAATCCAGGAAAAACTATACACATATCTACAAAGATGCTATTTGAAAACTATTTACACATGTGAATTTTTTTTTGAAAATGTTTTGAAACCATGGATGTATGCATGAATGCAAGTTTTGCAAAAATATTTACACAAATTGACACAAGGTTTTTGCAAACTTTTGATTTTCAAAACATTTTGGAAAAATTTTGTACTATATACATAATTTTGATAAGAAAATATTTACAAGCAAATTACACAAAAAGTTTTTACAACCATTTTTTACAAAAATAATTTGTACACTAGCTATGTATGTGCAATAAAAGAATTTTATTTATAAGGAAAATTTTTTAATTTTTATGGATTTTTGGGTTTTTGGTTTTTAGCCATTTTTATTTATTAACACACTCACACAAAGTACGAGTTGTGGCTAAAGTATATATGGAATATATACACGCCCCCTATACTTAGCTCGAACGATGTCCTCAGAGTCAAGAGCGATGAAGAAGACATAACTCATGCTTAGTATAAGGAAGTGAAAAGGATGGCTATATACAAAGACGAATGAAAGAATAGAAATACAAGAGGATCTCGGGCTTTCCCCCAATACTTAGGATGAAATAATCCTAAGTATAACAGGTTTTACACGAATGGAAAGCCGAGTGAGAATGTACACGGTCTACCTCCCCTATACTGAGGGTAAAATATCCCTAAGTATAGGCAGCAAAACAGAGGTAGAAAGACACGAGAAACATGTATATACAAGCTGGAGGGGCATCACTCCCCCTATACTTAAGGTGAAGAATCCTTAAGTATAGGCAACAACAGAAGTGATGAAACGGAACGAACGGAACAACCCGGTGTTTCTACCCCCTATACTTAGGATGAGGTGTATCTTAAGTATAGCAAAGATAATCCTAAGCAAGACCTGGGGTGAAAACAAACACGGAAGAAAGAAAGATCGAATCAAGACGAAACACATATATACAAAAGGGTACAATGTTGAGGTGCCTCTCAACAAGCGCTAGGTTTTACGCCCCTAGCTGGGCGCAAAGGCTAGGACAAAGCTGTGTTAAGGTTCAGAACGGCATCTGTAAGGTGAATGTCGTATTGTCGTCGTAGTCTCGGTATGAGAACAACGACGAAATCAATAGTGTAAAGAAGGACACCCAGGTATGCAGTCAGGCGGGTGTCTACTACCGGCCAAGGATATGGAAGTATGTGATCGAGATCCGGTAGCACAAAAGAAATCGTCGGCTCTGGATCGGACTGGAGTGGAAGTGTAGAGCCGAAGAAATCGAACGTGGAGAAGGATGGATCAGTCATGGAATTCTCCACGTCGATCAGTGTCTCAAAAAGGTGTGGGCAGTCAAGATCAGGAGACTCTCTAAGAAAACTGATATCCGATGCATATGATGGAGAGAAATCATACAGATCATCGAATATCTCAAGGATTGGCTCATCCTCGCGAGGGCCGTCGAGGTGAGATAACTCAGAATCAGAAGGATCAAAAGACTCGGTTTCGTGATCCGCTAGATCGGATACACTCTCAGAAGGTGAAACCGAGTACTCATCATGTGTGGCATTCTCCTACAGATAACCCTCGGGGAGAAATGCAAGATCATCAGTGAGGAGTAGTGGATCAGGATCTAGAAGGGCATCTGCGCTGCTCTCGAGGACCCACTCTGTGCACCAGGCTGCATCATCATCTGAAAGCTGTCTCTCAGCAATCTGGAAGCAGGAGAAGGTACTAGTCAACATTGCGGAGGCCGGCAATGTGTCTACGGTTGATCCTCGCTCTGCGGCAGTGCTGGCTACCATCTGGTCCTCAGCAAGTGTGTCTGTCTCGTCAAAGTGGAGGACGAAAGGCTCAAATGCAGGACTATCTATGTCTGGTCTCTCAAAGTGGTGTCCCATATCGATCTGTGGCTGCTGGGCTGAGTCATGGTAGCTGTCGGTCTCCGAGAAGTGTCTCTGCAGAAAAGAAGCTGAATCATCCGGGGCTGGAGTCTGAAATGGCTGAATCAATGGCTGTAGTAGCGGGGGCTCCTCCGTCTCTTGGAGTATCAGAAGGTCCGATATCCAAGAATCGTCAACTGAGAAATCTGGGGCTGACTCGAACTCTAGCTTGAAGACCAACATGAACTCGAGTAGACTCTGGGTCAGAACCTCCACTGTAGCGGTCATCTCCTCTGTACACTGTGGTGTTGTAGACTCCAAGCCCTCGGGCTGGTGTGTAGAAGCTGCATCGTCATGTAGTGTGACACACCCCACTGGTACTGCAACATCATCATGTATTGTCCCGACTATGGCATCTCGTGAAGATAATCTCTGTGAAAGTAACCTCGAGATGGTATCCAGTAAGTGAATGTCGAAATTGCGGTGTGAACCGCCACATGTGGTAATCACCAGTTCTATCTGCTCTACGGTCATCCCCTGCATGGAGATCTCAATAAGGTCAGTCAGTGAAAGTCCGTGCTCGAGGATTCTCCTCAGGAGGTCAAGAAACCTCAGCCATGCCTCATGCAGTGGCTCCTGGGGGTCAACTGAAAACTCAGTGATCAAAGACCGCATCAACTCTACTCTACGTCGGGGAAAGTATCTCTGTAGAAACTCTCAGCGTAAGTCTCCCCACATAGCAAATCTCCTCCCCAATCGTCTGTGCCATCTCATGGCTTTGTCCTGAAGTGTGAACGGGAAGGTCTTCAGCATCATCTCCTATGCAGTGATATCTGAATAGATCTGTGTCCTGCAAAACTCCTCAAACTCGGATAGGTGAAGATAGGGCTCCGCGTGCACCTCTCCTGAAAATATCGGCAATCTCTGAATAAGCTCCAAATCCAGGATGAATGGTCTTAATGTAGAAGCTGACAGAGCTCCCTGTCGTATATGCTCATCCACCATATTGGAATACGAGACATATGATACTCGCATCTGCTCAAACTGATCACCTACTAGGTGCGCTTTCAACTCAGCAATGGCATCGTCCGGGTCTCGCATCTGCTCCATCTGATCTCCGCGGACGTCTAATGCAGCATGCCCATAGTAGTGAAAGGGATGGGAGGGAGGTAGCAGGAGGTTGGTCGGAGATCCGACCTCCCTCGAAGGTGGACTGGACTGATGGTCAGGGGATGGAGAAAAAGCTGCAAGAGTCAGCCAGAAGTGAGGGAGATCCATCATCCAGGGGTATAGTAGAGGAAGAGAAAAAAACTGAAGGAAGGGTGGGTGGGAGAAGAGAAGATAGATGGAGAGAAGACAGAAGGGATATGGAAAACACACAAGATGAAAAAGCAAACCCCCGATTCACCTACGCACACTGAGCTGAAGACCGTAAGGGATCAGTCAATTATCTTGTCAATTTTATTTTAGGTGATCAAGTCAGTCTTTCAGAGCGATTACGTGAGCTAATAGGAATCCAATATTCTCAACTGACTGTCCCGAATAAAAGGCCGGTAGTCAGTCAAGAAATCGGATATGGCTCTAGCCTAGGATGCAGGCCACTCTCTCACTCATCCAAACCAAACAAGGAGGGGGTTACTCTCCCCAAGACAGATTTTTCAATGATGTGTCTTTTAGGTCAAGTGTGATTAGCAGACCCGATTTTATTATTTTTCTTTTTATGTTTTTTTCAAGAAAGCATCTAACGAATTTTCCGATTTCCTTTTATTCCTAAGTCCAGAAAACAAGAGGAGGAATTCGGAAAAAGCCGATGCGCGGAGAATCAATGATGCATGCACGAGATAGAAGGCGTACCTGACTCCAGCAGTCTACATGCAATTATGATCCGCGCATAAAATTAAACTACCTATATGGATGTAATGCAAGAACCGTCCTAAGCAGAAATTTCTATTATCGTGAAGCACAGGTTTATTTACCTAGATCCAAACGCAAACTATAGGAACAGATATTCTTATTAGAGTTGTGGACCTAAGGCTACCTGGCTCAATGAAATAAAAACCTAAGTCTAGGGGCTCAAGCACAGAAATCCACGTGAAATCAAAGACAAAGAAAAGGCAAGAAAATCAAAACAGCAGTGGGGTCCCTCGAGCACACCGGTACTCGGCGAAACAGACCCCGTAATCCAAAGTCCAAGAGAGTCTGGTTACCTGTATTATTACAATAAAATAATTTGTTGAAAATAAACCTAAACTAAGCTAAACTACTCCGCGGCTATTCCGCGGCTCCCGCACTTCTGCTCGGTTCCTCGCGCTCCCCTGCGGCTTCTTAGAGAAGGAAGCCTCCTCCGACTCCCGCGGTTGCTTTGATTTCCAAAGAAGCTGCCTCGGTCCTCGGGCCCTCGCAAGAAAGCAAACAGAAATGATCAGACCAGATTATTATAAAAATAAAATAAGACAGATAAAATAAAACAGGCTATATGCAAAAATAAAAAGAAACACGCAAAACAAACAAAAACAAAAATAAAACAAAATAAAATAAATAAAATAAATGAAAAACAAAAAGGCGTGAAAAAGCCGCAGACGAAAGAAAAGTCGCGGAAAACTGCAGAAAATAAAAGAAAACAAAATCGAAGAAAAAAGGAAAAAGGACTACCAAGTCGTGCTCCCCGGCAAAGGCGCCATTCTGATGAGCCGAGAATTTCAAAATTCCATAAAATCTGAGTAAAGGTAGACAAGGGTCGTTGCGACCCAGATCTCACGGTCATCGGCTTGATCAAGAAAAATCAGATAGAACCACCAAAATCCGAGAGATAAAACAATCAAATCAAGGAAAACGGTCCTTGCTAAAGGATTAACCTAGTATAACACCCAGGGTCAAACTCAGGGAGCACGAATTGGCCTCGCAGCCTACAAAGTTGTCAAAGTCAATAAAAAGAATAAAATAATTTTTTTGGTGGATTTTAATAATTTTTTATATTTTTTTGGATTTTTAATTATGAGGAAAAATAAGAAAAGGTAAAAAACAAGCACACACCATAAATTATTTAATCAACCAAAATGTTCCAAAAATTCAAACAAAAATATTTTAATATTTTTTAGATTTTTTAGTGTTTTTGGTGAATTTTTCAGATTTTTCTAATTTTTATATATTTTTCTAAAAATCCAGAAAGGAGAAAAACAAGAGTCACTGTACAGCCAGACTTGAAAGGTCCATTAAAAATATAAATTGGACCTATACAGTCTAGACGCAATTTTATGAAAACTATAAACAAAAATAAAGACTCAGAAAAAGAGTTTATAATTTTTTGGATTTTCTAGAATGTTTTAGAATTTTTATAATGTTTTTAGTGATTTTTTACTTTTTTGGTTTTTATATATCCAAAAAGCACAAAAATTGCACAGAAATTCAAACACACTAAAACTAGTTACCACTAATTGTTTTAGAATTTTTAAAGTTTTTATATTTTTTTAGATTTTCTAAGTCAGACAGTCACAAAAATCAATGTTTTTGAATTTTTAAAATATCAAAAAGCCTGAAAATGTACCAAATTTTTACGGAAATTTTTACACAGTGGCAGGAGCCACGTATCCAAATTTCACCTAATTTGGACTTAATTTGCTATTTTATTTAATAAAAACAAAGGCTCACAGTGCGTAGGGACCTAAATGCAAACAAAACATATTTCCAGGGCTAAATAATAACACAGCAAGAAAGTTAGGGTCCTGGAGTGCAAAAAGCCCACAAAGCACGCGCAATGCACGTGTATCAGACACAGAGGGGCATAACTGTAAATCCTATTTATAAAAATGCAAACAATAACATCCAAGAAATACAGGACAGAAAGTGCAAAAAGCCCAGATCCTCACGTGTCGATGCACGCGGTCTACACACATAGGGACTAGATTGCAAATAAAGTAAACATGAAGGTCCAAAGTGCAATTTACCCTAATTAAAAATAATGTGCTAAAATATTTACAAGACTCAACATAAATAAAAAAAGTAGAAAGGGCCTAAGGACAATTTACCCCTTTATTATTGGATGGACGAGAAGGCGCCATGTGGAGGATCGGACAATGAGGGTGGCTGGTGCCTCTTTGCGAGATGGACGCTTGAGGGTTTGCCAGGTGTAAGATCTGACGGTGCTGGATCGTGGAAAACCCTTTGCTGGATGTATGGTTCGGATGACTCCGAGATGGATCAAACGATGGAGGCTCCTCGTGAATGGACGGCTCTGATCAGATCTGGAGCGGGATGCTCGATCGAACGGCGGCTGGACGACCTCCAAGAACAGCTCGCCGGCAAAGTTCGTCGGCCTAATGCATGCGGTGGAGACGTCCTCTGGAGCTGCTGAGATGGGGAATAGCTAGCCTGAGCTGGTCCGCAGCTGGTGGATGCCTCCGATGAGGCCGAGAAGCTCTGGAGAGTCCCGGCAACGCTGGTGGCTGGGAGTTGTTGTGCCCGAATGTTCAGACCCTCAGATGGGCCTCTTTCGACCTGCAAAATGCACAAAACAACTCCTGGGTCGAGGGCAAAGTGCCTCGACCCAGTGAGAGGTGAAATGTGTGAAGGGGTGAAGTGGGATGGCGCCCTCCGGCGAGGCGACGGTGGAGGAAGGCGAGGGACCTGCTCCAGGGTGAGTCAGGGGGAATGGCTGGGTGAAGAACGTGGAGAGGGGTCTGGTGAAGGTGGTGGTTGGGTCGGATTGGCATATGGGTGGACTGAACGAAATGAATCTATCGGCGAAGCCAGCGGTGCGATTTGGGCGAAATCCAAAATTACGCTAACCTACAAGCTATCTACGTTACCTGGTGGAGGAAGTCGACTAGGCTGAAGCTCAGGGAGCTCTGGGGGTCATTGCCTCAAGGGTCCGTCGAGTTTCGAGACTGAGCACACCTCGCGGTGGTGCACGGCGATGGTCATCGCCGGATCGATGGTTCCCGACTGCTCGGGCCTCGCTGCAACACTCCTTCACACTGCTGTCACTCTGGTGGAGGGGCGGAGCTCACTGGCATCGAGGGGGAAGGCCAAAGATGAGTGAAAAGGTGCGGCGGAGGTGACCTATATACAGGTGAAGATCCGGCAAAGAATGGTCGTGCTGAGTACGGTGATGCACGGATACCTAGGGAAAGTATCGGGCGTGGGTCTCGGATGTATGAAGTATGATTAGGCCTCGGGGTTTAGGAAAATGGTGATCGGATCGTCTCCCAAAAATTAGGAGAAGGCGGGTCGGTGCAGACGGATCCGGGTCGAATGGTCCAGGGGGGGAGTTGACCGGGGGTCAACATCCCCGTGGACCAATCACAGGCCTCCATTCAATGATTGTTTAGAAATTCAATAAAATTAATAAATGATTTAATTTCGAAAATGTTATAAAAAATGATTATTTATTTTCAAATTATTTTCTAATGATTTTTATTTATTTTTTTGAAAATAATTTATGTATTTACATTATATTATTATATATAGGTATATACATGTATGTATTTTTTATTTTTATTTTTAATTATTTATTTTTATACAATTATTCCAATTTTATATTTTATTTATTTATAACATAAAATTTGGAATAAATAGGTTATTTTATTTTATTTTTGTTATTTATTTACATAGGTTAAATAATTAGTTTTATATACATATTTACATGGTACATATACAAGGTGGAAATTGATTTTTATTCTTTTTATTTTATTTTAATTTTTCTGATTTTTATTTTATTTATTTACACCATGAAATATGGAATAAAGAAATAATTTTATTGGATTTTAAATATTTATTTACAAGGAGAAAATAAATAGCTATGTTATTCAATTTACATGGTCTATATACATTGATGAGAGGGATTTTATTTATTTTTATTTTGTTTTCCCGTTTTTATTTTAGTTTTATTTTTATGAATATGTACACAATAATAAAAACATATTTTTATTTAAAGGAAAATAATTTTATTTATATACATAGGTATATGTACACAATAATGAGATTCCCTATCTCTCTCTACTTGGATTCTTTTGCGGTCAGGCCCATGCTGAGCCCTCCCTTGGGATTAGGTCACTCAATATTTATTCTAAATATTCCATCTTTTTCTTTTATTTTTTGTTCTTTTATTTATGCACAAAACATGCTAATTATGATTATTTACACAATGCATGCATGATGATAATTTATTCTATTTACATGAATATACATGGTGTTTTGCATAGGTTTTGTAGCTAAAATAAGAGAATAAAGAGTGATGAATGGGTATTTATCATGGTCATACTGGGGCTGGTGCTGCTGGCTATTCTGTTGTCCCTGAGCCGGAGGTTGCTGCTGGGATGAGGTGCCACCAGTGGTCCAACGGAATCCGGGGTGATCGTTATGGATCCTGGGCTGCTGTGGATACCGGTCGTACCAAATCCCATTGACTTCCATCAATGGCTCCTGCTCGAAGGATGGTGGAGGTAGAATCGCCAGTGGCTGATCTGGCAGATAGACCACCATCTTAGTGTCCTGAGATGGTGGCTGTGACGGATAGTCATGTAGCAGCGGGACCGGCTCTGCCTGAATGTGGTTGACCTAGCAGTGTGAGGCAGAGGGCTAGGTTGAGCTGCTGCTGCTGGGTTCAGCCCGTGACCTGGGAGGCCGCTGAGTAGACGTTTGTGCCTTCTAAATGCATAGAATCCACATCTTCAGGTCACTCATGGTCTTGGTTATCTGGTCCATTTGGGCCAGTCCTTGCATCTGCTTTTTCTCGAGGATCTCAAGATGATCCAACTTCTCACTAATGATGCCCATGTCGGCTGCGGCTGATTCGGCTTGGGCTGCGGCTGCCGACGGAGTGTGAGGACCGGCATCGATGCGAGCGATCCTTTGATATGATCTCGCTCCTTGGGGGGCTTCTGTTGTGTGTAGACTCGAGCCTGGGCCATGACTGTCGAGTTCTCTGCCATCCCTTCATAGATGGCCCAAACATCGTCTTCACCCTTGGAAAAATAGGACCCACCATAAGAGGCATTTACAAGCCCCTGCAGCTCCAGTGTCAGCCCACAGAAGAAACTTTGAACCAGATTGGGCTTGGATATATCATGATGTGGACACCATTCAATGAGCTCTCTGAATCGATCCCAAGCCTCATGGAACTGTTCATTAGGGATCATTGTGAAATTGTTGATCATAGCTCATGCTGCGTTAGTCCGACCAAGCGGATGATACTTATTCAAGTATGCGATCTGGAGTTCTGCCCAAGTATCGACGAACCTCCCCAAATGTTTCAGCCAGTAAGCGGCTCTATCAATCAAAGAGAATGGGAAGGCTATCATCTTGATGGTGTCCTCAGTCACCAGCCTGTTATGAATTGTACTGCAGATCATTTCAAATTCTTGCAGATAGAGGTGTGGCTCTTCGGTCGCCAGCCCATGAAATTTTGGCAGTAGCTGAATAGTTTGTAGGCGAAGCTCGAAATCTCCATGGATGGGAGGGAGTCGGATCCATCGATGAGTGAGGGATGCTGCCGGATTGTGCAATTCTCTCATCATTGTCTGTGGTGGCCGCTCCTGATTCGGTTCTCCTCCCTCGTCTGCTACTTCTGGAATATCACCGCCTCCGCCCCTAGGTCTGTCGTCTCTTCCTTCTCGCATCTACGCTATCTCCCTCATGATGTCACCCATGAAGACTCCCTGGTCTCTGATCTGTCTCTGCATAGTCTCCAGGGAAGCTAACAATGAATTATTGATGGCAGCTTGGTCGTATAAGAATGGAGGGTGCTCCTGCTCATCTGGGTGTTCTCCTCTATCTACCATGTCTGGATTCTATGAAAAGGCAAAAGAACCCATCTCAGATGCCGTCAAATGATCTGAGCTCTGTGATGCACTAAACTCTGATACTCTTGGACTGATGGAAGGAGAAGGGTGGTCGAGGGGGAACAGGGTGGAAGTGAACTCAGGCTCGGAGAGTGGGTCTGGACTCCCTGAGGTTGTCCTAGATGAATAGGGAGGAGAGCTGGATAGCGGCACCGCCAGAGACGGCCTAAGAGACCTCCTTCCCATCATCGTGATTATTGAGAAGAGTAAGGTTGAGAAATGAAGAAAAAGGGGGGGCAAAATTACGCACAATTGTGCGGTGCTTTTGATCTTGACCTAAATTCAACTAGCAAATCAAACACAAAACAAAGGGTTCACCAACTCAACGCGTGAAGCCCTGAAGGTTCGGCTATTATCTTTGTAGTTTTTAGATTGAATTCATGCACTTATCTTTCAACGAGTCCTTAGAGTGCTACGCCTATAGGAGAGAGTACTTCCAGAAAAGAATTCCCATACTTGTCCTCCTCCTTTGTAACCTGTAGTCTGCACTTTTTAAGTTCCTTGTAACCCTTCCTAGATCCCTACTCAGCCAAAGAAAAGAGGGATGGAGCCGATAGGCGAAACCAATACTTCGGATCTCGCTCGCAACAGAATCACCCGTGAGTGTACAAGACCCTTCTCAAACGCAAGACGATGAGACAGACACACCCGTGAAGGCGTGGCATATGCTCGATACTTCGGACAAGGTCGATGCTCTACACAATAGAGAGTCATCAATGGTGACCAAGCCCTACTCGTCTACGTACGATAGTAGCGCCAATACTTCGGAAATCCAGGCGATACACAAGGCAGCCACAGACTGGGATTTGGGCTCTAATCCTTACGAAGCCGCTCTGCTCACTTGGAAGGAGACCTTTCCATGCAACATGAATACAAGTGAGGGTATTACTCACCCCAAGCAATGAGTCCAATTAACCAATTTTATTTAGGTCAAGTTTTCTTTAGCATTCCCTTTTTTAAATTTTTTTGGTGTTATCACTTGTTTTGAGTCAATTCAATACAAGCGCCTAATATTTTGTATTTTCTATGATTCCTATTTGATCCAAAAAAAAGAGGAAGAAGAGTCGGAAAAGCTACGCAAGTTGGCACCAAGATGGAAATCTCACCTTTGCGCCTAAATGATGAATGCAAAGATAGAAGACTTACAGTGCCTCCCAGCTCTCTCCATGCGGGATGCAAAACATGAATTTATAAACCTAATCTATATGCCGATATGCACATGGAAATCGTCCTAAGAAGGCAATTGCTAGCATGAAGAACTACAAGTCGGTCACCGATCTTCAATCCAGGAGTCCGGTCTAGGCTCACCCCTCCTCCTCTCGACACATCAAGTTCAGGAGAAGCGCTTGACAGGGTGGGCTCATGGCACGAAGGCTTGAAGATGATGAGGCGACTATTTAGAGTTTTGAACTAAGTCCAAAACGCACTATAGGTATATGCAAAGGTTGTTAGGAGTTTGGACCTAATTTACTCGATCAAGCAAGCCTAAAAGTTAAGGGCTCATTCCACAAAATAAAAGAAAAAGAAAACAAAATCGGAAAATGACAAGCGGGAAAACGCGTCAAAAACCGTGGTGAGCCCCCAAGTGTACAAACACTTAGAAATTAGGCCCGAGTGTCCAAGTGTCCAAGGTACCTGCATTATTACAAATTAAAATGAATGTCTCTCTCTCACTAAAATACGAAACTAACTAACTATCCTCTCTCTCAAATCCTCCTGCATTCTCCTGTCGACTAGGCTAGAATAGCCGACTCCGCCTCCCAAGGATGCACCGGATCCCCTAGGCGATCCTCCTTGATCCGCGGTCCCTCGCAATAAGACAAGAAAGAAGAATGGTCAGATAGCTCAATAAGATATATCAAAAGTAGAGATATCAAACAAAGCAATAATGTAAGCAATCAAACATAATCACTCAAAATAAGACCTATACGTTGTTGCTCCCCGGCAACGGCGCCATTTGATTTGACTGAAATTCACGGGGTCTAAATGTGTCTCACACAAGGAGGAGACAACAGTTGCTGTGGAGACCCTCAATGAATCCCGATCAAAGTCAACAATGAACCCACAATCAAATCAATCAAACAATGAGAAGCAAGTGTGGAGTCAAATTTATTTTAACTCTACAAATATGTGTATAGTGCAAGTATGTAGAGTGTCGAACTCAGGGAGCAAGCAGGATAGATCAAGCAAATTGTGCAATATGTGTGACTGTGATCAATGTCTACAAGTATGCAAAATTTGGTGGGTTTTTAATTTTTAAATTTTTTATTTAATATTTAATTTTGTATTTTTGTATTTTAATTTTAATTTTCTGATTTTATATTTTCTTTTTCTATTTTATAATTTTTTTATATTTCCTTTTTCAATAATTAAGTATGTATACAATATAAGAAAAGAGGGGATAAGGTATTTATAAAAATAGGTAAAAATAGTCAAAAATTAGGAAATAAAATGTTTTTGGGTTTTTTTATGATTTTATAATGTTTTTGTGATTTTTGGAAATTTTTCTAAATATTTTTGATATTTTTAAAAGTCAAAATATAAGAAAACAATGAATAATGTTGTTGGCCAAAATTAAAATGAGGGTTAAAAATACAAAACAATACCCAAAATTCCTCAAATTGATGTTAAAATGAAGGAAATAAAATAAGGAAACTACAGAACCTGAGTTTGCATTTTTAGGATTTTTCTAGGATTTCTTAGATTTTTATGAAGTTTTTATGGGTTTTCTAATTTTTAAGGTTTTTGTTTTGAAATTTTTAACAATTTTTTGGATTGAAGTTAAAAGACAGTAAAATAGACCTAAAGTAATTTTTTGGAATTTTTTTAAAAGATTTGATATTTTTTGGTATTTTCTAATGCAAACAGTAGCAAAAATGCACGTTTTTTATTTTTAATAAATATTAAAATGCAATAAAAATGAAAATAAAATATAGCGTGAATAAGCAAGAAAATAGAAGCCTATGGTATTTTTTGGTAATTGTTAGAGTTAAGATGATGCTTGAAATAAATGCAAGCAACAAATACAAATCACACAGTTTGCAGGGCCATTAATGCAATTATCCAGAAAGTCAGGGGCCTAAGTGCAATTTTTACACAAAATATTACTGAATAAACAAATTAATGGACCAAATATAAATATCGAAACCCGTAGGGGAACACTTGCAAGAACACCAAGACCACGTGTGTAGGCACGCACGCCTGGTAGGGGCACAAATGTAATTAACAAAACGTACAGGGGGCTATAATGCAAATATCACAAAAATATTACACTGCGTTTAAAAGTTTCTGGACTAATCACAAATACCCAAATGTTCAAGGGCCTCTCTACAAAATGGCCACGCTCCTCACGCACACGGGCACGTGAGGTGACGTGGCCGAGGACCTATTTGAAAATAATGGAAAGTGCGGGGACTTACAATAAATATTACAAAATTAAAGAACTGTCGATGGATGTTTGAGTATTTAATAAACTAATACAAAAATAGCGAGGGTGAGTGCCCAAAATACCCACGCCTGACGCTATCCGACGGCTGCGAGCTTCTCACTTGACACGTGGCGAGTCCTCGCTGCACGATACCCCTTCGCACTGTGCAGCCGGGATTAGAAGATGCTCAGATGATTCGACGGCTGGAGCTTGCACGATCCAACGGAGACTGCTGTATCTGGGACACTCTCAAGATCCAATGGCTCCGAAGGTCCTTCGACAAACTGGGAAGAACAAGCGTGGAAGCAAGCTTCCCAGGCGCCAATCTCCCTCCTCGGCCGCTCCTTTTGTGCTCCAAAATGGTATCCAGCACTCCTGCGGTGGTCCTCGACGTGTTGGTGACTCCAGAAATCTCCGGCGGTGGCCGTAGGGCTCGTGCGAGTCGCCGAAGCGGAAGGGCCCCAGATACCTCCGCCTCCTTCAAAAACGAGTCCCAGGAGCTTTTCAAGGCTCAAGACCTACACAAAAATGATTAAACCTTCGAGGGCAAAGTGCCTCGAAGGTTGGGAGAGAAAATGGACGCGGGGTTGACGAAGATGGTAGTCGGCCGGAGGTAGCTCCGGCGAGGAGATCAATTGTGCAAATCGAAAGGCGAAACGCGAGATTAGCGATGGGAAACGAATCCTAGAACTATTGGGAGTAACTGGGACAAGGAAAAAGAGAAGAAAAAGCACCTCTGAGGAGTGAACCTGAGGTAGAAAAATACCTTGACGGCGAGGTTCGTCGGAGGTGGTGGAACTCGCCCAATCCGCGACGAATCTCCGCCGTGCAGTGCCTAATCTGGAGCTGTCACCTCTAGGGAGCCAAAGAACACGAAAGGGAGAGAAAATCGGGACAAAATGGGGTTCGAAACACAATGGAAGGAGAAGGGGGTCTTTTGAATGGCTGACCAACGGGGCTCAAAGAACAAGGAATATCGGGCGAATCGATGGCCCTCTCCCCCAAAATACACAAGGGCGTGTATCCTCGATCAAAGGCGAACAAAAGTCAAGAAGGCTCCATTACAAGATGATGTAAGAAGTCAACAACACAGGTCTGACAAGGTCCAGACCTCGGTCAGAGAGTTGACCGAGGTCAACCAACGGAGCCTTCTGGTTGGTCCACGTCGACCAACCAGAAAATTCCTTAGAAAAAATCCTTGTAAAATCGTTTAAAAATAGAAAACAAATTATTTTATTTTTGGTTATTAAATAAAAAAATGTTTATTATTTTATAAGGTATTTTATTATGATTTTTAATTATTTTTATGAGGTATAAAAATAAGAGTTTCCTTTTATAGGCTATATAGGTATACATATATATATGTATTTTATTAATTTATTTTTATTTTGTGTTTTTAATTTATTTTTTTGTTTATTATTTTATAAATTTATAAAGTATTTTTATACACTTGAATATATTTTTATTTTGTTTTCCTGAATTGTTTTGTACACTTAATAAAATATAAGTATATTTTATGTAGGTATACTTATTGGTATCATACCTATGTATTATAAATACAAGTATTTTTATTTTGTGTTTTATTTGAGTTTTTATTCCCATTTTAATACACATATTTATTATAAATAATATTTACAAAATTATAAAAATATAAAATTATAAAAATAATGAATAAATAATAAAATGAATATTTTAATCTGTACAAGTATACAATAGGGGTCCAAAACTAAACTTTCAAACCGTAGCTCCACCAAATGTGAAACCACTGCCATTAAATAGCTTATTTTAAATTATATATAATTAAAGGTGAGTTTGATGCATTTGGAGTTTTTATTTGTGAGATACAGGTCTGGGAAGTTGGGATTCTGGATTTTTATTTAGACCATAACTTTTTATCTGTACATGATTTTTTAGTGAAATCAATTTTGTATTTTTGCTCATTTAATTATCTACAACTTTCATGTACAAAGTTTCTTTTTTGAAGTATAAAAAGAGGAACCAAAAATAGGCCCCGAAATGAATAAAGAATGGATTAAATAAAAGGGATTTTTATTGGTCTTGACCCTTATCTCCCCCTACTTTATCCCTTGTCGACCTATTCATCAAGATGCCTAGGTCTCGGGGTTTCAGGTCATAAAATATTTACAATATTTTATCTTTTTATTTTCTTTTATTTATTTTATAATTTTAGCTTTAAATACAGTATTTTATACACTATTTACATGCACATGCATGAATGCTAAGATGCTGGAAAGAATGATATTTACACGCATTTGCTAGGGTTTTTGAGGCCAAAATGATAGAATAAAGATGATGAAATGTGGATTCATCACCGATGCTCTCCCATCGTGGCCGGAGATCCACCGCGAGAAGCCTCCCTCGCCTGTCGTCGCTTGGTCGAGGCCATAACCCCGTCGATCATCTTTGCATGGAGCTCAGGAATGTGTCTGGACCTTCAGGTAACCCCTTAATCTTTCCTAGCTCCGCATTTTATCAAATCTTTCCATTACCCGCCGGCGTTGCTCCGCCAGATCCGACCAGCCGATCGGAGCTCTGTCATCCTCCATCATCCTACGTAATCTGGTCACCCTAATCTTAGCCCGCATAGCCAGGATTAGGCTCAAGGTCTCCCTCTATAGCGACCGCCGGAGATCGAGCTCCATTCCCCTTCGCTTCTTTGGTTTTCATCCCTAATAACCCAGAGCGGAGCATAGCTCTGAGTCAAAGCATCTCGTTGCAGGTTCTGTTGTGTGTAGAGAGCCTCCAAACCACCCTCGCCCAACCTCGTCGGAGCAGCTCCAGGTCCCCTCTATCGTAACCTCGATCAGACCGTTGGAGCATCCATCTGAGTCGTTCACCTGATGCGGAACTGTCCCACGACTTCACTGGTACCTGCTGATCTCTCATCGGGGTCGAGGATCTCATCCTTGGCTACGGCGAAGTTTGTCTAGGCATAGTTCTTCCTGATGTCTTCTCCGCCAATGGATTGACGACACCCTCTAGATTCCATCTTGAGTGTCCATCCACCCGAGGTGTCAGACCGTTAGATGTCAGATCTAACGGTCCCGTATGTGCCACGACCCTAACCAGCCGACACCATCAGATCTGACATCTGACGCCAGTAGAGCCGCACGATCTCGCCCCCACCAGCGGCCGACACGTGCCCCCCCCCCCACGCATGATTCACGTTCCATTGAGGGTATATTGCTCCTTTTACCCTGCATTTATTTTAGTTTGTGTTTTAGTTTGTAAAATAAAAGTTTAGTTGGACCTTTTTGCATATTAGTCCTTGTAGTTTTAGATATTTGTAGTTTAGTCCTTACAGTTTGGAGGCGCGTGCTTGGTCACGTGAATAGTGGGATATTTGCATTATATATCCTGAACTTTTCCCGTGTTATTGATTGAATGGATGTTTTTTCAATTTTGCATGTATGCCCTTGTGAACTCTGATTTGGCGTATGTGCATATTTTAGTAGACAAATTGCATTTCTAGCCCTGGACTTTTTTTGATTGTTATTATTGAGTCCTGAAACTCAAATAAATTGTGTTTAGGTCCATGTAACCTGTGTGTCCTGTTTTTAATCAAATAAATATCAAAACTAGTCCAAAAATTCCAAAAGTTTTACACGTAGCTCCTCCTACTATGTAATATTTTTGATAATTTTTGTGATGCATTTTGATTTTATTTGATATTTTCTAAAATTCAAAAACCCTAAAAAGTGGCTTTGTCTATTTTAAAAAATCAATCAAAATATAAAAATAGCTTTAAAATTTCCAAAAAAATTATGATTGCTTGTTTTATCTTGCTTTAATTTCTTTGTGATTTTTGTTTCATTCCCTTTTATAAAACACCAAAAAATTAAAAAAGACTAAAAACTTATAAAAAATTATAAAAATTCATTACAAATCAAAAAAATGAGTTTTCAGTTTCTGTAGGTAGTTTTTATTTTATATTTTCACATAAAATTATTGCCAAAATTTTATAGGCATTTTAAATATTTTTAAAGTGCCTATTCATTTCGATTGCACACTGTTTACATTTATCCTCTTTCTTTCATTTTTAGAAAATTATATAAAAATCAAAAAACTCAATAAAATTCCCAAAAACTTCTGAATATTTGAAAAACAAAAAATATTTTTGTTTTGAATTTTTGAGTAATTTATGGCCTTTAAATAATAGTTTGAGTGTAATTTTTTTGAGCTTTTCTTTATTTCTTTTATCAACAGAAAATATAAAAAAATTAAAATTAAAAACCACCAAAAAGTCCTTTCTTTCTTGGATTACCTAACTACTTTGTAGGTTTCATTCCTTGCTCCTTGTTTCTGACCATGGTGGCTATACCAGGTTAAATAAGTAGCAAGACCGCTTGCCTTGGTTTTTATGTTTGCTTATTTCATTGGTGGTCTACATTTTCTTGTTGGAGCCACGCTTCGTCGGTTGGGGTCGCAACGACCTTGATCTGATTTTCTGAGACTAAACCCTAGTCGGTGAAGCGCTCATTAGAATGGGTGTTGTATATATTTCATGTATACTTTAGCCATAACTTGTACTTTGTGTAAGTGTATTAATAAATAAAATGGATAAAATCCTTTATCTAAAAATCATAAAAATTTTAAATTTTTCCTTGTACATGAAATTCTTTCTTGCACGTATATAGCTATTTATAAAAATATTTTTTGTACAAATGTTTGTATAATGTTTTGTATGTAAAGAGTTTGTAAATATTTTGATATCAAAATTATGTATATAGTACAAAATTTTTGTAAAATGTTTGAAAAACAAAAGTTTGCAAAATCCTTGTGCAAATGTTTGTAAATAGTTTTGCAAAACTTCTGCATCCTTGCATTCATTCATTCAAATTTTTTCAAAAATTTTGTACATTTTCAAAATTTTGCATAAAAAGATTTTTATATACTTGTACAGTTTTTCTGAATCATAGTTGACATTTAAACTAGCATGGAATTAAATTGAAAAATGGAGATTGGTTAAGACCTTAATCCACCTAATTCTCAGAGGAACCTTATAAGGCTTAGGATTAAGACTTTTCAGGTCCATTAGTGACTTAATTCTTTGAGTCTACTAGGCTATGATCACATGTCATCTTGATGAACATAAGTAGAACACTTAACAACGCACACATGACTCTCACAAACAATGGCTTTACTTGCACCAGCACCTTACACCTAGCTCTCTACGATGAGGTGGTGAGGAGGCAGTCTTCTTTGGCTTGGGGTAGCATACGAGGGTAGTACTTCTAGGCAGAACCTCTCATCTTCATTTAGTGAAGGAAGTGCGTCTCGACTTGGTCTGGTGGCATTGAGGTCTAAAGACAGGAGTTGTGGGTTGCAATAATGCTTCAAAAGAGGGATAGTCTACTGGCTCAAGAGGAAAAACCCCTTATGTATATATGTTGCACCATGTAGATATGTTGTACATATGCACGTCGAAAAAAATGTGCAAAGAAAAAATCCAAAAAAGAGTGGTGGGTCTGATAGAAAATGAAATACCCACCGGAATGTACATAGCCAAATAAAGCAAAGCTTATGTTACCCATTCTCATCTCATGAAGCTTGCAGCAGGGAGACTTAGCTACACTGGTTGGGCTCCCAAGGATACATGACTACACCGGTCATGGTCCATTCTCTTCTTCCTCCTCTTCTTGAGCCGGTTGTACTTGAACTTAGAAGGGAATACCCCACTCCTCGAGGAAGAGCTGCCAGACTAGGTCCTTAGAGTTACCTTGTTGAGGGGGGTTGTTACTTTGCCATTTCTAAGGTGGGGAGCTACATAGCACTTACACAGTACAAGAAAAGATTCATGGTCATAGAGTTTGTGTATGTAGACTTGTTCTGATCTGGATTATTGAGGAGTCTTGACCATAGCTTGGTGGAACTTAGAGGCTGTTGAGTTTTAAACCTAAGTCCAAATAAGGTTCCAACAAACTAATAATCCAAAGGTCAAACTGATCTCCATACTTCAATTTAATGAAGACAAGTTTAATAATCAATCTTGATTATCCTTCTTTTTCCTTTCTCTTTCTCTTTCTCTTTTCACTTATTTTTCAAATAAGTGTTTGCTAAGGGACTAGCAAAGGTAAAGTATAGGGGGTGATGAATCCCTATTCATCACTCTTTATTCTTTTATTTTAGCTAATTATCTTGGCAAAGCATCATGTAAATAGGTGTAAAATAACTTAGCAATAAGCATGCATGTGTTAATATTATATAATTAGCATGTATTTGGGCAAAAATAAAAGAATAAAGAATATAAAGAAAAAGAAGGAAGTATTTAGAATAAATACTGAGTAATCCGAACCCAAGGGAGGGCCAAGCATTGGCCTGATCGCCAAATAAAATAAGTAGAGAGAGATAGGGCCACTCCACCTTATATATGTGTATCTAGTGTGTACACTATTTATTTTTGCAAAATAAAAAAAAATATATTTTTACTACCTTGTATATATTTCTAAAAATAAAATAAAAATCAGAAAAATAAAATAAAACAGAATAAAATTCTCTCTCTCATTTGTACATAATACATGTATATTTATTTTCTTCTCTATTTATTTTATACTTGTAAATAAATAATAAAAATAAAATAAAAATTATTTTATACTCCAAAAATTATATTGTAAATAAATAAAATATAAAATTGGGGTATTTTTGTAAAAATAATAATTTAAAAATAATTATACCAAATACATAGGTATTTTATACCTGTATATAACACCATATATTGTATATAGAATAATTTATTTTTCAAAAAAATAAATAAAAATCATAGAAAATCCCTTGAAAAATAACAAACATTTTCCATTTTATTCATTTTTTAATTTAAATTCATTTACTACTTTTAAATTATTTATCTTTCATTTTCCTAGATATTTTATCGTGTAGCAGGCTTTGTCCTTATTCTAGCCTGCTTGTGATTGGTCCACGTCTGAAATGTTGACTCAGGTCAACCCCCTCTTCCAGGGCTTGACCCGACCCGTTCTCTCTGCTGGACCTCCTTCTCGAATTTTGCTAGGCTGGATCGCGTGCTCGTTTCCTCCAAAACTTCGCCCGTGCCTTCCCCATGGATCTAAGATCCTCACGGATCCCTAGGGAAGCGCGGATCCTCCACGGTTCGCACGCTTCTACTCGATTCTTCCTACCACATGGGACTTCTATAAAGTCTTTCATCCACCTCCCCAAGTCGGCAGCTCATGCCTCACTCCCTCTCGATACCCTTGAAACCTTCAGTGTGGTGACATCCGTCTGAGGAGCCATCTGGAGGTCAATTTGGTGTAGTGTCACCGACGCTCTCCCTTCGTGGCCGAAGATCCGCTGCGAGAAGCCTCCCTCACCTGTCGTCTCTTGGTCGAGGCCATAACCCCACCGACCATCTTCGCCTGGAGCTCAGGAACGTGTCTGGACCTTCAGGTAACCCCTTAATCTTTCCTAGCTCCGCATTTTATCAAATCTTTCCACTGCCCGCCATCGTTGTTCGCTAGCTCCGACCAGCCGGTCGGAGCTCCGTCACCGTATGTCATCCTACGCAACCTGATTACCCTAATCTTAGCTCGCATAGCCAGGATTAGGCTCAAGGTCTCCCTCTATCGTGACCGCTGGAGATCGAGCTCCATTCCCCTTCGCTTCTTTGGTTTTCATCCCTAATAACCCAGACAGGAGCATAGCTCCGAGTCAGAGCATCTCGTTGCAGGTTTTGTTGCGCACGGAGGGCCTCCAGAGCACCCTCGCCCAACCTCGCCGAAGCAGCTCCAGGTCACCTCCGCCATCACGTCGATCAGACCGTTGGAGCGCCCATCTGAGGCGTTCACCTAATGCGGAACTGTCCCACGACTTCACTGGTACCTGTTGATCTCTCATCGGGGCCGAGGATCTCATCCTTGGCTCCGGCGAAGTTCGTCCAGGCATAGTTCTTCTGGATGTCTTCTCCGTCATTGGATTGACGACACCCTCCAGATTCAATATTGAGTGTCCATCCACCTGAGGTGTCAGACCGTTTGATGTCAGATCTAATGGTCTCGTACGTGCCACGACCCTGATCAACAGACTACGTCAGATCTGACATCTGATGCCTGCAGAGCCGCACGATCTCGCCCCCACTAGAGGTCGACACGTGCCCCCCCCCCCCCCCCGCATGCGACTCATGTGCCATCGAGGGTATATTGCTCCTTTTACCCTGTGTTTATTTTAGTATGTGTTTTAGTCTGTAAAATAAAAGTTATAGTTGGATCTTTTTGCATATTAGTCCTTGTAGTTTTAGATATTTACAGTTTAGTCCTTACAGTTTGGAGACACGTGCTTGGTCAAGTGAATAGTGGGGTATTTGCATTATCTGTCCTGAACTTTTCCCGCGTTATTGATTGAATGGATGTTTTTTCAATTTTGCATATATGCCCCTATGAACTCTGATTTGGCGCATATGAGTATTTTAGTGGACGAATTGCATTTCTACCCCTAGACTTTTATTGCTTCTTATTATTGAGTCCTGAAACTTAAATAAATTGTGTTTAGGTCCCTGTAACATGTGTGTCTTATTTTTAATCAAATAAATATTAAAACTACTCCAAAAATTGCAAAAATTTTAAACGTAGCTCTTGCTACTGTGTAGTTTTTTTGTAATTTTTGTGATACATTTTGATTTTATTTGGTATTTTATAAAATTCAAAAATCCTAAAAAGTGTCTCTGTCTGTTTTGAAAAATCAATTAAAAATATAAAAATAGCTTTAAAAATTCTGAAAAAATCAGATTGCTTAATTTATCTTACTTTAATTTCTTTGTGATTTTTATTTCATTCCCTTTTATAAAACACCAAAAAATTGAAAAAGATAAGAAACCTTATGAAAATTATTAAAAAATCATTAAAAATAAAAAAAATGAGTTTTCAGTTTCTGTAGGTAGTTTTTATTTTATATTTTCACATAAAATTATGGCCAAAATTTTATAGACACTTTAGGTATTTTTAAAGTGCCTTTTCATTTTGGCTGCACACAATTTGCATTTGTCCTCTTTCTTTCATTTTTATAATTTTTAAAAATATAAAAATAGCTTTAAAAATTCTGAAAAAATCAGATTGCTTAATTTATCTTGCTTTAATTTCTTTGTGATTTTTATTTCATTCCCTTTTATAAAACACCAAAAAATTGAAAAAGATAAGAAAACTTATAAAAATTATTAAAAAATCATTAAAAATAAAAAAATGAGTTTTCAGTTTCTGTAGGTAGTTTTATTTTATATTTTCACATAAAATTATGGCCAAAATTTTATAGGCACTTTAGATATTTTTAAAGTGCCTTTTCATTTTGGCTGCACACTGTTTGCATTTGTCCTCTTTCTTTCATGTTTAGAAAATTATATAAAAATCAGAAAAACACCATATAATTCCTAAAAATATCTGAATATTTTTAAAATAAAAAAAAGGTATTTTTGTTTTGAATTTTTGAGTAATTTTAGGCCTTTAAATAATAGTTTGAGTGTAATTTTTGAGCTTTTCTTTATTTCTTTTATCAACAGAAAATATAAAAAATTAAAAATAAAAAACCACCAGAAATTCCTTTCTTTGTTGGATTACCTGACTACTTTGTAGGTTTCATTCCATGCTTCTTGTGTTCGACCCTGGTGTCTATACCATGTCAAATAAGTAGCAAGACCACTTGCCTTGGTTTTATGTTTGCTTGATTTTGTTGGTGGTCTACATTTTCTTGATTGAGCCATGCTTCGTTGGTTGGGGTCGCAACGACCTCGATCTGATTTTTTGGGACTTAACCCTAGTCGGCGGAGCGCTCATTAGTGGGAAGAGGTCCTGGAAGAACTACTCGGGGGCAACCTTCAACTGAGCGGGGGCGGAGATCTAGCACTCCAATAACGGTGCGGAGGAGTACAACACAGTCGTGAATGTGCTCCGCATCTGGTGGAAGGCTCCGATGAAGAAGCCAATGGTCGGATGATCGGGACAAGGCGGCTCCGCCTGCAGTTACTCTGCTTAAGCAGTTGGGGGTCTGGATGGTGCTCCCCTCACGCATGGGTACTTGAAAAGGGTACAACGACTCGGAAGGCTCTCTCCGGTCCGGTTATTGCCTGGTGAAGTACGGAGAAGTGTGGGGGAATGGAGCTTGACTCCCGATGATTGTGAAGGAGGGGAATCTCGACCTTAATCTCGGCTTGAGGGTCGAATCTAAGAGGATCAGATTGTGTAGGAAGGTGGCTGGTGAAGCAGGGTGTCGATCAAAACAGATAGAGATGGGGGACGAGACTTCGACCACCTGGTCAGAGCAGGTGAACGTGTGACAGAGGATATTATGTAAATGGACTCGGAATGCAAAGTGAAAGTGAGATGGGTGGTACCTGAGGGTCTAGATGAACTTTGGAGCTTCAGGCGAAGATGGTACTCAGGGTAGTTGCCTCAACCTCGTTGCGGAAAGCGAGGAGGCTAAATGTGGTGGAGCTCTCTGACCACATAGTCGAGCTGCAGCTTCAGGCCACCAAGCTTCAATCCAGAGGCACCTCCAGGTTGTTGTCACACAGCTGAAGGTATCTATGGGTGAAGGAAGGGGCGAGGCACGAGCTGCGGTACAAGGAGGGGGAAGAGGATGATTTATACGCCAAGTTAGGGTCTAGAAAGATCGATGCGGAGCGTGGAACCCTAACGAGATACGTATCATCCTCAGGATCCGTGAGGATCATGGCAGTCCGAGGAATCCCGGGTCCATGAATCGAGGCAAATGGTGATCGGAATCAGGCTAGAAATTAGGAGAAAAGGCTCCGGCAAAGCAAATTTGACCCCGTCCGAGCTAGGAGGGGCGTTGATCGGGGTCAACAAATCCTCCTGGACCAATCAGAAAATTCAAATTTACAAATTACTTACAAATTCAATAAAAATAGTAAATGAAATCAAATATAAAAAGTGTATAAAATAAAAAATGTTTATTACTGTTCAAATTATTTTTCTGTGATTTTTAATTATTTTTATGAAAAATAAATTAATGTATATACAATATATAGTATTATGTACAGGTATAATATACCTATGTATTATGTACAAGTATTTTTATTACTTTATTTTTACACAAATAACCCTATTTTATATTTTATTTATTTACAAGGTAGTTTTAGGACTACAAAATAATTTTTATTTTAGTTTTACAAATTATTTAAAGGTGTATAATAAATAGCACAGGAAATATGTACACATGTGTTTTGTACAATGTGGAAGATTTTATTTGCATTTTTAATTTAATTTTTATGAATTTTATTTTATTTAATATTTAATTTTAGGAATATATACACTGTTTTAAAATAATAAATTACCTTTATTTTTTCAAAAATAATATACACAAATGTTGACACTATGTACAATACAAAGTGAGCCCTATCTCTCTCTACTTATTTTATTTTACGATCAGGTCAAGGCTTGACCTTCTATTAGTGTTTGGGTCACTCTGTATTTATTCTAAATACCTCCTTCCATTTTCATTTTCTTTATTCTTTTTATTTTGCACAAAAACATGCTAATTATGTACTATTAACACAAGCATGCAATTTGTTAAGTTATTGTATTTACAAGGATTTTCATGATGCTTTGCCAAGAAAAATAGCTAAAATAAAAGAATAAAGAGTGAGATCAGGGATTCATCATCTAGTTACCTCTGTTTTGTTACCTATACTTAGGGATATTTTACCCTAAGTATAGGAAAGATAATACTTGTACATCATATTCCTCAGTTTTTCCTTTGTGTATAGTCTTTTATACATAGGATTATTTGATCATAAATATAGGGGGATCATGGATCTCTATTCTTTTCATGCTTTCATTCTTCATTGTATTATAGTATTCTTTTTACTTCCCCATACTCAGCGTGAGTTATGTCTTCCTTCATCGCTCGCTGATCACTCGGATGACATCGTTCGAGCTAAGTATAGGGGGTGTCATATATATTGTATATATACTTTATCCATAACTCATACTTTGAGTACTTTGTGCATATAAATAATATGGCTAAAAATCACAAAAAATTTAAAAATTTCTTATACATAAATTTTTGTAAACTCTTTTGTAAAATGGTTTGTTCAAATTGTTTGTAAAAATATTTTTGTAAAAATTATTTTTGTCCAAATATTTGTAAAAATGTTTTGATTGTAAAATTCTTGTAAATATTTTCATATCAAAATTATGTATATAGTACTAATATTTGAAATATATATGATGAATAAAAAAGTTTGTAAATTTTGTTTATAAAAATATTTTGCAAAACTTTTTCTTCTTGCATTCAAAAAAATCCATAAATATTTGCATACTTTTGAAAAGTCTGCACAAAAACATTTTTGTACATTCTTGCTTGTATATTCTTCTGAATCATGGTTGACATTTAAACTATTCTGGAATTAAATTGAAAAATGGAGCTTGGTTGAGACCTTAATCCACTTAACTTCAAAGGAACCTTATAGGATTTGGGGTTAAGACTTTTAAGGTCCATAGCGACTTAATTCTTTGAGTCCACTAGGCTATGTTCACATGTCATCTTGATGAGCCTATGTAGAACACTTAACAATGCACGCATGACTCTCAGATACAGTGGCTTGACTTGGACACGCACCTTACACGTAGCTCAACACGGATGAGGTGGTGAGGAGGAAGAATTCTTTTGCTTGGGGTAGCATACGAGGGTAATACTGCTAGCCGGAATCTCTCGTCTTCCTTTAGGGAGGGATGTGAACCATAACCTAATCTAGTGGCATTGAGGACTAAAGACAGGAGTTTGTGGGTTGCAATAATGCTTCAAAAGAGAGATAGTATACTAGCTCAAGAAGAAAAACTACTTATGTATATGTTGCACCATGTAGATATGTTGTACATATGCACATCAAAAAAATGTGCAAAATCAAGAAAAAACTCCAAAAAAGGGGACATGCCTGCTTGAAAATAAAATGCATGTCGAAGTGTATAGTGAATAAAGCAAAGCTTATGTATTCCACCTTCTCATCTCATGAAAGCTTGCAGTTGGAGACGTAGCTTCACTGATTAAGCTCCATGGGATATGTGGCTACACTGGTCACGATCCATTCTCTTCTTTCCCCCTCTTCTTGAGCTGGTTGAACTTGAACTTAGAAGGGAATACCCTGCTCCTCGAGGAAAAAGCTGATAGACTGGGGGATTAGAGTTACCTTTTTGAGGAAGGATGTTTCTTTGCCATTTCTGAGGTGGGGAGCTACATATCACTTACACAGTACAAGTAAAGATGCAAAGTCATTAGAGTTTGCGTATGTAGACTTGTTCTGACCTTATTAAAGAGTCTTGACCACAGAACTGTGGAACTTGGAGGCTGTTGAGTCTTAAATCTATTTCCCGGTAAGGTTCCGCCAAACTAATAATCCAAAGGTCTGGTTAAGTTCCATATTCCAATTTAATGAAGACAAGTTTAATAACCAGCCTTGATTCCTCCTTTTTCTTTTCTTCTTGATTTCACTTCTTTTTTAAATAAGTGTTTGCTAAGGGACTAGCAAAGGTAAAGTCTAGGGTGGTGATAAATCTACGATTCTCGTTCTTTATTCTTTTATTTTAGCTCTTTATTCTAACAAAACCATCTATAAATGCATGTAAATATAATAACTTAACATTCTGCATGCCTTTGTTAATAATGCATAATCAACACTTTTTTTATAAAAATAAAAGAATAAAGAGAAAAGAAAAAGAAGAATGTATTTAGAATAAATACAGAGTGACCCAAACCCCAAGAGAAGTTCAAGCCTTGACCTGATCGCAAAAGAATAAGTAGAGAGAGAAGGGTACACTTTGTATTGTATATATCACATATACTTGTACAGAATCTTTATTTATTTTGAACAAAATATAAATATTCTATTTGTTTTTACACTTGTAAATAGCTCTATAAATATATAATAATAATAATAAAATAAAAGTTCAATAATTCTTTGTATAAAAGATACATGCACATAATACATTAACTATTTATTTTACAACTTTAATTAATTTATAAAAATCAAATAAAAATTATTTTGTATTCCTTAAATTATGTTATAAATAAAATATAAAATAAAAAGATTTTTTTACAAAATAATAAAATAAAAATACTTGTACAAAATACATAGGCATATTATACTTGTATATAATACTATATACTATATATACCTTATTTTATTTTTCATAAAAATAATTAAAAATCATAGGAAAAATAGTTTATTAAATAATAAACATTTTTATTTTAAATACTTTTTAATTTAAAATCATTTACTATTTTTTATTTATTATTCTTTTATTTTTGAAAATCTTGGATTTCTATTAGGCCACGTCAGAACGTTGACCTTGGTCAACATCCCCTTCTAGTCAGGTCGGTTCTGGAGTCCTCACGCCGGAGCTTCTTCTCTGATTTCTTGTACCCGACTCCGACCTCCTTTCCCCTCGATTCCTCGCTCAATTCTTCCCCTAGGATCCATGATCCTCACGGATCCTTAGGAAGGATCGGATCTTCTTAGGGTTACGTGCGTCCTTTCGATCTTTCTATACCCTAGGAACCCTACACCCGTCCGCCTCCAGCGCCTCTCAACTCATTCCTCATGCCACCACAGACCCCTAGCTACTTTCAGGAGAGTGATAGCTCCTTGGAGGTGCCCTTGAAGCGTCGTTTGGAGGTCCAAGTGAGCGCATCTTATCGTGTCGCCAGAGAGCCGTCGCGAGAAGCCTCCTTGGTCAGCTGCAATCTGGTTGAGGCCTAACCACTGTTGTTCCCTTCGCTTGGAGTTTGTGCTTATGCTAGTATCTTCAAGTATTACTCCTACCCTCCTCTCTTGCCATTTCGATTCCACCTTTTCCATTTCTGTCGCCAATTTCTGGAGCTCTGCATCACCCCTTTATCCGCACAGATCGAATCGCCTTCTCACCCTTCATATCCCTATAAACCTATTCACCCTACATCTCGCTCGTCGGAGCGAGATTAGGACCGAGACCTCCTTCCTTAATCTTCGTCGGAGGTCGGCTAGCATCCAACCTTGCTTTCCTTGTCGTTATGTTGAGATAACCCTTGCCAGAGCTTTGTCTTCGAGTATAACACCCTTCGCAGATATTGGTTTGCGCGAGGAGCACCCTTTGGACCCCCAGCTGCTCAGGTGGAGCAGGTGCAGGCGACGGACCACCATACGCCTAATCCACCCATCCATCTTCCCATCGAAGCCTTCCACGGGACGTAGAACACTTCCACAACACTACCGTACCCCTCAAAGCCTTCATCGGAGTGACGGATGTCCTCCCTCGCTCAGTTGAAGTTCGCTCTGGGCGTGTTCTTCCAACCACCTTCTCCACCCCGATCGCAGATACCATTCCAGATCTGATCCGAGCCCTTCGTTCGCACCTCATCCTGACGCTTGGATTGGATTGGGGTCCAGTCATCTGAGCCGCCTGACAAAAGGGGTGTCCCGACCGTTAGATCAGATCTAACTTGTCAAATCTGGCTGCACATCCGCGACAACCCCTAGAACGTTAGATCCCTCTATAGCATCCATCAGGGACGTACGTCAGAGCCTGCTTCTGCGTGTGCCACATACCCCCGTTAGGTATATTTCACTTTTATCCTTGCATGATTCCATATTTTTCTTTAATCCAGTAAATAAAATGTTTTGTTAAAGACATTTGCAGTTTGGACACTATACTGTTTGTATTTGCATTTTAGTCCTATCAAGTTGGAGTCACGTGTGTCCCCACATGCTTGTCTGGGATATTTGCACCTTTTCACATTCACTTTTATGTTGTTAATGAATGATGTTATGTTTTGAAATTTGCAATTATGCCCTTGTGATGAATGTCAAATTTGCCTTTTTAATAATGTAAAATTGATGTAGTATAGGAGGCAAATTTATTTCGTCAAAAATACACCAATCTTTGAATGTTGTGGAATATTTATACTTGGAAAGTCTACCAAGGTCAAATGCAAGGACACTGCTACCTAATTCATTTATCGAATTTTGATTCATGAAGCACAAGTGAGAAATATACTCAATTTCAAGTCTGCTATGCACAATAATATGATGCATGCAATTTTTAGTTGGTTTTTATGCAATTATAAGAGGATGCATGAAAATAATGCAAGGGAATTTATATGCAAACAAAAGATTACAAATATACCCTCAAAATATGAGCAACAAAATAAAAATGGGAATCATGGTCGTTTTAATCACAACATGAAGAACAGTCATCAAATCAGAGCAAGGATAAGGGGAGTAGGGTCACCATCTTATCACAAAAATTCACTCCATTTCAAACAGTGACAGATGAGAAAACTAGACATGTTATGATGTAGAGGACGAAACAAAGATCAAAACGACACTAAAATCATGTAATTTGGACCTACGATGCTCGAGTTATGAAGAAAACAATGCAGGGGCATGTTAGTAATAAAAGTGCAAGAAAAATAAATGATAAATATTACATTTAGGTCTCTGGAGGGACCTAAATGCAAATACCAAAAATCACCTGGGTCCCAGTGTAAATTTTCCATTACGCGTAGGGACCTTTTTGTAATTTCAGAAAACTTAGAGGGCCTCCCTGTAAATTACCCATGCACGCACGTGAAGCACATGCTTGGGGACTATTTTGTAAATAGCAGAAATTCTGGGGTCTGTCGGCAAATTTCCCAGGACCTCACGTGCGGTACACGTGAGGAGCCTAGGCTCGAGAGGCGGCTGAGGTTCGGGCCACGTGGCAACAACCGGTGGCTCAGGCCGAGGTTTGGGGGGACCCGAGCCTGTAGGCTCATTTGGAGGTCTGGACTGCCACGTGATGCCATCATAGTTGTCCGATCAAATCGATCAGACGGTATCTGTACCGTCGTGCTCATCCGCAGGTCACCAAAGAGGGCGTGGCTTCGGCGACCTGCCCTTGGCTCCTCTGCGATCCAAGTCGGCCACTGAAGGTCGGGGAAGATTAATGTTCGACTGCCGAAGATCCTGGAGGCACGGTGAGGCTTAGGTGATGATCAGAGCTTGATTTTCATGTAACCTCGCCGGAGGAGACCAGCTCGAAGGAGCTCCGATTCCTTCTCCGGCCAATCAAAGTTCCTGCAGCGTTAGCCTATAGCCGAAGCAAGTGCGTGGGTGCGTGAGTGTTATGAGGTGAGTGGTGGCCCAGTGGGGCGGAGGGAGCGGCGGACCTGAGCTCCTTCTCCAATGGGTGTAGGAGGAGATGGGTCGTAGTGAGGAGAAGGGTCTGGAGAAGGGAGAGGGGGTCGGCGAGAATGCTGGTGGTCAGGAAGATATCGTAAAGTGATCAGATGAGGGTGGCAGCGATCGAAGACAGTGGGAAAAATTCGAAGAAATAGGAAAATCAGAAGAGGGGGGTACCTCGTCGGAGAGGGGAGTCCGGTGAGTGTAGCTGCTTGGGCTGAGGCTCAGATGAACCTCGGGGTCGTCGCCCAACTGGGCAGCAGGACCAACGAGATCGGAGGACGCCGGAGGCGCAGTGACACGGTGGAGGAGTCGAGGGTCGACACTGGGCAATAAGCCATCGTCACCTCGACATTCTGCCCCTCTGTTGTCACCGGAGGGGCGGAGGAAGCCGGGATTATGCCTAGGAATGGTGGACGGGGGTTAACGATGGCAGAGGAAGGCTTTTATAGGTGGAGAAGGTTGGGCGGTTACATGGTGAAGAGGGGGGTTTCGACGAGGGTTTTAATGGTGAAGGAGTGATGCGAGTGGTCCTGGAGGTTACGCGAGGAAGAAGGAGGGTAGGGCTACGAGGGAGAAGCGTTAGGAGATCTAGAGGCGATCGGGAGGAGATGCTAAAAATGGAAGGGGTGGAAGGCGTGCGAGGTGAAACGGCTGGGGAAGGGGGTTACGGAGGTGGAAGACGACCTCCTTGCCATTGGATCTTTTGATCCAACAGTTAGGATTCGAGCGCAGGTGGATGGAGATGATTAGATCCCTAGATTGATCGAACAGTTAGGATTTAGGCGCTGACGAGTGGTTGGGATGTGAGCTGAGGGTTTCAGCGGTTGAGAGTGGGGTGACGTGGAGTGCGGGGAAGCGTTGGTTGGTATATGATCGAGCGGTTGTGGAGAAGGGGCGATGTGGCATGAGGATAGGCGTAGGATGAGAGGAAGATCTAGTGGCTGAGGTTTAGGTGCTACGTGGAGTGCGGGGGGGTGTAGGATAGGAGGTGGATCCGACGACTATAGATGAGGCACAAGGTAGTGGTGGGGATTTGATCTGGAGACAGATATGACGGTTGGGGAGTGGAGCGGCGGTGGGAGGTTCAGATGAAGGCGGAAATGAGTGGATCCAATGGCCCCAGGAGGCGCCGGGTGGCGGAAGGGGAGGCGGGCCACATGGGCAGCCCAGAGGGCGCCACATGGCCCAATCATAATATTCAGGAGAATAAATACAAAGAAAAATTTAAAATAAATAGTTAGAGGCAAAATTAGGAAAAAGACAAAACATGAAAGTTGCTCATCTCAACGAGATCTACAAGTTTCATGTTGGACAAAAAGCCAAAATAGGTCGTTTGTACAAAAAGAGTTTTTGGGGGGGTATTTTTAAAGGGCTAAAAACACTGACTTTTGTCTTTTGATTTGTTTTTGTATTTTTTAGTCTTTTTAAAGGCCAGTGAATTATAGACAATTACTCAACCTAATTTATAGAGGTTTTTGATGATAAAATAATTACAAAAAGAATAAGGGAAATTAAATACAATTAATTAAGGGTAATTATACACAATAAAAACATGATGATAATAAAGAATTGATGATGATTTTATTGGATTATTTAAGACAGGGGTTTTAATATGTGATTTTTAGCATGATGAATATGAGATTCATCATACCCCTATACTTAAACCATGCTCGTCTTTGAACATTTAAAGAATGAAGGAGTCGGATTAATTCCTGACAGTACGCGTGAAAATTTTAAGGCTCGATCTTTCGAAGACCCTTGACCTAAGTGATCCTAAAATACCTAGCTTATCCATGCTTTAGTCAGAAGGAATCCAACTTCTCTAATTATCAGACTCTCTTTTTGTACATATAGTATAAGGATATGAAATTTAGTGTGTTGCATTTCATGAGAGTCGAGTCGAGGCATCACCCAAAGTTCCAGTCCCAAAGATTCTCCTCTAGACCTCATCTAATACTAGGGAATAAGTCTATTCTTTCTTCAGTCAACTGTCTCATTAGTTTGTCAGACTTGAAAGTGTAGATGGACGGTCAGATGATGGAGGGCATAGGATTGTGTCTTATTTTTCTCTCCCTCACATTGGAACAAGGGGCCTCTCGAGTGCCTTTTTACTCAACACATGTAAATTTTTATATTGTTGATCAATGTGTCCGTCAAGAGAGTTGGAGTCGTCTGCACTTGTTTTTCTAGTAGTACACTAGGGTGTGTCTTTTCTGCGTATCTAAGATACCTTCAACACCCAGACTTGTATCGCTTACGATGCAAAGCCCTTTTTGTGGTGTCAGCCCGACTCCTTAGTCCTAATTAACGCTTGTTCCAAGTAGACACTTTGAAAATATTTGGGAGCGCTCGCCATTGGTGGAAGCTCTTTTGTAATTTGACTTGGGTATTTAGATCTTTTTCTTTGACATTTCTTTTCTTTTGTTGGCTAGGTGATGAATACCCATTCATCACTCTTTATTCTTTTATTTTAGCTACTAAACCTTTGCCAAACACGTGTAGATACATGTAAACATCAATAATTAGCAAATTGCATGCATTGTGTAAAAATAAATAATTAGCATGTTTTTGTGCATAAATAAAATAATAAAGAGATAAAAGAAAAAGAGGGAGATATTTAGAATAAATATTGAGCGACCTAATCTCAAGGGAGGGCTCAGCATGGGCCTGACCGCATAAAAACCCAAGTAGAGAGAGATAAGGAAGCTCATGTGTGTAAATATACCTATAAATAAATATAAATATTTTATTCTAAATAAAAATAAAAAGGTGTTTGTATTTCTACGTAAATATTTGTAAATATTAAATTAAAATAAAAATAAAAAAATTAAAAAGAAAATAAAAATACCCTTCCTTGTGTATATTCACCATGTACATAGACTCACTTATATATTTATTTATCCCTATAAATAAATAAATTAAAATCCAATAAAAATGTATATATAATCCTTGTCCCATAATGTAAAACTAAAATAAAAATCTATAAAAATAAAAAGAATAAAAATAAAATCAATTTCCTACATTGTATATATACCACATATGAACATAAATAAAAGTATTTATTTACCCTATGTAAATAATTAATAAAATTAAAATAAAAATAAACTTTTATTCCAAATTTTATTCTATAAATAAATAAAATATAAAATTGGAGTAAAAATGTACAAAAATAAATAATCAAAAAATCAAAAATCAAAAAATAAATAATGTATATACCTATATATAATATACTATATTGTAAATACCTCATTTTTATTTCAAAAAAAATAAAAATCACAAAAAATGGTTTAAAATAAAAGAAACATCTTTCATGTTTTCGGTTTTACCTAATTCAGTCATTTGCTATTTTTAATTTAATTTCCAATTATTTCTGACGTGGTCAATTCCCATTGGTCCACGAGGGATGTTGACCCCCCGGTCAACTCCCCCCCTGGACCACTTCCCCGCGGCTCAGCACGCCCGACCCGCTTTCTCTGATTTATCGCATCATGATCCGATCATCAAACCCCTTAACCCCGGGTCCTATTTCTTCCTGATGCATCTGTGATCCACGCTCGGGGTGGATCCTCGGGGTCCGTGCTCCGATTTCGTCGCCCGACTTCCATTTAGCCGGACCCCTAGGACTATATAGCATCTGCTCCACCGTACATTTGAAGCATCTTTGGCTCTGCATTTCCCTACCCAGGACCTCCACCACCCTCGCCTGAGTGACAGCAAGCGGCCGGTGGTGTCGCAGTGAGGAGAGAGTGCCCGGACCATCGATCCGACGACTTAGCGCCGTCGTGCGCCGCCTAGCAGTGATGCTCGAGCCTCAGGCATCGACGACTCTCGAGGCAAGGACCCAGAGCTTCAGCAGCTCGTCCCTAGTCGATTACAACCATCTGGTACGTTTGATTCTTCCTATCTCTAGCTAATTTTAGTTTACGCCCAATTTCGCCCATCACCGACGACCGTCGATTCCGACCATATCAGTCACCATTTTGATCATCGGACGACACCCTCACACTCACGAGCCTTCTCCGCACATTCTTCACCCACTCGCACCCCCTGACTTGCCCTGGAGCAGGGTGATGAATCTCCATTTCATCACCTTTATTCTATCATTTTGGCCTTAAAAACCCTAGCAAATGCATGTAAATAGCATCAATTTGTACATAATAGCATTCATTATTCATTGTATTAATTGTATATAAAATAAGGTTTTTAATGCCAAAATTATAGAATAAAGAGAAGAAAAGAAAAAGGAATAAAATATTGCAAATATTTTATGACCCTAACCCCGAGACCAAGGTCAGCATGGACTTGGTCGACAAGGAATAAAGTAGGGGGAGATAAGGGCTGATATACAATAAATACCTCATTTATTTATTCCTCCATTTATGCATAATTATTCATTCATCAAATAAAGAAATCTGGTACATGAAAGTTGTAGATAATAATGTAAATAAAAATACAAAATTGAGTTTGTGTAAAAATAATACTCAGTGTACAGTTTATACACAAAATAAAAAGCAAAAATCTCAACTTCACAGACCCATATCTTGCAAATAAAAACTCCAATTCACCCAAACTCACCTTTAATTGTATATAGCATTTCATAAACTATTTTATAAAATTGGTTTCAAAATTTTTGGAGTCCATCTGTGGAAGTTAGGTTTTTGGCCCTTCTTGTACATAATACCTGATTAAAATATTCATTTTATTCAATATTCATTATTTTTATAAATTCATATTTTTAGAATCTTGTCAATAATGTATGTAATACATGTACATAATAAAAGTAAAAGAAAACCAAAAAGAATTTGTAAAATAAAAATAAGTCTATATAACACATAGACAAAATACCTATGCTACCTAATGTACATAAATAAAAGGGATTTTTATTCTTTCATTCTTTATTCCTTTATATTTTTATAAAAATGTATATATTGTATATATCTTATTAAAAATACAAATTTAAAATAAAAACGGATAAAATTCATTAAATAAATAAAATATATATATAATATATAGGTAAAATACCTATAAGTATACTTACATACACATATACCTATTTATTTAAATATGTAAATAAACTCATAAAAAGTAAATAAAAATATATTTATTATAAATTTATAAAATAAGAAAAATAAAATAATAAAAAAACAAAATAAAAATAAATGTATATAAATATACTTATAAATATATTATTAAAATAAATCCGTAATAAAATAATTCAAAAAAATAAATAAAAATCATAAATAAATACTACATTAATTTATGAACATTTTTTATTTTATAAGAAAATTCTAATTAATTCATTTAATACGTTAAATAAATAGGTCAATTTCTGATTGACGTGGACCAATCAGGTTCTAGCATTTGTTGACCGGTCGGTCAACTGCGCCCCCAGGCGCCTGAGTTGACGCAAACTGTCTTTTCCCCTCTTTTCTTGCCTTTTTCCCGCATGGCTCAGTGATCAATTGCCAACAGTCATTTCATGAGATTTGTTCTCCTTTCATCCGTGATCCCCGCCGATCGTCTAGATCTCGTGTACATAGTTTGTATCGCCGGCTACGGCCTCGTCAATAAGGGTGCTCCCCCTGTCTATAAATAAAGAACCACCGCCTCCCTCGCCAAATTTGGTCAGCTTTTCAGCCAATCCCTTCCTAGAATTCGGTCCCGGTGATGCTCCTGGTGACAGGAGGAGCTCGCCAGCACTTTGAATCGTTCGGAGAGGCGGAGGTTGCACCCATGGTGGCGCTCCGGCAGCCACCCTGCTCCCTGGAGTTCCTCCAGGTATAAGAGCTGCGCCTTTACATTTTTAGGTAGATTTTTGTTCCAGCATTTTATTCCTGCATTTTATTTCGCATTTAGATTCGTAGCTTAGCGTAATTTCGGCGATTCGAAGTTCGTAGGAGCTCCGCTCCGGTGACTTCTCCACCGTGCCCTCGTTGTTTTCCGACCACCATTCCACTGCCGTTTCGTTCCCCTACGCCTTCTCCACCTTCCAGCCACCTTATCCAACCGGATTCGCTTCTGAATCCGCGAATCGAAGTTCCTCCACCATCCTTCGCCGGAGCTTCTTCGCCTACCTTCATCCCTGTGCTTTCAGCTTCAAACCCCGGGTCGAGGGAGACGCCCTCGAGACCCTCTATCTTTCTGTGCAGGTTAGGTGCGCAATAAAGCACCAGGAGTCAAGTTTCAAGTGGGCGGAGGTACCTGGAGCCCCATTTCTTCACCGAGCTCGTGGTGGTGCTCCAGGGTACCTCCGGCCGATCCAACACCTCCGGACGATAGAGCAACCCTCCAGGAAGCAAATGGGACCTTCAGGAGCAGCGATGGTCGGCCGGAGAGCGAGATCCAGGCAGGAGAAGCTCGCACCGGTGAGTCTTCTTCCCTGTTCTTCCACGCATCCTCTCCGTCATTGGTTGACGACGAAGGCCCAGATCGAGCAGCAGCCATCCGATGGAGCGATGCTACGGCCGTCAAATCTCACGCGAGATCTAATCTCCTCCGCTCATCGGCGAAGCGTCATCGGCGCACGTGGAGGCGCCACGTGTCAAGTGAACGAAGATCAGCCGTCGGATAAAGCGCCTTTTGGGGGTAATTTGCACATCTAGCCCCTGCCATTTTTGTATTTAATTTTTAATCTTGTAAAATATATAGCAAGTTGTAAATAAAATTTAAATTTTGCAGAATGGACCCTGAGTTTCTTGAAATTACATTTAGGTCCTTTCGCGCCTCACGTGCAGTCCCACGTGAGGCGCGTGAAATTTTGCATGAATACCCTGGTGGTTTTTGAATATTGTAATTTGATTCTGAAACTTTAAATAAATGTTTATTTATGTTGGTATTTTTGCACTGATGTCCCTGTAGTTAATTTCATTTGCAAAAATGCCCCTGCCAGGCTGTTTTATTTTTGTGTCTTTATCTATTTATTAAAAATACCTAGAAGGCTTCTAAAAATACACAAAAATTAGGTTAGATGCTCCATGCCATGCTTGCTCACGCCCATATTTTAGTTTGCATTTTTTGCATTTTTCCTAATTATTAAAAATGAAATAGAAGCCATTTTTGCCCTGTCTAAATTAGAAAATACAAAAAAATAGAAAATATTTTTGAAAAATCCCAAAAATATATATATATATGGTATAATTATATATATATTGAGTCCAGAAAATGAAAAACCCTAAAAATATGAAAATGAAACTTAAAAAAATCAGAAAGCTCCAAAATCCAACAAAAAATTAGAAAAATCCTAAAAAAAACCCAAAAATATATTTTTATCTTTTATAATTATCTATATATTATTATTAATGTATTAAATTAATTTAGGAATTTTTGGAGTTGATTTTATATTTTTAAAAACCCCAATTATAATCGACTAATTATTTAGTCCTATATTGTGGACATTTTTGAAATTAAAGAATACATAAAAATTAGAAAAATTCCAGAAAAATAACAAAAAAATTAGAAAAATCTTAAAAAGCTAAAAATTATATCTATATATATTTTTTAAGTATTTATATCTATATTCATATATACTATATTATTCCTCTCTCTTTCTTCTTATATATATATCTCTTTATATATATATTTATATATCCATATATATACATATTTATATAACTAAAAAACAAATAAAATATAAAATATAAAAACAAAATGAAAATTATAAAAACAAAAATATAAAAAAATTACAAAACCCAAAACCCACTAAAACAATAAAAGGACATGATCAATGGATTGAATAAATGATACACTACACATACATTCCCTTCGCCTCCCAGTGTTCGACCTCTACCTGTACTTACACCTATACACATTTACATGTAGAGTTATAATAAATTTTAACTCCACATTTTTGGATATTCATTGCATGTATTTATTGTGGGTTAATTGTTGATTGATCTGGGGATCCTTAAGTGGTCAACTCAGCGACTGGATCTCTCGCCTTGTGAGATATCTAGACCCTTGATTTTCCCGGCCATCAAATGGCGCCGTTGCCGGGGAGGCAACGGATTTTGTATGATTTTGTGTGGTTATTTGTTCATTTATTTGATTCTTTGTTCATGTCCTTCATTTATTTATTTGTGTGATTTTTATTTTTATTTTTATTTGATATTATTGATTGACTGCTCTGACCACCTCTTTCTTTTTGTCTTTGATGCGAGGGACCGCCAAGCGAAGGAGGACCTCCTAGGAGGACCTATGCACCCAAGCGAGGCGGTGTTGGCTTTTCTATGCCAAGCCAACAGGAGAGAGAGCATCCATGGCAAATGAAGGAGAATTTTTGAAGACAGTCTTTACTTTCATGCATTTTATTTTATTTTAATATGTATATTTATGTGAGAGAGTGACCCTTGATTTTAATATGTATATTTATGTGAGAGAGTGACCCTTAGAATTTTGTAATGATACATGACTCTCACAGGTACACTTCGACTCCCGAGGTCCATTGCCCGAGGGATTGTTCCCTTGGGGCCTCGATGACTTGGACTCTTTTTCTTTTATTTTTATTTATTTCATTTTTATTATTTTGTGTGAATGAGCCTTTGCTTAGGAGTTGCTTGCTCGTAGAGTTAGGTCCAAACACCCTAATTGATTTGCATGTACCTATAGTTCGCTTTGGACCTAGATCAAACTCTAAACAGCCGCTCATTTATCTCTTAGCCTTTGTGCCACAGCGAGCCCCGCAAAGCGCTTTCTCCTAAGCTCAAGTGTTGGGCACAGAGGAGGGGTGAGCCAAGACCGGACTTTTTGAGGCTAAAGATGAATGAGCGACTTGTGGTGCTTCACGATAATAGCAATTTCTGAACGTAGGGCGATTTCTTCGGCTTGCATTTGCATCTAGCGTAGGTTTCAAATTCTGTTTTCCATCCCGCATGGAGAGAGCTGGGAGGCACTGTAAGTCTTCTTACTTAGCATGCATCATTGATTTCCGACTTGCATGGCTTTTCCAATCTTCTCCCTCTGATTTTGCTAACCTAGGATGATTAATGGAAATTGGAACCACGATAGGCACGTGCATTGAAAATACCCAAAAAAGTGATAACTTCAATAAAATCGGGACTGCTAACTCTATTGGACTTAAAAATAAAACGTAATGGATTCCTTGTCTTGGGGAGAGCAACCCCCTCATTGGATGTGTTTTAAATGCTCACGTACACACTAAGGAGTAGAGCCCAAATCCTATCAAGCCTCCTATGTGATTGTACAATTTTTGTGGTTCTCACCTAACTCTAAAATCAAAAAGATAAATGACCGACACCTGATGGTCTTCATTGTGTTGAGTAGGTGAATTGGGGGTTTGCCTTGCGTATTGATTGTGGCTTGGAGTTTATTGTGTTTTTCCTTCATCCCCAGAGTAGTCGGCCCCACCGTGTGAGTCATGCATTTTCTATCTTTGAGTCTCTCTATCCCTCTTATACATATATCTCTTCATTTTGCATCGAGTCATGATATTGGCGCTTGAGCTCAATCATTCTTCGCCAAGTCCTTTGTTTCCCGCTTCTTCACCATCTTCTATGTATCCATCGTACCATCTTCTCTGGTTCGAGGAGAGACCGCTCTTCGGACCGCAATTTTGACGGTGTTCCCGCCTTGTGTGGAACACCCAATTTTGTCTATGTCTCGATCTTTCTCGCCCGCCCTCCTCGTACCCTCTGTATCACCTTTCTACCACCCACGATATTGGCACACCCGCTCAATCAGCTTCTCCACCCCATTGTGTTTCCCTTCTTACCCATCTTCCTCGTGTACCCCGTATCATCTCTCCCTTTACCCAGGAATGCTGTGCATCTTGATAAGGCCCGCATCGAGGATTATTTATACATATTATTAGTGTAAGTCGGGCATGTTGTTGAGGTTGCTGAGATCGACTTGGTGGATTTATCTTTGATACGTACATATGGATTTCTTGAGGATTTTTGCTGATGCACAGAGCATAGGTGTGATGCATTATTGAGGAATTTTAGTTCTCGCACACCGGATTAAGGATGTGATGTGATGCGATGATTTGATGAAGATTTCATGAGCATTGATTGATCTATCTCTTTGAGGTTCCACCCATCTTGATTTTTGAGGATTGACTGATTACTCTACTTTGGCCTTCTTGATAAAGGTGTGCGAATCCTACATGATCTCTCATCTTCCTGATTGACCCATCCTTGATCTCCTGGCTCTCTAATCCACCCTGGCACTTAGAGGATTCCTGACTATTTTTCGTGCCATCTCAGCTGACGGGATTGACCCAAGGGATGTTTGGTGAATGGCATGATTATTTGCTCCCTTGCATGATCTTATGCCCTCCAAATGATTGAATGACTTATTGCTTTTGAGGACCTGAGATGACTTTCCAGCATTCCCACAACCTACCTTGACCTAGCTCACATTACTCCCCGAGGACTATCTGCGGGAGAATGCGATAATTTCTAGGACTGCGATTTCATTCACTGCTTTGGTCGCCATTGTGATGGGACCTGAAACCCAGTCAGACGATATGTTTGATTGGCCTCCCCCTGAGATTGTGTACTTGACCTGTCAGTACACGAGGCCAATGTACTAGACTCATCTGAGTCTGCTCACCTTGACGGTCCTCGCAAGGCAGAGCTCCACTTTTCTGATTATTCCATGCCTAGTTCATAGCTCTCCGAGGGTTATCTGCGAGAGGCTATGACACAGTATAGCTCTCTTGGTCTCTTCTCCTGGTAGATGATTTGTCATCTATCGAGACCATATTTCTATAGATCCGGCTCCTTTGAGCCCTCGTCTCTCCTTGACGACCCTCGCAAGGCAGAAGCACATTCTGGCTATTCATTGATTTAGCTCGCATTTCTCCCCGAGGACTATCTGCGGGAGACTGCGACACTCTCTTTACGCTCGGTTCCCACTGCTGACTGTGTCTCCGATCTGCGGAGCACGGAACCAAATCGTCTGATATACATGAATTTTGGTCCCATCTTGAGTTGCTTATCCGATCTGTGGATCATGGGACCCATCTGTTTGCTCAGATCTTTGACTCCTTTGAGTCTGCTTGCCTTGACGGTCCTCGCAAGGTTGAGCTTCTGGTATCTACTATTATCATGCCTAGCTGGCAGCACGCTCCCCGAGGGTTATCTGCGGGACGCTGCCACACTTTCTTGATTTGTCAGTCTCTTCTGCTGGTAGCCGGTATGTTGCCTACCGAGACTGTCTCTGTGATCCGTCTGATGGATCAGGCTCCTTTGAGCCCGCTCTCCTTGAGAATCCTCGCAAGGGTGAGCTTCGGTTCTGATTATTCATTGCCTAGCATGCACTACTCCCCGAGGGTTATCTGCGGGAGAGTACATCATTTTATAGATACTCGGCTAATTTCTGGTGTCTCCCAGTTGGTGGAGCACGAAGCCGGGTCTTCTGATTTGTATACTCGGTCTCCTCCCTGGTTGTGTCTCCTCTCTGTTGGAGCACGGAGCCGAGTCTTCTGATTATTCTCTGATTCTGCTCACCTTGAGGACCCTCGCAGGGTTGAGCCATGGCTTGTGGTATCCGGTGTGTACTTATGATCTTTCTACCTCACCATCATCGGATACCATGGTGTCTCCTATTCTCTATCTCTCATACCTATCTGAGACCATGATTGACCAGAGGAGCCTGTACTGCTCTTTCTTCCTCCTGGTCTGACGGTATCGGCTCTGTTCCGATTGACTACTTCATGCTACCGCACCTGCTATCTTTACTTCCTGACCTGTTGTCCCCGGTAGCTGACACCCACTTGACTGCATATCATGGTGTCTTTTCACCTTCTGACTGCGTCCTCGTTCTCACAGGGAGACGACGACAAGAGCACGGTTGTCGCTTACCAGATACCGTCCTGTACTTCACCGGTTCTTCACCATTTGTATATATGTGCGCCTTATTCATTCTTTCTCCCGCATGTTATGTGTGCCCTAGATCTATCGCCATATCTTTGTATCTACACTTAGGACGTACCTTTTCCTAAGTATAGGGGGCACACACTGAGTTGTTCTTTCCTCGCACATTTTTCGTCACTCCTTTTCTTTCCTATACTTAGGGATATCTCACCCTAAGTATAGGGGGAGTGATGTGTATATTCTCCTCGGTCTTTTCATCTATCTGTATATATCTATCTTTTCTTCTTTTCTTCTTTTCCTTTTCTATCTCCTGTATCTAAATAAAAGGGTGCCGCCCCTTTGTGTCAGTTTTCTGTACTTAGGACGTACTTTGTCCTAAGTATAGGGGGGTGCACCCCTGATTTGTTCATCTGTATATTCCCACCCTTATTCGTATATTCTTTCGACTTGTCTATACTCAGTACGAGTTATGTCTTCTCTTTTCTTTTCGATCTATGAGGACATAGCTCAAGCTAAGTATAGGGGGTCGTATATACTATGTATATACTTCAGCCATAACTCGTACTTTTGTAATAATATGGCTAATAATTCTTTAAAATTCATTAAAAACCCCTAATAAAGAGATGGGATTATTCCTCAAATTCTTCTGTATATACTGATTAATAAATCAGGTGAAAATATTTTTTGCAAAATGTTTGAAAAATAGTTTGAAAAGTATTGTGAACATTTATTGAAAACTATTTTGAAAACGTTTTGTTGCATGTTTTCAACCTGTGTAAAAATGCGTGGTTTGTAAAATTTATTTTCTTTGTGTGAAATAAATTGTTTGAAAAATGATTTGCAAATGGTTTGAAAAAGGGTTGCAAAAACATTTTGAAAATCTATAAACCTTTGCAAAATGATTTTCAAATGTGTGTACATGTTTGTAAAAATGTTTGTAAAAAATATTTTGGACTATAGTTTTCAAAAATTGTTTGAAAAATTTGTGTCAAATAAATTTGAGGAATAGTCACATATAATAAATAACTAAAATACTATACTATTACTTTAAATAAAAGTAAACAAGATTCTTTAATAAGTGTACATATATACCTGTAAATAAAAACTAAATTCTAAATTCTTTAAAAATCATTAAAATAAAGCGGCACGCCCGTGTAAATAGTTGTACATATCTTATATTTTGAGTGCCCAAATTATTTTATTTGCAAAAATTCTTCGTGTAAAACTTTATCTCTTTGATTTCAAATTCTTTGAAAATTTGCATCATTCTTTGCATATTTGTAAATAGCATTTGCATAGCATTCACATTCTTTGATTGAGCTTGATGTTTGAACTAGTCCAATAAAGTCGAAGATTGGAGCTTGGTTGGATCTTACTGCACCTAACTACACTGGAACCTTATGGGAACTAGGTTTAAGGTACTTCAGGTCTATTCAGACTTAATTCTTTGAGAAATCAGGGCTAGGTTCAAGTCACCTCAGTGGACTAACTAGAACTTTTCGAAACACGCGTATGACTCTTGTCGACTGTGACCTAACTTGGACACTTGCACCTTTCACTTGGCTCAACTCAGTTGGAGTGGTGAGGGGGTTGGATTTGCCAGTCTGAGACGCACACGGGTGGAAACATTCGTCCTCCTCTAGGGAGGGAAGTGCACCCCAACCTGGTCCAATAGCCATGACATCTAAAGACAGGAGAGTGTGGGTTGCAATAATGCTTCAAAAGAGGGATAGTCTTCTGGCTCAAGAGGAAAAACTCCTTATGTAAATGCTGCTGTAAATAGTATGTTGAAAAAAAATGATGAAACTCCAAAAAAGTGGACAGGCTTGTAAATGAAAAAAAATAAATGCCTGCCGGAGTATGTATATATGTTGTATAGAAAATAAGCAAGCTTGAGCATCAAAGTTATACCATGTGAGCCTGTAGCTGGATGACTTGACTACACTGGTCTTGCATCCCAGGATAGGTAGCTACACTGGCTACCGTCCATTCTTTTCTCTACCTCCTCCTCTTGAGTTGGATGACACTTGAACTTAGAAGGGAATATCCCGCTCCTCGAGGAAAGAGTTGTTGGATTAGGGAATCATTGGGTTGTCATTCTAGAGAAGTCAGTCTCTTTGTCATTTCAGTTGGGGAGAGCCACTATCACTTACACTGTACAAGTCAGCTTCATAGTCATAAGGGTTTGCGTATGATGTAGGCTAGTTCTAACCTGGCTATTGAGGTGATTTGAACCAAGTTCTGTGACTATCGAAGGCTGTTGTATTTTAAATGTGGTTCCCGACTAGGTTCCGCACACATTCTCACACCAAGGTCTGACCTGAGCTCCAAACTTTGATTTTGTACAGATGAGTTTAATAATCATGATCAATTCAATTTATTCTTTGAATTCTTTATTTTTGCTTTTTCTTTTCTTATTCTTTAATTCTTTTTGTACTTATTGCATAAGTGTTTGCTAGGGACTAGCAAAGGCAAGTATAGGGGGGTGATGAATCTCCATTTCATCACCTTTATTCTATCATTTTGGCCTTAAAAACCCTAGCAAATGCATGTAAATAGCATCAATTTGTACATAATAGCATTCATTATCATTGTATTAATTGTATATAAAATAAGGTTTTTAATGCCAAAATTATAGAATAAAGAGAAGAAAAGAAAAAGGAATAAAATATTGCAAATATTTTATGACCCTAACCCTGAGACCAAGGTCAGCATGGACTTGGTCGACAAGGAATAAAGTAGGGGGAGATAAGGGCCGATATACAATAAATACCTCATTTATTTATTCATCCATTTATGCATAATTATTCATTCATCAAATAAAGAAACCTGGTACATGAAAGTTGTAGATAATAATGTAAGTAAAAATACAAAATTGAGTTTGTGTAAAAATAATACTCAGTGTACAATTTATACACAAAATAAAAAGCAAAAATCTCAACTTCACAGACCCATATCTTGCAAATAAAAACTCCAATTCACCCAAACTCACCTTTAATTGTATATAGCATTTCATAAACTATTTTATAAAATTGGTTTCAAAATTTTTGGAGTCCATCTGTGGAAGTTAGGTTTTTGGCCCTTCTTGTACATAATACCTGATTAAAATATTCATTTTATTCAATATTCATTATTTTTATAAATTCATACTTTTAGAATCTTGTAAATAATGTATGTAATACATGTACATAATAAAAGTAAAAGAAAACCAAAAAGAATTTGTAAAATAAAAATAAGTCTATATAACACATAGACAAAATACCTATGCTACCTAATGTACATAAATAAAAGGGATTTTTATTCTTTCATTCTTTATTCCTTTATATTTTTATAAAAATGTATATATTGTATATATCTTATTAAAAATACAAATTTAAAATAAAAACAAATAAAATTCATTAAATAAATAAAAAATATATATAATATATAGGTAAAATACCTATAAGTATACTTACATACACATATACCTATTTATTTAAATATGTAAATAAACTCATAAAAAGTAAATAAAAATATATTTATCATAAATTTATAAAATAAGAAAAATAAAATAATAAAATAAAATAAACAAAATAAAAATAAATGTATATAAATATACTTATAAATATATTATTAAAATAAATCCGTAATAAAATAATTCAAAAAAATAAATAAAAATCATAAATAAATACTACATTAATTTATGAACATTTTTTATTTTATAAGAAAATTCTAATTAATTCATTTAATACGTTAAATAAATAGGTCAATTTCTGATTGACGTGGACCAATCAGGTTCTGGCGTTTGTTGACCGGTCAATCAACTGCGCCCCCAGGCGCCTGAGTTGACGTGAACTGTCTTTTCCCCTCTTTTCTTGCCTTTTTCCCGCATGGCTAAGTGATCAATCGCCAACGGTCATTTCATGAGATTTGTTCTCCTTTCATCCGTGATCCCCGCCGATCGTCTAGATCTCGTGTACATAGTTTGTATCGCCGGCTACGGCCTGGTCAATAAGGGTGCTCCCCCTGTCTATAAATAAAGAACCACCGCCTCCCTCGCCAAATTTGGTCAGCTTTTCAGCCAATCCCTTCCCAGAATTCGGTCCCGGTGATGCTCCTGGTGACAGGAGGAGCTCGCCAGCACTTTGAATCGTTCGGAGAGGCGGAGGTTGCACCCATGGTGGCGCTCCGGCAGCCACCCTGCTCCCTGGAGTTCCTCCAGGTATAAGAGTTGCGCCTTTACATTTTTAGGTAGATTTTTGTTCCAGCATTTTATTCCTGCATTTTATTTCGCATTTAGATTCGTAGCTTAGCGTAATTTAGGCGATTCGAAGTTCGCCGGAGCTCCGCTCCGGCGACTTCTCCACCGTGCCCTCGTTGTTTTCCGACCACCATTCCACTGCCGTTTCGTTCCCCTACGCCTTCTCCACCTTCCAGCCACCTTGTCCAACCGGATTCGCTTCTGAATCCGCGAATCGAAGTTCCTCCACCATCCTTCGCCGGAGCTTCTTCGCCCACCTTCATCCCTGTGCTTTCAGCTTCAAACCCCGGGTCGAGGGAGACGCCCTCGAGCCCCTCTATCTTTCTGTGCAGGTTAGGTGCGCAATAAAGCACCAGGAGTCGAGTTTCAAGCGGGCGGAGGTACCTGGAGCCCCATTTCTTCACCGAGCTCGTGGTGGTGCTCCAGGGTACCTCCGGCCGATCCAACACCTCCGGACGATAGAGCAACACTCCAGGAAGCGAATGGGACCTTCAGGAGCAGCGATGGTCGGTCGGAGAGCGAGATCCAAGCGGGAGAAGCTCGCGCCGGTGAGTCTTCTTCCCTGTTCTTCCACGCGTCCTCTCCGCCGTTGGATGACGACGAAGGCCCAGATCGAGCAGCAGCCGTCCGATGGAGCGATGCTACGGCCGTCAGATCTCACGCGAGATCTAATCTCCTCCGCTCATCGGCGAAGCATCATCGGCGCACGTGGAGGCGCCGCGTGTCAAGTGAACGAAGATCAGCCGTCGGATAAAGCGCCTTTTGGGGGTAATTTGCACATCTAGCCCCTGCCATTTTTGTATTTAATTTTTAATCTTGTAAAATATATAGCAAGTTGTAAATAAAATGTAAATTTTGCAGAATGGACCCTGAGTTTCTTGAAATTACATTTAGGTCCTTCCGCGCCTCACGTGCAGTCCCACGTGAGGCGCGTGAAATTTTGCATGAATACCCTGGCAGGGGCTAGATGCTACGGCCGTCAGATCTCACGCGAGATCTAATCTCCTCCGCTCATCGGCGAAGCATCATCGGCGCACGTGGAGGCGCCGCGTGTCAAGTGAACGAAGATCAGCCGTCGGATAAAGCGCCTTTTGGGGGTAATTTGCACATCTAGCCCCTGCCATTTTTGTATTTAATTTTTAATCTTGTAAAATATATAGCAAGTTGTAAATAAAATGTAAATTTTGCAGAATGGACCCTGAGTTTCTTGAAATTACATTTAGGTCCTTCCGCGCCTCACGTGCAGTCCCACGTGAGGCGCGTGAAATTTTGCATGAATACCCTGGCGGTTTTTGAATATTGTAATTTGATTCTGAAACTTTAAATAAATGTTTATTTATGTTGGTATTTTTGCACTGATGTCCCTGTAGTTAATTTCATTTGCAAAAATGCCCCTGCCAGGCTGTTTTATTTTTGTGTCTTTATCTATTTATTAAAAATATCTAGAAGGCTTCTAAAAATACACAAAAATTAGGTTAGATGCTCCATGCCATGCTTGCTTACGCCCATATTTTAGTTTGCATTTTTTGCATTTTTCCTAATTATTAAAAATGAAATAGAAGCCATTTTTGCACTGTCTAAATTAGACAATACAAAAAATTAGAAAATATTTTTGAAAAAATCCCAAAAATATATATATGGTATAATTATATATATTGAGTCCAGAAAATGAAAAATCCTAAAAATATGAAAATGAAAATTAAAAAAATCAGAAAGCTCCAAAATCCAACAAAAAATTAGAAAAATCCAAAAAAACCCAAAAATATATTTTTATCTTTTATAATTATCTATATATTATTATTAATGTATTAAAATTAATTTCGGAATTTTTGGAGTTGATTTTATATTTTTAAAAACCCAAATTATAATCGGCTAATTATTTAGTCCTATATTGTGGACATTTTTGAAATTAAAGAATACATAAAAATTAGAAAAATTCCAGAAAAATAACAAAAAAATTAGAAAAATCTTAAAAAGCTAATATTATATCTATATATATTTTAAGTATTTATATCTATATTCATATATACTATATTATTCCTCTCTCTTTCTTCTTTATATATATATTTATATATCCATATATATATATATATATTTATTTATATAACTAAAAAAACAAATAAAATATAAAATATAAAAACAAAATGAAAATTATAAAAACAAAAATATAAAAAAATTTACAAAACCCAAAACCCACTAAAACAATAAAAGGACATGATCAATGGATTGAATAAATGATACACTACACATACATTCCCTTCGCTACCCAGTGTTCGACCTCTACCTGTACTTACACCTATACACATTTACATGTAGAATTATAATAAATTTTAACTCCACATTTTTGGATATTCATTGCATGTATTTATTGTGGGTTAATTGTTGATTGATCTGGGGATCCTTAAGTGGTCAACTCAGCGACTGGATCTCTCGCCTTGTGAGATATCTAGACCCTTGATTTTCCCCGGCCATCACAGGGTCTTCGAGCTCCTTCACCGTCGCATCGCCGGAGCTTCTTCGCCCCACTTCACCCACGCACTCACTCCGCTCCTTACAGGGTCGAGGCACTTTGCCCTCGACCCAGCGTGCTCTTTATGTCATTTTACAGGTCAGAAGGGCCTCATCTGGAGGTCTCCACGTTCAACACAGAAGTCGTCGCTCTGCCTTCGTTGCTGGAGCTATCTGGAGCATCCCAGCATCATCGGAGGAGCTTGACTGATGCGGGAGGTCTTGACGATCATTTTCCACCTATCGGCACCCCGCGAGGAGGTCCAGCGTGTTCACAGTCCTCCGGCGAAGCTCGCCGGCGAGGAGTTCTTCCAGGAACCTCCTCCGCCATTCGTTCGACTCCAGAGTCCCAGATTGAATCTGGACCGTTCCCTGATACGAAGAGGCGCCCCGCACCAGCACTGTTCGATCACCACGTGGCGCTCATCGGTCCATCTGCGAATAAAGGGGTAAATTACCCTTAGGCCCCTCCTGCTTTGTCATTTACATTCTAGTCCTGTAAATATTTAGTTAAGTTGTTTTTATTCTGGACATTTTGCACTTAGGACCTGTTAGTTTCATTTTATTACATTTCTACCCCTGTTTGTTGTGGACACGTGCATCGATACGTGAGTTTGTGGTGAAATTGCATGTATGAGCATGTAGTTTCTGGTTGTTCGTGGAATGAAATATACTTTTAGATATTTACAATTGTGCCCCTGTTAGTGTTTTTAATTGTGCATGTGCCGAATTTAGTGGGCTTTTTACAACTTGGCCCCTAGACTTTTAGCACCTGTTGCTAATGAGTCCAGGGACTTAAGTTATTTGCAGATAGGTCCTTGAGTGCCCAGAACACGTGTGCGGCGCGTGGAAACCTGGACTTTTTGCACCTGGACCCCTTGGGTTTCATTCTTGTTACTTTTAAGCCCTCCAAAGATACTTTCATTACAATAAGGTCCCTGTGACTATGGGCTCTTGATTATTTTGAATAAAATATCAAAGTTCATCCAAATTAAGTGAAAATTTGATATGTGGCTCCTACCACTGTGTAGAATTTTCATTCATTTTTGGGAAATTTTTGGAGCCCTCTTATTATTTTTAAAAAATCAAAAACCTCTCTTTTTCTCTCTGTCTAGATATAAAATTCACAAAAAATATTAAAACATCTTCAAAAATTACAAAAAAAATTAGATTCTGTTTATTTTAGTGTGATTGATTTTCTGACCAAGTTTGGTCATTTTTGGATTAAGATAAAATATAAAAATTGAAAAATTTTGAAAATCTCATAAAAATTCTAATAATTAATAGATAATTACAAAAATAATAAACTCAGTCTCTGATTTTGCCTTTTTGTTTCTATTTTCCAAGAAAATTATTTTCTGGTTTTGTTAAGGCATTTTATATTTTATTATGGTCTTAGAAGCCTGACTGGACAGTGTCTTGTGTTTTCAATCTTATTTTATTTTTTGAAAATTCTATAAAAATTAGAAATTATCAAAAATTAACCAAAAACGGTAAAAAAATATAAAAAGCATAAAAACATTTTTATTTGAATTTTTGGACTAATTTTGAGCATTTAAATAATTGTTGATAGTTGCTTGTTTTCTTTGTTTTTATTATTTCCTTTATAATTAAAAATCCAAAAAAATTAAAAAAAATAAAAATCCACCAAAAATCATTTATTTTCGTTTGTTTTTATTTTAGACTACTTCGTAGACTGCAAGGCCATCTCGTGCTCCTCGAGTTCGACCCTGGGCGTTATACCAGGTTAATATCATAGCTAGACCGCTATCTCGAGTTTTCATTAATTTTTACCTTTATTTGGTGGTCTGAACATTTTTCTTGTTGAGCTCTGAGTCCCGAGTGACTGAGGTCACAACGACCGTATAGATTTACTTTACCTTGGTTGTTCGGGCAGCTCATCACTAGCTCCACTGCTTTTACCAAAAGTTAGCACACACTGATCAATAATTTCCATTAAGTTTCACCATACCCTGGCACATATGTAAATATCAAAGAGATAGCATATGAATCTTGTTCACATACTGGCTAGGGTTTTGCTGACACTCAGGTTTTCTGAAGCCTTCATTAACTTTATCCCATCCTCGAATATCATTAGATCGGGTCTAAACTCAAATCTCTAGTCTTAGTTCCTCAAGTGGTATCTTAACTCATATCATCAATCATGCAGTTGTGGAAGTGACTGTGCTGGTCATATTTTTTTCTTGAAGGTAGAGATTAAGAGTGCAATATAGCGCTCAAATCTTTCAAACTAGGGGAGCGTGGATAATTAAGCTTAAAACCCTAATGACTAAGGCATGTTAACTCAGACTCTCAAGATCTCAAAAATCAAGTGTCCTCAAAATCCTCAAGCCTTGAGTGAATGTGAATGTGTCAGGAATACACCAACTCCTTAGTTAGTGATTTTTGTGTGATTTTTGGTTTTCGCAGTTTTTTTTATTTTAATTTTTCGATTTTTTTTAATTCTCGGGAGAGACAATGACTGGCCCAGGCTCACATGAATAAAAGTGTCTACTCTCAGCCAGTATGGGTGTAAGTACGAGCCGATAGACGGACCTGTGTTACTTGAGGATGGGGCCATATGAGGTGTCCTCTAAACCACCCACTCTACTAAGGGAGACCGAGGTTCCTTCACTAAAAGTGTCTACACCACCCCGATACCCTTCTCAACCCCTCCCCTTTCCTTGATAGTGCCTCACCGCCCCTTTCTAGCCCCACTCCTTCCAAGTTCCGAGCTGTTGTCCTACCCCACAAGCCAGCCGCCAGTCCCAAGTCCAACTCCATCCTCGCCAATGTCGGACGACACATTTAATCAACTCCCTTGACTCCACGTCTGGTCCATCCGCAAGTTGCACACCTCCACATCGCCTTCAATAACTCCGTAAAGGTGATATTCAATTATGAAATTAAAGGAAGAGTTTATTCATATTAGTAGTTGTTATTAATATTTTGTAATGATGTGTGTACTATATTTTATTAGTAATATTTCTTATGAGAAAATGGTGGTTAAATAGATAATTTTATTTTATTTTTAGATGTCAAATATCCTAATAGAGAAAGAAGCAACACCTATGTCTGAAGAAGATGTTACTAAGAATGCTTTAGATGTTGATGAGAAAGATCCTAGTACACTAAAAAGACAAACTAGGTCATAGATGTGGTCTCATATCACTAAATTAGGACTTCAAAATGGAAAATAAATGTGCAAGTGCAGTTATTGTGAGAAGCCATTAACATGTGAAGCTAAAAATGGAACAAAACATCTTCAGTGACATCTAAATGATGTTAGTACTCACTTCAAGAGACACATATCAGTTGTGAGGAAAATTCTCAAACTTGAATTTTTAAAATAATCCTTCAACTTTTCTTTCTTACTAGCGAACATCTTCATGCAATCCCTTTGTGTTGTGAAGCGGGAATGAATTTTATACTTTGGTTGTAGATTTTCAATCTAATTTTTAAAAGTTGGATGTTCCACAATCATAAAAGGAAGCTCACAATCCACAACAACACCGGTAAAATTTTCTCTACTCCGCTCTTGATTGAACTTCCAAGTGGTGCTTGTACTTCCATGTTCGGAAGCTTTAAAATTTAGAATACTCTAAGATTTTGCAAAATCTGGGTTACATTTCCATCACATCTCATTACATTGACAATCATTAATTATTTGAATGGTTGGAATACTGAAAAATTGACTAGTATAACTGCTGACAATGCCTCTACAAATGATGTGGGTGTGAGAAATCTTGTAGAGCATTATTCTTTTAATGGTGCACTTCTACAAAATGGCAATTTGTTTCATGTTAGATGTTGGGCTCATATCTTGAATCTTGTTGTTCAAGATGGCTTGTCTGAGATTAAAGATATCATTGGTAAGGTTTGTAATCTTGTGAAATGTGTCAAGTACTCTCCTAGAAGATATCAAGAATTCCTTGAAGTTTCTAAGCAAGAGGGTGTTCCAACAGATAGGGGTTTGAAGCTGGATGTATGTACAAGATAGAATACCACCTACTTGATGTTTCAGTTAGTTTTGGTGTATCAAAAGGTGTTTAATCGAATGAAGTCTCGAGATTCACACTTTTCTAATGCTCTTCCCATTGGTGAATGGAAAAGAGTAGAAATATATGTTTAATTTTGGAAAATTTCATAGTGTAACAAAAATGTTCTCAGGTAGAAGATATTCAACTGCCAACTTGTTCTTTAGTTTGATTTTTGAAATTGAGGAAGATTTAGAATTGTTGTTGGACAATGAGGATGTCTTAATAAAAAATATGGCCATTAAGATGCATTCTAAATTTGATAAATATTGGAAGGATCGGAAATGTGTGATTCCTTTAGCTATTGCAACAATATTGGATCCTCGTCTCAAGTTGCAATTTTTGCGATTTTCATATTCCGAGTTATATTCAAGAAATGGGGGTGTTGAATATATCTCGGAAGTGGAGAATGCTTTTTATGCACTTTTTGATGAGTATGCAATGTGATACAAGGATACATGTTATGGAAGGCCTTCATTAGCATATATGTCAGAAGAAGGGATAGTGGATGCTAGCAAGAAAAAGGAAGACATGGTGAGTATGTTTAGAAAGAAAAAAAGAGAAACAGGATCATCACAAAGTGGAAAATCAGAGATCGAACTGTACTTGGAGGATGACTCTGCAGACAATGATGAATATGAGAGGTTTAATATTTTGAAATGGTGGGATGTCAATTCTTGCAAGTATCATGTGCTATCATGCATGGCTCGTGACTTTCTACCTATTCCTGTATCGACCGTTGCATCAGAAAGTGCAATTAGCATTGATGGTAGAATTATTGATGAATATCGTAGCAACTTATCACCAAAAACAGCTGAAGCATTGGTGTGTTGCCAATATTGGAGGTATGATGAAAGGCGTGTTGATGCTAATGAGGATGACATTGACGATGAAGATGTTGAGAGAGAGGAGGGGGTGATAGATTACTTGGTTAGTAGAGTTATTTATTCATTACTTATTAATTGTGTTTGTGGTTTAAATATATCTTATTTGCTAATTGCTTATTTTTGTTATTATAGATTCATCAACGATTTCAAGGTGATGGAGATGGAACATTTGAAGAAAAAATGGGAGAAGGGAGAGTGCATTTTTGTAAGTGTAATTTCAAAGTGATGGCTTATTGTTATAAATTTAATTATACATGCTTCTAATTAATGTTTATTTTTTGATAGGTTATTGGCACGTGGAAGGAAGATCTTAAACTTTTAGATAGACTTTGGGCCAATGATTATACTCTTTAATGTCGTATTTTTTAAAACTATCACTAGACTGTGTACTTTTATAATAACTAGAAACTTTCTTTTGATTATATTTGAACAATTTCGTTGTTTGAACTTACTTGATTTATGGTTGCCCATGATTAATCTTGCACCTTTGCAGGTGTAGGTTCATGTTTATATTGCATTTGCAGGTTTATGTTGGATCATTGAAATGGGATGGATTTTGTCACAATCTATTTTTTATTTTTCCTTATCTTATATTCCATCATCTATGTGTATGTTCATTTTTTTATTGCAGGAGGATGTTCTCATGTTCATTGATCTTCATAGATTAAATTTAGTCAATAAAAGTAGAAATGCTTTATATTATATGTGATGTAAGATGTTTCCGAAGTGTAAATTTTAGTCTCTTGATCACCTTTGATATGCAAGCGTATTCCTCTTCCAGTTAAAAAAATAAAAAATTACTGGGTCAGCCCGACCCGAACCCGGCTCGTTTAACTTCGGGCCGGGTTCACGTTCAGGCAGGCCCATCAAAAATTTAACAGGTCAAGGCCTGACCCGAAACCCGATTATATTAACGGGCTCGGGTTCGGGCTAAGGTCCAGCCTGGCCCGCTCGGCCCGATAATCATCCCTAGTTGATCCTCTCCATGCTTGGTCAGGTGTAGACCATAGGGGACATAACCGAGTATAGGGATCTCATCTACCTACAGCCTTTAGCAGAGCCCAGTCTTCTTACATGAGCCATTGCCTATAAATGTAAAAATAACAGTATGAAATTTGTAAAAAAAATGATATGAAATTATAAAATACGATCTGAGATTGTAAAAAAATACTCGAGATTGCAAAATAGGATCTCTGATTGTAAAAAACTGGGCATGCCCTCCATCTCCCGCATCCTCTCTACCTGCACCTCCTCCGCCCTTCTCCTCCACGACCCACCTCCTCCATGCACGTCCTCCTCCACCCACACACCTCCATCCACGCACTCCTTCAACCTTCTCCTCCATGATCCACCTCCTCCACGTGTAGCCATCACCCCCACACGACGTCGCCTTTATTACATACAAGAAAACAACCTTGGAGAACGCCATCACCGGCCACCGTAGAGCCTCACGTTGCATCCACCGTCTTGCACGCCATCAGCGACGAGCAGCAACCTCCTCTCCTCATGTCGTCGTCGAGAGAGAGAGAGTGATGGAGGAGAGGAACCTCGTGTGTCGATCGAGATCGAGAGAGACGGGGGGAGAGAGAGGAAGAGAGAGAGGAGAGGGGAGATAATTGTGGAGTGTTTGTTGCATTCTAAATTTAGAATATGTTAAAATGATCATAATGGGTTTTTCAACATGAAAATATATATTAATAACGAGCTATTAATGACAACCATCGGATTGATTGCGTATGGTTAGGATGACGGGCTTTCCATACACCCAAGAAATATGCACCTCATTTGAAATATTTCCTATATATATCCACAGGGGTTAATGAACATTTCAAATCTTCTATATCAACATGGCATAGTTCTATATTTTATCTTAACATTTTCAGATTTCACCATCTTTAGTAATCAGTATCTTTGTTTTCATATGCTAACAAGTTCATCTCCTTGAGCTATATTGATTCCATCTCTGTCGATGTTTGTCGTGATATACTTCAATCTACATGAACTTAGTTTTCTTTAATAGGGATTAGTTTTTGATGGAATTACTAGTGCCAAGTACATGTACCACTGTAGGTTGTCATGGGGGATTGTAGTTGGTGCTTATTGTTATACAAAAATGGCTTTACACTAGCATAGCAAAACAATGAATGATCTGGCCTTTGTAGAATCAGTATTAGTCCTATCTTAATTTCAGAATAGAAATGCGATCACAATTTTGATGTGGTGCTAAGTGTTATATCCTTCTACCGAATTGATCCTTAAACTGGTTTTTTTAATGATTGTTGCTAATGCATCGTGTGGAATCATATTTTGGGTGGATTAGTTGCCATGGATTAAATCATGTCCGGTGTGGAAGAAGTCCTATTGCTTCGTACTCTCCTATTGTATTAAAATTCCCTATTGCATGCATCATTACCATGGATTCTTGAAAGCAGACAGCAAGGGATGTGAAGTGTTGAAATTGTGTGCAAAGTGGTTACAGTTGTAAATATCTTTGAAACTTCTAGCTCGTCCTATTGCAGTTGAAAAAAACTTTATTCCAGTGATCAAGTATGGTAGAAGAAATTAGTTGTTAATTTAAAACTAGTAATATAGAATCTTAGATAGCTAGAAAAGTAGAAAATGATTTTTTTGAATATGTCTCTTACATCTCCTTATGTTGAGAGGGAATAGACTTGTCTTGGTAGATGAGAAATAAAAAACTGGGAAACAAATTAGCTTAAGATTATTTTCTAAATACCATCATCTAGCATTCCTCTTAAGACTGAGGAATAAAGAGCAATTATTTCAATTTTATAACAAGCCCAAGCTGATATTTTGCAAGAAAGAGCTTTTGTAAGAGTATGTGATGATTTAATGTTTTAAGTAGCAAAGTTATTATTGTCCCAAGACATGGAAACATGCATTGAACATGTGGTTGAAAGTTTCTTGTCAAGTCCATTCTATTGCAATTTTTTTGTCAGAATGACCCATCATGTATATATGGACGTACGTCACAAATGGAGATAATCTTGTTAATGGATATTTCGAGGTACCTGAGAGGATGAGAAATACAATATTGTACCTCTTTAGGCATATGCATAATGTGGCTTTATTCTAAGTCGATGGCAATATCATGTTGAGCCATAGCTACACATTTTATATCATGTGACATCCTTTTTAATGCCCTAGTGCATCTTTATCACTCAACAAATGTTTATCCATGTGTGCGCGTATGCGTGCGTGCATGTGCACGTGCAATTACAATCTAACCACAATAATTACAAACTTGCCAAAATGCTAGGCCATCGGACTTTTCTGAATGAAAAAGAAATGCCCCCCAATAATGTCCATAATCATCATTTTATAAGTAGTGGGGAGAACAAAAGTAATAACATAAAAAAATGTCCAGTCGGGAACGACTCTTAGGCCTTGTTTGGTTGGAGAATAGGCCCTGGAATAAGGGGTCAATTCATCTCCCGACACGGTTCCCAATGGTACGACTATTCCCCATTATTCCATCTTATTTCACTCTTATTCCTATCTTTATCCCACCTTACCTACCTTTATTTCACCTTATTCTCCTTATTCATATCCTCCAGCCGAACGGAGAATAGACCCTTATTTCCCTTAGGGTACGTTCTTGTATCGGGTTAAACCACCCCAAGGGTGGTTTAACTCCCCTACCCCATATTTTATCCCTCCATGTGGGTCCCACTTTCTATCTTTTTAAAAAAAATTAATTAAATCAATTTTCCATCATCAATTCCATCAAAAAATAATATACTATACCATCATATCATATAAAAATTATAAACTACTCCACTTCTACTCACTTTTTCAAACTCCAATACAATCACATCACAATAACTTCTCACTTTTTCAAACTCCAATACAATCACATCACCTCAAACCCACTTCTAACCCACCCCCAGTTTAACCCTCTATCCAAATACCAAAACCCAAAAATGGGTTACCTGCAACCAGTTTAACCCACCTAAACCCACTATCCAAACACCCCCTTATTCTCCATCCTTATTCCTGCTTATTCTCCTACCGAACGGGCCCTTAACCTCTTCAGAGAAAGGTCGTCGTTTTTCCTTTTCACCATTTATTATAGTATGAGAAGTTTCTAGCAATCTGGAAGCTGGCTCGAAACAAGTACAACTCGGTTAAACAAGGGAGGTGTTATTGGAAGGCTAGGAATAATTAGGACAAGAGGTTGTATGATAGAGCTCCAATTGGGCTCTGGGCTCAACTACAATTCTCAAACTGTCGTTTGACAAGATCGCAACTTATGGGACATGCATCTCCAGATTACTCGCTCCCATCAAATTGATGGCTCTTTTGACATGATCTGCTAGTAGGGGCTGTTCATTTTTATCCCAAGTGGCACAAAGAAAAAGATTGAAAATAAAGATGAGTGCTCCTAAGGTTCATATGTTTGAATAACTCCACCCCTCTCACCTCTTTACCTTTGCTTCTGTTTGTTTCCCTTTTCCTATCAACCAACTTTGCATCACTGGAGGGTTTTTTAATCTTTGGACTTGTTGTTAGACGGGAGGTCCTCTGTCGAGAGTTGCCCGAGCTCCCTTCTCCTCCGTTAGCTTCTTGGCTTTCGTAAGCTGCAGGAGACCCCCTCTCGCATCAGGTACAGGAGCTGATCGTGCTCGCTTCTCCGCGGTTAGCTTCTTGGCTTTGGTAAGCTGCCGGAGCCCCCCTCTCGCATCAGGTCACTCTCGCTCTCTCTACATAGCCCTTCTCTTCTTTTTTGTCTTTGAGTTTGCTCCGCCTTTTCTGCGATTTCTGTAAGCAGCTGGAGACCCTTTTTGTGCGTTTGTTAAGGCTCGGCTATTTACCTTGGTTTCTGGAGGCGACATACACCTTGGTTTTTGGAGGCGATATAGCCCGATCTCCTCTTTGATGTGTGGAGACATATACCTTGATTTCTGAGAGCGATATAGCCCGATCTCCTCTTTGCTGTGTGGCGACATAGCCGGAGCACAAAACTTGTTGATTGCATACCAGGTCCTGGTTGTTTTTTTTGGTCTTACAGATACTTCATTTCTTTTATCGACCCCAACAAATGGGTTGTCGTGGATTCAAAAAAAAAAGGATAGCACGGAAAAAAACTCCTTAACATATGTTGTTAAACATTCGATGTCAAAATGCTGTTTGGTGCCTTCTTCTCCCATCAAAAGAGAGAAGAAAATGAGGGATTACTATCTACTTGAGAAACCAGGGACAGGCGCAAAATCTGAAACGCCTCCAAATCAAAAGCACCGGAGACAGAAAATAAAAAGCTCTAAACCGTCCCTAAACTCGTTATCAAAGGAGAACAGTAATATACACAATGAAGATTTTAGCAACATTGTTCCCTCCTTGGATGTATCTAATTCAGACCTCCCGCAAATGGATACGCTGTCCGCGATAGGAAATTTCCAGCCTATACGCACATTAAGCTCTCAAAACCAGAATGCTGATCAGGAAGATATATCCTCATCTCTTTGTTTTTTGGAATCAACGTGTGATGAAAATGGGATCCGATCAAGTTTCACATACAAGATTACCAACCAAAAGGTTGGATCTTGTCCGATTGACTTCTCCGCCCCCGCTGAGACTAACATATCTAATATTGTTGTTTAATTCACGAACATTGATCTCAAGCCTGATTATTTTCTACCGGTGAAACAAGTTCGAGAAGGGTTCTTATCAGTGAAGGACGACGTTAAAATCCTTAATAATGAGGATGCCAGTTCTATCCTTCACCACCGGGCTCGGCCTACCTGGACACTTGACCTCTCTCGCGCATCAAAAATTTAAATGGGTCTCATTCAGATTGGAAAGGTTCTGTCTACCCGCTCCGAAGGCCAGGGTATCGAAATTCGCATTCGAAGATGGGACAACCAAAAGACATAAGTTCTATTGTATTATATTTCGTTTCCCACCATCGATGCAACGCGATTCCCATTTCACATCCTATCCGGTTGCTAGGAAAAGAGACGCGAGCAACCTGCCTCGATTAGATTCGGAGCTTTCGTGTGTGACATCCCAAAAGATCATACAATCGTGGGAAACTGGAAAAAACAACTCCTATGTCCTACGGTCAAAAAAGAGAGTGACGATGACAAGGACTTTGACGGCAGCGGATGGCAGATAGCCCAAAAGAAAAATTCAAAACCCAAAACCCCAAATCTAAGCAATAACTGTATCCATCCCCAGGCCACAGGAAAACATGATACTCTCAAACACAAGGTCGTCATAAAAATAGAAATGACAACCAATTTGCTAGACCACATCGTCAGAGACTCAGAGGTACTGTTGATGGACAAGTGAGGACGCCCTCTCTACGGCAGAACCGGGAAAACACAACCTGTTCACTTTCCCCGGGAAGGTTCATATATCCGATGACGTGTTTTGCAAAACAGGGCTCATCTTCCGAGGGGAGGTGACTCCACAGGATATGCTTTCGGTGTTTAAAAAAAGGACACGTTCTACACTTTTGCACCAACAACTTACTTTGTCTCTACTGTCGAAACCCTGACCACAAGATGGCTTTTTGTCCCGTTCGATTAAGAAAATCAAATTTTGCAAATTCCTCTTCTACCAAGGTCCCTCCAAGATTTTACAATCGCCAGAGTTGTACCTTTCCTCGAGTGGAAACGATAAGATCGAGTGAGGAATCGATTCCAACCATTACTGAAAATAAAACCGTGGCCCCAATATGGAAAACCTTCTCGGAAAAGGAAAAACAACACCATATGCTCTCCAAACCTAAGAAGGCACGAGCTGACATCCATAAAACTCTCCTTCCTTATTGGAAGGCAGAGATCTGTGAGGAAGCGTAAAGCTTGAGGGCCCGTTATAAGAAATGCTTGGTTGTGGAATTCTCACGGAAAATCGATTCCCTAGCTTGGGATAAAAAGATGCTTGAGCTCATGGTTTCTAAAACCTCATTCAACAAGATATGGGTTATCTCTGAGCATCAGCTAGTTGTCGAGGTAGACTCTTGCGACACTTTTAACACTCTTGCACACTCATCACTCCAAATTTCGGATGGATCTTGGATTTGGTTCTATAAATGGTCGCCGTCTTTTGGTGCAAAACCCGTGGAGGAGGTCTTGGCTTATTGGTTGTCTGCTATAGGCCTCCCTCTCCACCATCACCATCCTTTCATCTTGGCAAATTCGGTGAAGAAATTCAGAAAACTCTTGGATTACGAGCTCCCAGACCTTTCAGAGGATTGTGGGGAGGCTTCGATTATAAAACTTCTGGTAGACATTCCAGACCTCTCTCAAATACCCCGAGTTGTCGAGGTATCTACTCCAGACGGAATCTTTGAGGTTTCCTTCCATCAAATATCGGATATTCGAAAGGTGTACTTCATCCATTATGATTCACATATTGTTGAATCCACAACTTCAAAAAAATTCGTGGAGTTGTTCAAAGTGGCAAAGGAAATTGAGGGCAAACGCAACACCAGGCTTTGTAATGCACGCAAACACCCACCTTCAGCGGAACTCTCCGCGCAAGCAGACAAAATCACCCCAGATCATTTTCGATCTAAGGTGAACCTAAATGTAGTTCCTTTTCCCACACATCATGGGCCCTCAACCTGTTTGACCCCGCACGTCAAACCTACCCTGGATCGATCAAATTTGGAAGAACTTTTGACGTGGCTTCAAAATGAGGGTCAAATGAGTGAACATGTCGTATGGGAACGTATTGAAAATCTACCAAACATAGAAAGGAATAAATCAATGACCACACCGGATCCAATCAACCGGTTAGTGGATCTCGACATGCAGATTCCACAAATTGAATCCAGCCCCCTAAATAAATGGGCATCCAAAGGTAAAAATAAGAGATCTTACAACAACTTTGAAAAATCAAATTTTGCTTATTTTGCTTCCCCTACGGAACTTGAGAGAACAAAAAGGATTCTTGACTTCTTTGAATTTGATTTTGCTAACTCTGCGGAAAAAAATAGCTTCATCTCTGAACTCTTAATAAACAAGGTGGGAGAGAAAAAGCTTTCGATGGAAAATGAGACTTACCTTGGGAATTCTATTTAGTTTTGATTTTATTTCGTTTGTTTGTTGGAGTTGTATACTAGTTTTCATGGAACTAAACCTATTATCTTGGAATCTACGTGGCATGGGAGGAATTCGAAAGTGGAGCCGTTTAAAAAACCTGGAAAATGCACACAATCTATCCCTATTTTGTCTTCAAGAAACTCACTCATGTTCGATACCTCCATCCAATTTCTCTATGATGTTGGGGAATTTTGGGTGGCATGCAAATTGTCATCCTAAGACTAGTGGTATCCTTACTGGTTGGGATCAAACTAAATTTGTTTTGAATGATGCGAAAGACTTAGACTTCTGCTCGATTTTGCAGTTCGCTCAAATTAACATGGATGTTATTTTTAACATCCTGAACGTCTATGGTCCTCCCTCAGATGATCTAAAAAAACGTTCCTTGACCAAATGGAGAATATTACGTTTTCGGATGTGCCTACAATCATGGCGGGAGACTTTAACTTGGTGTGTAATCGAAACGATCGCCTATCAAATAGGCCGTTGAAATCATTTGATAAAAGGTTTGACAAGTGGATAAACTATCTGGGTCTGGTTGAGCTCATGGAAAGAGGGACTCTTTTCACTTGGTCTGGGTCCAACGACTGTGCTTCTTGGGCCATTTTAGATCGAGTCTTTGTGAGTAAGGATCTTTAGAACCTCTGTCCGTGTCTACAAGTTAAACGCCTTCTGAAAACATATTCGGACCACAATCCCCTTATGTTATCCGGGGGACTTTTTGGTTTAAACACAACATCTTTAGAATTGAATCTTTTTGGTTACGCGACGAATCGTTTCTTCCCCTAGTTAAAAAGTCTTGGAAAGAACATGTCCAATCTGACAACAGCTTCCATCGTTGGATGACCAAGGTTAAAAGATTAAAACTTGTAATTAAATCGTGGAAAAGAGAAAGGATACCATACCTGAAAAGAAGAAACCAAAAAGGTTGAAATGGATGCTATTGGGGATCTAAACTTCAATGAAATTAGATGGAAAGAATTAAATTCAAAACTCGAATCACACAAGCTCGATGAGTACCTTATGTGGGAACAGAGAGCCAAAGACAGATACCTTAAGGAGGGAAACTCTAATACTAAGTTTCTCAAGATTCTGGCCTCTAGTAAAGCATCGCGCAACCATTTAACTGCCTTGAGGGGCGAGGATGGCAATCTGGTCCTTGGCATTGAGGGGATTAGCAAGATCATCATTGATTATTATGAGAATCTTTTTACCAATCCCCTACCAAATGCAAATGTTTGCCGTATTCCTGAGGATTTGGTAGTTCGGTTACCTGACCACATAGTTTTTACTAGACCCTTCACTTTGATTGAAGTGGAAGATACTATCAATAGGTTTAAACTTAACAAAGCCCCGGGTCCCGATGGTCTCTCCATCGAGTTCATAAGACATTGTTGGCCAGTGATCAAGGAGGATTTTTTAAATCTTCTTTGCAAAATACAATCATTTAACTTCAATGGCAAATGTTTGCGTCATCTAAATAACGTCTTGATTTCCTTGATCTACAAAAAAGGGGATGCTTGCCAAATCGAAAACTATAGACCAATTAGTCTGATCAATCTCTCGATTCGCATAATATCCAAGATTTTAGCAAACCGTTGGGTTCCTCTGTTGGAAAACACTATTCCACCATCACAATGCGCCTTTTTGAAGAACAGATCGGCAACCGACGCATTCTTTGTGACCTCTACTATCATAAATGAATGGGATAGATATGACAAAAAAACACTCATTCTTAAGATAGACTTTCGCAAGGCTTTTGATACACTTCGATGGCCCTTCATCCTCGGGGTTCTTAAAGTTGCAAATTACCATGCAAACTTCATCTATTGGGTGAGCTCTATTCTTCAAACAACCGGTCTATCCTTCAAGGTAAATGGTGCATCGATGGGTTTCATCCATCCATCCAGGGGTGTGCGTCAAGGAGACCCATTATCTCCCTTCCTCTTCATTCTTTCTCTATCTGTGCTCGATGCGATGCTAGCTAAACTGTCGGACCATGGAAAATGCATAGGTTTTCATAAAAAAGGGATGACTAACATGATCACTAATATTTAGTTTGCTGATGACCTTCTAATCTTCCTTGAATATAAAGAGGAATATCTAAGGAACATTATGAAAACTTTGAACGTCTTCAGTTGCCTCTCCGGTTTAGATATTAATAAAGATAAATCTAAGTTCTTTGGGATACATATCTCAAGAGAGAATTCGCAACAAATCAAAAACATCTTAGTTTCCTTTAAACTACTAGGGTTTTCCTTTGGCGAAAAAAAGACTCCTCACCAAAGATTGGTCGGGTGTAATTTCCAAAATCTCAGATCGATTGCAGGGTTGGTAGGCAAAAATTCTACTACTCCCGGCCAGAGTTTACTTTGCTCAACTCGTCGCTCACACCGCTCGTTACTCATGTTATGTCATGTGTTAAGATGCATGTTGGCATAATCTAGAAAATTGACAAAATTAGACGCAAGTTCCTTTGGAGGGGAAACATGAGTAGACCCACACTTCAAAAGGCTGCATGGTCTAAGATCTCTCTACCACGCTGCAATGATGGTTGGGGTATATTAAACCTTCGTGCTTTTAATGATGCACTATTATCTAATTTTGCCATAAGCTTGATAAACAATAAGAAGCCGTGGATGTCTAGTCTTCTTAGTGTTGTTGGCTTTCAGGGAGGACCGATTTGTATCCTTGACAAACCTAAACCCTCGTATTCCATAATTTGGAAATGCATTTTGCGTCGGGCCTCCCCTCTTGCGGCGGTTTGGAGCAAGAGAATGGGGACGGGTGAAAGATCATCCCTTTGGAAAGACCCCCTCAATGGTCATTTGTCACTTTTTAAGGATTTTGCTGACCTTTGACCTTTCATCAAAAATCATCGCATTTCTGCTAGCTCGGGGCTTGAAACTTGGAATGCTCGCTTCAATTGGTTTAAAAGCCTTCATAATAGACTCCCACTTTCGCTTTGGCGTTTGATGAATAAGTTGAAAGGGGTGCTATCTAACATCCAGCGCTCTCTTACTTCCTCTACGGAAGATTCACTTACCTTCCCCACCGATGCAGGATCTACCTTGACATCCCCTTGTCGGCAAATTTACACCCTGCTGACTGATGGTGGGTTTCGCTTCAACTCGGGGTGTAACTTTTGGAGTAAATCCTTCGATCCTCGTGTTTCGTTTTTCTTATGGATGGTGGCTCATAACAAACTACTCACTCAGGATTTTCTTGGAAAGATGAATATAAAAACGGTCAACAGATGTCATCTATGTCGAACCAAGACCTTAAATGCTGGTTTTGATCACCATTTTCGGTGAAAACCAAAACAGAATTTCGATGGAATTTCGGGCAAATTTCGATCATTTCGGTCATTTTTTGTACCAGGACCCCCATATTTCGGTCATTTCGGTCGAATTTCGATTTCGACTGGATATCAATATTCGACGGAAATTCGACCGAATTTCGCTGAAATTTGAGGCCATGTGTCGAACTAATCTTGAAAGCTACAATCATCTTTTTGATAGTTGCATGGTGACTCGTGAGATCTTTACAACATGTAATTTAGAAGCAAAGTTTGAGGATTTCATTAGCTAGACTTCCTTTCCGACCTTGGCAAACATGTATATACCAAATTGGTACACGTTCGTGATCAAATCAACCCTTTGGTGGTCTATCTAGAAGACTAGATGTGAGCTAGCATTTCATGATGCCCATTGCAACATTCCTTTTATCATATCAAGCCCCTCAATGGTCATTTGCCACTTTTTAAGGAATTTGCTGACCTTTGGCCTTTCATCGAAAATCGTCGCATTTCTGCTAGCTCGGGGCTTGAAACTTGGAATGCTCGCTTCAATCGGTTTAAAAGCCTTCATAATAGACTCCCACTTTCACTTTGGCCTTTGATGAATAAGTTAAAAGGGGTGTTATCTAACATCCAGCGCTCTCTTACTTTCTCTCGGAAGATTCACTTACCTTCCCCACCGATGCAGGATCTACCTTGGCATCTCCTTGTCGGCAAATTTACACCCTGCTGACTGATGGTGGGTTTCGCTTCAACTCGGGGTGTAACTTTTGGAGTAAATCCTTCGATCCTCGTGTTTCGTTTTTCTTATGGATGGTGGCTCATAACAAACTACTCACTCAAGATCTTCTTGGAAAGATGAATATAACAACGGTCAACAGATGTCATCTATGTCGAACTTGTTGGACATGCGAGCCCACGGCAAGCCATTATGCAATAAATGTTATTGCGAATATCATTCCCTGATATGAAATGAAGAATGAATAATTCGCATAATAGGTCCCTTAGTACAATTAGGGTTATGTACCATGGCCATCTTGATGATCATACAGATGTTGATTCAATTATTGAATCATAGAGGCTGGTGCTTGGATGAATATCTAATGAGTTAGATTGAGGACTCATCAAGCACCGTCAAATGATTGTTAAGAGATGATCTCCAGCCAGAGAAGGAGATGGCAATCCTATCTCAGTTAGGCTGATATCTGACCGACCTCTTGATGCAGGTCCTCTGCATATGAATAGAGATTCTGAGGTGTCAGATTAGTTAGGTCAAAGAGTTGACTTAACGAGATCGAGATAACCAAAGTCCTACATCGTATGCTGTCACGATACATGCACGCATCCTTTGACCGGAGACAGATGTGTTACTATATGTTCGAGTATGTACATTTGGCAGACCAATAAGTTGATGACCTAATCAAGGTCTATACACCGGCGCACTGGTGTGCATATAAGGGCATATGAGTAATACGATCTCTCAAAGGGATCATACAGGTTCAGTTACTAAACCGGAAGACATGAGCTCACTCATGAGATATTGGGAAGAATCAAATTCCATGCGCATGGTCGTCTCGCTTTGGAAGCTTGACTGAATTTGTGGGTTTGATATATACTTTTGGAAAGTATATGATCGAGATCTAGGTATGATATATGCTTTTGGAAAGTATATGATCGATACCGACTCCCAATGATCGAATGAGAAACTTACTGATAAAACCCTGAAGTAGACAGTGTAAAGTTGATCTAATACTTCGGGTTTATTCTGAGTCTTCCAGTATGCAGGATGTACAGGTATTGGGAATGGCTGAGGGTGATGTGATCATAAACGGTTGTATAACCATGACGCTTCCATTCCTAGGGAGTGATGAAACGGGTTTGGATTATAGTTACTCCTCTCAGTAGAGAAGTAATCTGATCTTAGTCCAAATGTTGGACATTAATCTGAATGTGATTCAGATTCAATGAGAAGATTAGATTTACGGTCTTGATTTAATCAAGCATCTATGGGAGGCCCGAGATCTGGATTTGATATGTGATCTCAATATCCATGTCACTATACGTGGAACAATACAATCGCCATGTCCTTATCTCCAAGTATCTGCGGAGAAAGCACATTATCCTTAAAGGAGTTCATGGATAATTCTATTGTTGATATATATATCCAAGCATTGAGAAAATGGATAATTAAATGTGATTTAATTATCATGAGCAATATGAATTTGATTCATATTATAAAGAGAGTTATCTGAGATAATTAAATGTGATTTAATTATCAAAGATGTAAATAATGTGAATGAGATTCATATTATTTGAGAACAAGAGAATAAAGATCCAAGATGATTAAATGTGATTTGATTATCATGGATATGAATAATGTGGATAGCAATATCCATATTAGTCATATATATTATAAATGTGATTTATAATATATAAGAGAGAGATATTTATAATTTACATTTGTTAATTAAATGTTAATGTGAATTGGATTCACATTGGATATTGAATTGAAAATGTAATTTACATTTTGTTTTGGATTGTGAATATGATTCATAAATTTTTCAATGGCAAGATAACAATGTCTACAAAATAATTGTGAATTATTTTTGTAGAATAATTTGCAACAAAAGTTGTTATAAATAATGGAGATTACATAAAAGATAAAATAGCCACCTTCCTAATGGAGGAGGGTGGATGGCCACCACTCCCATTAGGAAAGGGAGGCCGTCCCCTCTCTCCACATGGAAGGAGGCTTCCTCTCTTCCATTATCTCCATGTATTGATGAATTAATTTTGTGATTAAATTGTGTTGATTTATCAACATATATTTAATTTAAATTAAATTAATTGTTGTCGGTTTTACCAACACAAATCTTAGCCATTAAAAGAAACACAATCAATGAGAGCCATTGGATTTGTGTTGTCCCATGGATTGAGATCTATGGATTCCAAAACCCTATAAAAGGAGAGGCACCCCATTGCTCTTCTTTACACACAATGTTTGAGAAGCATCTCTCTCTTTTCTCTCTACTCGACAGCCCTCTCTCTCCCTCTCATGTGGTCGTCCACCATGGATGACCTAGAGAGGTTCTCCATCGCCGCGGCATCGTCGTTATGCTGCCCGTTCGTCTGCTCGTGGATCTCCGTCTCCTTTGGTGCGCCTCGCTCGTGAAGAAGACGTCGGATCTCGTGTGTCGAGATCAGGGGATCCGTCGCTTGGATCATCAACATGGATTGCGAGAAGCACACGGTTCATCCCCGCGCTCGCAAGCGTCTCCTCCGTCGGATCGGACTTGAGACAGGAGGTCTCTTCGTTTAGAGACTCGATCGCAACCACGCTTCAAGAGGTAATCCTATTACTTGTTTGTAGTTTAGACGAAACGATCCGAGAAGTGTTCTTGGATCATGTGGTTCGTCGTGAGAAAAATTTTTGAATTCTGTTGCATCGAGCAACTAGTGCAACTAGTCGCTCCTCGTCATATTCGATACGACGCTCACGCTTCCGTGATGCGCTTGAGGATCTAACCATATCCTTCAAGAACTAATCTTGAAAGCTACAATCATCTTTTTGATAGTTGCATGGTGACTCATGAGATCTTTACAGCATGTAATTTAGAAGCAAAGTTTGAGGATTTCATTAGCTCGACTTCCTTTCCGACCTTGGCAAGCACGTATATACCAAATTGGTACGCGTTCGTGATCAAATCAACCCTTTGGTGGTCTATCTGGAAGACTAGATGTGAGCTAGCATTTCATGATGCCCATTGCAACATTCCTTTTATCATATCAAGAGCATCTCTTATTTGTAAAACTCGGATTGGGATGCAATTTGATGCGGATACAAGTCATTTTTCAGTATTGTGAAGAGGTGCTAATGTTGTAACCGCTCACCGCTTATATCGAGCCTTGTCATTGCAAACTCCTGTACTCCATAACCGACCCTAGCTGTATCGGGCAACAGGCTTTCTACAAAGAAGATTATGTTGTGATTATCGTATGCAATCCCTTCAAATCGATACGGTTTTTTCTGCCGTCGGCTCTAGACTCCTTTTTTGTTTTAGACTTATTTTGTTGTTTTTGGTGGCCCATTGCAACATTCCTTTTATCATATCAAGCCCCTCAATGGTCATTTGCCCCCTTTTAAGGAATTTGCTGACCTTTGGCCTTTCATCGAAAATCATCGCATTTCTGCTAGCTCGGGGCTTGAAACTTGGAATGCTCGCTTCAATTGGTTTAAAAGCCTTCATAATGAACTCCCACTATCACTTTGGCCTTGGATGAATAAGTTGAAAGGGGTGTTATTAAACATCCAGCGCTCTCTTACTTTCTCTACGGAAGATTCACTTACCTTCCCCACCGATGTAGGATCTACCTTGACATCCCCTTGTCGGTAAATTTACACCCTGCTGACTGATGGTGGGTTTCGCTTCAACTCGGGGTGTAACTTTTGGAGTAAATCCTTCGATCCTCATGTTTTGTTTTTCTTATGGATGGTGGCTCATAATAAACTACTCACTCAGGATCTTCTTGGAAAGATGAATATAACAACGGTCAACAGATGTCATCTATGTCGAACTAATCTTGAAAGCTACAATCATCTTTTTGATAGTTGCATGGTGACTCGTGAGATCTTTACAGCATGTAATTTAGAAGCAAAGTTTGAGGATTTCATTAGCTCGACTTCCTTTCCGACCTTGGCAAACACGTATATACCCAATTGGTACGCGTTCGTGATCAAATCAACCCTTTGGTGGTCTATCTGGAAGACTAGATGTGAGCTAGCATTTCATGATGCCCATTGCAACATTCCTTTTATCATATCAAGAGCATCTCTTATTTGTAAAACTCGGATTGGGATGCAATTCGATGCGGATACAAGTCATTTTTCAGCATTGTGAAGAGGTGCTAGTGTTGTAACCGCTCACCGCCCTTGTCATTGCAAACTCTTGTACTCCATAACCGACCCTAGCTGTATTGGGCAACAGGCTTTCTACAAAGAATATTATGTTGTGATTATTGTATGCAATCCCTTCAAATCGATACGATTTTTTCTATCGTCGGCTCTAGACTCCTTTTTTTGTTTTAGACTTATTTTGTTGTTTTTGGTGGCCCGTGTCTATGCGGGCCCTTGTTGCTCTCGGTTATTTTGTATGCACGATCTAGATGGCTTTCGTTCCGTATCTTTACTACGAAACTTTTGTATATTTTCATGATGAATGAAATTGAACCTTTTATCTAAAAAAACTCATAGTGAGATAGGATGTGGTCCACCAGCTTCGCAAAATAACATCTATCCGCCATACTCCGTCATGTTATAATAGTTTATCATGTATTAGGAACTCTTCTTCAACCATAGGAAGAAAGAAATCCATGGAAGAAATTATTTAGATCAAAGGTAGAAAGAAATCCACATTATATACATGATTTACGGAAGGATAATACGAAGACAAAATACGAGTGCTTCACGTGTGCTAGAAAATGATAATATACATAATTTACTAAAGGATACCTATGGAATGCATGATTTTGAGATAAACAATGATGTCACCGATGATGTGCTAGAAGAAAACTTGGAAGAAGAGCATGTTAACACGGATGCAAGGAAGTTTTTTAAAACTTTGGGAAGATGTTGCTGAACCTCTATACAATGGCTGACAGAATTATAGCAAATTTTCTTTTATGGTCAAGTTGTTACATCTAAAAGTATTATTTGGTTGGAGTAACAAGTCATTCGATGAATTGTTCTCTTCTTAGAGATGTTCTTCCGAGTGGTTATGAGACTATGCCATCATCCTATTATAAAGCAAAAAAGGCAGTTCAAGAATTAGGTCTCAATTATAGAAAAATAGATACATGTCTAAATGATTATATGCTATTTTGGAAAGATTCTGAGAATAAGGGAAAATGTGATCATTGTAATGCTTCTGTATACGAAGCTCAAACTACAGATGATAAGAAAAGGGAAAAAATACCTATGAAAGTATTACGTCATTTTCCTTTAATTACAAAATTACAGAGGATGTTTGTGTTACGTCATTTTCCTTTAATTCCAAAATTACAGAAGATATTCATGAATGACAATTTGGCTAGACGTATGCGATGGCATTTGGATGAAAGAGTTAAAGATGCCTTGTTGAGGCATCTGGTAGATTCAGAAGCATGGAAGTCTATAAACTAATTTTCAAGAGTTTGCCAGCGATTTTCGTAATGTTCGCCTTGGCCTTGCAAGTGCTATGTTCAATCCATTCAGAAATATGAACAATGCATATAGTATTTGGCATGTTATTGTTATACTGTATAATCTGTATTTAACCATCTATACCATCTCTTTGTCACTCCATCTCTCTCTCTAATGCCAGTAATGTTTACATAATGATATACACTTGATTTTCTAATAAAACATTGTGACATGGTTAGACTTTGGGGTATAACTATTGGAAGCTTTTAATCTATTATTTTTTACCAGTATTTTTGTGAGCCATCTCATATAGATATGCTTTCTCAAAAAAATAAGGTAGGGTGTTTGTTTAGTTTTCCAATATAACATAGCCTCCACATTATTTTTGACCAATAACAATGATATTAACCTCATTGGACCTAACAATTTTATTAGTATGACGTAATGGCAGTAGTAAAGATGCCACTGCAATTCCAAATAAGTTCTTCATTTAGTCCTTTTTTATTGATTGGGATCTCCTTTCACTCTTGTAATTTCTTCATAGGTTACTTTTTGTATAGCAAGTTTTACTGCCTTATTGAGAATTATTATAGATCTTTTTTTTATGTTTATTCTGAAGTTAGCAAGGACTTGATGAACGAACAGAAAAAAAGATCTATAATAATTCTCAATAAGACATAGGAACTGGGGTAGAGAAGTGGGGTAGATTCCATGCCCCTATAAGTTTTTCGTTATTGGTATGAGATAAAAAATTTCCATACCAAATACCATGCTTTTCCTTTGGCAAGTTTGAACATATGCTGATTTCTTGAGTTTTTTTCCATGTTGATGGATCATAGACAAGCATCGATATATTTACGGTAGGAGAATTCATGACTAGGAAAGACAAACTTCAAGTTGTAAAGCCCACCACTGTTGTTGAATCGGGTAATTTAGAGAACAAGGTCATCAAATTACTTTTTGTTGTCAAGGAGATGCTAATCCTTTTTTTCCTGGTAACGTTGACAGCATTGCATATGCTCGTGAAAGATGGCATCTCGGGCTTCCCAATGATTGATGACTACTGGAGATTGGTATGTAATTGGCTTCACTTTTTCACGTGCTTGAACATTTTATTTAAGTTCATGTCTAACTTTTATTGCCATCGATTTGTATGCCATGCATGTTACATGTATTAAAGAAACTTTAAGTAGATTTCCCTTTTTAGATGTTTCTACTTAATAAGAAATTTCAATGCAGAATAATTATTCTTTCACAAGTTCAAAAATATTTGTAATTTAGTAAACTGTTTCTAGCCTTTGCAGCCGAAAGATTGCATAAAAGATGTTTGTTTTGATCGTAATCTTGTTTGAGAACTTAATTAGATATCCCCCTGATGATGCTGACATTCGATATATTTTATTAATAACTGGAAAGCTGGTCTGAACTGATTAACTGAAATAGCATAAGAATAAATCTTCTGAAGCTGAAAGCCTTTATAAATTGTTTTAGATTCTTGTTTCTAGTTGTGAGATGACTGATGTTACTATTTGTGGGTAGCTTGTCATTTCAGGTGCACATTAATATGGAGGCATAATCTATGTGTTGTCCATACATGTGATGTTGTTTTTAAGAAGTCTTCTAGCAATGTTTACAGCTAAAACTCGAAGACACTTACCTGTCATTTTGTCTCTTAAAGAACTGGAGCAAATATGTTGTTGTTTTTTATAGTCCCTTCAGGAATGACATTCTTATCATCTTACAAGTGGGCGTTGTGTCTGATTATGATTTGTTGGCAGTAGATCCGTCTCAAGTGGGAGGAAATATATCTGAAATATGCATGCGTTGTGCAGGTGGGAGGAATTGAGGATGAGAAACGATGCGAACATTTAAAATGGGTATCGGGATGGCTCTTGTTGTAACCCTTGAGTCATCTTAGAGAATACTCACACAAAGCCATGGAAAAGATCCAGCCTACTGCATTGGGGAGATCATCGTTGGTGAAGGGGTCACCTTCACATGAATTCATTGGTATATAGCCAATCTATAACTCATTTCCTTGTAGCATCTCCTTGATCATTTATTAAAACTCCAGTATTTATTTTGCTGAGGCAAACATGATTAAGGTGGTACTTGAGATTCTATCTTATTTCTACTCATACTTGAGGTTGATTAACCTTTGTAATGTCAACTTTATTTAAAGAAAAAGCCCTTTGGTCAATTGTATGGGTAGCAGTGTTGATTAAACCTGAGTTTTCTCTACCTTAGAAAGTATGCGATCAGTCCATTACTAGCCCCTATCTGTCTTTATAAGTCAGGTTTTGTTGATAACACTCGTAACTTATGTTGCACGTATAAAGGTTTAATTAGGAAGTGTTGAATGGAAATGAATCAGATCAAATTTCATCTAACCCTAGAGCTCTCTTATATAGGAGAAAAGCTCTATGGGTAAATTACAGAAAAAGGATAATTAAAAGAAACAAATAACATAATTACTCTAACACTCCTCCTCAAGCTGGAGCATATATATCTAACATGCTCAGCTTGGAACAACATAGATGAAAAGGACCTCTAGCAAGAGCCTTGGTGAACATGTCTGCAATCTGCTCTCCTGATGATACATAAGAAGTTGAAATAAGCCCTTTTTGAATTAAATCCCGTGTATAATGACAATCCACTTCAATGTGCTTTGTCCTTTCATGGAAGGCTGGATTATTGGCTATGAACAAGGATGCTTGATTATCACATTTAAGATGCATAGGAAGAGGTACTTCAATAGTTAAATCGGTCAAAACTGATTTAACCCATATCATCTCAACACTACCTTGGGCCATTGCCCTATACTCTGACTCTGCACTGGATCGAGCCACGACAGTTTGTTTCTTACTCTTCCACGCTGATGGTGAGCTGCCAACAAATACAATAAAGCCTGAAGTAGACTTTCTATCATTAGGGCACCCAGCATAGTCTGCATCAGCACAACCTGTGACAGATATAGAGGTATCTTTCCTAAACAGAAGACCAGCACCTGGAGACGACTTCAGATATCTCAAGATCATAAAAACAGCATTCATGTGAGCCTGTCTGGGTTGCTCCATAAATTGACTTACCTTACTGACAGCAAAGGATATATCTGGTCGGGTAATAGTGACATATAACAACTTCCCCATGAGCTCTCTATACCGTCTCTTGTCCACCTCCTCAGAGTCATCATCATATAGTTTAACATTAGGATCCATAGGAGTAGTAGCTGGTCTACATCCTGCCATTCCTGTCTCAGATAACAGATCAGTAACATACTTCCTTTGGGTCATTATCATGCCTTGCTCATTTCTTGCAAACTCCAATCCCAAAAAGTAACGAAGTGTACCCAGATCCTTCCTAACAAACTGCTCACTAATAAAATCCTTGGCTGTTTGAATGCCCTGCTTATTACTACCAGTGATAACAATATCATCAACATACACTAAGATGATCACAATACCTTGCTGGTCTCTCTTTACAAAGAGAGTATCTGCTGTAGATCTGACGAAGCCATTCTGTTCAATCAACTTCGAGAGCTTCTGAAACCAAGCCCGTGGACTCTACTTCAGGCCATATATGGCCTTATGAAGACGGCACACCATACTGGACTCCCCTTCAGCAGCAAACCCTGGTGGCTGTTGCATATAGACCTCTTCCTGCAAGTCACCATACAAGAAAGCGTTCTTGACATCTAACTGAAACAGGGGCCAGTCACGGACAATAGCAACAGCAATGAGAATCCGTAGGGTAGAATGATGGGCTACTGGAGAAAACGTCTCCTGATAGTCCACCCCATATGTTTGGGTGAACCCACGAGCAACCAACCTGGATTTGTATCTATCAACCGTACCATCAGCTTGATGCTTAACAGTAAAAACCCATTTGCTTCCGACTATTGACGCACCTGGTGGAGGATGCACAACACTCCACGTACCACGTGACTGCAACGCCGCCATCTCCTCTTCCATAGCCAAACGCCATGGACTGCTCTGTAGTGCCTCCTGATATGACCTTGGGATTTCCACTGCTGATAACCCAAGGACGAATTTGCGAAACTCTGGGGACAACCGCTCCAAACAGGCCTGTGATGCAAAGTCCATCCCATATTTGGGATTCATTGTCCGTGCACGCTTTTGCCTTCTATGGGCAATAGGAAGATCATCAACTGGAGTAGTGGTAGTATCATCTATGCCCTGTACATCTGTCTGCGCATGTAAATCACCTGTGCCATTAGTAGTACTCAAATGTTCATTACATACCTCGGGCGTGCTAGATGATGGAGGAGGCACATGAGCAGAGGGTCGACGCTGATAGACCTGAGGATAAAAAGTAGAAGGTGGTGGTGGAGGTGGTGGTGGTATAGGCTGTGGTGGTGGTGGCGACAGAGTAGAGCATGGGATAGATGGTGGAGGAGGCACATAGATATCATCACCTTCGTCTGAGTGAGTGAGGTTGTCACCTGTAGGAGAGAAATACATAATGGATTCAAAGAATGTGACATCAGCACTAACATGGTACCGTCGTCTAAATGGATCAAAACACCGATACCCTTTTTGGATTTTGGAATAACCCACAAAAATGCATTTGACAGCTCTGGGAGAGAGCTTGTCAAGACCAGGAGAGAAGCAATGAACAAATGCAACGGAGCCAAAGACGCGAGGTGTTAGGGAGAAAAGATCCTTCTCGGGAAACGCAATCAAGAACGGGATCTTCTCTCCTAACACTGACGAAGGCATACGGTTGACCAGATAACAAGCAGTTAGAACCGCATCCCCCCAATAGGAGTGAGGGGCACGGCTCTGAACCAATAGGGTCCGGGTAATGTCCAACAAATGACGATGTTTCCTCTCAGCTACCCCATTTTGTTGGGAGGTGTAAGCACATGACTTCTGATGCACAATTCCATGAGACATGAGAAATTTTGAGATATGAGAGCTACATAATTCAAGAGCTTTATCAGACCGTATGAACTTCACTCTAGCAGAATAACTATTTTTTTATTTCAATAATGAAAGACTGGATAACAGACGCAGCATCAGACTTAGTTTTAAGTAGAAAAACCCAACATAACCTAGAAAATTCATCAACAGCAACAAGATAAAACCTGTGTCCTTGAAGGTCAGGGACACGACTGGAACCCCAAATATCAAAATGTAGCAGCTCAAACAGACCATGACGACTTGGACCTATACGACTCGGAAATGACGACATGTGATGTTTGCCAAGTTGGCATGCCTCACACTGAAAATTAGACTTGGGAGAAATCTGTGGAAGAATATGAGCCATCTTTTGCAACGGAAGATGGACAAATCGAAGATGCCAAGTGTAGGGTGACACCGATCCAGCCCTCATAGAAGAGACACCAGCATAAGGAGATTGCACCAGTCTATAAAGACCCCCTTGCTCACAGCCAGTTCCAATCACTCTGCCCGTTAGGATGTCCTGAGACACAAGAGCAGATGGGTCAAATATAGCACGACAATGTAAATCTTTAGTGATTTGACTAATGGATAGTAGATTCATGGAAAAATCAGGAGCATAAAGAACGTTCTGAAGTCGTATCCCAGGGGTCAATTGCACCTCCCCCTGACCAGTAATGGGAGAATGTGTTCCGTCAGCAATTACCACGGAGCGTCCTGTCTGAGTAGCAACAAAATCATCCAATTGCCTTTTGTCACCACATAAATGGTGAGATGCTCCTGAGTCCATAATCCACTCTGATAGATCTGCTCTGTAACAACTAGTAAGTGCATACGTGATGAATCTGTGATTCATCACTCTAAAAGTTGAAAATAGAGCCTTGTTCCCGAGAAAATAGAGGCATATTTCCTTTTATCTTGCATAAATAACACTCATGCATGCATCCATAAATCATGCATTTTAGCAGCTCATCTGCATTTAAATAAGAAGCCACAAATCCCCTGTAAAATACCTCTTCATCAAATAAACTCTTCTCTATAATATATGTATATAGTCCTTAATAATATAGGGAAGGAGGCCACAAATCACCCTTGTAGAATAGCCCAAATACCCTGAGAACCCTTGTACAGTAAAACCCCCATAAAGCCTGCATACAAACTCCTACTTAGGTCTACTCACTATTAGAATACTACATATCAAAAGACCTTCAAAATGAGACTAATTTCATTGAAATTGGAGCTTGTATGAGGAACTTGGGTTTTTGGGTCATTTTGTATACTACATATGTATATTTATGTAACTTTGTATTTATGTATCATATTTGACCTTATCTCCGTCTTTGGTCAACATGAAACTTGTAGATCTCATCAAGATCTACAACTTTCATGTTTTGAGTTTCTCCAAATTCGGCTTCCTCTTCTCTCTACATGTATTTCTTCTTCCAGCCACTCACAGCAGGCCACGTGGCGCCCTCTGATTGCGCCACGTGGCCCGCTGCCCTTTGTCTGATCCGCCTTCGCCCTCCGCCGTTGGATGGCTCTCCTGATCCAACGGCCTAGCCGCTGCCACATACGCCATTCACATAGACCGTAGGATCAAAGCCCACATCTCATCTCCACCGTCCCTTAGCGCCGCGCCCTCAGCGAGCCACGTGGCGCCATCTACGCCGCTCGATCACGCCCCCGATCCTCTCACCACAGTGCGCCACGCGTCACCTCTTGAACCCTTAGATCGCATCACCTTGACCTGATCCTAGCCGCTCGCCCGCGCCTCGCCCCCATTACGCCACGTGTCTTCCCCCGATTTCATCGATCGCATCACCAGATCTAATCGGAGCCGCTCCATCTAGCTTCGATCCCCACCGTTGGATCACAAGATCCAACGGCCAGGACTTCGTCCCCTACCTCGGGCACCCCCTCTCTCCCACGATCTCCGCCTTGCGGGAGGGGCTGCCCCTTCCTATTCTTGGCCGCACTCCAGCCATCCTCGCCGGCCACTGACCACCCCACGACACACCCCACTCATCCCTCTCCCTCGCCAGCTCCCTCAATCACCACCATCTCCGCCACACTCGCTCCACTACCTCCATGAACTTCGCCACTCACCCATTCCAGCCGTCACCTCCACCCTTTAAATACACCCTCTCCGGCCACATTCAAGCCTATCCGCCACTCCAGGAGAAACCCCCGAGCTCAGAGCTCTCGATTGGTGACAGCAATTGACCGTTTCTTCGAGCGAAGACAGGCCCTTCTTCTCCGGCGAGATCCACGGTGCACCGCCGTGTCGCAGCCGCCTTCCGTGACGCTGCACGAGCTCGGGCGATCACCGGCCCTCGAGCAGGAGGACCAATCCCCAGGTGAAACCCCCTCCATCTCGCCTCCGATCATTTTCTTCTTTTTCTTTAATTTTCTCCGATTTTATTCTCCGACCACGATCATCTTCACGCTTCCTCGACACTCCGACGAGCTCCGCAACGGAGCTCTCATCCTCGCGGACCTCTCCGCATCGCCGTTCACTCCACCTCACCCACCATCGACCTGCTGCTCCGCCGCTTGGCCGGAGCAACCTCGCCCGACCACCTCAAGCCACCGCAGGCCTCGTCGTTCACTCCGTTCACTCCCACGATCACCTGCACGCTTCGGCTACTCCATCTAACCCCTGCAGGGTCTTGTTCCTTCACTGGCCGGATCCTCACCGGAGACAACTTTGAGTTGCGTCGTCGGCCATCTCCAGGCGTCCTCCGCTGCTCCTGTAACCGTCAGCACCTCCGCCGCATCGTCACGCTCCTGCTGGGATACCTCCGACAACTCGGAGAGCTTCATCGGCCTCTGTAGGATCGGGCGGAGCTCAGCAGCCTTCGCCGGAGCACAGCCCTCTCCTCCGCAGGCGGCGGAGGCCCGTTGAAGGAGAAGCAGCAGCCACCGTTCGATCATCTGATCGAACGGTTCTCGCCCCGCCACGCGTCCCTTCGTCGCCTTCGTCCTCGACCGTCGATCACACCGCGGATCGGACGCCTCACCAGCTGCCACGCGCCTTCACCGACAACCCTTGGATCCATCTTGATCCAAGGGCCTCCAGGCCGCCACGTCGCCCTATCCGAGCCTCGGCCTCCAAGCCTAGGCTCGGGTACCCCGAAGCTGATCCGAGGCTAGCCCGAACCTCCAGAAGACCCGAGCCTTGCTCCGAGCCTCTGACGCCCTCCGAACCTAGGCCGCCCCACGTGAGGAGCACGTGCGGCCTGGGTTATTTGCATCGACGCCCCTGGAGTTTTCAAGAATTGCAAAAAGGTCCCTGTGAAGCAGACATCACGTGAGGAGCACGTGGTCCGTGGAAAAATTGCATAGACGTCCTGTATATTATTGGTAATTGCATTTTCGTCCCTGTCAGCATGTTTATTTATTGAACATTTATTTTCCAGTGTTGCATTTATACCCTTGTGTTTGCACGTGTCCATAGCACGCATTTTTGATCATCTTGAAATTTTAAAAGTTGCATATTGTTGAGAATTTTGTCCTCTACCTGTGAGTACACGTGTCTTATTTTTGTTGGTTTCCTGGATTTATTAATAAATTAATTGGTTGATTTGTGTCATATTTTGCCCAGTGATGCCTTTTGATTTTTAGTAAATTATCTGTGCCTTCAAAAATCACCAAAAATTCGCAGTAGCTTAAGGACTTTATTTTCAACACTCCATAAAAATTTCACATCATTTGCACGCATAACGAGGCCTGAATAAATAGTTAAGTGATTCTCTTTAATTAATTTTAATTAATTCATTTCACAATATTTTTAAGTTCTGTTAATTTTCCTAGGTCCCTGATCATTAGACCTTCCTAGGATAATTTTAGTTCTTAGAAATATTGTGGTTTGATATTTATTAAAAATTAAACACTGAAAATCACTCTGTCTGTTTATTTAATTCACAGAATATTCATTTTGAGTCGAAAAATTCCAAAAAAATTAGTGTAGGTCATTTTCATCATAAATAACCTTCTGGCCAATTTTCATTATTTTTGGACTTAGTTTGATACATCAATTAAATTCAACATTAAATTGGCTAAGAATTGTCTGCATTGTCTGCATAGGAATTAAAAATACCAAAAAAATTGTTCCCCGAATCTCAAACACTTGTAAATTGCTGTAATCAACTTAAGGAGACAGTTGCCTCCCTGAGATCGACCTTGGACTTCACCAAGTAAAAAAAATCATCACTTAACATTAATAGATAAGTGATTTTTGATTAACCCCTCGTATCCGACTGCAACGAATCATATCAATTAATTTGGACATTAATTTGACCGAATTAACTAAGGGTGCGGGAGGCTTATCAAAATGGCGCCGTTGCCGGGGAGGCACGGCTTAGGTTAACTTACATCATATTTTTGAGTGTTTGATTTTCTAATCCCCGGGTAGTCTGACCCCCGGTTTTTCTTGTAATTATTTCTCTCATTTATTTTTGCTTTATTTTATTTTTGTGTCACTCTCTGACCTTCATTTCATTTTTTGTGCGAGGACCGCGAGGAGTCGGCGACACTTCGAGGACTTAGCATTTAGATTGTGTGAGAGAAAGAGAGGCCTTGTAATTTTTTTTTATTTTATTTTATTTCTCTTTTGCATTGTTTCCAGCGGTTCCCGTTTGGGTTCTCGCGCGTGTAAAAATAGTGGAAACCGTGTCCCGTGTGCTGTGTGGTTGATTGGTAACTTAGCTTGCACTAGCGGCTCCTCGAGCCACTCTAGGACTGGTTTGTGCTCGTAATCAATAGGACCACACAACACATTTAAAAGACGCACTTAGACCGCAGGACTTAGTTCAAATTAAACTGTTCTTCACGCTAATAGAACTGCCTGTCTAGGAGCGGCTTTTATCGCTTGCATATTGCATATAGAATAAAAAGTTTTCAATTCTGTCTAGCATCCTGCATCGACAAGCGAAGGGACCACTGTGAGTATTCTCTACTTAGCATACGCATCATAGATTTCAGCTTGCATCGGCTTTTCTCGATTTCCCCCTCTGATTTTCTCACTTAATTAAAAAGGAAACTGGGACTGTCCGATAGGCGTGCTTTGTGGTGATTAATTTCAGTGATAACCTAACTTTAAAACCGGGACTGCTAACAGTATTGACCAAAAAAAAAGAATAAAAACTGAAAATTGTTTGCGGGAGACTAATCCCCGACCTTGTTTTCAGGCTGAGTGAGGGTACCTGAGTGTGTGTGAACACCCTAAGGTAGAGCCCAAATCCCCGTCTTCCATATCACGTTCTGACTGATCCTAGCAAATATCACGAGCCGGATACTTTCAGATTCTTTGACTAGTACCAAGTAGCCTCCGCCTGTCTCAGGTAGATAGGGGCGAAATTGCGGTACTTCGCGACAAGCTGCCAGTAACCCCCCGGGGTGAAGTTCCGGCCTTGTCAGCCTCCGCCTGCTTGCAGGTAGATAGGGGCGTGGTCACTGAATCCATCGGCTTGGGATAGGAGCGAAGAAAGGAAGGAGCGGCGGTATCTTAGACGACAGGATAAACAGGGAAGACGCATCCGGCTCTGAGCCGACTTCCCTCTAGGCCGCGTAATCCTTGCTAGATTTGCTTGAAAATCACACTTAAAAATCACAAGATAAATTGGACCCAACTTTGGGTCCTTCACTGTGTTGAGTGTGAAAACCAGGGTCTTGGATTGTTCTTCTTGCTTGCTTCAGGTAGGAGTAAAATCCTATCTTCTTCTCGCTTATCAAGATGAGTCAATGGGGAGATCTCGACGCACTATTCACTGATCCCTCTATGAGTCCTCCAAGTGACTCGTCTTTATCGGTCCGAACGCACTTTGGACCACCCAGGACTCATGACCCTCTTCAGTCCTGGTTCCCTCCTGCTCAGGGTGGTTACTCTCAAACCAACCCTTTTATCTCCTCTGAGATTACCGAGGAAGATCATTGCCTCGGTAATCCCTTCCTTGATTCACCCTCTAACACCGGACTTATTTTCCAATCCCCAGAAATAGAGGAAGAAATGCCGCCAAGGATGCCGCCCGACGAGGACCAGATGAGACAGATCCTTAGACGCCTTGCTGAAGCTGAACAGAAGAATGCCGATCTCACTGCATGAATGGGGCAGATCATAGTAGCTGAAGGAATCGACCGACCAATGGTCGATACCTATAACCCGGCGGAGAACGAAATCCAGAATTGGCTAGCACCTGCAGTTCCCGACCAGGCATTCGAGCTGAAGCCCCACTTCCTTAGCCTGCTGCCGAAGTTCAACGGAAACCTCAGCGAAGAACCATACACCTTCCTCCGTGACTTCGAACTAGTGTGCAACAATCTTAGCCATCCCAACGTTGGCCAAGATTATATCCGGCTGAAGGCCACCCCATTTGCCTTAGGAGATAAGGCTGCTCATTGGCTGAAAAACTTAGGGGTGGTATGTACTACCTGGATGCAGTTCAAGGACCTCTTCTTGAAGAAGTTCTACCCTCTCAGTAGAACCAATCAGATGAGAACGAAGATCGCCAGCTTCGCCCAAGGATCCAGCGAACCTTTCCATGAGGCTTGGGACAGGTTCAATGATTTAGTACAGAAATGCCCATGCCACGGCATTTCGAAGGCGATCTTGGTCCAGACCTTGTTCTGCGGTCTAACCCCAGAGATGCAGGGGTTAGTCAGCGCCGCCTGTGGAGGAAGCTATCTGAACAAGAACGAGCACGCCGTTTGGAAGATCCTGGAGCAGATGGCAGAAACCGGCAGGTCACAGGCCACAAGGGCCTATCAGTTGTCTCCCTCAATCTTATCAAATGAGACAACAAAAAGGACTGTTGCAGATCTGACAGAGGACCTCATCCCCAGCATGGGGATGATTGCAGACAAGCTCACTATGGTCGAGCAGATCCACAAGAGAGTCGCGGAGATGGAGTCTCTTTCGAGCCTTCCCAAGAAGGTGGAGGAACTCTCTGAAAAGGTAGCCAAGATCAAGCTACCCACCCCTTCTGCACCACCTGTACCTGTACATCGAGTCCATCTTGTACAGGAACAGGCACCGGGGTCTCAGAGCAGCTGGGATCAGACTTACACCCAGCAGAACCATCATGCACCCCCACCAGTTGAGACAGAGTACGAGGAGCCTCCGCCCGTTTACGAGATCAACGGGCTCTGGTATAGCCGTGACCCACTAGTCAGGCAAATCGAAATGGGGAAGGACCAGGCACACCGCCCAACCCCAGTCTACCAGGAGACCAGGCCCGTCACAATCCCGCGATATCAGTCCAGGCCAGAACAGGGGTACCAGCCGCAGCAGCGCACCTACCAGCAGGGGCCAGCACCGCCCCATCAGCAGCAGTATCGGCACGGCCAGCAGGGCCAGTTCAGGACTGCATCCACTCAGCAGACAGCCCAGCCCACTGAATTGGAGTCCCTCACCTTGGCGATCCAGACCCTGTCTGATAGGGTCCAGCAGATGCAGAATGACTACCTGGACATGAGGACCGACATCAATCGGGTCTCTCGTGCTCAGGACCAACAAATGGCGCCAAGGACTCCAATTCCCGCACAGGTTCAGGCCAACCCAAACAGCATACATCAGGGCCAGAACCGACCTCGAGATCAGGTATATTATTCAGATAATTACTTATCTGAACATGAGATCCTTTCGTACGATAATGTTAATCATATGTCCCTCAGGAGCGGAAGGACCGTGACCATACCTGATCGGGCACGGGCACAACAGGAAGGAACCTCCGAAATTCGACCTGAGGAGAATTCGGAGGAGGAAGAGGAGGAGCACCACCACCACCCCCGCAAGCAGAAGAAGAGGACATCTGAGTCCTCGAAGCAGCACCCCCGCATCCACCTGGAGTCCGACGACACTGATGAGCCCGCACCTCCATCTGAGGAGGACCAGCCAGAAGAAGCGGAAGAAGCATCACCGGTTTCGCCCAAGCATTTTCCCTTTCGTCAAAGTCAGAGTCAGAGTCTGTACAAAAGTCCGAGTCAGAGTCCTGTCCAGAACTCAGTTTCAGTTTCTAATGAAGATATTTCAGTTCCAGAACCTGAGTTAATAATCCCTTTCCCCCAAGCTCTTAAGGGTGGGAAGAAGAAAAACACAAAAATCCAAAAAGATGACCCTGAGATGGCTGAGTTTTGTAACAAACATATCAAGGTCACAATCCCTTTTGACAAGTTCGTGGAAATGACCCCTGCATTCCAAAAATACCTTAAGGTGAGATGCACACCTACTAGGGTTAGCAGGAAGACCAAAAGCCGTGTTGAGAAACACGTTCTATCAGTAGCCACGACTTGTGCAATAAAGAACTCGTTTCCTCGGAAACGAAGAGACATGGGTGCACACTATGTAGTGAGTCATGTTGATGACATCGCGTTTGCACGCACTCTCCTGGACAATGGTTCCTCGATCAATTTGATGCCCACAGCCCTCTATGAGCGGCTCAATCTCGGACCTCTTAGGAAATCTAGAGCTATCCTTCAGTTTGCAGACAAATCCACTAAGAGGTCCCAAGGAGAATTAAGGAACATTGTGATCAAAGTCGAGGGGCAAGAATACATGGTGGACTTCACTGTCCTTGATATGGAGACCCCTCGTAATTGGAGAGATTCCCAGATTATCTTGGGTAGGCCCTTCCTCAGAACAGCAGGGGCCTTATTCGATTATAAGAATGGGAAGATTCAGTTCCAAACTCCAGGCGGAGATGAGGAACTAGAGATGAAGCAGACCAGATGGCAGAGACCAGACTCCGAATCCAGCACCGAGTACTCTTCTATCGAAACAGACAGTGCACATGTAGACTTAGTTGGGCCATGGAGACAGAACCCAGCCAGCACCGATACGTCCATCTCCTTTGAAGATGATCCAGTGCATGAGTCAGTCTGCGAGATCTTCAGGAACGAGTACAGCTCTGAGCCTGCATCGCCCTACATCTTCGATGACGTAGAGGCCCAGTTGGGCCTGTCAGTCCTTACATCCTTAGGACAATCGGAAGATGAGGATGACGAGTCGGACGAGGCGTTTGCCGATTGCATGGAGACCTTTGACGATCCGACTCCAGAACCAAGCTTGGTGGCAGCCACTGCAGAACAGGATCCAGCCACTTCCAACACCGAACCAGATCGGATTGAGCCAGACTTCTTAGACGATCATACCATCCCTGAGCTCAAACCCTTACCCACAACCCTTAAGTATGCCTTCCTTGCGGGCGAAGCCAAGAAATTTCCGGTCATTATCAGTTCGCAATTGACCGAGGAGCAGGAATCTCGCTTGTTAGAGATCCTGGAGAAGAACCGTAAGGCAATAGGCTGGAGCATTTCCGATCTCCACGGGATAAATCCCGCTCTGTGTTCGCACCATATATATTTGGAGAACGAAGCCAAACCCTCTCGTGAATTCCAACGTCGGTTGAATCCAAATCTACGAGAGGTTGTAAAGAAAGAGATAGAAAAATGGTGCGACGCGGGTTTCATTTACCCAATCTCCGACTCTAAGTGGGTGGCCCCAATCCATGTTGTCCCGAAAAAGTCGGGAATTCAGATGACCACCAACGAGGACGGAGAGGAGATCGTGACGAGAGTACCCACGTCGTGGCGCGTCTGTGTGGATTACAGACGCCTGAATGCCGCGACGAAGAAGGATCATTTCCCCCTACCGTTCATTGATCAGATCTTAGAAAGACTAGCGGGGAAAGAATTCTTCTGCTTCCTTGATGGGTTCTCGGGCTACAATCAAGTAGCCATCGCTCCGGAGGACCAGGAAAAAACCACTTTCACATGCCCCTTTGGTACTTATGCTTTCAGGCGCATGCCTTTTGGGCTATGCAATGCTCCAGGTACTTTTCAAAGGTGCATGATTGCTGTATTCGCCGAAATGGTCGGCGAATTCCTGGAAGTCTTCATGGACGACTTCTCGGTCCACGGCGACTCTTTTGATTCCTGCCTTAGGAATCTGGACCGAGTCCTCAAAAGATGTTGTGAGGTCAATCTGGTGCTCTCCTGGGAGAAAAGTCACTTCATGGTGACGGAGGGCATAGTGTTGGGGCATGTCATCTCCAAGAGAGGAATGGAGGTTGACCCTGCCAAGGTGGACGTGATCAGACGACTCCAGCCACCAACCAACGTACGGCAGTTGCGGTCGTTCCTCGGGCATGTCGGATTTTATCGGAGATTTATAAAGGATTTTTCTAAGATTGCCCGACCGCTAACTGAGCTTTTAGGCAAAGACGCGGAGTTTATTGTCGATCACAAGTGTCTTGAGGCCTTTAAGCTATTACAAGGAATGATTATGGACGCACCCATTTTACAAGCCCCAGATTGGTCTCTCCCTTTTGAGATCATGACGGATGCATCAGATTATGCTGTTGGGGCTGTATTGGGACAAAGAAGAGATGGCGTCCCGTTTGCAATCCACTACGCAAGCAAAGTGCTTGATTCTGCTCAGCGTAACTATACAGTTACCGAAAAGGAAATGCTTGCGGTAGTGTTTGCCTTGGATAAATTCAGATCTCATTTAATCGGATCCAAGGTAACTGTGTTCACAGACCACACGGCACTACGATACTTGATGGAGAAGAAGGACGCGAAGGCGCGTCTTCTTCGTTGGATTTTACTTATCCAGGAGTTTGATTTGGACATCCGTGATAAACCTGGAAAGAAGAACGTAGTCGCCGATCATCTCTCTCGTCTCGAAGATCATAATGCTTCCGAGGTTTCCCCGATTCGAGACTCCTTCCCTGACGAGTCGATTTTTGTTGTCGACTCACTCCCATGGTATGCCAATATCGTGAACTATCTTGTCTCCAAGAAGGTTCCCGAGGATTGGCCCAAGAGCCAAATTGACCGACTAAAATCGGATGCTAGACACTACCATTGGGAGGATCCGATCCTTTTCTTTGAAGGACCGGATTGTGTCTGGAGACGTTGTATTCCTCAGGAGGAATACCAGAGTGTCCTTTCTTTATGCCATAGCTTAGAGGCAGGAGGACACCACTCCGGGAAGAGGACCGCATGGAAGGTGCTTCAATGTGGCTTTTACTGGCCGACTCTGTTTCGCGATGCCACCGCCTTCGCGAAGTCGTGCCCAGTTTGCCAGAGAATGGGAGGAACCGTTGGTTCCAAGGATGAGATGCCAATGCAGCCGGTCATCATTTGTGATGTCTTTGACGCCTGGGGCATCGATTTCATGGGCCCATTCCCTGTCAGCCACGGGTTTGAATACATCCTTCTTGCGGTTGATTATCTGTCCAGATGGGTGGAGGCTATCCCGACCCGAGCCGCAGACAGCAGGACTGTCTGTAAATTTATCAGAGAGCACATAATCTCTAGGTTCGGGATCCCCAAAATGATGATATCAGATGGGGGTAGCCACTTTGTGAACCGGGAGGTGAAGAAACTCCTGAAGGACTACGGCATCGAACACCGTGTCACTAGTCCTTACCACCCACAAACCAATGGTATGGCTGAGGTGTCGAATAGGGAGGTGAAAACCATATTGCAAAAGCTCGTCCGCCCAGACAGGAAGGACTGGTCTCAGATCTTGGATCAAGTCCTCTGGGCATATAGGACGGCTTACAAGACACCGTTAGGCACCTCCCCATTCCGAATGGTATTCGGAAAGCCGTGCCATTTGCCCGCAGAATTAGTGCACAAATCAGAATGGGCAATAAAGAAGGTCAACTGGAACACACACCTAGGCCAGAAACAAAGAGACATGGATCTGAATGAGCTTGTGGAAGTCAGAAACCGAGCATACGACAACAGTGTGGTGTACAAGGACAAAGTAAAGCGTTGGCACGATAGATTTATCAGACGAAAGACCTTTGTTCCTGGACAGAAGGTATGGTTGTTCAATGCCAGGCTGAAGACTTTCCAAGGCAAACTGAAATCCAAGTGGACGGGACCATTTGTAGTCCGAACGGTGCATGACAGTGGATGTGTCGAGATCTCAGATCTCGCAGATGACGCACCTACATTCCTAGTAAATGGGCAGCTGTTGAAGCACTTCGTAGAATCCAATGAACAGTTAGTCCATGTGGAGGAGATTGTATTCATGCGCGAAACAGATACAGCAGATACATCTCAAGCCGTGCATGAGACCTTGCAGCAATGAACTCCAGCCATCAGCAGCATCTTCAGAAGATTCAGACCGACTCATTTGTATACATACCATTCTTCCTGTATATCCTATCCTCTACCTCCACGATTCCAGTAACCCATCCCCACATCATCGAATCATTATCTCGGACTATACTTAGGATGACCAGATCCTAAGTATAGGGGGGAGGGGTCACCCGAGTCGATTCACTGCACATTCTCCAGATCACATCGGTCCTCATACTCATTGCCTACCGATACTTAGGCTGACCTGAGCCTCAGTATAGGGGGGACCGATGCCCGCGTGTATATACTCATCCATTCACAATCTTTCCCTCGTCCGCCCCATTTTTGATCTTCTTCTACACTTAGGCTGCCAGAGCCTAAGTATAGGGGGGCGAGACGACTTCTATACTTTCTATTCCTCGTTGGCTCTCCTACGCTTAGCACGAGCTATGTCTTTTTCGTCGCTCTCTGTGCTCTGAGGACATAGCACACGCTAAGTATAGGGGGGCGTGTATATATTACATATATACTTTACCCATAGCTCGTACTTTCGCATATTTTTGTATATATATTTACAATAATTACGGGTGGGTAAAAATGACAAAAAAAAATCACCCTTTAAACAAAAGGCTTCTTATTTACTCTTGCATATCATCTCTGCATATAAAAGAGTCTTGCATTCTCATAGCATGACATCTCATCTCATTTGCATATCTTGCATATGCAAGGTGAAAAGCTAGTGGGTTCTGAACCAAGTTATGAGTAGATATTGAGGATGGACTTGATTTGACCTTAATCCACCTAATTTCAGAGGAACCTTATAGGAACTGGAGTTAAGATTTCTCAGGTCAAGTGACTTAATTCTTTGAGTTCGCAAGTCTATGTTCACATGTCATCTTGATTAGTCTAAGTAGAATATCTCGTGCATACGCAGGATTCTTTTAGATAATGACTTAACTTGGACAAGCACAATGCACGTAGCTCTTCATTGATGAAGTGGTGAGGAGGTAGAATCCTTTAGCTTGGAGTAGCACACGGGTGGAAACATCCGTCCTCCTCTAGGGAGGGTAGTGCATCTCAACCTAGTCTGGTGGTGTTGACATCTAAGGACAGGATGCTGTGGGTTGCAATAATGCTTCAAAAGAGGGATAGTCTACTGGCTCAAGAGGAAAAACTCCTGATGTACATGTTGCACATTGTATATTTGTGAAAAAAAATGCAAGAACTCCAAAAAAATCAGACAGGCCCAAGTGAAAAAAATAATACCTGTCGGAGTATGTATATTCGTAAAGAAAATGCAGCTGGATGACTTGGCTACACTGGTCAGGCATCCCGGGATAGGTGGCTACACCGGCCACCGTCCATTCTTCTCTCTACCCCCTCCTCTTGAGTTGGTCGCACTTGAACTTAGAAGGGAATACCCCGCTCCTCGAGGAAAGAGTTACTGGACCGGGTTATTGAGTTACCTTGTTAGAGGAGGCTGGTTCCGAGCCATTTCTGATGTGGAGAGTTACATTTCACTTACACAGTACAAGTAAGAATCATAGTCATCAGAAATTTGCGTTTGAGGATTTGTTCTGACCTGACTATTGAGGCGTCTTGAATAGAAGACTTGTGGAACTTGAAGTCTGTTAGGTCTTAAGTTCAGGTCCCAATAAGGTTCCGCCACATAGTTAATCCAAAGGTCGAGTCAATCTCCATTTTCAACTTTTGTTCATGACCTTGGTATGGAACCCAAAATCATTTCACTCTTGCATTCCATTTAGTTGCTCGGGGACGAGCAAGGTTTAAGTATAGGGGGTTGATGAATCTGTGATTCATCACTCTAAAAGTTGAAAATAGAGCCTTGTTCCCGAGAAAATAGAGGCATATTTCCTTTTATCTTGCATAAATAACACTCATGCATGCATCCATAAATCATGCATTTTAGCAGCTCATCTGCATTTAAATAAGAAGCCACAAATCCCCTGTAAAATACCTCTTCATCAAATAAACTCTTCTCTATAATATATGTATATAGTCCTTAATAATATAGGGAAGGAGGCCACAAATCACCCTTGTAGAATAGCCCAAATACCCTGAGAACCCTTGTACAGTAAAACCCCCATAAAGCCCGCATACAAACTCCTACTTAGGTCTACTCACTATTAGAATACTACATATCAAAAGACCTTCAAAATGAGACTAATTTCATTGAAATTGGAGCTTGTATGAGGAACTTGGGTTTTTGGGTCATTTTGTATACTACATATGTATATTTATGTAACTTTGTATTTATGTATCATATTTGACCTTATCTCCGTCTTTGGTCAACATGAAACTTGTAGATCTCATCAAGATCTACAACTTTCATGTTTTGAGTTTCTCCAAATTCGGCTTCCTCTTCTCTCTACATGTATTTCTTCTTCCAGCCACTCACAGCAGGCCACGTGGCGCCCTCTGATTGCGCCACGTGGCCCGCTGCCCTTTGTCTGATCCGCCTTCGCCCTCCGCCGTTGGATGGCTCTCCTGATCCAACGGCCTAGCCGCTGCCACATACGCCATTCACATAGACCGTAGGATCAAAGCCCACATCTCATCTCCACCGTCCCTTAGCGCCGCGCCCTCAGCGAGCCACGTGGCGCCATCTACGCCGCTCGATCACGCCCCCGATCCTCTCACCACAGTGCGCCACGCGTCACCTCTTGAACCCTTAGATCGCATCACCTTGACCTGATCCTAGCCGCTCGCCCGCGCCTCGCCCCCATTACGCCACGTGTCTTCCCCCGATTTCATCGATCGCATCACCAGATCTAATCGGAGCCGCTCCATCTAGCTTCGATCCCCACCGTTGGATCACAAGATCCAACGGCCAGGACTTCGTCCCCTACCTCGGGCACCCCCTCTCTCCCACGATCTCCGCCTTGCGGGAGGGGCTGCCCCTTCCTATTCTTGGCCGCACTCCAGCCATCCTCGCCGGCCACTGACCACCCCACGACACACCCCACTCATCCCTCTCCCTCGCCAGCTCCCTCAATCACCACCATCTCCGCCACACTCGCTCCACTACCTCCATGAACTTCGCCACTCACCCATTCCAGCCGTCACCTCCACCCTTTAAATACACCCTCTCCGGCCACATTCAAGCCTATCCGCCACTCCAGGAGAAACCCCCGAGCTCAGAGATCTCGATTGGTGACAGCAATTGACCGTTTCTTGGAGCGAAGACAGGCCCTTCTTCTCCGGCGAGATCCACGGTGCACCGCCGTGTCGCAGCCGCCTTCCGTGACGCTGCACGAGCTCGGGCGATCACCGGCCCTCGAGCGACGACCTGGCCCTCAAGCAGGAGGACCAATCCCCAGGTGAAACCCCCTCCATCTCGCCTCCGATCATTTTCTTCTTTTTCTTTAATTTTCTCCGATTTTATTCTCCGACCACGATCATCTTCACGCTTCCTCGACACTCCGACGAGCTCCGCAACGGAGCTCTCATCCTCGCGGACCTCTCCGCATCGCCGTTCACTCCACCTCACCCACCATCGACCTGCAGCTCCGCCGCTTGGCCGGAGCAACCTCGCCCGACCACCTCAAGCCACCGCAGGCCTCGCCGTTCACTCCGTTCACTCCCACGATCACCTGCACGCTTCGGGTACTCCATCTAACCCCTGCAGGGTCTTGTTCCTTCACTGGCCGGATCCTCACCGGAGACAACTTTGAGCTGCGTCGTCGGCCATCTCCAGGCGTCCTCCGCTGCTCCTGTAACCGTCAGCACCTCCGCCGCATCGTCACGCTCCTGCTGGGATACCTCCGACAACTCGGAGAGCTTCATCGGCCTCTGTAGGATCGGGCGGAGCTCAGCAGCCTTCGCCGGAGCACAGCCCTCTCCTCCGCAGGCGGCGGAGGCCCGTTGAAGGAGAAGCAGCAGCCACCGTTCGATCATCTGATCGAACGGTTCTCGCCCCGCCACGCGTCCCTTCGTCGCCTTCGTCCTCGACCGTCGATCACACCGCGGATCGGACGCCTCACCAGCTGCCACGCGCCTTCACCGACAACCCTTGGATCCATCTTGATCCAAGGGCCTCCAGGCCGCCACGTCGCCCTATCCGAGCCTCGGCCTCCAAGCCTAGGCTCGGGTACCCCGAAGCTGATCCGAGGCTAGCCCGAACCTCCAGAAGACCCGAGCCTTGCTCCGAGCCTCCGACGCCCTCCGAACCTAGGCCGCCCCACGTGAGGAGCACGTGCGGCCTGGGTTATTTGCATCGACGCCCCTGGAGTTTTCAAGAATTGCAAAAAGGTCCCTGTGAAGCAGACATCACGTGAGGAGCACGTGGTCCGTGGAAAAATTGCATAGACGTCCTGCATATTATTGGTAATTGCATTTTCGTCCCTGTCAGCATGTTTATTTATTGAACATTTATTTTCCAGTGTTGCATTTATACCCTTGTGTTTGCACGTGTCCATAGCACGCATTTTTTATCATCTTGAAATTTTAAAAGTTGCATATTGTTGAGAATTTTGTCCTCTACCTGTGAGTACACGTGTCTTATTTTTGTTGGTTTCCTGGATTTATTAATAAATTAATTGGTTGATTTGTGTCATATTTTGCCCAGTGATGCCTTTTGATTTTTAGTAAATTATCTGTGCCTTCAAAAATCACCAAAAATTCACAGTAGCTTAAGGACTTTATTTTCAACACTCCATAAAAATTTCACATCATTTGCACGCATAACGAGGCCTGAATAAATAGTTAAGTGATTCTCTTTAATTAATTTTAATTAATTCATTTCACAATATTTTTAAGTTCTGTTAATTTTCCTAGGTCCCTGATCATTAGACCTTCCTAGGATAATTTTAGTTCTTAGAAATATTGTGGTTTGATATTTATTAAAAATTAAACACTGAAAATCACTCTGTCTGTTTATTTAATTCACAGAATATTCATTTTGAGTCGAAAAATTCCAAAAAAATTAGTGTAGGTCATTTTCATCATAAATAACCTTCTGGCCAATTTTCATTATTTTTGGACTTAGTTTGATACATCAATTAAATTCAACATTAAATTGGCTAAGAATTGTCTGCATTGTCTGCATAGGAATTAAAAATACCAAAAAAATTGTTCCCCGAATCTCAAACACTTGTAAATTGCTGTAATCAACTTAAGGAGACAGTTGCCTCCCTGAGATCGACCTTGGACTTCACCAAGTAAAAAAAATCATCACTTAACATTAATAGATAAGTGATTTTTGATTAACCCCTCGTATCCGACTGCAACGAATCATATCAATTAATTTGGACATTAATTTGACCGAATTAACTAAGGGTGCGGGAGGCTTATCAATACGTTATACCTGAAGAGGATGTTGATGCTGAGCCGGCTATATCTGAAGATCCTGAAGTACTAGCTGGTCCCTGGCTAGGCATGATCTCCCGGAGTCTCGATACTAACTCCTCAAACCTCTGATCCGTGACTAGGGAAGGACCCCCTTCCTGCTGAGCCTGCTCCGCCACACGTGTCGTAGTAGTAGGAAACCCATGCTTGGAATAGCATGTTTCCTCAGTGTGTCCAGTCCTGCGACAGTAGGTGCACGGCTGTCTAGGAGGTCTGTTACCTCCTCCTCGACCACGACCAGTTCTACCTCTGAAATGGGAGTAGCCTCCTCTGCCGCGAGAAGAAGCCATGGCTGAAGGTGTCGGAACTCCACCATGAGATATGGAGAGTCTACTTAGCCTGCGATAGGCCTCTTCCATAGGTGGTATGGTGGCATCTGTAAGAATCTGTGCTCGGGCGGCATCATACTCCGGATCAAGGGCTGCTAGAAACACTCCAGTCATCACCGAGTCCCTGTATGCTTTGAGCTGCTCCGGTGTAGCTGTCAATGGAATGTACCCGTGTAGCTTCTCAAACATACCCCTCAGAGAGGTATGCAGGGTATGAAGAGGACGCCCGTTCTGCTTCGAGGTAAAGATATCATGCTGGAGTTGTAAGATCTTGGACTCGTTCTTCGCCGGAGAATACATGGCTGCCAGGACATCCCACATAGCCTTCGCTGTGGGTTGACTCAGAATGTCGTTGGCTATTTCCATGGACACAGTACCGGATAGCCAAACACGCGCATAAGCATCATCAGCCTCCCATGAGGCGTTAACCCCAGTCTTGTCAACAGGTTCCTCTTGTGTGAGGATATGTTTCTTGCCATTGCACTGCATAAGACTCATGAACTGCATGGCCCACAGTTCATAATTCGTACCATCCATCTTTACAACGGGTGCTGGACCTTTGAAGGCATCCAGAGATGGAAAATCTACCTTGTTGTCTGACATGACAACAACAATAACCTGTAACTGGGGTTACACAATCAGACGACAATGTCTACTTGTTCATAGACTCAAACGACAATCTCCATGCTGGTCATGTGCACAGAACATGTGCATCCAAACAAGTACGGCTAGGGCACATAACAGGGCATATAGTGCATACGCACATGGAGTGCTTGCACAGGGTGCACGTTACAGGACCACGTGCTACTGGACGTGCTGCTCCAGACGCAAGTAGCGCTACAGGACGAGCGCTACAGGAAGTCGTCTCCTGTAACGTGCTAGTGCGCAGGGGTTCGTCTTGGCCAGGCGTCTTGGACGTGCTAGCGCGCAGGGGGACGCGCGTAGAGAGTCGGCGCAAGGGGTCGCGTGATGACCGCGCTATAGGAAGGCGCCGCCTCTACGTCGCGTGATGAACGCTCTACAGGAAGTCGTCGCTTCTGCGCCGCACGATGACCACGCAAGTGCTAGTGCACAGGGCTAGCGCGCAGGGGCCCTGGTTGCGCGAGGACCAAGCGTGCTCCGATCGACGAAGGTTGGCAGCGTCGATCTCGAAAATAGAGAGAGAGAAGGGCGGCGGGTGTGGTGGGGTTAGGGTTAGGTTTCAAGAACTCCGGCCTAGGACCGTCGCTCTGATACCATGTTGAATGGAAATGAATCAGATCAAATTTCATCTAACCCTAGAGCTCTCTTATATAGGAGAAAAGCTCTATGGGTAAATTATAGAAAAAGGACAATTAAAAGAAACAAATAACATAATTACTCTAACAGGAAGTAATTGTTGTCTACTTGTTTGACATTGCTTTCTCCCCTTCTATGTGCTTTGGCAAGATGTTCATAATGAAGCATTTATCGAAAGAATAAAGTTAAGATTTCATTGCAGGTTGTTGATTTGCATCTTGTTGCAGTTCCATGGAAAATGAATCACGAGATTTCGACTTTGTGATCATGGCCTCTGTGGAAGATGTTGAGCACTGCCTCAAGTATTTAGATTTCTCAGTACTAGAAGGTCGTGATTACTTTTGAGAAGGTAAATTCCTCTTATTAATTTCTTCATTTCATGCATAATTTTTTTGAAATAACATAGTTCCATCAGTAATTGATAGCTTCTGGTTGTTTTCTCGGGATCAGATTAATATGACTCATGTAGATCATCAATCAAGGAGAGAAGGATGCCAAGATCATTAAGATCCGCTCAAAAGATCCTGAGTAGTGAGTGCATACTGTTTATGAAGAACACCCTCTATACAAGATGTTTAAGGAGAGGAAATTGAAGTTGTTTTAGATGTAACATCTAGTAATCATCTTTTGTAACTATATGTATGACATGTAAAGGATGATGTCATTTAACAATTGATTGTATGTGTACAGTAACATGTAACAAAGTAGGGGTGTTCATGGGGCAAGTACCCGTCCCATTTGATTGTGACCCGCCCTGCCCCGTTAGTATTGGGTGACGGGTCGACCCGTCCCATTCCAACGGGTACCCGATTAATAGCAATGGATATTGGCTATTTGCAGGTAACCGCGGGGATAAAGAGAGATACTTCTAATGAATGGTGGCATATATAAAAATGCAAACAATATGTCCAACTATGTATATTCATATCTATATCATATTCATAATGATAATGCTGGATATGAAAATCCGAATGGTAGGGAATGCATTTAGATAGGGATAAATAAACGTAGATAAATAAATTAATGAGGATGTATACAACTATGTGGATAATGTAAACCATATGAATACATGCAACTGGAAGGAATACCATCGAATACGGATCCAATGGTGACATATTCACGTAGGTTCATCTTCATAATGAATCAGATACGGATAAAGAGATGTAAATATGTATAATCGGAGGACAACATGACAAACAATATATAAGTATATATTCCTATTCGCACATGGGTGTATTAATTATCATCACAATTGGTTATCGCAATGTGTGCATCCACACTATGTGTGTGCGTGTGGGCGCATGTGCGCGCACGTGGGCATGGGCATTTGCATGGATGCGAGTGCGGGCATGCGTGTGGGTAGGGGGACAATTCGTATTCAATTGTATTCATTATCATCATATTTGGATGCCGAAAATGTATGTATATCGATATGGATCATATCCGATTCATTATCATATATGTTAATTCAAATTTTGACATCCATATATATTTCGATTTCAAAATGGATACATATATGAGCCACTCCAAACATATAAATTTCATCTTATCTATACAATTTTGCTTATATTATTTTATCTTTCTAATTTGCATCCATTTAATTCCGGCATTCATTTTTAATGACTTGGAAATATGTTTTCCATATTCACCGATAATTATATCCGTATTCATTTCTATATTTTTAAAATAGATAAGAATAATGTAACATATTTATTGGTGTTTGTATCTAACCATTTACATTTTTATGAGTCAATTTATAGTGTAAGCCTCCAATTGGGTACCTACGGGTACCCGTCGGGTTTTTTATATGGGGCATGGGTCATGACATTGCGGGTACCCGACCCATCATTTTCGAATAGGTGCCTGAGAGTTTAGGGTCAAAATGGACGGATCAAACTGGGTACTCATTGGCCCAGATTTTTTTGAACATCCATATAACAAAGTAACATGTAACAAACTTTATAGTTGCCTAGATTCATTTATGAGCTTTATTGCATGTAGTATTTGGCAATAATAGAAGAAAATTATGTGAGAATATAGTAGGTATTTCTAGTATATAAGGTAACCGGAGTAATCAGTCACCACAAAGCCCTTTTTTAAATAAACTATGGCGTTGGAATACCTGTCGTAAAATTATTTTATGACAAAATCGTTGTCGCATAGTTTGTGGCGACTGATCTTTGGATACGGATGACAGGCGACGAATTAACTGTTGCCATAGTGTTTTCCGTCGCCACATACATCTATTCTGTAACCACAAGTACATCACCCAAATTAGCTTCTGTTGTAGCGAGAGGCGAGGGAAATGGCATAAAATGAAGGTGGAGACGGAGATACAGAAGGGAGGAACACAATGGTGGTGGGAGGGTCGGAGGGGTCTTCAAGAGAGAAAAAATAGGGTTTTAAGGAAAAACGGTAGGGTAATTTTTTTGACTAATTAGTAATTACGAGGACATGGGCGACGGATCAGTTGTGGTCGAAAGAACCGTCATCTTTAATATGTTGCCATATGTGACATTTGTGGCACTGAGCTCCAAGCAAAACCACAGAGGTCGGGAAGGACAGGAGACAGATCCTGAGGAGAGGCAGTGGCAAGGTCAGAGAAGTGGAGGATGGTAATACCTAGGGCTGCGGGCTGAATAGTGACGATCGAGCATGCGCAACCTAGAGGTGGTGAAGGCGAACGAGGTGATGAGAGCTATACGATCGAGCATGCGCAACCTAGAGGTGGTGAAGGCGAACGAGGTGATGAGAGCTATACGATCGAAGACAGTCGCAGATGTGGGCCGGACAACGAGGGTCGTTTGCGCACTAAACAGGTGCTGGCGGTGAAGGCGAACTGGTTGGCGGGGTGGCCAGAGAACTAGGGCATGGAGAAGAGAACGGGTTGGTGCCATGGCAAGATTGGTACTAGTGTTCTAACGAGAAGAGAGGAAGTGGTAAAGGAGATTATTTTATGGCTTCCAAGAGAGAATGGCGTTTTATTTAGAAAAGGCTCAAATTTGTCTTGACATTAACATTCCAACGTCGTCAAATAGTATCTTTTCCTACGTTTTGGATATTTAGAATGTCAAGCTAAGTTGATAGTCATTAGTCCTATTGACCAACGTTTTTAAATCATGTCGGTATGAATTTTAAATTTTCTGTACCACTTACAAGATATTTCATGTTGACGTTATTGGCGATATAATGTCGGCCTAAGTAGTTTTTTTGTAGTAATTATTTCTAAGTGTTGGATAAATTAACTAGTTAACAGAGTTTTTGGACGATATCAATGAGAGTTAAATGTCTTTGATGTTGTCTTAACTTATTCAATGCTTAATTCCCGTTAAATTCATTGGTTTTATATCCGTTGACGGTATACTCCGGTCAACGCAAGTTATAGTATTAGTGGATTAAATATATAAGTTGAAAGTAGTCATCAAAAGCTTTTCACGGAAAACATCTCGTGAATTGAAAAGTCATTTTCAAAATGCAACCTTTTAAATTGCATGCCTCAGGAATTAGGCATAGAATAAAAACGGGACATAACGAATAACGAATAACATTAGTGCGGTTATGGTGGTTGTTATGGTGGATCATTGGGTCGGATCAACCCGAATTAAATCCCAACCCGATCCATAAAAATCTGGACCAAGCTCGAACCTGTTAAACATATGGATCGGGCTCGGGCACTCATATTAACCAAATATCGTGTTAGGGCGGGGGCCAACCCGATCCGTGAGGACCTAAGTTAGCCTAACCTGGCCCGCCTCCCCCATTAGTTTTGCTTGTCCAGATTAAATGGTTACAAGTATTTAATGTACCCTCCCACGTAAAATCAACTAGTTGGGAGCCCGTGCTTTGCAAGGGCAATTATGGTTGGCACATCTTTATCATATTTTAATTTGTAAAGAGAGGGAGTATATTAATTAAATTCAAGTAACAAAGAAATAATGCAGGGAAATTGAAATGCATGTTTTGAAATGCGTGTTTCTAGTGATTCGTGCATCTACAGAAAATTTTAAATGCATGTTTTGAATAAATCACTTTATTGTAGTTTATTTTTCATGAACTTCTATAGCTGGATAGCATATAATATGATTAAAAAAGTAGTACGAGCGAGTAATGTAAATAATGAGAGAAAGTTAATATTTGATGCTATCATAAAATTTAGAGCGTATAGGACATAAAAAATAATAAAAAGTATATGAAATTTTCGGCAACAATTCCTCTATATCATTGACTCCCAAACGCTATCCTTTATCTGAAACAATTAACATCAAATATTTTCTAAAACTTCCATACAATCCATTGTCAAAGTTATCTTAGGCCAAAAACTTTATTCGAAATAACAGACGCAACTCATGTTGCTTTTTATCTGTAACCATCATCTATGATCTTATGTGCATATATATCTTTTTTCATTGTATATATGGAGTCTTCAACGATTCTAAATATTTACATGTGTAAGACATGGAAAAGAAAGTAATGTTTATATATAACACAGTGGTACCAAAACACAAAGGAAATTAAGTTCATAGTTTCAAAAAATTAATGCTTATAACCATTAAGATCAAAGAAGAGTAAACATGAGTTTGGTGGTTTTCTGGATGGTGATTGGAGAACTGTTGATCTTTGTGTCATCGACCTGTGAAATGTTGAAGGGAAATATGTTAATAATAAAAATATTAGAGGTGTGGTATATTGTAGATGTACCTTGTTTCATTGTTCAAGTGGAGCTTGTTGCTTTACATGAAATGTTGAGACGAGTTTTCTTCCGTGACAACAGTTGCAGTGAGATCTCCTCGAAGTGCATAGCGAATATTTTTTCTGTTATACGTATTAGGAATGTATATTCCTTTTGAGCACAGTTGTTGATGAGATTTTGCAGTAATACTTCTGACGTATCCTGCGAGATAGTAATGTATGTTCTGGAGGTTGTTTTGAGTTTGAATGCGGTGATATTTAAGTAGTGTTGGGAAGCCAGTTGTTAATAAGATGCATGAACCTAACGAAGGTAAATAATTTGAAATTTTGTAGAGTAAATGAACTTTATGAGGTGTTGCAAGCGAAAAATGTCATGAAGTTACCTTGGTAAGTTGAGACAAATAAGTGACATGCAAGCAGAATATCGTTATCTAGTGAAGCGCGTTGTAGGGTATCATTGAGTTCGATTGCCAGAGGACCCCATATTGTAATGTTTACTACCGATTCGCTACAGGGAGGAAAAATATGAGTATAGACATGTGTATGCTCATAGCAATATGGGATAGAAAGTTGCACCTCTCGTCGATGATGGTGACGTTTGTTTTTTGTTGAGTAGCGCCGGCTCTAGCTGTGATAGATGTAAGTTGTTGCATGGACAATGATACCCATTACATCTACATAAAAAGTAAGTCATCATCAAGTACATGAATAAGAATGGCATACATGAATAAGAATGGCATGTAATAAGAGAGATGTGAAGTAAATGTATGATGGTAATTTTTATGTCGTTATGAACCATTTGTAGTATGTAGAAGTGTATTGAAGAAGGAAAATGTTGGATGTGAATATGTAAAGGAAGGTATGGAACTCCGTTACCTATAAGAGAGATGCTATTCAGGGCAATAGATGAAAGATTTTTTATCGGAATAAAATGGTGGTTGTTGTCAAGGAATGAAGCATCATCATCTAACATATGGGCAATGGACCGACTTTTGATGGTCATTTGGTAACGATGGTCAATGATTTTGTGTTTTCTTCACAATTCAATAATGTCAACATTAAAGAACAAATATATCTTGCCAAGTTGCAGGTCATCTTCCACTTATCGAGATTGTAATCAACTACCGATCCTTGCATTTCTGATCCCTGCAATAACATTAGGAAATATTTGGGATAATGGAATAGAATTCAAAGGAGTAACTTTGGAAAAGGGATGAAAATGTCAATAAATATGTTACTTTCTCATCAATGACTACAAAAGCAAGATGATTCCCATAGTTCGGACCATATGTTAACCTTCGTGTTGCAGGGGTGGTTCTATTCATACTAAACCACTCTGTTAGCATTGTTCGGCCATTAAATGGGTTGTCTATAATGTTCTACAGGTTAGCATCATCGGTAAAGAATAAATTTTGCTGATAGGGTAAATGATAACTTAATGTATGAACAGAGAGATTTCTGTAATGTAATCTAAATTCAAATATTCTCCAAGAAGCTTCAATTGCAGAGATATATCTCGCATTTAAATATTGAATGAACTCATCTACATCATCTGTCTCATTCTGCAATGTGAATGTCAGCTTATCAAATCCCTTATGAACATACTTGAAGAGATATTTGATTGCTTGAAGCTGATTACAAATCTCAACATTGATGTATGCATCATATTAAGTAACCAAGTCAATATTATGTGGTACAATCCATCTGTTATCAATTATTCAACCTCTAATGTCAATTGTTCTACCATCATCACGTCTTGTAAAAATTGCATAACCGTCAGTATCGAAGATTGTTTCAGCCGAAAAATTTTTAGGATAGAATTTCGACATTTGTTATTAGCCATGCATGGTGATTTGAAGTTAAGCGAACCACATGGACCATGTACCAGGGAACGAAGAACAGATTTATAAGCATATTTGTCGATGCTTGGATCAGGTCTGCAGATACAATTCTGTTGATGTCCACGGTACTTCTAACTTTTGCGCTTTCATCTAAGGTTATAAGCATATCCATGTGTGGAAGACCACGCTTATGAAACTCTATTACAGCTAAGTCTGTAGAAAAGTTACCGGTAAGAAGCAGTATGAGGAATAAGAATAGTAGAAAAGGGTAATTTTTGACAGAAGTATGAAAAGAACCTGATCTGACTTTTCCACAGAATTGCCTTTTGAGGATGTCATCCCTTAGTTCTGCAACTTTTAAGTTGAATACTCGTGCAATTATATCGGGACGATCCTCTGGATTTTCACAACCACTGAGCTCAAGCATGTAACGAATTTCTTTCCACTTAGGATTGCAAGTGAATGTCAGAAAAATATCGGGTGTACTTGCTCAGGCACAGAGAGCCATGGCATCGTAGTAATGATGCAACATATATCTTGGGCCTCCGGTGAAAGAGGAAGGTAATATAACACGTTTTCCTTTTATTTCCAAGGTGTTCACCGGAAGACATAGCAGTGTAAATGTTTGAAAAATTCTCACTCCGTACCTTATCCTGATTTTGTCGAAACCAATTTAGACGATTTTGCTCTATGGATGCAAATGCATCAATAATGATTGTTATAACAGTGTACCACCTCTTGATAGAGCAGATTCAAATTCGATAGGATGAATTTGAAGTCGATAGGCATAAAAGTTCATCATGGAAATTGAGTTGATTGTTCCGTTGGCAGTTGTATCCGTAGCCATTAGTCCTATTCTCCATCCATCTTCACCGTAAGGAAAAAAGAATCGGATATTGTAAAGGCATGTATGCAGGGTGTAATTCTGTAATTCGTTGAAAGCCATCTGATTTTTTACCAACAATAATGTCACGATTACAAGGCTGGTTATCTCCATCTCCAACAATTAGCATAGCAAGTTCATCTGCAGATGGAGGCGCATGTTGTCTACTTTGGCAGATCACTTGTAACTCTTCCATCAATCTTGCATTTGTTGTGTTGTTGTTAGAAGTAGTAAAGAAAGCTCGGCAATAATCTTCTTTCTCATGACATGTGTCGAAGACATATAATTGTGAGAAACATGGAGGGCTTGAATGTAGTGGCACCAATGATCCGATTCGATGATACATTTGCCCATGAATTCTATAACAGTATGGTCAATGTCCGTTATTTATCAAGGAATCAACAGAAGCCCCAACAGACGTAAAAGAAAAGCAGTTATTGTACTGGCGTATGAACCTACGAAAATGGGAAAGAGCATGCATGGTCTCCGCTTAACAGGGAATGCAAGAGTTGTGGTGCTCGATGCAATGGAGGTAAGTTTACAGTGCCATTTGAGCAGCATAAATTGAAGTTTGGTGTTATTATACTTGATCGCTTTCTCTTCTCTTTCAACCACATGATTGCTCCACAATTTGCACAGGAACAATTCGACCGGCCGAAATTGTAACGTTCAGTAAATTTTCCTGAGAAGGATTCAGGCAAAGTCATGAGTAGTTTAGGTATGCAGAAGCATATGTACGTCAACCCAACATAATACATGTACGTACTCTTTTTTCATGGTGTAGACAACTTGGTTTGTACGTCAGATTGTGCTGATATATCTAAAAGGTAAATTCGTTAAGGTCTTATTCTTTCAGACATTCATGTAATTTCTATATTAACATGAGAAATTGTAAGTTGAAGATGAGCGTAGAATTGTACGTGGTTGAGGAAAGGATGATGATAGAGGTTTTATAGGGGAAATTGGGTCAAGCTTAGAAGAGCCAACAAAGTGATAATAATAATAAGCATGTGATAAAGAGAACAATAAATATACCGATAGACAATCTGTTAGGTAAAATTTTAGTAAGTACCTTCGGAGGGGCTAGATGCCAGGTTTTGATTTCCGTTGTATTTTTCTCTTGCTGGACAGAGAGCTAATGTCTGATTAGAGAAGTCAACACGAGGAAGTGTAAGCAAAAAATGAGAATTGTATGGATAGTAACCTGATTTTAGGTGCGCCCTCATTCTTTTGCTAGGCCGATGAGCTGGAAAGGATGGAAAAGGCAGAAAAAATCAAATCTAATGTAATTCCTATCTAGCATACAAATGAGATGAGTGAATGTTTATGGTGTAAATGGAATAGTAATATATATTTATGATATTTATGACGGATAGAAAGTTTCAGTAACGGACTGTAGATGAGAGTTTATTACGGATGATACTACCATTTGCTAACATGCTATGTATACTAAATTATAAATATATTTTATTATTATAAAAGATTAGATATGATGTAAAAAAAGTAGTAATTAAACCCCATAAACCATGATATGTATGTCATGTACAATATTATCTTGTTGTATCTTCTAAAAAAAATTGACAAAAGACGACTTCTTTAATGTGCTGAGAAATTAATCTCGTTGTTAAGAAGGTGATAGTCTCATGTATTTTAGCACATTGTAATTTTTAAGAAGTTATGATGTTATATTTAGGGATATTTACACCCATAACCCTGAGTAATTCCATAATTACCCCAGAAACCCCCTATAATAATGAATTACGCCCAGGACCCTGAATAATGTTTAACCTTTACATGGCATAACCCTGTGTCAAGTTCCGTCTTAACTGTCCGTTAACTTTGACGGGAAAAGTGATATGTTGACCATTTTGCCCTCTGAAACACATCAAATTTAAAAAATGATGCCATTCTTTATATCAAACAAAAGCATGCTCCCCTCCCTCACGAAAGTTGGCCTGCTCTCTCACCTCCGCCCCGCGCCTCCGCCCGCAGCTCGTGAGGTCCAGCGCCCCCTCCCCCCGCTGACGAGCTCCATCCGCACCGCTGCTCCCAACTCACGAGCTCCAGGCATCCCCACGTCGCCCACACCCCATCGCGCTGCCAGCTCCATCGCCTCTACAAGCGCTACACCCCCCTCCCCCGCGCTCCACACACCCCCCCCCCCCCCGTCGCCGGCTCCATCGCCTCAGCAACCCCCCCTCCTTTCCCTCCTCGTTGTGGCGCGCATCCAAGTACTTGGGATACGTGGTTTCTTGCTGCCGCCTTGTGTTCAACATAGTGGGATCCTTGCTCGTTTTACTCTACTTTCGCCGCTTCTCCGCTACTGCGATGGACGTTTTGAGGTCCAAAGGTCTCGACCCCGAAACCTTTTCCATCTTCACGATTGTTTCCTCATTCGCAAACATCGGCCTGGTTCCCAAAAATGGGAGCATTATGGAATTTAAGAAGAACCCGTCTCTCTTCCTCATCCCACATATTCTCTGTGGCACGACACTCTTTTCCTGGCATTCCTCATTCCTCCGTACCTTCCTTTGGTCTCTCCAAAGGATTACGAGGCATCACAGAAATTCCAATACTGAGGTGCTGATTGACGGCATCGCCGAGAAGGGTGTTGCCAAGTATTTCAGTATGTTCATTCGTATGTACATGGGATTCCCGATTGTCACAGTGGTTGGCTTCACAGTGACGCAGCGTGATGTTCTGCTCGTTGGATTGGGGATCCAAGGCATTGGTCGGTCTGAGCACGAATGAGAAGATGGTGAGGGCGTTGTTCATGTCCGTGAACACAAGACATGCGGGAGAGGGATCCATCGACTTCTCCCTTGTCTCCCCTGCAATCCTGCTCCTATTCATCTTGAGGATGTCAGTTGTTTCCTTCTTTGATCTTCTCTCTCATTTGTTGAAAACTAAACCAATCCTAACATGTGTAGTTGCTGCTGATAGGTACCTGCCGGCGTCCACTACATTATACCCATATCCTGATGAGGACGAGTCCGAGGAGGATGGTTCTCCTCGCAGGGAGAGAGGCGGCAGATGGAGGAGGCGAGGGGGAGGAGGGAGGAGTGGGGCAGCAAGGAAGGAGAGGAGGTGGCGGTGTAGTACTGGTGAGAGGTGGTCGGAGATGGCGGCGACGGAAGCGGAAGATGGGTCGCCGAGGCAGGAGACGAGGGAGGGGGAGCACAAGGAGGTCTCAATATCGTCCATGGGGTACCTGAAGATGGAGCAGAGGTCCGGTGATGGGAGGGAGGAGTGGACGGAGGAGCAGGAGTGGACACAGGGGAGGGGGAGGGAGAGGTTGGAGAAGGGGGATGTGTGGGGAAGTGGGCTTGGACTCACAGAGGATGCAAAGGAAGGGGGAGCAGCGAGCCAGACGAGGTCGGAGGCGGTGCCGAGGAAGAGGGAGACGGGTTGGGAGGGACGGGGGAAGGAGTAGTCGCAGCCTAGAGAGAGGTACGAAGGGGGAGGGGGGGTTTTCTTTTTCTTTTTTCCTTGTACTCTTGATTAATCACAGCCGTTGGTACGTCGATTAGTTAGATTAACCTAGTCATCTGATTTAGTTAATGAATCAAACTAACGGAGGGTTATGGGTGTAAAACGGCGTACTTATTCAAGGTCTTCGACGTAATTCATGTTTATCGAGGGTTCCTGGGGTAATTATGAAATTACTCAGGGTTATGGGTGTAAATAACCATTATATTTATGTATGTGTTTTTTGCTTTAATGCTTAAGGTATACGTTCACATATATTTCAAAAAAGCTGCACCTTCATTAATTATGTTGTTATAGTTCATTTATATTAATTACATCATTATCGGCTATCATGTGTTCGTTGCCCATAACATGACCATTAGCGGCAACGGTGAAGTTACCGGTGACCGCCATCCCAAGATCGGAGTTTGTATGTACGATGAAGAAGCAAGAATATAGCACGATGTGCAACCATCATGCGAAAAGCATGATCGGCCATTGGCGTACAGATTTTCGGACACCGGCTTACACAAACTACCCATTGACTACCTAATAATTGTTGTTGTTGGCCTATATTATAATGGAAGATCATGTAGGATCACGCTAATCGCCATTGAAGACCTATGCAGAACTTTCGGTAGAGTAATCTAAAGCTGTTGAAGCAGCCTGGCATGAAATTCGATACCCTCAGCTACAAACAGAAGTCACACATGAAGGACCCCTCATTGTCATCGACGAGAATGATATTGAGGCCATCACAGGGGTACACTCTTCAAGCGTTGGTACATGCAACATGAGGTACTTTGAGCATGCAACATATATATATATTATTATCAGAGATACGTAGCGTAATTTTGCACATAAACGAAAGATATAAAGTACTATATAATATCATCTTATGCATAGAGTAATTGCACATATCAAACACGGGGAGGCGGGTTGGAGAGTCGGTGGGGAAAGGCATAGAGGTTGTCAATGGGTGTAAGCGTCAACCAAGAAGAGTACATAAAGTTGGATAATGCGAGCACAACGGAAGAATGCAAACAGTGGCATACCTCCTTCTGCGTGGTTGAACTCCACCGACGACACGGAGGCAGGCGAGTGGAGAGGATCCGGATGGTTGCCTGATGACGAAGAAACATCCATGACGGGAAGTGAGAAAGGAAGGCTGTGAGGGAAGGGAAGAGAACATGCGATTGCAAATGCGGTGGTATTTACATATAAAGCCGATCGAGGATTAGAAGCAGCAGGAGGCACACGTCAGACCCTCAGGGATGCATGGAGGCATCAAGCTCAATGGATGAACACGTGGAAATGGAAGACAATAGCCAACACATGAGACCATAATGAGGAGATGAGATACGAGAGCAATCGATACGAAATGAACATGGATAAAATTGGCAGAGAAAGGAATTGATATGAAATGATCATGTGTAAAATTGGTAGAAAGTGAAAATTGGAACTAATGAATGTCGGCGGAAGTGCTCCTAGTTATATATATGTTAATGGATGTAGCTCTCCCAGAGATCATCTACACCTTCGATAATATTTATCAATTCCGGCGACATATTATTTGTAATCACATCTGAAAACAATAAACAAGCTACCAATGCTCGCAAACATTTTGTTACCAATCAAACCTCAAAACAACAAACAAAAGAAGATTATAAATACAAATTCAACAACGGAAATTAGAGTTGGCAATAACTCCACATTATTGTGTATCTCCTAAGTACAATAACTCCACATTATTGTGCATATAAGAAGTTTTTTTTTGGGATTTTTACCCCATAACTTTGGAAAAATTCGTAATTACTTCATAATCATGTGTAATTATGAACTACCTCCAGAACCTTGAGTAGTGTTAATTACACCCATAACTTCGTGTTAAGTTTTCCCTATCTTGCATTTTATACCCTTTAAATTTGTATGATTTGTGAATGGTCATTCCCCCTCCTCGTCTAGTCAGGACCTCCCACCGACCAGCCTCCCCTGCCGACCACCTCCTTCGGCCCAGGGCAGCTCCGACCTCCCACTGACCACCCTCCCCGCCGCCGACCTCCTCCAGCCAAGGATGCCCGACCCCCCCGCCCACCTTCTCCAGCCTAGGCTGATCACCTCCTCCAGTCCAGGCCGTGGACGCCCGAACCCCCATGCAAGCCCCCGCCCCGTACCCCAACCTCGACACCGCCCCCCCCCCCCCCCCACCCCCCCCCCGAAGCACCTGCCCCCCCGCCTCCCGCACCCTAACCCCCATCAAAGTCGCCAGCCCCCACCTTGCGCCTTCCCGTGCCCCAACCTCGAACCCCAAGCCCCGCCGCCCTCCGCCTCCCGTACCACAATCTCGCCCCGAAGCACATGCCCCTCTGCCTCCTGCACCCCAACCCCCATCAAAGTCGCCAGTCCCCGCCCTACGCCTTCCCGTACCCCAACCTCGAACCTGCAAGCCCCCGTACCGCCGCCATCCACCTCACGTACCACAGGTCCACAACCCCCATCGAAGCCCCTCCCCCTTGCAAGCCCCCGCCCACCGCCTCCCTACCTCCCATCAAATCACCTACAAGCCCCCATCCCGATGCCCGCAACCCCCCGACGAAGCTTCCCGACTACCTGCAAGCCTCCTAGCAAGCCCCGTCGAAGTCATTCCTCCCGTTGCCTGCCAGCCTCCCTCCCCCTACATATGCAAGCCTCCAAATCCATCCACAGATATTTTCCTCTCTTTTTTACTTCCGATTAATCCTCTTTTTTACTTCTGATTAATCTCAACAATTAGATCACGGATTTGTTAGATCAACTCAATCACCTGATTGAGTCAATGAACTAAACTAATTGAAGATTATGAGTGTAAAACGAATCATTTATTAAGGATGTTGAGTGTAATTCGTGATTATTTAAGGTTGTGTACATAATTGCAAAATTACTCAGAGTTATGAGCGTAAAAAAAATCCTTTTTTATTTGTTCCATCCATATATTTATATTAGAATTGCCAAAAAGCATATGTATGCTTTTCACATTTGTTACATGCTTATATCGTTTCAAAAGTAATTATAAATAACTGATAAGGGGTGTTAAACTTAGACTACAATAATTATAGCAATTATAGACAAATAGTTATAACTAATCAACCAAATGTTGAAATAAATATGATATTCAAACAAAAAATGGACTGGGATCAGAGGATACCTATAAATCAGGGGTCATAATTCATCCATTTTCCCCTCATATATCGTCAACAACTCAACATCCGACGAACATGGACAACTGAGAGCGGGCCCCGACCTGAACCCATGCCTAATCGTGTGGGATTTGAGCTGGGCCCAAGTCTTTGGTTTACTGAAAATGTGGGCATCTGCCCGACCCAAGGCTCGAAAAAAATTGGCGGGCATGGGCTGTGCTTTCTTGTATTGGGTCGGATCGAACCTAATATTCCAACTAGTGGTGCTAAATTACGGGTTGTTCATGATTAATATATGATGATCCTCAGCCCAAACGACTCAAAGTTTCAACGAGCTGCTAGCATTGATTAAACTTGGGGTAATTATTGCTCATTGGTGAGATCTCACAGTTATTAGGCAGATGAAGATAGGTGTTGTAAGGGATTGGGCATGAACCACTAGATTTCGGGTAGATACCATGAAAGTCGCGACTCCAACGAACGAGTTGGGTAATGTGGTGCACCTAACAGCCTGATTGCATCCAGAATCGCTCTATGGAGTAGGTAGGTGTTACGATTGGCATTCTTGGTTGTATATTATAAACGATATTAAGACTTATATTAGAATCAGGTGTAGTTGTATCAATTTTATTTCAAGTGTTATTACTGTGAGAGATATTTCGAGATGTGCTTTGAAGTTGGAGTTTTTGGGAAAGCAATCTTTTCCTATTTTGGTTTGAACATGTGTCCTTAAGAGTCAGCCAAGGTGACTACCAAGTTCCCATGTAATGGAGACATGCGGTTGAGTTTGTGTGTGTGCTTGCATGTGCTTGTTTACATGAGAAATAATATATGACCATTGTGGACTCTAACCAACGTGCGGAATTCTCAAGACCAATATGGCGGTGTCCTCAAATGAGTATCAAATTGATAAATAAAACCAACGAAGCATGTGGTTCAATGTAAAATAGAATACCCGGTACATTTCGTTTCTTACAATATATGCATATATCGTCAGAGAGAGTTTGAGTACACATGCATTACTCATTGTGATGTTAGTGTTTATAATGTTTGTCTAGTTATCGGGAAATTGATTATAACATTCCTTCATGTGAACCCAAAAGCTGTACATGAGCAATAGTCGAGCAATAGACACAACAATAGCGATTTTTAGGGAGATTGAACATTCTATCATCGCACTTGCACCATATAGACTGCATTTACTTAAAGCAATTTATTTGCTTTTTGTTTTCTTTGAGAGACAATGTAATGAGATATTTGAGAGCTTATATCTATACTTGTTATAGTTACAGTGTTTATCTCACTTGGGCATGAACTTGATGATTATTATTATTAATGAAAATGTTAACTTTCATTTCATATAATAATCCCATTGATGTATATTCAGATGTTGATCTAGTGACTAATGTGCATTAGTCGATTTGCTGAGTACATAAGTTCAATGCTCCCATCCTATCAATTTTAGCAGTAGGAGAGGTGTTGTGTCACATTAGGTTCTGATACCATTACCGAGGAAAACTGGTCCTAATAACTTCTTGCGTCCTATCCCAACCAGACCCGTTAACAACCACCCAAAAACTTGAGCCAAGTTGCCAATTGACAATCCCCCACATTTATGATCCACTCTCACACTTTGTGATTTTTCGATGTGGTGCTACTTTTGGGATTGTTACACTCTTATCTACTTGTATTCGCAACGTCCTCGTCGCGACATGGCGCATCACTCATTTTCAGTGATAGTGGTTGTGGTACGCTATAGGCTTAGGTCTCCTTCGATAGCCTTTTCTCACATTAGAGGGAACTGCTCCGATACCATTTATAACGTCATGAACTTATGTCCACAGACTTTTATTGAAGAAAATAGAACCTGACAACTTGGCCCGTTAACAACCATCCAAAAGCATAAGCCAGGTTGTCGAGCAGTAATCCCAAACTCTTATATTCCAGTCTCACGCTTTATGAGTTTCCAATGTCGAATAATTTTTGGGATGGTTACATAAACAAATCTACGGAATATAAGCAATGAGTCGTTCAGGACATATAAATGCAATAATATCCAAAATACTGTCTATTCAATGACACTTTTCGAAGCTAGTAAAGCAAAAGAATCCAAAATATCATGCTAAGCTTCTAACAAAATTTACTCACCATCGAGCAAGTTGTCTCAGTTTCATCAATGTATGCTAAGACACTAAGGGCCCGTTCAGTTCGGGAATAAGCAGGAATAAGGATGGGGAATAAGGAGAATAAGGGTCTATTCTTTGTTCGGCTGGAGGATAGGAATAAGGATAATAAGGTGAAATAAAGGTAGGTAAGGTGAAATAAAGATATGAATAAGGGTGAAATAAGATGGAATAATGGGGAATAGTCGTACCACCGCGAACCGTGTTGGGAGGAGAATTAGCCCCTTATATAATGACTTATTCTCCTACCAAACAGGCCCTAAGATATGCACAACTTCACTGCTTTTCCATTTATTGCGATGATCATTGCTACAAACCTTGGCAACGAACCACAACAGAGAAAGATCATCAAGACAGGAAAGAATCTCTTGTCCATTGAGTGATTACCTCAATAGGTTAAGAGACGCTTGGTTTTTTATACACATCCCCGGGTTGACTTATACGGATCCAAATAACCAACACGGGTTTTAGAAGATATCAAAAAAACATATGCTAACTCTCTTTGTTCTAATGGCCTGCAAATGACTGCTTGTGTTAGTACCGAAACTTCGTTGGAAGGAGCCGCCGAAGAGGCGAACATCGTTCCTGTATATAATAATAATAAGGTTTTCTTAAATGTGTCCTTCAGAGATTTTCCAATTATAGTTATGTCCTATTTTTTTGCAACTACATGTTCTTTTATTCTTACAAAATTCACTCTACTTTTCCCATTAACGTAACATAGGTGCATACGTGTAATAATAGAAGGACAATACATAAGCATATCAACGGTTGCAAAGGTGTTCCTAGGAAGTCCCCTATGTCTATCCGTAAACAAGTTATGTTATGCAAATTTGTTTTTAGAATACGAGGACCTATGCGGTTTTGAGCATTAGATCATTATACACGAAGATACATGAACATACAACAGTGAACAATGGGTTTGGCGAATCCGTACAAGAACAAACTCAGAACAACAAACAAATGCATCATCATATGAAATCTGATGTAACAAAAAAGAATCTCTTGATTCCCAAAGCTGATACAAAATGACACATTAGCCTATATATATTTGCTCAAGGATATTAGCATATGGATTACACTTAGTGTCGAGAAAGGAAATTAGGTTTTATATATATTCATTAGTCCCCTTAGTCCTCTTTATATAGAGAGGATTTAGGATTAGGGTTTACAAAGGGAATACACTATTATAGGACAAATACCAATACTACCATTTTGCCTTCAACACTCCCCTTCAAGCTGGAGCATCTAAGTCATACATGCTCAGCTTGTTACAGCACTTCTCGAACTAGATCCTTGCTAATGGCTTTGTAAATATATATGACGTCTACTCTGTAGATGTAACACCCTGTGTGCGTAATTGTCCTTTTTGGATGAGATCTCTTGTGTAATGACAATCGATCTCCACATGTTTCGTGCGTTCATGAAACATGGGATTGTTTGCAATGTAAACTGTTGCCTGGTTATCACATCTTAGTTCCATAATATCATTGGTCCTGACATGGAGGTCAGTTAGCACGGACTTGACCCACACAAGTTCAGTTGCTGCTTGTGCCATGGCTCTATATTCGCTCTCAGCACTAGATCGTGACACCACTGCTTGCTTCTTGCTTTTCCATGTGATTAGGTTTCCCCCCAGATATGTGCAAAACCCTGTGGTGGATTTTCTGTCTTGCAAGCATCCTCCATAGTCTGCATCAGAGTAGGCCACAAGGCTGAGGTTGCCGTCTTTACGAAATAGTAATCCTTTCTCAGGAGACTGCTTGATATATCGAAGGACCATCATGCATGCCTCAAAGTGATTAATAGTGGGAGAATCCATAAACTGGCTAAGTCTTCCGACTGCCATAGTGATATCGGGACGAGTAATAGTGAGATAGAGCAATTTACCCACTAGGCGTCTGTATCTGCTAGCATCCTCTGGTGCTGCTTCATCGAAGATCTGCCCTTTAGGATCCATAGGGATATGTGCTGGCTTACAACCAAGCATCCCTATTTTTGTCAATAAATCAGTGGCGTATTTTCGTTGAGACATTATCAACCCATGCCTTGATCTAGCTATCTCAATCCCTACGAAATATCGTAAATGTCCCAGATCTTTAATCACGAACTGTTCTGCAAGATGCATTTTTACTCTGGCAAATTCTTCATAGTCATCTCCTGTAAGAATGATGTCATCAACATATACCAGCATTGCTATTGTGCCCTTCGGAGTCCTTTTCGTGAACAAGGAATGATCAGAAGACGATCTTTTGAATCCAATCACATGTAACGCTTCTGACAGCTTATGAAACCAGGCTCGAGGACTTTGTTTCAATCCGTAAATTGCCTTGCGTAGAAGACATACCTTCTGACACTCCCCTTGTCGCTCGAATCCAGGTGGTTGTTGCATATAAACCACTTCATGAAGATCACCATATAGGAAGGCATTTTGGCATCTAGTTGATGTAATGGCCAATCTAGCTGAACAACAACTGCAATAAGAATACGTATCGTCGATAGACGAGCGATTGGAGAAAAAGTGTCAAAGAAATCAATGCCATAGATTTGGGTAAACCCTTTGGCAACCAAACGAGCCTTGTAGCATGCAATGGAACCATCTGGGTTGTACTTGATAGTGAATACCCACTTGGAGCCAACAACGTGGCTATTGGCCGGCAAATCCACTAGTGTCCAGGTATTTCTGGACTCCAAAGCTGACATCTCTTCTTGCATTGCTTGAGTCCAGTGGGGTTCTTGTAATGCATCAATGTGGTTCTTTGGAATAACAATATCTGAGACAGCCTGCGCAAAGTTCTTATAGGCCGAAGTAAGTTTGGCGAGAGATACTGCAGCATTGATTGGGTGTTTAGTCCGATAGACAGACGGACATTGTCGAGCTTGGTGACGTTGAACTATAGGGAGCTCCATCTGATTCTCTGCAACTACATTAGTTTCTAAATCCTGAGTTGGGGAGCATACCTGAGGAGGTGGCACTGGCTCAGAAGGAGACGTGGGAGTTTGGGGAGTTGGAACTGGTACTGGAAGGGTGATGTTTTCGACGGAGGGATTTGAGGATCGAAAATTTGTTGAAGGTGAGAAATAAGGTAGGGACTCGAAAAAAGTGACATCAGCACTTACAAAATATTTACATGACCGGGTGTCAAAGCATCGGTATCCTTTCTGACTTGCAGCATACCCTAGAAAAACACACTTGACAGCTCGTGCAACAATCTTATCCCTGACTGGTGCATGAAGATGAAGAAACGCAGTGCACCCAAAAACCCGTGGTTGGATAGGGAAGATGGGCTTTCCTGGAAAATGAATCTCAATCGGTATTTGTTCTTTTAGAGTTGTAGATGGCAGTCTATTGATAAGAAATGTCGCAGTTAAGACTGCATCTCTCCAATAGAGAGATGGGACATTATAAGCGAGGAGTAAGGTGTGTGCAGTGTCTAGGATATGACGGTGTTTACGTTCAGCAACACCGTTTTGTTGAGAAGTGTAGGGATAGGTGGTTTGGTGCACAATACCTTGCTTAAGAAGCAGATTTTGCAAGTTATGGGAAAGGAATTCTTGTCCATTATCGGAGCGAAAGGTTTTGACAGTTCGTCCGAATTGAGTTTTGATTTTTGCGATGTATTGAATAATGATGCTAGTAGCATCCGATTTGTTTTTCAAAAGGAACACCCATGCAGCGCGGGGGAAATCATCGATGAGGACTAGATTGTGATGATGACTAGGTCCCCAAATATCCATGTGAACTAAATCAAAAGTTTCAGTAGAATGCTGGGTACCAGAGGAGGGAAAAGTAGCTCGATGATGTTTCCCAACTTGACAGGCCTCGCAGGTGATAGTGCTCATGGGGGACATTTGTGGGATAAGCCGATGCAATTTGTGTACTGACGGATGACCTAAACGTTGATGCCAAAGAATAGACTGGGTCACATAAGTTTTTGAATATGCGACCATTACAGATGGGTTGTCAAGGTGGTAGACGCTTTCTTCTTCACGGCCCGTACCAATCATCCTCCCAGTCAGTATGTCCTGAAAAACACAAGTAGAAACGTCAAAGATTGCTTGGCAACGAAGTTCTTTGCATATCTGGCTGATCGATAGTAAACTAAGCGGGAAGTCTGGGACTAATAGAATATTATACAGCTGAATTGTAGGGGTAAGGTGCACATCACCAACTCCTGTAACCGGTGACGATCGTCCATCAGCGACTTGAACAGTTTTCCCTTTTAGGACTGTTCTGAGTTTCCGGAAGAGGCGAGGGTTTCCACACAAGTGGGTGGAGGCCCCCGTATCAATAAGCCATTATGACTGTTTGTGATGGCTAGCTGAAGCAAAACCGTACCTGTCTGGGCGATTGCGGCGATATCTCCGGAAGTGGTTGCCTCATTAGGATTCATCTCTGATAGCCGATGCATAAGATCTTCAAAATCCTTTCGTGGGATTTCGATAGAGCCTACTTCAACCTCGGTAGTCGCAACCCGAGCCGATGGTCCTGGACGTCCTTGTTTGCTGTAGCATACACCTTTGGTATGTCCTAATTTATAACAGAAGGTGCACTGTATGTGTGATCGCCCTCGGCCGTGCAGAGGGCAACCGCGCCCTCTGCCTCTGTAGCTGCCTCTGAAATTCCGCTCGGATGCTGCGAGCACCGTTGTTTGACTCATAGTGTCTGAGAGAGGGGCCGATGCAGTCGGTAGTCGACACAATGTGTTGTATGCTTCCTCCATGGTTGGAAGAGTAGGAGAGGTGATCATCTGATCCCGAGGGGCTGCAAAGTTCTGATCTAATCCGCCAAGGAAGATCATAGTTGCCATATTCTGTCGATGTTGTCGTTGAGTGGGGCATGTGCAGAGAGGGGCACATGTGTTGTAGCTTGCCACCAGGGATTTGAGTGCGGAAAAATATTCCGATAGAGGGCGGCCATTTTGACGCATATGCATCAGGTCATGAAATGACTGATACATTTTGGTAGAGTTTTTATCTTGCCCATAGGTGGCTAGTAATGACTTCCACATTTCGTGTGCACTTTCCTAGTAGACTAACTCCTGAGCGATCCTGTCAATGACACTAACCATAATCCACGATCTAACCACGGCGTTGTCTTTAACCCATGTAGCGTATTTTTCAACCTTATTAGTTGGTTCTTCTTCGAGGAGGATATGTTCTTTATTGTATCCTCGAACAATCATTAGGAAAAGCCGTGACCACATGGAGTAGTTCGTGGCATCGAATTTTGGGATGGATCCAAAGGATGGCATTTTTGAGTGACCACCTCCATCCATTTCTGATGTAGGTACTCCGGATGCCATGTGAGCGTGTGTCGTAGCCTTTAGGAAGATCGTAATCTGCTTACGTTGCCACCTAGGTGATTATGCGGCTCTCTCTCTCTCTTTATATGTTCATTTCATTACATATGCATAGTACAGATTACAACATATGACAGAACAGAGAGAGAGAGAGAGAGAATTGGCGGAAGGGGCACTGGAATGTCTTGAGCAGATGCGTATGGCGATTGCGTTGCGTTTGAATCGAAGTGTCTGGCCGTCTGAACAATAGAGATGATGCCTGAGGCTGGCAGAGCAGGTAAGCGGGTGCTGGAAGGCGATCCTGAGAAGGCTGAGAGCGGAACTTCACGTCACGAGGGACTGGCCGGGCCTTGGCTGGTAGCACCAAGGGATGGAAGCGCCTTGGCTGATGTCACCGTAGCATGGGATGGTTGTTGCCGTAGGAGGAGGCTGAGCGTCGACGAGTAGTAGGAGTAGGAGGAGGCCGTCGGGATCCAGTGGAAGGAAGCCTTGATGGTGTGGTGGGGGGGGGGGGTCGGATCTGTTGGAGGGCGAGGCAAGGCAGAGGGGGGAGGGGTGGGGGCGAGGCAGGGTCGAGGGTGAGGTCGGGTTTGGCGATGGGAGGTCGGGGCTGGTGATGCGAGGTCAAGGCGATGGGAGGTCGGGCCTCGCAAGAGAGGGCGAGGCGAGGTAGGGGCGAGGTGGTGCAAGGGAGGTCGACGCAGGGGCGAGGGCGGTGGGGGGGTCACGGGCGATGGCGGGGGGGGGGGGGGGTCACGGGCGATGGCGAGGTCGAGGGCTCGGTTGGTTCACGGGAGAGGACGATGCGATGGCAGGGGCGAGATGGTGCAAGGGAGGGCGACGCAGGGGCGAGGGCGGTGGGGGGGTCACGGGCGAGGGCGGGGGGGGGGGGGGGTCACGGGCAATGGCGAGGTCGAGGGCTCGGTAGGGCGATGGCGGAGGTGAGGTCGAGGGCTCGGTAGGGTGATGGGGGGGGGTCATGGGCGATGGCGAGGCGGGGCGATGGAGACGAGGCTGGGTCGAGGGTGATGGCGGCGACCGAGAGAGGGAGGAGGGAGGGGGGGCCAGAGGTGGCGCAGATCCCTAGGACGAGACCTAGGGGTCTGATACCATGTCGAGAAAGGCAATTAGGTTTTCCATATATTCATTAGTCCCCTTAATCCTCTTTATATAGAGAGGATTTAGGGTTAGGGTTTACAAAGGGAATACACTATTATAGGACAAATACCAATACTACCCTTTTGCCTTCAACACTCAGCATGGCGAGTATGAACGGACTTTCAAAATTTCCATCTCCTTCATACAGTTCTATCAGACGACATCTCGACAAAATCAAAATTTTTTTAGTTGGAGGAGACGAGGTAGCTTATGTATTTGAAGTTTTATTTATTACATGTCTTATTATTTGTTAAGCCAATTATTATGTTAGCTTTAGTTTTATTTGTTTATCTGGTTGGTGAGGATGCATATTGTAGAATCACCATCTTTTGTTTTGTTTCATATCAGTTTATTTCATTGGTGAAAGAGTCATTATGGAAGGACTACATAGTAGTTTTATTTGTTCATATGGTTGATGTGATGTCTATTGTAGATCACTGTCCTTTATTTTGTTTTTGATCAGCTTAGTTCATTCACGAAAAGCTATTATGGAAGACATCATATCCTCTACATAGTAATTTTATTTGTTTATCCAGTTAATGAGGTATCTATCGTAGAATCAATTTCCTTTGTTTTGTTTTGTTTTGAATCAATTTAATTAATTGGTGAAAGAGCCGTTACCGTATCGCCTGTATGATACATACCCACGACATCCGCCGGCAAGCACCCAAACTCTAAAACCCATATCTCTCACATACCCACAGGCCACACCTCTCTGCTTCCCCTCCACCGTCACCAATGCCTCCCCCGCTATCTCTATCCACACCACCGCCGCCTCATTTCCGTCAATGCAATCCATGTTCCATCCAATGTGATGTGACAAAGTCCAACATGTGTTCTGGGGATAAGAATGCATATATCCTTCTCACTTCTTCCCAATCTATTATTGTTTATGAACTTGCCATTGAACAATTAGCATGAGTTCTTATTGCATATATGCCATTGAACTAGAACTGCTAATCGAACGTATTCGATTAGAATTCGTTCAACAATAATTCGAAAAATGTTAGTTGATTTCTTAAAACTTAAATTTTAATTTTAATTTAATAGTTTAAATCTAACATGAACATTGTAAGTTTGTTTGATAAAAGTTCGTATTTCATAACACAAACGCTATATATGTATATATATCATATGTGTGCAACTTATGTTTATATTACATGATTTAAAATCATAAAACAATTAATTTCATATGCATTTCTCCACCTCTCTCTATCTCTCCCTCCTTCCTCACGACCCCACCACGTTTCAATTCCTTAAATCATATTTTTTTAATTCAATTGCATATTTAAGTGTTCCACTCGTGATTGTGGAGGAAAATCTATATACTTTATTTAAACTTGAGTTTTTCACCCAGCATCCGACACACGTGCTTTCATGAGCGTCTCTCCCCTTTGCCTTTTCTTCATGCACACTCCTAACGCCATGTGCTTCCGTGTTTTCTCTCCCCGCATCACGTCTTCTTTCGACTGCCTCACCCCAAAGTTTCTCTTCATTTTTTATTTCCCGCAACTTCCCCTGCATTTGTTTCTTTCCCCCCTCCTCACAAAATCCTCTCCCTTTCTTTTCCCCTCATGTTATCTTTAGTTTTCCCATTTTCATCACCTCGAATCTTCCTCCATCCGTCATCTTTAGTTTCCCCATTTTTATCTCCTCGAATCTTCCTCCATCCGTCAGTTGCTTTCTACCCTCTCTGCTCCTCTCTTCTCGATCGACCAGACTCCATCCTCCGCCTTTATTCTTTGATCGTCTCATTTTCCTATAGTTATTCCTTCTTTCATGTCTGTCGACTTTCCTCCTGTCAAAGGTACGAGGAACATTTGCTTTTTCCACTTGAGAGTATAAGGGCTTTTTCATCCTTCATTCAGCATCGACATATTTTTGCAGAATTTTACCACTGCTTTAGTTTTATCTATGGATGCAGATATGTGTGATTGACGGTCTATGCTCTTCTCCGAAAGTCGACTTCCCTCCCGTCGAAGGTACGAGGAGCAACTTCTTTTTCTTCTTGAGAGTATAAAGGTTGCCTCATCCTTTACACCTCAATTTGTCCTCCTTTCTTTATCGATTGCTTTCCACCCTCTCTCCTCTCTACTCGATCGAGCAAGCTCCGTCCTCTCTTTTATTCTCTGATGATTTCCTTTTTCCGTTGTTATTCCTTCTTTTCATGGCATTGCATAAAGTTTCTTTGTTGATTTGATTTTAGCTGGAGGACGTGATTGAAATAAATTATTTAATAAATATTTAGATTTATTATCTTCGTTCTAATGATTCAGATGTATGCTATTTTTATTATGAGATGCCCCATCATCCATAGCTGTGTGAATGATATATTCTCCTTTTGGATTTTCTATTTCCATATTAATAGAAACCTCTCTCTGTCTAAATGGAATGTAATATGTTCTTTTTTATGTTTTTATATTTGCTGCTGGAATTTTTTATATATTGTTGAATATCGTTATTTATTTACTGTGTGTTTAGTTGCCACGTTCTTTGTGGGCTACAAAACATGATGATTTTTTGCATTGTGGATTTTTCTGGAATTCAAACTTTATTTGTCCAATTAATCTAAATTATTACTAATAATATTTTAAGTTTTTTAAAGAATTGTATATTTTTCATGGATGTTATGTACCTTTTTCCTACATCCATTTATGTGTATAAATTTTAAGTGTTCTTTTTCATTACAAACTTACCTTCCATGACCATACTATGAAATATATATAATTACTTGTATTCTAGAGTCTTACATTATTTTAACTTCAACATTGTAACAAAACATAACACAAATTTATGATTTACCTTAATTTTTATGTTGTCTCTCATTTACTGTAACTGTACTGCATGCAAATTCTTCTAGCAATGTTGGAGCTTGCATGATCATGATTATGTAGAGTGATAATATTAACTACGCAAAAAAGATATGGGTTAATGTTTTAGGTTTTGTAGAGATTTGTATATATTTTACATGGATGTTATTTACCTTCTTCCTGCATCCACTTATATGTATACATTTTAAATGTTCATTTTTCATTACAAATTTAGCTGTCATGACCAGACTATGAAAAATATATAATTGCATTTAGTCTAGAGTCTCATACTAATTTGACTACAACATTGTAACAAAACATAACACAAAATTATGATTTACCATGGTTTTTATTTTGCCATCTTCTTTAATGTTATTATACTGCATGCAAATTCTTCCAGCAATATTAGAGCTTGCATGATTAGGATTATGTAGTACTAACATTAACTAAGCAAAAAAGATATGTATTCTATTGTACCTATTTGTACTTTCCCCTGTGAGAGTAAATGGACTGAAATAATTTATAATAAATTTTTGATCGATATATAAGGTATGTTTGCAAAATATAGTCCATAACGCTATTCATCCCAGTACAGAAATGTTCTTTCTCGATATGATTTTATCTGGAAGATGTGCTTGAACTTAATATTTTGATAAGTGTTTAAATTTATTGTGTTTCTTTCAGTGTCTCCCATGCATGATGTTTTATTTCTATTATGTCATATCATCCATACCTATGCGATTGATAGATCCTCCCTTTGTGTTTTCCACTTTCCCATTAACAGAAACCCCTCTTTATCTCAATGGAGAAAGTGATATCATATGTTATTTCTACTGTGGATCTAAGAGGAATTTGAATATAGTGTAACTGTTGCAATTGTTTTTTTTTTCATATGCTGATTCATAAAGATATCATTGTGTATGTTGATTGTTTGTATTATGAATTTTTTTATGGGAACTGACATTTTGTTTCTCCACTTAAATTACCTGTTAGCAATAATGGTTTATAAATTTAGTTGATTAATGTATGAACTTATTTCATTCATAGCAGAAAATGCAGAGTATTTATTTTTTCCGTAAAAAAAGATTATTAAATCTTTTCATAACACATATTTTTTTATGTTTGAAAGGAAATAGTAAAACTTAGGCCCTGTTTTGTAGGAGAATAAGCCATGTAATAAGGGGTCAATTCTCTTCCCGACACGGTTTCCAATGGTACGACTATTCCCCATTATTCCATCTTATTTCACTCTTATTCCTATCTTTATCCCATCTTACCTACCTTTATTTCACCTTATTCTCCTTATTCCTATCCTCCAGCCGAATAAAGAATAGACTCTTATCCTCCTTATTTCCCATCCTTACTCATGCTTATTCCTGAACCGAATGGGCCCTTGGTATTTTTTAAATCATGTCAATTCAAATTTGTTTTGCGCGGGGTACATTCTAGTTCATTTAAAAGTTAAGTTCCTAAACTTAAGCATGAGAGACTTCATCCTTAATATTTTTTTGAGTTATCTTTGAAGAGGCGGCTGGAATCCCGTTTCTGGTCTCTTACACCTTTCCCCTTTCCCGCCGTCGCGATTCCCAGGCGCCGTCGCCTTACCCTCCCCTAACACTTTCTCCCCCAAAGCTCGACGCTACACCACCCGCCCCGTGTTTCCCAGGCGGCAAAAGCCTACAGCTCCAACTACGCGGCCCACTGCCCGCCCACCCCTCTCTATGGCCACGCCCTGGCGCAGTACCCTAAAATGCAGTGCAACAGATAAGAGGTTCAAGTTCTGGTCGTCGCACCGCCGCTGCTGCTCGTAGTTGCTGTCCTCCATCAGGTTCAGGTCGCTACACGCATCGCTCGATTATGGTGGTAACGAAGACTATTTTTTTAGTTATTACATGTTGTCTACAGAACTTTGTTATCGAACTTCATTTCGAACTTAAGCTCATTTTAAGATGGTTGGTTTCAACAAAAATAAGCTATATCGAGCCGAACATTTATTATGCAAACAAACTCGAACGCAAATATAAGCTATATCGAGCCGAACTCGAATCCTCAAATTTCCTTATTGAACCAAACTCAAACACAGGTACACTCAGTTACAGTTCGATTCAATTAGCACCACTACAATGAACTAAGTCTATTGTTTTTTTGGTTTGTAGTATCCCTCTAATCAGTATAACATTGCATATGATATGACATCAGAACAGTCCTGACTATTTTTCACCGTTTTTTTCTACGTATTCTGATATATACACAGTGTCCCCATTATTAGTTTTGTTTGCAACCGCAAGCTCTATGCTAAAACCTTAAATTGCATTCAGAATACCAATGACGAAAATTCCTTTTCATGTTCCTTCACCCATTCATTTAAATTTGATACTCTTATTCCCACATTATGTTAGGATTTAATTCATATTGTTGTGAGTATTTGCATTATTTTTCAATGATCAACTTCTCTGACAAGATTGGCTAATTTGAATCATCTGCATGTTGATTCAAGGTTGTTGAAAGAAGTCGACATGAGGATCAGACAAGTTAAGGATCTGACAACCTGTAACTTAGCAACAAAGGAGTGACTTGAATAGAAAAGACGGGACATGTTTGGTGTAGTGATGAGAACAAGTCGAGGATCGGAGAACCTGTAGTGGATGCAATCAAATGTGCTTGAATAGGTCTCTCTAAGTACGCAGACGTTAAACATGTTGATTCTAGGACACCGCGGAACATGTCTACCTACTGATTTATCAATTAATTTTTATCCTTGACAAATGACAAGCCTCTTCCAGTTGGAGACTATTGCCCAATCTTTAGAGATCTCCTTCCTGCCGTCCATGCTTCGAGATCTCAAACTCTTTGATGTTGGTATGAAATTGTTGTTGTCTTACTCATTAACATGTTGCATGACTTTTTTTTAATAAAACCTCAAAGTCTTTCGGTGTAGCAAACTCGACGAGTCCTTGAATGTCCTTCTGGAAGCTTGCCCATTGTCACTTCAATACGTATGGATCTTCGGCTACAATTGCCCACTGGAAGTTTTATCCCATGTCACAGCATTGTTGAAGCTCGTAATAGAAAGATGCATGGAAAATGTTATGTTGAATAGCACATCTTTGATATAACTGAGAACATTATATATTTCTCAATGTCCAAATGCAGTTATAGGAGGAACATGTTCTAATCTTGAAATGCACAGATCTATAACTTCTTTAACAATTGTAGCAAGTGTTAAGCTACTTGGCTTATTCTTTCGATGCGGAGTTATTCTCATTTCACTTACAAATCTAGACATGTCCTTGATCTGTGATGGCTTGATACTTTCTATAGTATTCCCGTACAACGTCAGTGCTTTGGAGAAATTATCATTGAAAATTTTCTCAAACATGACATCCGTCAAGATAAATCTTTGCGTGAACTCGTATGATTGAGAGCTTAACCATCCCTGATTGTCTAAAGTTGGGCAGTTGGACTTTGCAAGCGTCAGTTCCCTCAAGTCATTATATATTAAAGGTTATCCCAATCTCTCGTTCCAATCATCATCGCCGTCATGTTTTTCAATTTCACTTTTGGAAGGTGTATATATTGAGGTACAAAGCAACTTACATGGTTATTTTCCCTCTTGGCACATGCCCTTGTATAAACACAACAGAATTGAGATTATGCACTATCTTAGATGCACTGGCTACTGGAATTTGGCCCGCATTGGCATTGGAGTCATTAAAGCTCTCTCATTGGTTTGGTTATGCATTTAGATTTTCATCTCTCAAAATCCTCAAGGAACTACATGTCAGTCGTTGCTAATATCTAACAGTTCTTCAAGGTTTGGCTGACTCCCTTGTGGATCTGAGATTTTTCGATTATTGCCGCCAGTTTGCTTTCACATTTGGAGGATCAGTTTTCTCACTCAAAGATTTGTACGTCTCGAGTTTGATGGTAGTTCTGTCACTCAAAGATTTGTATGTCTCAAGCTTGAAGGTGGGGTGACTTACTGATCTCAATAGAGATCTCCTCTGTAGTCCCATCAACTCATTGACTATCAAAAACTGTGATGATTTCAATAGCTTTAATGACCATCTATAATAACTTAATAAGCTATTAGGGCATTCCATGACACCTTGGAATATCTTCACATTCGAGGTTGTCATAATGCGAGGCACCTACATTGGTGCCTTGGAATATTAGAAAAACTTGGTTGTTTGAAAATTGAAAAGTCTTTGCATATGTCAGCCTTACCTGATGGAGACCTCCCTTCCTCTATTCGAGAGCTTCACATAATGAAGCAGCTACATATGTGCACTGACATACCTTTCCAAATATATACATGGGAAATGTAGGAGAGACAATCCCAATGGAAATTTTTTTCTTTTGCATGTATTCTGCCTCCAATGTCAGACAGTCAATTATGTAACATTCCTAAAGATAGATTGGGAGGTCTCTGTCAGGTTGTCAGCCGTGGACACTTTTCTATTCTCAAATTTTATGGGCTTCAAACTTTTAAGACATGGAGGTAGGCAGTTCATATTGTGGCAGTCGCAAATGCAAATATATTTCAGTGTGTTGTTTGAAATCAAGGAAAGCTGTCTCTAAGTTACCATTAAAACTTTTCAATTCAAAAAATTTCAATAGTCCATGACTTTTTGGGCAGACACCTTAGAGTGTTACCCCTCTTTGGACTCAAAAAAATACACTATGACTTGATAGGGCCCTTAATGAACCACAATAATAAATCAGTAAGTCAATGTACCTTAAAACTCGAGACATACAATTCGTTAAGTGTGGGAAATAATGATGGTACCGTCTCTCCCCATATGAAAGTGATATTGCAATAATCAATGATTCTCAAATGCATGAGTGAGTCATGAACTCGAAGAGATATTATATGCGGGGATGATTGAAATCGAGTTTCTTGAAGGTTTTTTAAAAGATGAAAACTTCAATAGAATTCCTTCACAGTTAGATATATTTATTGACTCCAAAGTAATTGCTAATGGGAATCTAGTGGTTAATGCATCTTAATACAATGTAAGATCATAATACACTATTTAGGGTTGTCAGGATGGCCTCGCTTCGCTCGGGAGGGGTGATCCTGGCGAGAGTTGCTAGGTCTTTGGCATGGGATGCAATGGGCTTGACGGTGGGTGTCTTTCTGGCGTGGGGTCCTTGGGGATCTACGACAAGGCTCTCTCCAGCAGGAGGTCTCAAGGTCTCGACGGTAGGTTTCTTTCTTGCGGGAGGTCACATGGAATGAGCGGTGGGGCTCTCTCGAGCGGGAGGCCTCAGGGGCTCAGCGTCAGTGTTCTCTTTAGGGGGATCCCAAGGGTTCGAGGACGGAGTCTCCTCTGGCGGGTGAAGCTAGGCTTTTGGGGTTCTCGGCGGCGGTAGGGCCTCTCTCATTGGGAGTCCAGGTGGCGGTGATTGGAGCGAGGTGCCAAACCCATTTCTTGGCAGCGATGTGGCAGGTGAGGGATTTTTTTTTAAATAATTATTAAAAAATTCGTAATTAATTAAATAAGCATCAAGGGAAAGAAATTAAAAAAATAGGCATCAATCGGCACCTGAGGTGCCGATTTGGGGCGCCCCCTCCAAATCGGCACCTCAGGTGCCGATTTGGGGTGGCCCCTCCAAATCGGCACCTCAGGTGCCGATTTGGGCAGAGGCGCCAAATCGGCACCTCAGCTGCCGATTTGGGATGGGCAATTTACAAATCCAATCCCCTCAACAATGTAATTTAAGTTCAGTACTGCCGGAGATTATAAATTATTATTATGTTTATTAGATATGAATAATTTAAAAAAATTTTGAGGAATTATGTAAATAATTTTACAAAATATTATTCTACAATTATATTTATGTTCATTTGAGTACATTTGAGGAATTATATAAATAAATTTAATAAACTATCAATATTTTCCTTCATCACACTATTTTTAATCTATCAGTAGAGCTTCGTGGTCTCATCTTCTTCCCGATAACGTTATTGTAAAATGTTAAGTATATCTTTATTTTTTTAGTATATTGTTCATTATTGATACATACTTAGAATATTTATAATTAACATGTCAACAATATTGTAGTAAATATAAAGAAATCGAGAGTGTGAACAACATCATTTATCATTGATATATGTGAACTCAACAAGGTACAACTTGACATGAATTAATTTAAAAAAATTACAAGTATTTTATTAAATTTATAAGAGAAGAAATATGAGTTTACAAATAATAGGAAAGAAATGTACAATAACTTAAACTTTCCATATCTTCAGAAATCCCTTCAGACCTCCTCCTCCACCTCCTGTACCACCTCCCTTGTCGTTTCCTTTCCCTCCATCTCCTAACTTTTTGTGGGTCTCCTCATGTGTTGTCTTCTTCTTCTTCTTCTGCTTGGACATTTGTTCTGAATGTGTTGGAACGTGCCCTGGAGGATGCGGTCTAGCTGACGACCTCCACGGCGGTTCGATTGTTTGTGATTCCTGATTCCTTGACGTTCGTACACTTGTTGAATGGCGAGGCGGCTCTGATGGAGGAGGCTCAGTGATCCTTACTCCGGGAGAAGGTCTTCGAGGCAGCTCCGGACGTTGTTGTGGTATCGTGGATATACCAAACAACTGTCTATCAAAATCAGTTACCTCCATTTGCCGAACACTATCAAATATCTGCGACTGCAAATCTTCTGAACTGTATTGAGTAGACGATATGAGCTGAGAGGGTCCAGAGTCGAATTGACTCGAAGGTCCAACAAGTGATGGTCCTACAAGATTTAGACATTTTCATTGTTATAAGTATCACAAAATTTAAACATAACGTATTGAATTGAGTTTGTATATTCTATAATATATTTATACCTGAACTTCTAAATCCGGCTTCACCGATTTGAGACCCTCTAAATCCATACTCGATATAGCTCATACCTGAAAGATGTTATTTACATTATATGTCACATAAATTACCTAATAAGTAAGAAGAGAATGCAATGTAATAAAGTACAATTTTACCTGTAGATACAAATCCTGGTTGAATTGGTGGAACTTCCTGTCCCTGACTTCGGAAACTCGAGACAGTAAGCCAATGTAAGTTAATTGGCATGGTAATGTAACCATCCGTTTCTTGCCCCCAATATATTCTACGTGGTCATCAGAGACATCAATCGATCCTCCCCAATATATTAATACATGAGCGGTGTTGGGGGCCATCTATACGAATAAAATAATGATTTAATTAGTTTAATTACACAAAATAATTACTTAATAATCGGATGTAACAATTACTTTAATTAAAATTTCAGTCGGCTGTTATCTTTAATAATCAATAATTCAATTGATATACTAATCACTCAGAAATGGAATCCAAAAGTCCGGTCTTGGGGCCTCATCGGTGCTCACCACAGTGAGTCCTGCCGGCGCTGTATAGAGACCCTCTCGGCGCTCGATTCCAAATCTAAATGACATTAATTTTAACATGAATATGTGCACTTTTAAATCTAAATAAATGAAATGCTAATGTAATGCGTAATGTCCCCTATTTAATTCAACATCATTAGATTACTTCATAGACAAATGATTTATCATTAAAAATAAACAATAATTATTTTGAAATATATTTTAACTAATCATCAATTTTGCACAACTAATTACTTGTTAAATTTAATTAAAAAATATTGAATAAAATTACCTGAAAGATGCGTGTCTTCTACAAGAAATGTTATCCAAAATATAATAATATAGCGTCCTCACTGATATAGCGTCCTCACTGATAGAACCCTGCAAAAAACGCAGAACAAAATCTACAAACAAAAATATCTTATTCTTACTTGAATAAGATTAGTCGATCGAGAGCAGTAATCGCACTTCAGAATACAGAATGAGGGAACCAGAGAGAATGAATGGGGAGAAGATGAAGAATGAGAAGGAGAGGGGGAAATTGTGAGGAGGATGAATGAGGGCGGGGGGGCGTTTTATATAGGAAATGGGGAGGAGGGGACCGTTGGCAAATTTCCAACGGGTATCTCCCAAATCGGCACCTCAGGTGCCGATTTGGAGGGGGTGCCCCAAATCGGCACCTCAGGTGCCGATTGATGCCTATTTTTTTAATTTCTTTCCCTTGATGCTTATTTAATTAATTACGAATTTTTTAATAATTATTTAAAAAAAATCCCTGGCAGGTGATGCTGGAGCGCTGCCCCCGATTCTTGGTGGCCATGCAGTGGATGTTGACGGGCGTCCCGTGCTTATTGTGGGAGTAGGTCGGGGCCCTACAGGTGGGTTATGGCCAACTTCTCAAGGCTGGGGGGTAGGTGGGTCTGGTGGCGATAGGGGTAGCTGCGATGGGGGTGGGGGAGAAGCGGGGGAAGGTTTGTTTGCGGGTTGCTAGAGTTGGGAAGTCCTCGAAGGTGGGTTGACGTCGTGAGTGGGGCGGCTTCGGGAGAGGGCCTTCACCGACTTTGGTGGCAGGGGAGTGGCTTTCGACTGAGGAGGGTAAACCGTCAGAGGCAGAAGCGGAGGGCTGGCGGATGGTCTCACCGAGGAGGAGGTTGGCTTCCCTGCGGCATGCTGGTGTTGGTTTTCGATCTTAATGGGGGCTCCCATCTCGACAGTGGTAGGAGCCATTGTCCATGTTGCAGGGGGACCCCTGTCGTTGTTTCTAGTGTGGAGTTCGGGGTCATCTGACGACGGTTTGCAGAGACGCTGCGAAGTGCTTCTCTTGCGGAGGGGTGGGGCATTGCAGTAGGAGATTGAAGGATATGGAGAAATCCTCAAGCGCATCACGGAAGCGTCATCGTCGTATCGGATACGACGAAGAACGACTAGTCATACTAGTTGTTCGGTGCAGCGGAAATTAAAAAATTTTATTCGATGAAACCACATGATCCAAGAACCATTCTCGGATCGTTTCATCTATAACCAAAACAAGTATAATGCAATACCTCTTGAAGCGTGGTTGATTGAGTCTCTAAGAGAAGAGACCTCCTGTCTCAAGTCCGATCGTCGGAGAGATCGCTTGCGAGCGCGGGGATGAACCGCGTAGTCCTCGCAATCCAAGAAGTTGATCCAAGCACGGTTGCTCCTGATCTCGTCGCACGAGATCAAACGTCTCTTTCATGGGCGAGGCACTCGAAGTAGACGAAGAACCGCATAGCGTCGAAGCGGCAGCACGAGGGCGCGGGCGACGACGATTCTCTCCACCAAGGTGGACGGCCACCAAGAGGAAGGGGGAGAGAGGGCTTTCGAGTATGAGAGAAAGAGAGAGAGAGAGAAGAGTGATACAATAGCATGTAAAGAGAGAGCATGGTATGCCTCTCTATTTATAGGGTTTTGGGATCCATGGATCTCAATCCATGTGTCATATAAAATCAATGGTTGAGATTGATTTATGACAATCCAATGGTCAAGATTGTTGTTGGTAAAAGCCAACAACTTGTGATTTAATTTTAATTAAATATATTTGATAAATCAAATAAATATAATACCAAATTAAATCACACAAATAGAGAGAGAGAGAATAAGGGAGATACACCTTCCTCTTTGGAAGGGGGGGACGGCCACCAATTCCCTCAAGGAATTGGTGCCGCCCCCTCCTTTCCAAAGGGAGGGGCAATCTCATGGATTACCATGAGATTGCATATCTCCTTGATTTTCTCTCTACTCAATTTCCAACAACAATTTGTTGGTATTTTAATTCACCAAAATAATTCTTAATTAATTTTGGGAATATTGCAATCTTGACATTGGAATATTGTGAATCAAATTCACAACCCAAAACAAAATGTAATTTACATTTTCAATTAATTAAACAATGTGTATTCAATACACATTAATAATTAATCTACTAATATAAATTATATTTAACTCTCTCTAATACATTATAAATCACATTTATAATATATTATACATAATTAGATATTACTATCCACATTATTCTTATCCACAATAATTAAATCACATTTAATTGTATTGGATAATATCTCATACATCATGATAATTAAATCACATTTAATTATCAACTTCTCTTTGCTTAGATCTCATGGATTTGTTCTTAAACCATTTAAGAACAATGCTATTTCTCCTCAGATACTTGGAGATAAGGACATGGCGATTGTATTGTTCCACGTATAGTGACTTGGATATTGAGATCACATCTCAAATCCAGATCCCTTGGACCTCTCATAGATGCTTGATTAAATCAAGACCGTATACCTAATCTTCTCATTGCATCTGAATCTCATTCAGATCAATGTCAAGTAAATGGACTAAGATTAGGTTATTTCTCTGATGAGAGGAGTCAATAAAATCCAGACCTGTTTCATCACTCCCTCGGAATGGAAGCGTCATGGTTATACAATTGTTTATGATCAAATCACCCTTCAGGTATTCCCAATACCTGCACATCCTGCATACTGGAAGACTCATGATCATCATGAAGATATAGATCACTTTTATACTGTCGTCTTCATGGTCTGATCATTAAGTTTCTCAATCTTGGTCCTTGGGATATGGCACAAATCATATGCTTTCACAAAGCATATATCTTACCTTTAAATTCATATCATGCTTCTAAAGCATGATGACCATGCATGGAATTTGGTCAATCCCAATACCTCATGAGTGAGCTCATGTCTCCCGGTTCACAAGTGAACCCGTATGATCTCTTTGAGAGATCATATTACTCATATGCCCTTACATGCACACCAGCTCGCCGGTATATAGACCTTGATTAGGTCATCAACCTAATGGTCTGCCAAATGTACATACTCAGTCATACAGTAATATATCTGTCTCTGGTCAGAGGATGTTTGCCTGTGATGTGACAGTATTCATCATAGGTCTTTGGTTATCTCGATCTCATTGAGTAAACTCATTGACTCAACTAATCTGATACCTCCGAATCAATATTCCTATGCAGAGGACCTGCATCAAGAGGTCGATCAGATATCAGTCTAATGAGATGGGATTGCCATCTCCCACTCAGACTGGAGATCACTACTTGTTAATCACTGATGATGCTTGATGAGTCCTCTATCTAACTCCTTAGATATTCATCCAAGCATCAGCCTCTATGATTCAATCATTGAATCAACAGCTGTATGATTATCAAGTTGGCCATGGTACATAACCCTTATTGTACAGAGGGACCTTATAGTGCATTCATTCATTCTATATCAGAAAGGGAGTGAAACAAAATCAATAACTTTTATTGATGAATCATTTATTACAATAACATTTATTGTAGGAATGGTTCGCCTTGGGCTCACATTGCTAACAGAGATGCCCTAGGGCATGGTGCCAACCTGGGGGTGAGAGTGTGAGAGGTGGAGCCATGTCTGCGATGGATTTTTCGAGCAGGAGGGGACCTCACGGCTCCCTCCACTTGTTGTGGACTCGGTGGAGGGAGTCTTGGTAGGTAATTGTTTTGTTTCAGTAGATTGCTTGTGGACGTGGACATCGGGTGATGCAGTCGAAAAAAAATCCAAAGGTGGAAAAATATAATTTTTGGTAGAAGAAATTTAGAGAGGGCGGGAGAGGAGAATGCACGTCGGATGCGCGGGATTTTGGGATGAGAATCGTGAAGAACACGTTGAGAGAGAGAAATAGGGAGACAAAGGGAGATTACTCCAATTTTCATTTAATCTGAACTTGTCCCTTTACAATAAACTATCAACCCCTTTATATAGGAGGGGTGGAATTACCAAAAATAGAAAGAGAATCTAATTTAAATCCCAACTTATCTAATTGACTCTTAGACTCTAACTAATTTACTTTAATTAGACTCTAACTAATTTTATCTACCAAAAGTTGAGATAACAATCTCAATTTATTTAAATAAATTATGCAATTAATAGAAAATGACTAATTGAGGACGAAATTCCCTAATTTGAAAAATCCCCAAATCAGCCCTCTGATTCAATTTGATTTGCCCTGCCAATTTGGGAAATATTGCATCAATTCTCCTCTGCTTGAAAAATTCGTCTCCTGACGAATTGCTCGTTCTTCGTTCCATCGGTGGAGAATTCCATGTTGAAATTGTAGCTTCAAATTCCGCCAATCATATCCTTTTCAACGTTACGTTTGTAATTTTTTTCAATTGGAGGGCGTTTCTGTAATTTTCGTACTCCTTCACTTAAACAGATTTTGTAAGGGGCCTCCTTTCTTTTGACCTTCTCATAAAAACTTGTATGGGATTGGGTTTTTCCGCAAATTTTTCCTTTCACTTCCCTTATTTCCAGGGATCCGATTGAGGAGCACCCTCTGACCCTCATTAGGGTTTTTCTTCCCATGAGATATCGCCGACGAACAACTTGGGAGCAAATGGTGGCGTGGCTTCTTCAGTGGAAGGTGGTAGTGCCACATGTGGCGGCGTCGAGCCCTAGATTTAGGGTCCCAACAACGACATCGTGGAGTATGATAGCACGAGGGGGCTCTACGGTGACGCCTTGAGTCCGTACAGTCCCGACGACAAGAAGGGATACCCCAACGAAGGGTCTTCGTGATCATGTAATCGACTCTCCGTGTGAGGGAGGCTTCATGGGGCATAAAGACTCGTCGATGCCACTCCCAGCGATGGAGATACCAGTTGTGCGGGCCGCATGCTAGGCAGTGGTGGTCGCACGCCCGAGGGCTTCGGGGAAGGCAGCATGGCTCACAACGTTGACTCGAGGACGCATCCAGGAATGCGATATAAGGCTGGCGTGCAGATGGGGGTCGTTTGTAGAGGATCCCAGGGCGATCAGCCTGCTCCTCCGCGTTGCATTCGTCATGTAGGGGTTCTGCGTCTTTCTGGACAGCAAGTTCACTTGCGAATATATTGAGATTTTCGACTTCGCCATTCACGGAATTTTCGTCAAAGATGGGCCCTGAGTCTTCGTTGCTTCCTTGTACAATAATCGTATCTATAAAATCTTCATTGAGATTGAAAATACCTTCATTCTCTTGATCAAAAATAGGTTGTACAACAACTTCTGTGATCTGATTTTTGCTGTCAACAGGTGATTCTTCCTTGATTTGCGCGTCCAACCAAGCTTGCACTTTGATGCTTGAGATAAGGCATTGCTTGAACTTTTGTTGACGCGCACTTGAATGCGAACCATGAGATAGGTGGCTCAGATCAAACTTCAAACGCCAATATGCAACAGGATCGTCAAATCGTGAGAATGATTCGGTTGCCATGCTCTGATACCAAATGATGCAGTCGAAAAAAATCCAACGGTGGAAAAATATAATTTTTGGTAGAAGAAATTTAGAGAGGGCGGGAGAGGAGAATACACGTCGGATGCGCGGGATTTTGGGATGAGAATCGTGAAGAACACATTGAGAGAGAGAGAAATAGGGAGACAAAGGGAGATTACTCCAATTTTCATTTAATCTGAACTTATCCCTTTACAATAAACTATCAACCCCTTTATATAGGAGGGGTGGAATTACCAAAAATAGAAAGAGAATCAAATTTGAATCCCAACTTATCTAATTGACTCTTAGACTCTAACTAATTTACTTTAATTAGACTCTAACTAATTTTATCTACAAAAAGTTGAGATAACAATCTCAATTTATTTAAATAAATTATGCAATTAATAGAAAATGACTAATTGAGGATGAAATTCCCTAATTTGAAAAATCCCCAAATCAGCCCTCTGATTCAATTTGATTTGCCCTGCTAATTTGGGAAATATTGCATCATCGGGCAACGAGTAGGTCCGACCTTTGGAGGAGACACGGTTCAACTCCACAAGGGCGTAATTTGTTCTCAGGGGCTTTCCATTGGAGAGGTAGCTAGCTTTCTACAGAGGTCACCGACTGGGTTTGTGTTGTGGAGGCGTCCATCGCTCCGGGATGGCACCTCGTACAGATGGTTCTATAAGATCTTGTGGCTAAAGGGTGTGCCCTTACGGGCATGGGGCATCTAGTCGATTGAGGCACTCCTTGGAGGTTTCGAGTCGATGGTTTCCGTCTTGAGTTCGGGCCTCTTTAATGGGGGAGGACGCTTATGTAAAGGTGGAGTTTGTTGCGAGGGTTAATGCTCGAAGCTGTTGATGAAGATAGGTCGTGCGTCCTTCGGGGTGGAGGTGGAGGAGTGCGGGCCTGATGGTCCCATTGCGTCGGTGGAGGAGCCAGGAAGCTTCGCGAGGGGGTGTTCAACGAGGAGGAGCCAAGAGGTGGAGCCCGGGCATGATCCTTATGATCAGGTTCCAGATGCGGAGGAGCCTCACATGTTAGGGACAGGGGAGGGCTCGCGGTCTGGGCTGTAGAGAGTGAGCATGGCTTCCGGCTCCTGTCTTGGTGCCTTTGTTGCTATGGAGAAATCTCCAAGGTTTGGTCCGTTTGGATCCGGGAGATTGGTGCTCCCTCTCGTGATTGGGGGATGCTTGGAATCTGGTTCTGTGGCCCCGACTTGGTGGGAGCGAATGCGGATCCAGGTTGATAGCGGTGGAGGACTGGTTGGTGGCGGCGACACATAAGGTGATTCGTTCGGTTCTTCGAGGCGGAGTCCCTATTGGTTACTTTGGTTGGGGCTTCTTCGTGGTCCAAAAGGGACCTCTCGCTGCAGCCGTCGCCCTCATGGAGGTTTGGGAAGAGATACTTGCGGCTCTCCTCCAGTAAGGGCAGAAGTAGGTGGAGAATGGTAGTGTCCGATCCTCTGAATCACACGGATGGATTGAGGGGTTTGGCCTAAGGAGAGGAAGACCCACTGGGGTGCAAGAGGGATTCGACGGGAGCGAAAGCGGGTGCGGTTGACGCAGAGCCCTCGGTTGGGAGTATCAGGGGACAACTGGGGTTGGAGGCGAGGCAAGCCCTGCTGAACTGCTTGGATGTGGTGTTGTCTTCGAGAGCTGCTCAAGCTGTTTTATGAAGATCCTCTCATGGAATGCCAAGGTGCAGGGAGGGCAGAGAAGAGAATGTCGATTTGGGACCTGTGGGTAGAGGCGTTGGCGGATGTCATGTTATTGCAAGAAACAAAGATCTCTCAAGGCTTTTATGGCATATGTGTTGGGAGGCTCTCGCCTGAGCGAGCAGAGGGCTCTGGACGATTTCAGGGCCTCGAGTGGTGTGGCGATGGGTTGGAGCGGGGTCAGTTTTGATCTTGTAGAGGATGTGAGTAGGGGGAGGCACTTTATCTCGGTCCTCCTGCAGCGGAAGGCGGATGGGGTCCGGCTTTTGGTGACGAATGTGTATGGGCCTCAACTCAAACTGGCCCATCGATGGTTGAGCTAATTGACGACTTGAGAATGCTCTAGGAAAGGTACTGGAGGAGGTCTGGCTTATTGGGGGGGACTTCAACATGATGCTGCACTCGAAGGACAGACCTCGGCTGCGTGGGGGTGCGGATGCGGGTTCGAGGGAGCTGATGCAATTCATTACTGAGGCAAGCTTGCAAAATTTTGATGCTGGTGGTTGATGCTACACTTGGAGAAACGCTAGGTCGAGATCGCAGATTGATCGGTTCTTGGTTTCTTAGGAGGCGACGAGACTTTTCCCGCTGGCAGACGTGTGGGCTCTGCGTCAGGCTCACTATAATCACACCCCGATCCTGTGGTCCTCTGGGGAGGATGTGAGACCGAGGTCTTGCTTCAGATTTGAGCATTCCTGGTTGCTGGAGGAGGGTTTCTGTGATATGGTGGCGGAGTTTTAGCGAAGCACACAACTTGAGGGGCCGGCTTCGACTGTTCTGGCTCAGAAGCTCGGATTGCTGCATAAGCGTTTGATTGAGTTCAAGAGGTGCACCTAGGAGCAGAGGCAGAGTGTGAGGGCGGCAGTGCAGGAGGCAATCTCTCGCCTTAAAGCGGTAGAGGACGCGGGGGAGTTGTTGGATCATGTGGTTGAAGAGAGGCATGCTTGTTTGAACCATGTGCGTTTGGAGGACAAAAAAGGAGGTCGAGTGGAGGCAGAGATCGAGGCGGAAACGGCTGAGGGAGGGGGATAGCAATACATGCTTTTTCCATTCTGTGGCCAGTGGCAGAAGGCGTCAGAATTTTATCAGGACCATTGAGGTGGGAGGGCTGCAGGCATCGTGTGATGTGGAGATTGGGCGGCAGCTCAGGTCACACTTCATCACTTTCTCCAGGAGGCAGAAAGTGGCGGGTTGGTATTGGCGTAGGGGGTGGGGGTGGGTGGGGTGTATCTCCTCACAGGAGGTTAAGGGCCTTGTGGTTCCTATCACGGAGGAGGAGGCTAGGCGGGCTCTTTGGTAGCTGAATGCGGATGGGGCCTCGGGTCCTGATGGCTTCTCGGTTTGCTTCTTCAAGGAGTTCTGGGAGTGTGTGAAGGAGGAGGTGGTTGCGGTTCTGCAGGAGTTTGAGAGGGCAACCAGGGCTTTGAGCACTTGAAAAATGCGCTCCTTTTCATGCTGCCCAAGCGGGAGGGGGACAACCGTGTGGAGGAATTTAGGGCTATCGCATTGTCCAATGCGATGTAACTGCTGGTTGCCAAGGTCCTAGCTAACCGCTTGAGGGGTGTCCTGGGGGAGACCATCTCGCCTGAGAAGACAACTTTTGTGCCCGACATGCATATGGCTGACTCTTGGGTGCTGACGTCGGAGTTGGTGTTGGATTGGAAGAGGGAGAAACAAATGGGGGTTGTTTGGAAGGTGGATTTCTGTAAAGCCTACGATTGCGTTGATTGGAGCTTCCTTTGGCGGTCGCTACAGAAGAGAGGCTTCCTAGATAGATGGGTCAGTTGGATGAAGCGATGCATTACGATGACGTCATATTCAGTGTTTGTGAATGGTAGACCAGAGGGGGGTTTCTTCCAGCTCCAACGGGGAGTGCGGCAGGGGTGCCCGCTGGTACTGTTTCTCTTGTGATTGTGGCCTATGCGTTGGTGGTGATGATGAGATCGGCAACTGCTGACGGATTCTGTGGGGTACATGAGAGGTGACACTTCCATCCCATTATGCAATATGCCGACAACACAGTTCTGTTCTTGGATGGGGACCCGGATCATGTGAGGCATGCTTCACACATTATGGATATCTTTGGGGAGATCTCTGGCCTGAAGTTGAATTGGGACAAGTCCAAAGTCATCCATTTTGCAGTCATGCGTGAGGCGGCTTAGGTTCTTTGTCGTCTGTTGCACCGTTCGGAGGGATCCCTTCCAACAACGTACTTAGGGCTCGCCTTGTTGTTGGACGATTGCGGGTAGCGGATTGGAAGGTGGTGATTGACAGGATGGAGAGTAAGGTGGTAGGGTGGAAGGCCAGAACATTCTCTATGGGGAAAGCTGGTCCTCCTCAAGCACACTTTTTCGCTATACCGATTTTCTTTTTCTTCATGCGGTTGATGCTTGTGGGGGTGCGGCAAAGACTGGAGGGATTGATGAAGCATTTCTTTTGGTCAGGCGGGAGGTAAGAGGGTGGAGGTATTCACCTGGTGGGTTGGGACAAGGTGACGACGATGAAGAGGGAAGGAGGCTTGGGTGTCCGCAGTTTGGAGCTCACGAATAAGGCTCTGTTGGCGAAATGGGCTCTTAGAATTTGAGGAAAGTCCGATGACCTTGTTTATAAGGTGATACAGAACGTCTATGGCTCCATAGTTCATGTAATGTTGAGGCGTGCGGATAACATGGCCTCAAATTTCATCGAACTTTGGTCGAAATTCTGTCGAATATCGATATCTTGTCGAAATCAAAATTCTGCCGAAATGATCAAAATATGGGGGTCATAGTACAAAAAATGTCCGAAATGACTCAAATTTCTGTCGAAATTCAACTGAAAAAATTCCGTTTCAACCAGTCATTGAAATGGTGACTGAAACTGACATTTAGGGCATTGGCGGACAATCGTCTTAATTTTGGAGGGGGATGTCTACTGTCTTGCTGGAGTTGTGTGTCATAGTGAGACCGGTGCTGGGCGATGGGCATGTATTTGCGTTCTGGAAGGATGATTGGTTGGGGTTGGGTCCTATCAGGGAGAAATACCCACGTCTCTTCGCCATTGTGGGGGACATGGATGCTTTTGTACATCAATTTTGGTCTGCGCGATCTTGGTGCCCTGGCTTCACTTCTACTCCGTCGGACCAGAGATGCAATGAGATCGTGGCCCTCTTGGGGGATCTGACGGATGTTGAGGGTCCCGATGAGGGCAGGGACCATTTCAAATGGAAGGAGGGGAGTATCTCAATTAAGAAGTCATATCAGTTTTTCGGCAGGATGCGTGGGGCTCTTCAGGAGGAGTCCACCCGGGACTTCAGAATTATCTAGGCGAGCAAGGTTCCTACGTGGATTACGATCTTCTTGTGTTGGGCGAGACGCAGGCGGTTGCACTCAAAGGCACGCAAGGGAAGGCTGCTGGGTACCGGTGAGATCCTTTGCGACAGATGCGGCCTTGAGCAGGAGGATTCCGAGCATCTCTTTTTTGGCTGTTGTACCTCGGTCGTGGTTTACGAGCATGCAACAGTGCTTTGGCTTCACTCGGTGGACAACATGTCGTTCTAGAGTTTAGTTAGAGCGGCTTGTGGAAGTTCTCAAGATGACGCAGCTGACCCGTTTACGCTTCTTTGGGCCATTTGGTGTTAGAAATGAGAATTTTTCAAAAGCATTCGTTTCTCTTCAAGATGGTGTTGGGCATTACAATTGTGGCATAACATGTAGATCTGATTTCCTATAATCTATGTTGTATCATATCTGTACTCGATTTTCTTATTAGTTGAATAAATTTGTGGTGGGTTCCAATCTTGTGACTCCACGCTCGTTTTCATAAAAAAGATCATAATACCATTGTCTTTGTAAGGGTGTCCACCAAAAGGGATATTAACGCTTAAAATTGCTTTATATGAAACCATCGACATATGGATTTTCCAGAAATGGAGGCGAGATTGATAGTAATGATTGGAATGTGAGATTTAGATAACCTGTGATATATAATTCACTGATAGTCTTGAGGGCTTGAAAGTCCAACAATAACAACATTGGACAATAAACAATGGTTAAACTCTGTATAAAAATATGCTTGTGTTGAAATATTTGTTATCTTTTGTACTGTTTATGTAATATCTAGCTCTCTTCGTCTTCCTTATGTAATTTTCCCTATAGGTTACTCTCCCATATAAGAGAACCATAGGGCCTCATCAATAGTAATTAACTCTTTCGTCTCCACATGGTATCCGAGCGGCAATCCTACACCAGAGCCTTGACCTAATTCCCATCCCTCGCTGCCAGCACTAAGCCATTAAAATCTCCTACGTTGGCCCTAGCTTCTCCGAGAAGCACCTGTAGTCGCCACCGAGGGCTCTTGCATGGCTGTGGCGTAATCTAACACTGACAAAGCCCAACCAGTACTGCCGCGACGTGATCCAATATCGCGTTAGGGCTACCTAACACCACCGAAGCTAACCCTAGCGCCGCACGAGACACCCCAACACCGCCAAGGTCTGTTGCGACACCGTCGTAAGCGCCGCCAGGCCTCCCTCTTGTTGCCAATGGTTCCTCACAGGCCTCTAGGTCCACATGTGCGCCAATCAGACCCCTACTTTGATTTGAAAATTGACATAATTTTGACCGGAAAATATGATTCAGATCTATAAATCACATTTTTTAGCCCTAACCAAGGATGTAAAAATAGGTCTAAATGACCGTTTAAATGACCATTGACACGCAAGCGGTCCTCGACCGCACCGACTATTCATAGCCGAGTACATATGCAGTTGGACACTTAAACGGAGGTAAACGGTCGTGTAAACTCCACTTAAATAGCATAGTTTTAAATTAGGTTTTAAAAAATGAAAAAAACCTCGACACCACTCCCTATCCCGATTCCCAACCCCTCATGCACATAACCTAAACCCTCATTGCCTCTCCGCCTCACGAAAAAGGAAAAACCTCTTCGTCGCGACATCATCCCTCACGACGGCGAGTCGACAACTACCATCGCACGAACTCTTTCGCCACCTTTGCTCTCCAACCTCCATCATGCGAAGCCTCGCCTAGCCTCGCCGCCGCTGCTGATGTCCAAATTCCATTGCGTGAGGCCTCTTCGCGTAAATCATCGCATCCTCTGCTTTCCATCGTGTGAAGCTCCTTCGCTTGAAGTTTCTGCGCACCATCAGGACATGAGTTAATCCAATAGTTGTCCTTTTGACATCGATTTTTGGTTTTTTTGTTGTCCTAAATCTTACATGTTGGTTATTTTGTTAAACCCTATTATGCCATGACTTTTTGTGTTATATTTTTGATGATGGAATGCATGCCTTTTTGTGTTATCCATGACTTTTCTGGAACCATGCTATGAATTGTAGTTTGCTATTGTTTATGTTGCCTATTTTGACATTTGGCTATGCATTCTACTTGTTTATGCTATCTATTTTGACATTTGGATGAAAAAGTCCTTGAATTTGATAATATCTGAAAATATTGTGAATATGCGATTATATTTTTATAATCCATTTCTACTTTTTTATTAGTTATATATATGTAATATTTTTTTTACTAATTTAAAAATGCATAATCGCATAACCCGTTTAACTTCTGTTTAAACGATCGCATATCGTTTAATCAGTAATCAGTGACCCTACCGACTGAATATCACATACCGAATTTTGCAACCTTGGCCGTATCACATACCAAGGATTGACAAGGATGGTTGTATGAGTCTACACGTACAACCATTCCTCAATATGTTTGTGTAGACGTAATTCTATTGGTCTACAAACTGTAGTTTTTCTTAACTTGATAGTATGCCAGAAAACAAGATTGATGTTCCCACCACAGGTGCTTTCAAAGGTCCAACGTCAATTGTTAAGATGGACGGGACAAACTAAGATCTTTGGACTATGCAGTTCATGAGTCTAATGAAATCAATAGGTAAGAAACATATCCTTATTGAAGAAGAGACGGTTAAGAAAACTGGGGTCAACGTCTTGTGGGAGGCTGATAATGCGTATGCACATGTCTAGTTATCTGATACATTGACGATAGAGACCACCAATGATGTGCTAAATCAACCCATCGCCAAGGTGATGTGGGATCTCTTGGCACCTACTTATGCCAAGCGAAGAACGATGCTAAGATTCTCCAGCTTCAGTTTGACATTTACATGGCTAAGCAGAATAGTCGTCCTATGCACTCATTCTACTCCTCGCTTCGTGGCATGTTCGAGAAGCTTTACAACTTCATGCTTATTTCGACATCCACAGAGCAACAAATAGCATACAAGAACTTCACGATGGTTGGAGTTTTCTTGGCTGCACTGTTCTTACTAACCTAACTATCGAGGTACCTCTTCCCATACACCTCCAATGTGACAACCATGACGTTCTTTTCATTGCAAACAACCCCACATTCCATGAGAAGACCAAGCACATAGAGGTGGTATGTTACTACACTCGTGACATGATACAAAAGGGTCTCATTGCCACTACTCATGTTAGCTTTGGATAGTAGATGTACTTACCAAGGCCTTAGCCAGGGGGCCTTACCAGAGATGTTGCTCCAAGCTGAACCTTATTGATTCTACTATCTGGCTTGAGGGGGATCGTTGAGATATTTGTTATCTTTCGCACTATTTATGTAATATTTAATTCTCTTTGTTTTCCTTATGTAAGAGAACCATAGGCCCTCATCAATATTAATTGACTCTTTCATATCCACAGTTTGTGCAATATTTTCTTTTGTAATTTTGTTAATTTTAGGAAAATGTCAATGGTAATTCGTCTACATCTCTGATGCTGTTCAGAAACATAGAATTTATGAAGTCATCACAAGTCGAGGACATGTGTAGACTTCATGGCCTCAAATTTCAGCGAAATTCGATCGAATTTCTGTCGAATATCGATATCCAGTCGAAATCGAAATTCGACCGAAATGACCGAAATATGGGGGTCCTAGTACAAAAAATGACCGAAATGATCGAAATTTCGGTCGAAATTCCACCGAAATTCCATCGAAATTCTGTTTTGGTCGGTACCGAAATGGTGACCGAAACCGACATTTAAGGTCTTATGTGCAGATCCTTAAGTGAAGAAAGATGAACTTGGCATTGAGAGAACTTGAGCTACTTGGGGCTTCATTGTACTGTTAAAGAAGTTAAAAGGATGTGGTATTTCATAACAAGTAAAAGTTCTTTTATAACTGCATTTGGACACTAATAAATATAATACCATTCGCAATTTGTACAGAGCAAGCTTATTCAAGATAGCATTTCCTTTGCATCTTTCAACATAAGTTTCAGCACCTGGCACATGGAATAAATCTTCCAGTGGACCATTGTAATTCGCTATCTTGATGAAAATTTAATGAAGTAGCTTCCAGAAAGACATTTAAGGAAACACCCTATATTTTCGATATTTTGTAATAAAAGAAGGTGAATTGTTGATTGGGAAGAAACCAATGATTTGACCTCATCATTAATGAGTTTAAGAGCTTATAGTGTGGACGACAAGAATGATATCTATAAAAGCTTAGGGCAGTTGTTGATCTCCAACTTGAGGAGGCTTGTTAAAGATGAAATTTGACCCATCAACCCATTCGGTGGACATGTTCTCATGTATCCTTGAATCCACAGTATCTTCGATCCCCGAAGTAGTACTTGGACAAAGCCCTTCGAGAATATTCAATTGCATGTCTTTATACCTATTACTATATCAAACACATCCTAATTTTTCAAGGCTCGTCCTTGATGAATCTCGTATTCATCATGCTAAAATTGGTCATTTAGGCTCTGTCCCCCATCATCTACTTGTAATTAATCATTAATAGAGCATTATTAGCATTCATATATGTGTGAATATTATCTGCATTTCATCATGCATAATTGCATTTAAAATCCCCTGTGTAAATTAGCCCAAAAAGCCGCTAACTTCTCACATTTTTAATTAATTCATCCTAACTCCAATTGACCCAAAACTATCTCCATTGTGTAGATATTACTAACCTTATTAAATTTAAAATACAAAAAAATTACTAACCCCATTATGTGTCAAATAAATCCCAAAGTCAAATTTCACATCTGACAGACTAAAATGAGCATATCTCCCACATACAATGTCCGATTTTGGTCTACTCACTTTTAAAGTACTCCATTTTCAAATACCTTCAAAACAAGTCCAATTTCATAAAATTCGGAGCTCATATGTGAAAGTTGGGTTTTGGGCCTCTTTTGCGCATTTTGACTTTTTGCTGTTTTTGACCTCAGTTTTTAGGACCTTAATTAACTCTTTTAATTTTATTTCTTTTTCATTTGTGTTCTTTGATGAAAGTTTTATTAAGCGACGCAAAAATCCGAATCCAGATCAAAACTGAGATCAAAGAAACTGACCAAGTCCAAGTGTCCGTTGTCGGTCTGTACAAAAGTGGTGCGTTTCTAACTTTTATTTTATTTTCCTATTTTCTTATTTATTAGAAATCCAAAAAAATTAGATTAATGTGTAAATAATTTTCTTATATTTTATCGTATTTTTTCTAGATTTTTTATCCTCTCTAAAACCACCAAAAAATACAAAATCCCAAAAATACGGTTTTTCATACCCAAGGAGAGCCACCAAAAATACCACTTCTCACAGATGACCTCTTTTGCTCATGGGTCCTTTATGAAAGTTGTAGATCTCGTCGAGACGAACAACTTTCGTGAAGGAAATTTTTCGATCCGAGGTCATCTTCTATCTCTTTTTCCCTCCCAAAATCTGAAAATTTTTTTGGTGCCACGTGGCAGCTCCAGGGCGTGCCACGTGGCACCCCGCCCCACTTACCCCTCCAGCCCTCCCCTCCGGGTCACGTGCCCAGCACGTGACCCCTGTCACCTTCTTCCCCAACGCAACATATCCCCTTCCAGCCGTTTCTCCTCCACCCCATGCGGCCATCAATGCCGCCTTGCGCGGCCATGCACGACCGTTACTTCGCGTAACCCCCTGCTTCCAGGTCTATAAAGCATCCTCCTCGCCATGCCTCGAGCTTCATCCACCATTCCTGGAGAACTGCAAGCCTCCATCTTCCTTGGTGACAGCAAGAGACGACCGCCGCGGCGACTCTCTCCAGCGTGATCCAAGGGTATAGTGCATGATAGACTGCCCCTTGTCCTCCACCGCTTCCCTCCGATCACTGCCGGCCTCGCACAAGCCGTGCTCCTTCTCCCTTCTCCATTCTTCACCGTACACCCCCCTTTTTTTGTTTTGCCTAACCCCTTGCAGGTACCTCGTCGTCTTCCTCGAGCAAGATCTCAGCCCCACCTGCTCCGCCCTCCGCCGAGGCCCGACCACCGCGTCGCCACGCCGGCTCCGCCCCATCGCAACTCCGCCCATCGCCTTCCGCGCCCCGCTCCAGCTGCTCGGCTACTCCGCCTGGCGCGGTTGTCGCCCGAGCCCTCCACCGCCTTGGCCGGTCTTGCCCTCCACCTCCGCGCGAGGGCCCGCTCGCCCCCTGCACCGCCTCGACCACGGCCGAGCTCCGCCTCAGGCCCGCCGCCTCCGCCTCGCGGCCTTGCCACCTCCGCCTCCCGCCGCGCCCACGCGCTCGGCCGTCGGCCGCCTCCACCGCCTCTCGTACAGCTGCCGTGGGATCAAGGGGAGCCCTTGATCCGACGGCCAAGGGCCGTCCACGTGGGCTCCCCTTAGCCATCGGTTCGGCGCCCCCGAGTCCCCGGCAACGGCGCCATCTGTAGTCCCTGGAATTTCATCTTTGTTAACAAAAAAAACCAGAAAAATGATGAAGAGATGGCCTGCATCTGTAAGGAAAATATTAAGGTCACTCTGACCCTAGACGAGATGATAGAAAGAGACTCGGCTTTTCGAAAATACCTGAAGGTGAGATGCACACCAACTAGGGCCAGCAAACAAATTCCTAGCCGAACAAAGAAACACATACTCTCAGTAGCCACATCTCGTCTTATAAAAAATGAGCTGCCAAGAAAGAAAAGAGACATGGGTGCTCACTTCGTCACTAGATACATCAAGGAAATCAAGTTTGCAAGAACATTGTTAGACAATGGATCATCCATCAATCTCATGCCCACAACCCTATATGAGCATCTCAATCTAGGTCCTCTTAAGCAATCTACAGCCGTACTTCAATTCGCAGACACCTCAACTAAGCGACCTAGGGGCGAGAGTCGAAACATTGTCATCAACATAGGGGGACAAAACTACCCAGTGGATTTTACAATTCTTGACATGGATGTCCCTAGGAATTGGAAAGATTCCCAGATGATACTAGGGCGACCCTTCCTTAGGACCGCAGGAGCTATATTTGATTATACATCCAGGAGAATCCAGTTTGAAAAAGTTGAACTTAAAATGCAACAAACTAGGTTCCAAAGACCTGACACTGAGTCGAGCACCGAGTCTGAAAAACCAGAAACTGAGACTGAAATTACAGAACCAACAGTTGGGTCCTGGAGACAAAACCCAACCGCTATGATAGAATCAACCTCACCTGGTGAGGAAATTGTTGATGACTTAGTCTGCCAGCTCATCCATGCATCTACCTATACTCTAGGAGACTCAGAGGCCACTCTAGACCTATCAGTCCATTCTCCTTATGGACAATCCTTGAGTAAGGTGCACAGATCGTACGCGGCGATTGCCACACCTCATTCCATCATTAGCGATCCGATCCCTGATACAACCATGATGGTGGTCAACATTGATACACTACAAACGTCCACATCACAAAAAGAAACATCACAGACAGAACCAGATTCGAGAAACATCATTGATTTACCTGAACTCAAACCATTGCCCCCTACACTTAAGCATGCCTTCCTTGCAGGAAAAAAGTACAATTTCCGGTCATTATCAGCTCACAACTGACCGAAGAGCAGGAGATCCGCCTGCTTAATGTTTTGGAGAAAAACCGCAAGGCTATAGGCTGGAGATTGTCTGATCTCCCAGGGATTAATCCAGCCCTGTGCTCACACCATATTTACTTGGAAGATAATGCTAAACCCTCCCGTGAATGCTAACGTAGATTGAATCCAAACTTACGGGAAATGGTTAAGAGTGAGATCGAAAAATGGTGTAAAGTTGGGTTCATATATCCCATCTCCGACTCCAAATGGGTGTCACCTTTGCATGTAGTCCCGAAAAAGTCAGGACTCCAGATTATCACCAATGAGGAGGGAGAAGAGATTACGACACGGGTACCTACGTCGTGGCGTGTCTGTGTGAATTACAGGCGCCTAAATGCCACAACGAAGAAGGATCACTTTCCACTGCCTTTTATTGATCAAATCCTGGAGAGATTGGCAGGGAGAGAATACTTCTGTTTCTTAGACGGGTACTCGGACTACAATCAGGTAGCCATCGCCCCTGAGGACCAGGAAAAGACTACTTTTACATGTCCCTTCGGCACATACGCATTCAAGCGAATGCCTTTTGGGCTTTGCAATGCCCCCGGCACCTTTCAGCGATGCATGATTGCGATTTTCGCCGACATGGTCGGGGATTTCCTGGAGGTCTTCATGGATGACTTCTCGGTTCATGGTGATTCATTCGATGATTGTCTAGCGCACCTGGATCGAGTCCTCCAAAAGTGCAGGGAAGTGAATCTGGTGCTCTCTTGGGAGAAAAGCCATTTCATGGTGAAAGAGGGCTTTGTATTGGGGCATGTCATCTCCAGGAAGGGAATGGAGGTTGACCCTGCCAAAGTTGATGTGATCAAAAAGCTTTAGCCACCTACAAATGTGAAACAAGTACGGTCCTTTCTAGGGCATGTCGGATTTTACAGGAGATTCATTAAAGATTTTTCAAAAATTGCCCGACCGCTAACTGACCTTCTTGGGAAAGACACCGAATTCGTAGTCGATCATAAGTGTCTAGAAGCATTCGAATTACTCAAGAGAAGGATCATTGAGACTCCCGTCCTACAAGCTCCCGACTGGTCTCTTCCCTTCGAGATCATGACAGACGCATCCGAATTCGCTGTAGGGGCTGTATTAGGACAACGAAAAGATGGAATCCCGTATGCTATTCACTACGCAAGCAAAGTGTTAGACCCTGCTAAGAAAAATTACACTGTGACCGAAAAAGAAATGCTTGCTGTGGTTTTTGCCTTGGAAAAATTTCGATCAATACTTTTAGGATCTAAGGTGACAGTTTACACAGACCACTCTGCCATTCGCTATTTAATGACCAAAAAGGACGCAAAAGCACGACTTCTGAGATGGATTCTACTGCTTCAAGAATTTGATTTGGAGATTAAGGACAAACCTGGCGTTAAGAATGTCGTGGCTGATCATTTATCACGGATTGAACAAAACAAAATTCCGGAATCTGAATCCATCCGTGAAACCTTCCCAGACGAGTCAATTTCTGCTATTGACTCACTCCCTTGGTATGCAGACACGGTGAATTATCTCGTCACCAATGAAGTTCCTCAGGGTTGGCCAAGAAACAAAATCGCTCGACTCAAATCTGAAGCGAGACACTATCATTGGGAAGATCCCTTCCTTTTCTTTGAAGGACCGGATTGCAAATGGAGAAGATGTATTTCTCAAGAGGAATATCAAAGTATCCTCAATCTATGCCACACCTTGGAGGCAGGAGGCCATCACTCTGTGAAGAGGACCGCTGAGAAGATCTTGCAATATGGATTTTACTGGCCGATCTTGTTTAAGGATGCTTATAATTTTGTGAGGTCGTGCCCCGTCTGTCAGAGAATGGGAGGAACCATTGGTTACAAAGATGCCATGTCTATGCAACCAGTGATCATCTGTGACGTATTCGATGCATGTGGCATTGACTTTATTGGCCCATTCCCTAATAATCAAGGATTTGAATATATTCTTCTCGCGGTAGATTATTTATCTAGATGGGTGGAGGCTATCCCTACTCGAGCTGCAGATAGAAAAATTGTTTGCAAGTTTTTGAAAGATCATATTATTTCGAGGTTTGGAATTCCAAAAGTTTTAATATCTGATGGGAGAAGCCACTTTGTCAACCGGGAGGTGAAGAAGTTGACTAAGGAATACGACATCGAGCACCGTGTCGCTACTCCTTACCACCCACAATCCAATGGCATGGCCGAGGTGTCAAACAGGGAGGTTAAAGGAATTTTACAGAAGCTCGTTCGCCCTGACAGGAAGAACTGGTCCCAACTCCTGGACCAAGTTCTATGGGCTTACCGGACGGCTTATAAGACCCCATTGGGCACCTCCCCGTTTAGAATGGTATATGGAAAACCATGCCATTTGCCCGCAGAGCTCGTCCATAAATCAGAATGGGCAATCAAAAAGATTAATTGGAACTGTCACCAAGGAAAGAAGAACCGAGACATGAATTTGAATGAACTGTCTGAAATCCGAAATCATGCTTACGAAAACAACACCATCTACAAAGAAAAAGTAAAGAGATGGCATGACAAGAACATTCGAACAAAGATCTTTGTCCCAGGGCAGAAAGTTTGGCTATTTAATGCAAAGTTGAAAATTTTCCAAGGAAAATTGAAATCAAAATGGACGAGACCCTTCATTGTAAGAGAGGTACACAATAATGGGAGTGTTGAGATCTCAGAGACCGCAGATAGCACACAAACATCTATGGTCAACGGTCAGCTGCTTAAACATTTTGTCGAATCCAATAAGCAATTAGTACAAGTTGAACAGATCTCCTTCACTCAGGGCATAGATTTTGATGAAAAATTTGATCTGCCCAGATAGCACACCTCTCCGGAACCTACACTCTCTTGTACATCCGAAATTCTTCCCGGTTCCCCATCAGTAATTATCCGATTATACTTAGGCTGACCTGAGCCTAAGTACAGGGGGACCGCTACCATTGTTTATACGTCACTTCTCCTCTTTTATTTTTAATCCCTCTATAATTAGTACGAGCTATGTCAGCATTTCACTTTGTGCCATGAGGACATAGCACACGCTAAGTATAGGGGGGGTGTTTGTATATATTTTATCTACTTTCTCCATAGCTCGTACTTTAATCGTTTTAATCTAACATCAGGGATAGGTACAAGTAGTGTGTATATTACATGTTTTCCTAGCTAAAAAAAACAAAAAAAACACCAAAAAAAAAATAAAAAAAACTTTTTGCATTAAAAAATATAAAAAATATCATCACTCATGGTCTTGCATTTCATCAAGCATTTCATGCATTCCTTGGTCGATATATTCCTGACACATTCACCATCACTCAAGGCTTAAGGATTTTTGAGGACACTTGAAATCTAGGATCTTGAGATTCTGAGTTAGCCTGACTTAGTCATTAGGGTTTTTTGAACTTAATAATCCACACTTCCCTAGTTTGAAAGATTTGAGCGCTATATTGCACTCTTCATCTCTACCTTCAAAAAGAATATGATCAGCACAAATCACTTTCACAACTGCATGATTGATGAGATGAGTTGAGGTATCACTTGAGGAACTAGGACTAGAGATTTGAGTTTAGACCTGATCTGATGATATTCAAGGATGGGATAAAGTTAATGAAGGCTTCAGAAAACCTGAGTGTCAACAAAACACTAGCCAGTATGTGAACAAGATTCATATGCTATCTTTTTAATAATGACCTAAGTGCCAAGGTGTGATGAAACTTAAGGAAAATTGTTGATTAATGTGCGCCAACTTTTGGTAAAAGCAGTGGAGCTAGCCAACAAAAGAAAAGAAAAAGAAATGCCAAAGAAAAGCTCTATCTCCCAAAGTCAAATTCTAAATGAGCTTCCACCAATAGCGAGCGCTCCCAAACATTTTCAAAGTGTCCACTTGGACCAAGCTCTAATTAGGACCAAGGAGTCGGGCTGACACCATAAAAGGGCTCTGCATCGTAAGCGATACAAGTCTGGGTGTCGAAGGTATCTTAGATACTCAAAAGAGACACACCCCGGTGTACTCCCAGAAAGACAAGTGCAGACGACTCCAAATTCTCTTGACGGACACATTGATCAACAAAATAAAATATACTTGTGTTGAGTAATAAGGCACTCGAGAGGCACCTTGTTCCAATGAAAGGGAGAGAAAATTAGACACAATCCTATGCCCTCCATCAACTGGCCGTCCATCTAAAACTTTCAAGTCTGACAAACTAATGAGACGGTTGACTGAAGCAAGAATAGACTTATTCCCTAGGGTTGAGGATCAGGTCTAGAGGAGAGTCTCTTGGATTGGAACTTTAGGTGATGTCTCGACTTGACTCTCATGAATGCAGTACACTAAGAATCATATCCGTATACTATATGTACAAAATGAGAGTCCGAAAATTAGAGAAGTTGGGTTCCTTTTGATTAAAGCTTGGTTGAGCACGGAATTTTAGGATCACTCAAATTAAGGGTCTTCTATGAATTGAGCCTTGTAAATTCACTTACACAGTCAGGGATGTAATCTACTAAGTCATTCATTCATGCTCGGGGACGAGCATGGTCTAAGTATAGGGGTATGATGAATCTCATATTCATCATGCTAAAATTGGTCATTTAGGCTCTGTCCCCCATCATCTACTTGTAATTAATCATTAATAGAGCATTATTAGCATTCATATATGTGAATATTATCTGCATTTCATCATGCATAATTGCATTTAAAATCCCCTGTGTAAATTAGCCCAAAAAGCCGCTAACTTCTCACATTTTTAATTAATTCATCCTAACTCCGATTGACCCAAAACTACATCCATTGTGTAGATTTTACTAACCTTATTAAATAAAAAATACAAAAAAATTACTAACCCCATTATGTGTCAAATAAATCCCTAAGTCAAATTTCACATCTGACAGACTAAAATGAGCATATCTCCCACATACAGTGTCCGATTTTGGTCTACTCACTTTTAAAGTACTCCATTTTCAAATACCTTCAAAACATGACCAATTTCATAAAATTCGGAGCTCATATGTGAAAGTTGGGTTTTGGGCCTCTTTTGCGCATTTTGACTTTTTGCTGTTTTTGACCTCAGTTTTTAGGACCTTAATTAACTCTTTTAACTTTATTTTTCATTTGTGTTCTTTGATGAAAGTTTTATTAAGCGACGCAAAAATCCAAATCCAGATCAAAACTGAGATCAAAGAAACTGACCAAGTCCAAGTGTCCGTTGTCGGTCTGTACAAAAGTGGTGCGTTTCTAACTTTTATTTTATTTTCCTATTTTCTTATTTATTAAAAATCCAAAAAAATTAGATTAATGTGTAAATAATTTTCTTATATTTTATCGTATTTTTTCTAGATTTTTTATCCTCTCTAAAACCACCAAAAAAATACAAAATCCCAAAAATACGATTTTTCATACCCAAGGAGAGCCACCAAAAATACCACTTCTCACAGATGACCTCTTTTGCTCATGGGTCCTTCATGAAAGTTGTAGATCTCGTCGAGACGAACAACTTTCGTGAAGGAAATTTTTCGATCCGAGGTCATCTTCTATCTCTTTTTCCCTCCCAAAATCTGAATTTTTTTGGTGCCACGTGGCAGCTCCAGGGCGTGCCACGTGGCACCCCGCCCCACTTACCCCTCTAGCCCTCCCCTCCGGGTCACGTGCCTAGCACGTGACCCCTGTCACCTTCTTCCCCAACGCAACATATCCCCTTCCAGCCGTTTCTCCTCCGCCCCATGCGGCCATCAATGCCGCCTTGCGCGGCCATGCACGGCCGTTACTTCGCGTAACCCCCTGCTTCCAGGTCTATAAAGCATCCTCCTCGCCATGCCTCGAGCTTCATCCGCCATTCCTGGAGAACTGCAAGCCTCCGTCTTCCTTGGTGACAGCAAGAGACGACCTTCGCGGCGACTCTCTCCGGCGTGATCCAAGGGTACAGTGCGCATGATAGACTGCCCCTTGTCCTCCACCGCTTCCCTCCGATCACTGCCGGCCTCGCACAGACCGTGCTCCTTCTCCCTTCTCCATTCTTCACCGTACACCCCCCCTTTTTTTCGTTTTGCCTAACCCCTTGCAGGCACCTCGTCGTCTTCCTCGAGCAAGATCTCAGCCCCACCTGCTCCGCCCTCTGCCGACGCCCGACCACCGCGTCGCCACGCCGGCTCCGCCCCATCGCAACTCCGCCCATCGCCCTCCGCGCCCCGCTCCAGCTGCTCGGCTGCTCCGCCTGGCACGGTTGTCGCCCGAGCCCTCCATCGCCTTGGCCGGTCTCGCCCCCCACCTTCGCTCGAGGGCCCGCTCGCCCCCTGCACCGCCTCGACCACGGCCGAGCTCCCCCTCAGGCCCGTCGCCTCCGCCTCGCGGCCTTGCCACCTCCCGCCGCGCCCACGCGCTCGGCCATCGGCCGCCTCCACCGCCTCTTGTACAGTTGCCGTGGGATCAAGGGGAGCCCTTGATCCGACGGCCAAGGGCCGTCCACGTTGGCTCCCCCTAGCCACCGGTTCGGCGCCCCCGAGTCCTCGGTTCGGCGCCCAAGCCTAAGCTTCGGCGCCCGAGCCTCAGCCCTGGCCGAACCACAGGCTCGGGACACCCGAGCCTCCGCTTTGCATCCGAACCTCAGGCTCGGGGCTCCCGAGCCTCATCCCTGCCTCCAGACCTCCGAGCGCACGTGCTGGGCACGTGCGCACTGGGAAAAATTGCATAAAACCCCTGGCATTGTCCGATTTTGCAGAAATACCCCTGCCAGGGGTAAATTTCAGAGGAGCCTCTCAAGTTTTTTTTAATTACAGATAAGTCCTCCTAGGGACCTCTTTGCAAAGAAAACTTTATTTTATTTACATTTTAGTCCCTGGAATTTCATTTTATCATATCTTTGTCATATGAACTCCGATTTTAGCATATAATATGTCGTTTCGAAGCTAATTCCATGCTCTACAACTTAGCATAGTTTGTGATCAGATCTGAGGGTGTTTGTTATCAATTATTATTTGAAGATCATCATTGACTTTTGCAGGTTAATTTTTGACATGTTGATGCTTGAAAAATTAATGATAAATCTGTTGCAGGAGTTCGGTCGAGGATTTCAATTTTATTGACCCATTGTGATCATTGCTGATTATTCTCAATAATTTAAATTTTTACAGGGGTTAAATCGAGGATCAATTATTTAACTTTCTATTTGGCTGATCGATGATTAAATTTTGAGAGCCTTTTTACATGAAATTTTTGACAGGAATATTTACTGATTAATATCTTTACTTGCAACTTGGAGTTGATAGATCTTTCTGGGTGTTCATATTATTTGATCTGTGATTATCTGTCGAGGATTACTTGATAAATTTCATTAAGATTTGATTATTATACTTCACAGATCCTGAACATAATTGTCTATGTTTAATTTTCTTTGCATCGCATCTCCATCATTGCATCGTATTTATTTTTCGACACAGAAATTAATCGACCATTGATTGATTATTTAATTTGATTCAAAACCGCGCAACTAAAAATCACCGTTCCCTGTGTTCGACCTTGGTAAACTTACCAAGTAAAAATATTCCACAACATTCAAAGATTGTGGTATTTTGACGACCGAAATCCGCCTCCTATACTACAAATATCGACTATTAAAGAGGCATATTTCGCGATCATCAGTCCTTTGATTTAGTTCAGTTTGTTGCGCGTCTTCCTTGTCTTTAATTTTCTTACGATTAAATATAAAAAATGTCCACACAAATCATTCAAAATTTTCATCTCGATGATCTCGTGCCCTAGTTCTTCTTTCACATGTGATTCTTTCAATTATTGCATATCTGTGGGTTGTTCGATGTCATCTGTCTTTCAACAACCTTGGATCTACATCTAAATGCATCAACACTCAATCTTGAAAATGAGCGCGGCAATTCACAAAGGCTACTACAACCATGTAAATTTAACCTTTGGAGTCTGTTGATCTATTCATATTAGATATTATTGAAGGTAATTTTTCTTTTTTGGCAAGAAAGATTGAGATAACAAAAAATCTTGGGATTTTCAATTGACATCGATATCATTGCTATATAATAGTTGTACAAAGAAAGAATACGTAAAGAATACATAGATATCTCATATTGGTAAACCAACCATCAACAAGACCGAGGATTGTTCAACCTTCCATTTAAATCATTATAGAGTAAAGTTTATAGTAAATTGTATTTGTGGAGATTCTGAAAAACAGTTGGGTATGAGTTTGGGAATAATAATATATGTTGAATCTTTTTAGGAATCAGTTTCTCAACGGTAGGTTTAATAACTCGAAGAACTTCATCCTTGCTGATGAAGTCGGCTACATTGTGGACCAAAGCATGCAGTGAGAGATATGATTTATGTTTATAATATCTTAAGCAACCAACTCAACAATCTAAATGCATCATTGTCCAATTCAATATAGTTTGAGTTTGTCTCTCCTCGACTTGAAATATTCTTTTGGTCATCCTTTTGTGCTTCGAAAAATACCAACTAAGCCATGTTATGTGTAGCTGCATAATTGATAATCTTTTGAAAATAATAAAAGGCATGAAAAATATCGCTTTAACATCATCGATATTCTGTGACAACTCAACACAAGTAGTGGGAGTTTATCGTTTCCTACGGATTGACATTTAAACATTTTTCTCCAAAACCTTTGTCCAATTCTTACATCTTTACTTCCATTTAAAATGAAACCAATAATTTTTGCAGCCAACGAAGAACCGTCAAACCTTTAAACATTATTCATGCCACATTGTTAGTTATTTTAACTTGGAGTTATTCAGTTTCTTCCTTCGAACTGATAGCGAGCCTTTCAAAGATTCTTCGGAAATCGTTATTTTCCAAGATGTCTATACATACAACCATTGTATGATTGGGGAAGACATCTACTATCTCCATATCCCTCATAGTTACAATCAACGTAGACTTGAAGTTGAAACACATGTCCATCATCGGGCCAAGCAATCTAGACCAGTTTTCGCTATGTGGATCCGTACATCATCAAGAACCATCAGAAAAAAATCTTGAATCATTATGGAAATAATGCTCCACTATTCTTCCATGGTATCAAAATCACTCTTTTCGTTTCTTCCTTGAAAAGATGTAATTGATACTATGATATCTGCCATGGTTTGATCCAAATCCAAATCACAAGATGTGCCAATAGATACCCATGCATTCAAACTATAAAAAGATTTAACATCTTTATTGTTGAATAGAAATCGAGCAATAGTAGTCTCTCACCCTCGAATCGTTGACAATGGGAATAAACATAATTAAGGGATACATATCTCCAATGTATACATGAATCATCATTTTTTCTCCAAATAATTCTTAAGGTCTATTCCAAACAAGGGAAATATATTTGCTAAGAAAGACATACTATCTCTCAAAGTTGCAAAAGTCAGTAGTCGATACTCGGTTGGCCTGATCACTGAATAAGGATTTATCGACTGTCGCGCAACTAATCGAATCTAGTCAGACTTTAATTGACTTTGATTTTTTTAAATTATTTTAAATATATAAATCATTCTTATACATATATTCTTATATGTTTACATAGATTCACACATTTTTTTAGATTCACACATTTTTTTTATAATATCACAGTGAAATAAAAGTAGTAGTTGAGTTTAAATAAAACATTAAGCGTATTAGAATATGTTTGCTTCTAAAAAAAGAAAAAAAGAGACATTTCCTAGCAAAAATCGGTCAACTAGTGGGCCTAGTCGGAATTAGTCAATACTCTATCGACCACCTCACTGACTAGACTAGTCGAACCTACTAGTCGGGCAACTCGGGTGACTTTTACAACACTGCTCTCTCTTAACAAGGGTTCTTCCAGGCTAGAGCTAATCTGTTGTAAAGACGAGACCATATTTTTAAGGTCAAGTTCAATTCCTTTTTCGTGAATTCCAATGAAGCGTGGTCAGTTTAGTTTTGCTACAGATATGCGGCTGTTGAGTTGGAGAAAATATTTAAAATTTATGACACTATGTAGACTAGTGTGGGAAAAGCTTACATTCTTCTTGGACAGTAGCTCCATGTCTCTCTACTTCTCGAGAAGGAGATCTACCTCGTACTGGTCGAGGATGTCCTCAACATCGTTCAACATGTCTTTGACCTAGCTTATTTAAACAAATTTATCGTTCAGTACAAAGTATAAAGTGAACCACAATGGTCCACCTTGTACTAGTCAATGGACGTGCTGAACGATGCCGAAGACCTCCTCGACTAGTACAAGGTGGATCTCCTTCTTGACAAGCATAGAGTCACAAAACTACTATCTAGTTGAATATAAGCTTTTCCCTCTCTAGTCTATGTAGAATCATAAGTTTTATAGATGTTTCCCAACCCAACTACCACACATCTATAGCGAAACTGATTATGCTTATTAGTGAGGTTTCGATTGGAAAAAGGGAATTGAACTTGGCTTTAAAAATATTGTCCTATCTCCTCATTAGATTGGCTCCAACGCAGAAGAACCATTGTTAAGAGAGAATATGTATTTCTTAGCAAATGGCTTCTCCTTGTTTTGAAAAAAAGTTGATGCATGTATAACTTGGAAACATTTATCCATCAATTATGTTTCTTTCTATTGTCGACGATTCAGAGGTGGGAACTATCATTATTGCTCTATATTTAGTCAATAATAAGAAATGCACCATCTTTATATAGCTTGAGGGGATGAGTATTGTTGGCACATCTTGTGATTTGGATTTGCACTGAACTATAACATACATCATATGTAATCAATTGCATATTTTTAAGGAAGAAATGAATAGAGTGATTTTGATATTATGGAAGAATGGCAGAGTATTCTTTCCAAAATGACTCAAGAACCATTTCTGCTGGTTTTCAATGATCCGTGTTAGGAGAAAAGAAGAGAATATAAAAGATGAGATCCTAGGGCTCTCTTATATAGGAGAAAAGCCCTGAGTTAATTACATGAGAGGTATATAAAGAAAATAGAAACGATAAAAAGATAACGCGAGATACAAATATCTCAACACCCCCTCAAGCTGGAGCATATATATATATATCTATCATGCTTAGCTTGGAACAACACATCTGAAATGGAGCTTTAGCAAGAGCCTTGGTGAAAGTATCAGCAGTCTGATCTCCAGTAGAAACATGGGAGGTGGATATGAGACCTTTCTAGATCATGTCTCTGGTATAATGGCAATCCACCGCTATATGCTTGGTCCGTTCATGAAATGCAGGATTATTGGCAATAAATAAAGCCGCTTGATTGTCATATAAAAGTTAAATGGGAAGAGAAAACTCAACAACAAGATCAATCAACACATATCTAACCCAGATCATCTTTGCGCTTCCCTATGCCATGACCCTGTACTTAGATTCTGCATTAGATCTAGTAATCACTGTCTGCTTCTTGCTTTTCCATGGTACGAGAGAGCTCCCGATGAAAATAGGAAAGCTAGAAGTAGACTTCCTGTCTCTAGGGCAACCTGCATAATCTGCATCTGCACAAGCTGTAACCTCAAGAGATGTATCTCTGCTGAATATAAGACCAGAACTAGGTGAAGTCTTCAAATATCTCAAGATCCTATAGACTGCATCCATATGAACCTTCCTGGGTTGCTCCATGAACTTGCTAACCTTGCTCACAGCAAAAGATATATCTGGCCTCGTGATAGTGGCATATAGGAGCGTCCCAACAAACTCTCTATATCTCCTCCTATCTACCTCCTCAATGTCATCATCATATAATCTCATACTCGGATCCATTGGGGGTAATAACAGGCTTGCACCATGTCATACCTGTCCCTAAAAGAAGATCTGTCACAAACTTCTTTTGGGTCATTACAAGATCATGCTGGTTCCGAGCGAACTCTAATGCAAGAAAGTATCGAAAATTACCAAGGTCCTTAGTCACAAACTGCTGACTTAGGAACTCCTTGGCAGCCTGACTGCCTTGCTCATCATCCCCTGTAACAATAATGTCGTCAACATAGACAAGAATAGCAACAATACCTCTATGTGTCCTCTGCTCAAAAAGTGAGTCATCAACAGTAGACCGCACAAACCCTTGTTTCTCTATCAACTCCGATAGCATCCGGCACCAAGCTCTCGAACTCTTCTTCAGGTCGTAAATCACCTTATGGAACTTGTATACCTCCCCTCAGTAGCAAATAGGGATGCAAATGAACGAATACGAATGCGAATTCATGTCATACCATAACCATATTCATATTATTTTACGAATATGAATACGAATGTTTCATTAACATAAAAAATCAAGATCCATATCCTCAAAATACGAATACGAATCTTCTACGAGCGAGCACGATTATCCAAACGAATATTACAATATCCACATTACAATTTACTTTCTAAAGAAAACATTTGATTTTAAAAAAAAAGTATTCCAATATGTTAACATTTCTAAAAATAATACTCCATTTACAAAAAATATTCCACATTCTAATTTCCTTTCTACAAAAAATTAGATTTGATTTCTTAGAATTAACATTATAAGATTATGAATTTGAGATGTTATACCAGATCGCCTTCGACTACAACTGAGAAGGAGGTTGCGACTGCGGCGGAGGGAGGTTGCGGTTGCTGTGGAGCGAGGTTGGTTGCGACGTAGAATTTAAGATGCATCACTTAGAAGAAAACTCCGCATAGAATTTAGAATGGAAATGACAACTATAGAGAAAAATAACCTTGATGAATGATGGATATCCTAAGCAAGATTCTCGAGAATGCCAACAAGGAGATCGTGTGTCGTCGGAGGGAGGTCGGGGCAGAGGTCGGGGGAGGCAAAGGGAGGTTAGGTGGTTTGGTGACAGACAGAGGTTGTGTAGGGGGAGTCGCAGGGGGAGGTGGATTTTTGACAAGGGAAGGCGGGGAGGTAGGGGGAGGCGCAGGGCATAGTGGGGGTGCAGGCGGAGGGCGCATGTGGCGGAGGGGCGACAGGGGAAGGTGTGGCAGGGGAGGCTGGGGCGGCAGAGGGTACAAGGGGAGGCGAGGAGGTAGGGGGAGGTGCAGTGCGCAGGGGGAGGGCATAGGGCGAGGCGGATGTCGCATGTTGCGGAGGGGGAGGTAGGGCAACATGGGGGAGGCAGGGGCGACAGAGGGTGCAAGGGGAAGTGGCGAGGTAGGGGGAGGTGCAATGCGCAGGGGGAGGGTGCAGGGCAAGGCAGATGGCGCATGGGGCAGAGGGGGAGGCATGGTGGCATGGGGGAGGCTGGGGCGACTTAGGGCGCAGGGGGATGAAGGGGGAGGCAGGTAGGGTTGAGCATTGGGCCGGGCCTTCCCGACCCGAAATCCGGCCCGCTTAGCCCGACCCGAGCTCGAGCCCGAACTTGAAATGGGCCGAGCTCGGGCCTTTTTAGGCCCAATTGCAATTTCGGGCCGGGCCCGGGCCCAATAGGGACCAAACCCGTAAAGCCCGATAGCCCGAACCCTATATATATATAGTAAGATTGGTATCATGCAACACTAACAAAGATAAATTATATACCATTTAAAATTATGAAATATACATGTTTCGTATTGCAACACAGGTATATTACTTTGCATTGAGAAGAAGAGATCGGTTGTGTTGCAAAGGCTGCAAAGTAATCCCAGGATAGAGTCTGACCACCCAACATCGCTTGTTAGTCATGGATGTGCAAATAAAAGGGCTAGTAAAGAAAAAGAGGGTTTCCAAGATCACAACAACTAGATGGTGGAATCTTCAATTGAAGCAATCAAGCTTCAGGGAGAAGGTTTTAGATGACTTATCTTGGGATTTTAACAGAAGTGCAAATGAGATGTGGGAGGCGGTAGCATCTTGTATCCGAAGGGTAGTCAAAGAGATGCTAGACGAGTCAAAGGGATGAGCTCCAAACCAAAAGGAGGCTTGGTGGTGGAGTGTACGGGTGCAAGAGAAGCTCAAAATTTAAAAAGCTTGCTTTAAAGCTATGTCTAAGGATAAAACAGATGAAATTGTCACAATCTACAAAATATCGAAGTAAAAAGCAAAGAAGGAGGTAAGCGAAGCTAAGTCAAAAGCTTTTGAAGTTTTGTACAAAAATCTCGACTATAAGGAGGGCCAGGAGGATATATTCAGGCTTGCTAAAGCAAGAGAAAAAAAGACCAAAGATCTTTCTCAAGTGAGATGCACTAAGGATGAGTAAGCTCGCGTCCTTGTTACTCAGAAGGATATAGAGACTAGATGGAATCAATACTTCCACAAGCTTTCCATTGTGGAAGGAATTAGATCACTTTGGGAAATCTAGCTAGTAGTGAAAGTTACTTGTATCATGCAAGTTATAGACGAATATAAAGGAAGGAAGTAGAGGAGGTTTTGAAGGTTATGAGACATGGGAAAGGTGTAGGACCTGATGACATTCCTATAGAAGTTTGTAGAGTTTTAGGTGAGCGTGGTTTGACTTGGCTACAAACTTATTCAATGTTATTTAGCGAAGAAAGAAAATACCTGAAGAATAGAGGAGAAACAGCGTGGTGCCTCTTTATAAGAACAAAGGAGACATTCAAAATTGTTTAAATTACAAAGGTATCAAACTGACGAGTCACTATGAAAATTTGGGAACGTGTGATCAAAAGAAGGTTGATGCAAGTTTTCAAAGTAAAAGAAAAACGTTTCGGATTGATGCCAGGTCGCTCGACTATTAAAACCATCCACTTGCTGAGGAGAACAATGGAGATTTACAGAGCTAAAAGGAAGAACCTCCAGCCGATTTTTATTGATTTAGAGAAGGCTTATGATTATGTCCCACAGGAGATATTGTGGAGAGTTTTGGAGAAGAGAAAGTACGTATCCTATACATTAACCTTATAAAAGATATATATGATAGGGCTTCATCTTGTGTAAGGATACAATATGGGAAGACTGACTATTTTGACATCAACATTGGTCTGCATCAAGCTTGAGCTTTAGGTCTATTCCTTTTTACTTTGATTATGGACGAGTTGACAAGTCACATTCAGGATGAGATACCTTGGTGTATGTTATTCGCTGATGATATTGTGTTGATTTACGAGACTAGAGATGGAGTAAATGAGAAGCTTGAGGTCTGGAGACATGCATTGAAGACTAAAAGATTTCGTATAAGTAGGGCTAAGGTTGAATATATGGAGTGTACTTTTGATGGAAGCAACGATGAAGGAATCTAGGTTAAGATTGGTGATAATAGCATTTAGAAGAGAGATTCTTTTAGATACTTGGGATCTATTTTTCAACATGATGGGGAAATTGATGGAGATGTTACAAATAGAATAAATACAATTTGGCTAAAGTGGAGAGGAACCTCTACTGCTCTCTGTGATAAGAAAATTCCTTCGAAAATCAAAGAAAAGTTTTACAAAGCAGCTGTGAGACCTGCTATGCTCCATAGACATGTTCAGAGAATGGTAGTAGAAGAAATGAAAATGCTAAGGTGGATGTGTAGACACACACACACACACGTAAAGATCGTATTCAGAATGATGCCATCAGAAGGAAAGTTGGTGTAGTTCAGACCGGGGATAAGATGTGAGAAAATCGCTTAAGGTGGTTTGGCCATTTGCAAAGGAGGTCAGCTGATGCACTAATGAGGAGATGCGAGTTTTGTAATGTGGAGCCGACTAAAAGAGGGCCAGGAAGGCCCAAGAAGTGTTGGAATGAGACTATATGAAGAGATCTTAGTTTTTGGATCTAAGCCCGAGAATGACTCAAGATATATCTGAATAGGGGCAAAGAATCCATGTAGCCGATCATACTTAAAGTGGGAAAAGGCTTTGTTGTTGTTGTTCATAGTATGTAATTTACCCATTAGGGTTTCTCTCTTCTATATAAGAGAACCCTTGGGTCCTATGAATAAACAACAAGTATTCTTTCTCCACAATTACAACATCCCACTGGATTTAACCTCAACTTTTTATTCCTCAAAAGTGTAGAACCATTTATAAAACCATGTTAGTATTAGGAACTCTCCCAAGAGATTTTGGTCAATATTTGGCTATTAGACAAACATATAAACGAGGAAGTGATTTAGCTGTTGATTTGCTATTGTGATTTCATGGCAGATCTTCATCCTTCAACTCAGGGACTCGGATCTTTTTAAACATGTAAGGGATTTCTTTAAATGCATGCGAGTTTCTAGGGTGCTAGTGGTGACTTGGATCCATTGTAACATGGGGAAGAGGTCGATCACACTACTTTTTTTGCAGATTTGGATTAGCACCCACTTAGAACATTTGTGGGAGAAAAGACATGGGATGTGTTTAGAGTTACATTGATTTGTAACGTGTCTGTCCTAGTACTTATATTGTTTGAATCAAGAAAAGGGGAAACATGTGAAGGTGTCCGCCCCATAAATTTTGTGAAAAGGTTAAGAAAGGCGGTTACAGGAGACTAGACTCAAGGAGAGTCTAAAAACGAAGATTGACCTTTTCTATAATCACGTAACACAAAAATCCAACAAAAAACTCTCAACTTGATCCTCCATATTACCAAGATCAGTGAATGCCCCGATCAAGTGCCAATCAGGGAATGCTCTAACATAGGCCGACAACCTCGGATCATACCATATTGCTCAGACCACCTAAATTAACACAAGACCTCGGGACTCTGCACCACCAAGTCCTCGAGACTCTTGAAATTACTTTCTCTTTTGAAGGCTTTAGGATTGGTCTCCCTCAAAAAATGAATCATGCGCCTTAAAAGGGACACCATTGCCACAAGCTCCCGAGCACCAACACCTGTGGTAGAAATAGGGAGCTCCAAGAGTTGAGTACCTTTCAACGACGAATCATCGGATCTCCCCGCTACAAGAGGGATGCCAAAAGCTAAAGAGAGTTCCCTCTCAGACTCTGAAAGATCTGAAGCTTTGGGACATATCTTACATTCCTTCACAACCTTGAGCGGCCTCTTCCCTTTGAGGGACACGATGGTCACAACAACATTTGTGCCAGGTAATCAACCATCGGTTAGGACTACCATCACATCATCCAGATCCCTGAGGGCCATCTTCAACGAGCCGAGGTTTCTGGATAAGAAAGGAACCCACATGGCCCTCACCTTTCAAAGGCACACTCTCTTTTGCTCTCCATCAGTGAAACGAGATCTTCACAACTTAAGTCCCCCCAACATGTCTTCTCTTAGAACCATATGACATTCCAATGGTGAGAGACCACGCACACGACAATTTTCGATCATCAAGAAGAGCGATATCCCCATAGAAGCCTCCCTCGATGCGCCCCTTTACTCCAACATAGACATCACCGATACCAAATTCATCTCCCCGCAACATGCCAACGAGGAAGTCCTCCTTTGCTAGGTTTAGAGAGCTCCCGACGCTTCAATTCACCACATATGCAAAGGAATGTTCAGCATCAAACTTGCTCCCAACGAATCTCTGAGTTTGTTGTGGAGGCAGATGAAGATCCTTGTCGTGCTTTTGCCCCCAGAAATCCGATCGCAATGACGTGCAATCGAATCTTCGATGACCTCAGCTGCTACACACGAAGCACCTAGGTGGAACAAAACATCCAACATCACGATGGCCATGAACGCTGCATCGGAAACATTGAGGCCTTAGGCACACAAGTTTTCGATGACTGACTTGATGCCAACCCTCATTCCCCAGGGCATTTAGGGATCCACATCAGTTTTACACCAACTGCACCCTCGGTCTCCCCTCTTAAATGAAAAAACCTTTATGGTTCGCTTAGACCTAGACGCAATTGCTCTCTCTCTCTCTCCATCCTCTCACCCTTTTGATATGTCAATGTCACGAGGCAAACAATGTCATTTTGAATGTCCCATGTGGTGTCAATTACAACATCGAGAAGATGAATGGATGCTCCATGCAATGTGACGTGTCTTGGGCGAGTTAGTCTGTCATGTGTGTATGTTTGTGGGAGGGGGGCGTAGATCTTGAATTCGGCCCAAATGTTTTTTTACTAAGGCCACAATGTATTGAATACAATCATTTTCTCCATCATTTCCAAATCCAAGGATGTACTTACCATGTCCTTGAGAAGTGTAAGTGGGTAGGAAATAGGAGATCCAATGTAGATGTTGAGTTGACCACAATGTACTTGATACAATCATTTTCACTGTTATATCCAAATCCAAGGAGATACGTAACATGTCCTTGGGAAGTGTACGTGTGTAGGAAATAGGTGATACAATGCATATGATCTGAGTGGGGGATCTAAGCTGTTGCAAGATGAGGAACAGAGAGCCCCACGACAATTTACTAACATTGAAGGTGAAGAGACACAATCCCTCCGATGTCTAATGACAGGCTCAACCCAATCTAAGAGATTCAAGGATTTAGGTGATGACGTCGATTAAGGAGGGGTCCTACAATGTTGAGGAGAAAGAGTGATTGACTACATGATCACTGTCAAGGGGGAAGCACCTAGGAGGGGACAATTCAGTTCTAATTTCTTTGCAAGTGCATTAATAAAGTTTGGCATCTAAAATATTGAAGATATATCTCTGATTTTTTTCTAATAAAAAATGTACTAAGCCTTCTCCCACTATAAGTAGGGTCAGCTACATGGATTCTTGTAACAATTTTTACACTAGTCTGCATTTAATCTTCAATTAAATTGGCATTGGGAAAACATATGTTTATTTTATTTTCGAATATAAAGCATATCTAAATCGTTTCATGGCCTCAAATTTCAACGAAATTCGATCGAATTTCTGTCGAATATCGATATCCAGTCGAAATCGAAATTCGATCGAAATGACCGAAATATGGGGGCCCTAGTACAAAAAATGACCGAAATGATCGAAATTTCGGTTGAAATTCGACCGAAATTCCTTTTCGGTTAGTCATCGAAATGGTGATCGAAACCGACATTTAGGGCCTTGAATCGTTTTCATACCCATTTAAGGTTGTAAGAGAAGACACTTAGAGACTATATAGCAATTATTGATCTTTTGTAACTCTAGAAAGACAAAAACTCAAACTCGAAAATATTCAGAACTGTCAAGTATGTATACTTACATTTGTTGTGTACACATTATGTTGGATATTGTTAACAGATATTTCCTTGATGTGAATCGTTCCTTCAACTTGCACATAGGTAACTTATATTGTTGCACCCAAGGTATTTAAAAAATTGCAAGGTGAATTGAGGCGATTTTTTTTATTAATGAGGAAAGGTGTAAGCTTCAATTTACAGAGAAAATACACCTAAACACTATTGTTAAACATGACTGTATAACCATTAACTCCTAATCATCAAATAATTACAAACCAATATTATAAAAAATCTTAAATTCTTGTATTATCACATTTAATAAAGCCCACAATATACCATATCAATCATATATGTTACTTTATGATGCAATACCCTTTTTTCCTTTCAATATTCATTGTATGATGCAAACAATAGAATATTATTAGTTGATTATGAATTGTTCATACTAACTAAAAACAATCACCATATACGATTATTTTGATGCAATGATTATGCATTGATAAAATAATGTGTTAATGGTTTGTTGGTTATTCTAAGGTTTTAAGGTTATCAATAATGGTTATTCAAGCCATATTACTTTTAAATTATTATAGAAGTATAACTTAAAATGGTTTATTTTTTTTCCAAAAAAAAGGAGCAGAATCGAGGCAACGCTTCGGTGCCACCTCACTACTTCGAGCACCTTGTTATCGCCTTGATGCCTTGAGTAGGCACCTCCGTATTGCCTTGATGCCTCGAGGCTAACACCTCAGGCTAGTTAACTGAGGCTATAGCCTCGAATCGATTTTTATGGAAAAACACCTCAATGCTTACGCCTCGACACTTGGAGGTGCGATTTTAAAAGACTTGTTGCAAGTTGCAACAACTAGCACACATCTTCTCCTTTGGTTTCCTTCAAGATTAAGCAAATTACATGCATGCCTTCAACAAAAAACCATTTGAAAAGTTAGTAAATTTATTTTTTTTTATGAATTTGTTTTTGAAACTTCCAATTTGGATTTGATAAGAATCAACGTGGAAGACCCTACTTAAAAGTGGGAAAAGGCTTTGCCCGTTTTGTCAATTTTATTTGATTTGAAACTTTAATCGAGCTCATTTCAAATTATTTATTTTATATGATTCAAATCATATCTTACAAACACTAGAGAATTACGAATGCAATTTAAGTTAGTGATTTTCTCTGCAAGCGGGTGGTGTCAAGTTCCATAGCATTAAAAACATCGAGTGACCTAAGTTCATCAAGACATACAAGCTAGAAGGTTAGTATCCTTTGAGCAAAGCTCACACCCACAAGTTGAGGTAGTACACCAACAAAAACCTCTAAACAAAAAAAGAAACCAAGCAAGAAGTCATAGTTCACCAAATATACAAACTGGTGAGCTTTCGGAAGTGTGGGAAATATTGACATGTGAACAAGCAGTCGGCATCGTTAATTGGTAGGAGCAACATACAAATACATCTACTTTCCATAAGACCTCAACACTATGGATTCCATTTTTTTGGAGAGTCTTGCAATAGAAGAGAAATAATTTAGTTTTCAAGTGCCTCATTGGCACGGTAAAAAAAATATCACGAGCAATTATTTTACTCTCCCAATGTTGAGAGCATCATTCTTTCCAAATAAACAATAATAGGGCACTACCCAGCCATGCCAGAGTTAGACTCCGGTAATGTAAGCGTGGGGCTACAGTTGAAGAGGAAATGTTTAGTAGAGTCCTCTCTCTTTTTTGCGTAGATGGCGTCTCGTACAAAGATATATTTTTTTGTGTGGAGATTTACTTGAAAGGGAAGCTTATCTTGCATGCTTAACCGAAGGAAAGCACTAATTTTTCCAATTAAAACCCTTATTCCAAATGAAGGGGAAAAGTGGGTCATTTGATCCACAATTAAAACAAGGTCATTTTTTAAAGGAAAAAAGCCGACCCATCGATAATGTGCTCATCCAAAAACTTCTTCAATAATTCATAAAATTACAAGTGCAAGGCATACAACCAATAAATAAGGATGCCAAGAGTCAACTCGATGTCTAACATGTTTAAGACATTTTTGACATAAAATCTTCCATCACGAAAAATATAGCTGTGTGGTTATTTGATTTTCTCTTCATTATCTCTTTATTTTTTTCTTTATTGAGTTATGCAACCCCGTGTTATGTAATTATCTTCTTTTTTTGGGCTCTAGGGTTTCACACTATATAAGGAACCACATATCCCCTGAATTAATCATTCTATCCATTCTCAAATATTCTTCCATATGGTATCGAAGCAACGGTCCTAGACCGGGACTCGTACCCAAAATCCGAACCCCCACCAACCAACTCCCCTCTCTCTCCATGACACCATCGAGATTCTCTCTCTCTCTCTCTCTCTCTTCTCTCGTCTCTCTTGATTACACTTGAAGATATTTCCCTATTGCTTGGTTTCCTTGGTATGCATCGACATCAAGTTACTATTTGAAGTTGGGAACTTTAGCGCATGTTAGGGCTTTTCCGAGTTGGGTGCTTCATCTCCATGGGAGACATCGTCGACTGCTAGGGATTTTCCTAGATTGGGTGTTTACTTGCTCTTGGTATCGTGTGTGCTTCATCACCCTAATTTTACACCCCTTGGTATCATGGGTGCTTTTTTGCTCTTTATAAGCATATCGCTAGATCGGGGGTGCTTTATCGCCTTTGCCCAATCAAGTACTTCATCACCCTGCTAGTGGCATCACCAAAACAAGCTTCATCACCATATAGTGGCATCCTGACTCTCCAAATCTGTCACTTGCATCCTCTTTGTGTGTAAGACTTGGGCTACTAAATCAATGAATCAAACCCTGTGGGCTTGAGTTTCTACATCTATGCTTCGACCCCTATATTTGATCGTAATGGCATGAAATCCTACCGAGACCAAACCCTTGAACATTACGTCTTCCATGATGGTACAAGGGACTACTATCAAGGGTGCAGAAAACTACCCTTTGGTCTTTTAGACCTTCAAGGTGTTCGTTGGCGGTCAGAGTAAAATTTTTATCCTAACAAAGGATCCACTAAATGAAGCTGACAAGCACTACGAGTCTTGGCTTTGGGATAATTATCAAGTCATGACATGGATGACCAACTTCGTTAAGTCCCATATAGCAATGAATCTCTTGTAAAAGAATGTTGTAGAAGAGATGTTTGAAGAACTGATACATATGTACTTTCAACAATCTACCAAGTACCGCCTTGCTGACATTTATATGCAAGTGAGAGACCTCACTACAGTCATTGACATGATATTCTCATGATCATTTGATACCTGAAGGAAACTCCAAGGGGAGGCCTCTTCTGTGGGTCAACAGTCGCATTGACATCACTTCCAATGAAGATACATATTATGCCAGTTCTTCTGAGGACAAACGATCTACGGCATTTTAGAGTGCAGAGTCAGAGTAAAGAGTGATGACACAAGGGAGTACGGAGATGATGTGGGTCAGATCTTTCTGATTGACCTAGTTATTGAGGAGCCTCTTTCACACATCTCTAATCGGGAACCCTCTTTTCATTGCCAACAACCCTGCCTTCCATCAGAGGACCAATCATATTTAGGTCGACTGTCACTACACTCGTGACATGATTCAGAAGGGCTTTGCATCCACCTCTTATGTCAGCTCAGGAAAACAGACAACAAATGTGTTCACGAAGGCTCTAGTTAGAGGGCCATTCCAGAGACGTCATTCAAAGTTGAGCATGATAGATATGTATGTTCCATCTTGAGTGGGAGTGTTGAGATATTATTTTTATGTTCATAGTTCTATGTATTTTATTTTCGTTTAATATATATTATGTATTTTGCTTAAACATGTCTCCTCTTGTATAAGATTTGGCTACTTCCATCGATCCAAACATGAGATGCTCCAGTCTTTGAGGAGGTCCGTCACAATCGATAGAGATAGGGTCATACGAGAGTAGCGGTATAAACCAATGAGAACTGTATTTGTAGCCTCTCATGCAATAGATAGGAAGGGGTTCATTGTCATATAGTTGACCTGTGATTATTAGCAATTCCAGCTTCATCCAAGTGTGCATCCTGCAATTCGAACTGAGGTTGGGTTCATGGAGTTAGCTCACCTTCGCAAGATCATGATTCTTTGTCCCATCCATTGTAGCTTCTCACCTAGGGCATAAGGGGTATGATGATTTCTTTCTACGGCTTGTCTCCACTGGTCTGTTCAGTGTTCCAAACTCAATGGTGGAAACTAAACACGGGGGTTACGCTCATTGCGAGACTTAACCCAACAGCTTCTGGCATGAGATGATGACAATCATGCACCGCTGTCCACGTTCTCGAAGGCTCTACTACCTTCCAGGAGGATTTACGTCATGTCAAGCCTTGGAAAGATTCTTTGATTTGCACCCCCTACTCCCCAGTACTTAATGTGTTAGCTGTAGCACTGCACAAGTCGATGCACACATTACCTAGTATCCATCGTTTATGGCTAGGACTAGTGAGGCATGTAATCCCATTCGCTTCTGTAGCGTCTCCCGATGTCAGTGTCAGTCCAACAGACTGTTTTCTTGTTGGTGTTCTTTCTAATCTGTATGTATTTCACCTCTGCTGGAAACTCCTACCTCTACTGTACTCCAGCTTGGTAGTTTCCATTGCTTATCCATGGTTGAGCCTTGGATTTGACAGAAGACTTGAAAATCTACCTAGACATTGGATAATGCTTATTCCTCAAATGTCTTCATTGCTTCTACTTTTAGAATGGAAGTTCATGGCCCGTGGGCCTTCTACCTCCACACGGCATTGCTCCACAAGGCTTTAACCCATAGTGGTGTACTCCCCTTTGCTACCTCCCGTAGGAGTCTAGACCACGCTTCTTCTACACAATTTGAAGGATATCTTGTTACACTATTTACAACTTCTTTGTTGCAGTCTTGCAGATATACTTATTTCTCTTTGTATTCTGCTCATTTATATACACGTCAAACATATGCCGGTCTGTTGGCTCCGAACAAATTTTATACATATAATCTACAGCTTAGGCTTAATAAGTTTTTATTATCTTTTTTTGGATCTTGGTGTAGATATCCGAACTTCTAATGTCGATGTGAAAGCTTGGATCTTATCGTACTAATTTTGTTAAATTCTGATATATATGCATGAAAGGGATCTACAACTTACATCTTATCCGTAGATTCAGCCTCATTTTTTTACTCATTTACAATTAGCAACTACATCAAGCTTACACATGATGTATATCTAATCATTGGACTTATAAATTTTAGTTTATATATAAGATGTGCAGCATACTTTACCAAATATATATAAATTCCTCATGTGTGATGGTTCTTGCCCCTTCATGTTCTTACAACATACTCCAATTATATTTAAGATATGTAGCATACTTTACGCTCCGTGTGATCGGCTCTTGCTCCCTTCATGTTGTTGTGTCACAGACCGTTGTCAAGAATCCCGATCTGCTCCATTGAGGTTTTGCAGCCCTTCTTCAAGGAGAAACGTGAGTTTTAGAGCATTTTTTAGCTCTTATATGCATCCTTAGTTGATTACATGATCTTCTTTCTGTTTTACGACCACCATGACGTCTTGACCATGAATATTATGGCACAAGGCACTACTATCAAACTCAAGGGCACAGAAAATTACGTTCTCTGGTCTCGATCTTTTATGGTGTTCATTGGTGGTCAGAGGAAACTCTACATTTTGACTAAAGATCCTTTAGATGAAAAGGACAAAGAGTACGGCAACTAGCAGACATACAACTATTTGGTTATCAATTGGATGACCAACAATGTTGAGGCTCACATTGCCTTAAATCTTCTTTACAAAAATACGATCAAGGAAATGTGGGAGGATATCGAGCAAACATACTCCCAGAAAAAGATGAAGTCATGCCTTTGACATTTACAGCGAATTTGATCGACATCTCAGGGTGATTCCACCCTCATCAAGTACTACATGCATCTCTCTAGCCTATACGAGGAGCTTGCAGTTTTCCAGCAATCATATTGCACCAAACAGATACAAGAGCATTCTGACTTGTAGGTATACCGCTTCCTTGATGGTCTGCATTCTAGATACCATGCAGCGAAGGAGCAATTTCTTATATCAGATACACTACCAACAATGAAGGCCATCTTTGGCCGACTTGAAGAGCTCGAGACATCCACTATCCGACCTCCCGTCTTACCTTCAACAGAGAACTTTGCATACATCACCTCATCTGGGTGAGGAGGCAGATACAACTTGTGAGGAGACGCGGTCGTGATCCAAGTCATGATTGTGGACGGGAATCTGGACGATGCCGTGACTTTGGTCATGGTCGTGGGCGAGACTCTACTGCCCATGCACTCACTGTGGTAGGTGGAACCACCCGACTGAACGATGTTGGCAGAAGTTTGGCGTACCTTATTATCATGCCAAAAATGACTATGAGGATGCCTATGATGTGGAAGAGACATCGCCTACCTCCAGTGGCAAGACTGTTCATCTTAATGATGCAGCCTGATGTAGATCCTTCAGACTCCAGGGCCTACTACTACTAGTAACACTACCACTGTGGCTCTGGCTAGCCAACTCTGCTACCACTCCTACTCCAGTTTGGATTATTGATTTCGGTGCCTCTACTCATCTCACTAGAGAAGGTAGTCTGCTCACCTTTTCCATACCATCTACCTCCGTGAAGTCCGTTCGAGTCGCTAGTGGGACTCCATCACCGGTTACTACTGTCAGAACTATGGAATTCTCTTCCAAGCTCCGACTTTATGGGGTTCACTGTGCTCCTGATTTTCCTCTTAACTTGCTGTCAGTTCACACGCTTTGTATTGAGCTTCATTGCCTTGTGATATTTGATGAGTCTTGTTATTTTCAGGACATTCCGGTGAGGCAGATTTTTGGTGGGGGTTATGAGAAGAACGACCTATATTATCTTGACGTACCCCTGGACTCCAATTTTGTTGGTGTTGCGTCCATCTCCGAAGATCCGCTCCTTATGGCATCTGCGCCTTGGGCATCTCTCTGCCAAGGCCATCTCCATGATGTTTCTTGAACTCTCTGCCCTGAAGCCCTTTCAGTACGAGGCATGTGAGTTCGAGAAACACCATCGAGCTTCATTTCCTGTTCGTATTGAGTCTCGTAGTATTGTTGCTTTTCATCTTGTTCATTGTGGTATTTGGGGACCTTGTCCGATCTGCACGTTAAGTAGTTATCGCTATTTTATAGTTTTCGTTGATGATTATAGTCGATCTTCTTGGGTATATCTAATAAAGGAGCGTTCAGAGATTAATCAAATTATTAGAACTTTCTTTCAATATGTTAAAACTTTCTTTTCTATCATTGTTAAGATCATTCGTACTGACAATGCTCTTGAGTTAACCCAACATGACTTGACCTTTTTCTTTGCATCCCAGGGAACTGTTCACCAAACATCATGTCGATATACCTTACAACAGAATGATATAGCTGAGAGGAAACTCTGGTACTTGCTAAATGTTGCCAGATCTCTTCTTAGTCAAATGAATGTTCCTAAACAGTATTGGGGAGATGCTATTCTTACTGCAGTTTATCTCATCAACCGTGTTCCTTCATTTGTTCTCAACGTGACAAGTCCATTTTCCTCACTTTACCCTACCGAGTCTTCTTTTCTCATACCTATACGAAATTTTGGTTATATTGCATTTGTTGATAACTTTTATGAAGTTGACAAATTATTTTCTCATGCCATCAAATACGTCTTTCTTGGGTACTCTTGTACCCAAAAGGCTATCGCTGCTATGATCCTGTTGGACGTCGATACTATGTGTCTACTGATGTCACCTTCTTTGAGCAAACAAGTTATTTCACACAGACTATGAGTGAAGTTTCTCTGGACCTCCCTCCTCTGCCAATCGTCTATACTCGCCAGCGTACCTTTATACCTTCTACACTAGTGTCTGTACCTTTGCCTGCCCCTTTTATGCAGGATGATATGACCACTTCGAGTGCTCCCACTACTGCTGTCTCGATGTACGTGAGGAGCTTCCTATAGCTCTACACAAACAAAAAAGGCAATGTACGTATCACCCTTGTCACATTTTACTTCTACTGATGGGTTATCTAGTGACAAGAGATTTGCACATGCTCTGAATGCTATTTCTGTTTTAAGAGATCATTTCAGTGCAATGCAGGTTCATGGTTGGCGACAGGTCATGGATGAGGAGATGGATGCACTTACCTCATGGGGCATGTGGGATTTTGTGCCGTGTCCCCCAGGGAGTTCACCTTGCGGCTTATCGATGGGTCTTCACAACCAGACAGTCGCCTGATGGTTCTATTGACAGATTGAAAGCCAGACTTGTTGCCAAAGATTTCACTCGAACCTTTGACGATTATTTTGAGACCTCGCCTGTTGCCAGAATGGGGTCGATACGTACCATTCTCTCTGTTGCTGCCAACAAAGATTGGCCCGTTTATCAACTTGATGTGAAGAACATCTTTCTTTATGGTGATCTTGAGGAGGTCTACATGATGTAACCGTCGTGGTATGTAGTCGAGGGAGAGCATGTATGTCGACTATGCAAGGCCATTTATGGCTTGAAGTAGAGCCCAAGGGCATGGTTTGACATGCTCACTACGGAGATCAACACACTTGGTTTTCAGAGGACAACATCTGACTACTCTGTCTTTGTTAGACGACGGTCTACTAGTATGATCATTCTTACTGTCTATGTTGATGATATGGTTATCGTGGGAGATGATGTAGATGGTATTCAAGAAATCAAGACCTTCCTCCAGAAGGTCTTTATCACAAAAGATCTTGGCCAACTTTGTTATTTTCTTGGCATCGAGGTAATACGCACTACAGAGGGGCTCCATCTTTTACAGAGGATGTATTTCCTCGATATTATGACTGGGGCAAGACTTCTTGGATGCAAGCCATCTGGCATCCTTGCAGAAGTGAGAAAATATTCAATATTTATTGATCCAGCTTTTGAGGATGCAACGCTGTACAGAAGCTTAGTTGGAAAATTACTCTATCTCACTGTTATTAGGCCAGATATATCATATGCTATGAGCAGAGCCAGTCAGCATATCGAGAACCCTATTTACAATCACTGGCAGGATATTCTTTTAATCCTTCGATATTTGAAGAGATCTCCTGGACGTGGACTCTTCTATGGGGTGAATGGGCACACTAATATCTTCGCTTATACAGATTCTGACTATGTTAGCTCTCCTGAGGACCGTCGATCCACTACAGGATATGCCATGTTTGTTGGGGATAACGTTGTCACTTGGCGAAGCAAGAAGCAGATAATGGTCTCTAGATCCAATGCAGAAGCAGAATACATGGCAATGGCTCAAGTGACATGTGAGATCACATGGCTTGTTTCTTTCCTAACAGAACTTAGCATGTCAGTCACCACTTCAGGGTCCTTATACTACGACAACAAGTCTGGCACATGCATCGCCACCAATCCAGTTTTCCATGAGCGGACAAAACACATTGAAGCTGATTGCCATTTCATTCGTGATGCAGTACGAGGAGGATGAATTAGCACTACACACATCTCCACTGAACTTCAACTTGCAGACATCCTCACAAAGGCTCTTCCAAGGAAGCGCCTCATGTACTTTGTATCCAAGTTGGGCATGATCGACAGATATGCTCCAACTTGAGGGGGAGTGTTAGAATTTAATATCTACAATTATGTTTGTAACCCTTCGGGCTTTGTAACCCTCAACCCTTCGGGTTGCGTAACCTTTAACCCTTCGGGTTCCGTAACCCCTCAGAGGTATTTATGTATTTTTCCTCTTGTACTCTTTAGGGTTTTCTCTCTATATTAGACTAGAGACCCTTGCCATATTCAATAGATATCCCATTCGTCTCTCTTTTCCACAATTTTCAAAGGAATTTTCTTATCACAGAGAATAGTAGAGGCTCCTCTCCACTTTACCTAACCTGCATTTACTCTATTTATAACATCTCCATCAATTTCTTCGCCATGTTGCAAAATAGATCCCAAGTATCTTAAAGAATCTCTCTTCTGAATGTTATCACCACGAATCTTAACCTCGATTCCTTCACCATCGCTTCCATAAAAAGCATACTCCATATATTCAATCTTTGCCCTACTTATACGAAATCCTTTAGTCTCCAATGCATGTCTCCAGACCTCAAGCTTCTCATTTACTCCATCTCTAATCTCATCAATCAACACAGTATCATTAGCGAATATACCATACACCAAGATATCTCATCATGAATGTGATATGTCAACTCGTCCATAATCAAAGTAAAAAGGAATGGACTCAAAGTTGAACTTTGATGTAGACTGATGTTGATGTTAATATAGTCAGTCTTCTAGACAAATGCATCCAGGAATATCTGATACGGAAAATATATTTGGTATTGAAATGATATGTGTTTGCAGGGGGCAATGCCGTCATCTCTAAGACATCTTTCTAGGTTTCCCATCTGGTCTGTCATATCATATGCCATACCTCTCTGTTGCTTACGGCTACTGCTCATTCCCCTTGATCGTTACATCCAATGACATAAATTTTGCAAAATTTCGGCGAAATTTCACCGAAATTTCGATTTCGAGAGTTCATGGGTATCGAAACTCCTATATATGTCGATTTCCTGGATTTCGATCGATATTTCGGTGATATTTCAACATATTGACCCTGAGTTGAAATTCATAGGTTTCAGTACAAAATTTGCTGGATTCGATGAAATTTCGGTGATCTTTCGACATATCGACTGATATCGACGAAATTTCGTTGATATCTATTTATATCAATGATATTATCTATGTGAGCTTGATTTTACTATTTATTTACCTATTCCCAATATTAAAACACATAATGATTTAGATATCTTGTTTCGGGCAGGGTGTGGTGCAACATGGGGTATATATGACGATTATTCAATTTGAATAGCTTCCTTCCCTTTGGATTTAAGCAATAGAAATGAAACAACTCTACAGCTTCTATATATCTGATATAGCTTGTTGATTTCATTCGTTTGTCATTTATCTTCGTAAAATAGGTGCATCTTTATTGTAAGTTCGTAATTAATTCTGTAATTCATTAGAACTTTGTCCACGTCAGTTATTTCTATGAACAAAACATTGTTTAATTAATCATTATCTACATTTTAATTCGAAATGCTCGTCTATTTTCATGAATAAAAGACGTCTTCTAAGTGTTGTTAACTTAGTTATTTTGATTTCCATTTCCAGTATCA